>JANRMT010062813.1:75605907-75659091 GCA_026402145.1 Polypterus bichir lapradei | reverse complement strand
TATCTATCTATCTATCTATCTATCTATCTATCTATCTATCTATCTATCTATCATCTATCTATCATAGTAAGAGGCTGTCTGGCAAAGGGTTTCTGGGGCTGGGAACACAACTAGGATATTGCAGGAGAAGCTAGAGTCATCCAGACAGCCTCTAGGAGAACAGGAGAGAAACAAACACACATGCACACATAGTGGCTTCAGGGAAGGTCCGGTTTTATGATCTGCTTGGCTCATAAAATTTAAACCAGGGCCTTCATCTTCAAAATTAGCCTTTAAAGCTCCACTGAGGCCTTGAAACGGAATATGAAAAAAGCACTCAGAGGAGTTAAATTTCAAAAGTCCAAGAGAGAGCCAAACAAAAATAGTCTTTAATAATGCCACAGAATCAGTACTGAGGTCTTTTTAGGCTTATACGTATATTCCTGGTTGAAGTACTAGGGGCCCCAGCCCCATAGACTCAGTGAGAACAAGAAAAATATACATGATTGAAATAACAAAAATAATATAATAATATTTCATACAATATAATAACATAATTAAAGAACAAAATAATATTAACAAAATACAGTGAAAAATAATTCAGTAGCTAAATAATATGTAAAGAATAATACAAAATATTAAAAAAAAGAAAATACATCTGAGCCATTATACTAGCTCCGTCATGTAACAGCAGTTTTTAAATAAGAATGGAATCTGAAGACAGATTGGGGTTGTATTAACAGGCAGAGAAGAATTCTGAGAAGACAAAACTATAATAAACAAGCCCAGGATGTCAAACGAAAATCGTAAACCAAAAAACAAAATAATTTAATATAACCAGAGCCAAAGCATAAGATGAACGTTTTGTTGTCCAAAATCAGATGAAAACACTAATGGGAATGCTAGTCCTTTCTTTGTTGTATCCACAAACTCAGACAAGTTAGTAAGTGCCCGTTATACTCCTGCGCAGGTGATGTTATGCCCCGCACACTTCCAGTTGAACTGTTAGGTGAGTAGACCAAACAGAATGCACTGCTGGAAAATGTGTTTTTCTTTTCAACCTTATTAAAAAGGTATCTTGACAAAATTAAATTAACCCTTTTTCCCAAATGAAGTCTTGGTTTGTTTTTAAAAGTCAATTAATGACTAGAAAAAACACACCTCAGATCATGACATTTGTTTCCTAATAACCAGCACATACCACTGTGAAAATGCACAGGCTGGAGTGGGGCTAGTATGCCAATTATGAATACTGTGTGTCCCAGAAGGTAATTAGGCAGGTGCACCAACCAGAGAGTGGAGAGCTGCAGTCTTAGTTTAAGTGTGCAAGGCTTCCTCACAATGCCAGAGGACATGCAACCCAACAGCACATGCTAGGGGTATCAGGCCATCTCATTGCATAGAGAATAAGAAAAGAAGGGAAAAGCCACAGGCTGTAACACTTTCTGGCTATTAGAGGGCCAACAGCCCCAAAAGGGAATGTTTGGGACCATGCTGTTCTTCTAATAGACCAGGGCATTGGCTAGCCTTAAAGGTCTGATCACTTAGAGGCAACAAAAGACACAAGAGTACAGTTGATTTTGATACATTGTTGTGGACAACCCTCCAAGTAGACACGAGTTCTAAACTTTAATCACACCCAGAAAGGTAGAAGAGCTTTCTGTTTTCTTCGGTTTTGAGTTCTCCAAATAACCATTACTCCCTTGACTTTTTTTCTTTTAATAAAGAAGCCATATACCTGACATTTCTGCTTCATTGGTGTCATTTCTGGGTGTTGAAGGATGCTACATAGACCTCCTCATATCACAAATGCCTTTCACATCTTTCTAACTATCTAATACTGTTCAAATATATATCTACTACATCTGAAAAAGGTCAATTATATGCTTCCATATCTGCTGCTTCATCACCATGTAGGCACAATGGTTAATATTGCTAGCTCACAGCTCCCAGAGCCCAGATTTGCCTACTTACATGAGCACAATTTGTATGGAATTTGCACATTCTTCTTGTGTTTGTTTGGGCTTTCCTTGGATACTAAGGTTCCATTTCACATTTCGAGAAGGTGCACAAACTATCTGGCACAGTGTGATGGACTGGCTTGTACCCTGGCAGGATATTTTGTGGCTTTCTGTGACCCCACATTGGAAATGAAATTTAGGGAGTGCGTGATTGGATGGATTTCTTGTTTTACATTACAACTCAATGAAAAAGTATCAGTTACTTCATCAGTATTGGCAAAGTGCCTGTCATAGGGAAAGCTTAATATACAGTGGTGTGAAAAACTATTTGCCCCCTTCCTGATTTCTTATTCTTTTGCATGTTTGTCACACAAAATGTTTCTGATCATCAAACACATTTAACCATTAGTCAAATATAACACAAGTAAACACAAAATGCAGTTTTTAAATGATGGTTTTTATTATTTAGGGAGACAAAAAAATCCAAAAAGTATGTGAAATGTGAAAAAGTAATTGCCCCCTGAACCTAATAACTGGTTGGGCCACCCTCAGCAGCAATAACTGCAATCAAGCGTTTGTGATAACTTGCAATGAGTCTTTTACAGCGCTCTGGAGGAATTTATCCCACTCATCTTTGCAGAATTGTTGTAATTCAGCTTTATTTGAGGGTTTTCTAGCATGAACCGCCTTTTTAAGGTCATGCCATAGCATCTCAATTGGATTCAGGTCAGGACTTTGACTAGGCCACTCCAAAGTCTTCATTTTGTTTTTCTTCAGCCATTCAGAGGTGGATTTGCTGGTGTGTTTTGGGTCATTGTCCTGTTGCAGCACCCAAGATCGCTTCAGCTTGAGTTGACGAACAGATGGCCGGACATTCTCCTTCAGGATTTTTTGGTAGACAGTAGAATTCATGGTTCCATCTATCACAGCAAGCCTTCCAGGTCCTGAAGCAGCAAAACAAAACCAGACCATCACACTACCACCACCATATTTTACTGTTGGTATGATGTTCTTTTTCTGAAATGCTGTGTTCCTTTTACGCCAGATGTAATGGGACATTTGCCTTCCAAAAAGTTCAACTTTTGTCTCATCAGTCCACAAGGTATTTTCCCAAAAGTCTTGGCAATCATTGAGATGTTTCTTAGCAAAATTGAGACGAGCCTTAATGTTCTTTTTGCTTAACAGTGGTTTGCGTCTTGGAAATCTGCCATGCAGGCCATTTTTGCCCAGTCTCTTTCTTATGGTGGAGTCGTGAACACTGACCTTAATTGAGGCAAGTGAGGCCTGCAGTTCTTTAGACGTTGTCCTGGGGTCTTTTGTGACCTCTCGGATGAGTCGTCTCTGCGCTCTTGGGGTAATTTTGGTCGGCTGGCCACTCCTGGGAAGGTTCACCACTGTTCCATGTTTTTGCCATTTGTGGATAATGGCTCTCACTGTGGTTCGCTGGAGTCCCAAAGCTTTAGAAATGGCTTTATAACCTTTACCAGACTGATAGATCTCAATTACTTCTGTTCTCATTTGTTCCTGAATTTCTTTGGATCTTGGCATGATGTCTAGCTTTTGAGGTGCTTTTGGTCTACTTCTCTGTGTCAGGCAGCTCCTATTTAAGTGATTTCTTGATTGAAACAGGTGTGGCAGTAATCAGGCCTGGGGGTGGCTACGGAAATTGAACTCAGGTGTGATACACCACAGTTAGGTTATTTTTTAACAAGGGGGCAATTACTTTTTCACACAGGGCCATGTAGGTTTGGATTTTTTTTCTCCCTAAATAATAAAAACCATCATTTAAAAACTGCATTTTGTGTTTACTTGTGTTATATTTGACTAATGGTTACATGTGTTTGATGATCAGAAACATTTTGTGTGACAAACATGCAAAAGAATAAGAAATCAGGAAGGGGGCAAATAGTTTTTCACACCACTGTAGTCCTTTACTAGACACTTCTTTGACTTTAAAGATTAATACATTGAAACAATAATAAATGTCTGGTTGAATAAAACTTAGATGAATAAATTTATAATGAGAATGGGATGAATAGACCAAACCCAGAGAATAACAGAATATAAGAACTTGTGAAGGCTTACATATAACAAATGATTAAATTCTACTTCACTGTTTTAGCCATCCGAACAGATAGATAGCCCCCCTTTTGTCATTTTCTGCCATATACACAAGGCAATTCAGACATGAGAGATAGCAGACTTCTGAAAGTAAGTAGTCACAACATAATTCCATTAGATATGAGGTTCTATAAACCAACAAAAGAAGAGGGTGAACAGCAAAGGGCAGGTACGTGATTGCCTTGCATTTGAACAATGGATTAGGATTAGGATTGGTTAGAACATTAATGAGCATCTCATCCAGCATGTTTTATTAGTGACTACTGGAAGATAAAAGATGTCTTTCTGTACAGGCAAAAACACAGAATGGCCATTGTCTTTTGCAAAAAAAAAAAAGTCATTAGATCATTCACCAAAACAAAAGTTTAAGGTAAAAACCTGAAATCCAAGGATGTGGTGAAATAAAAGTAAGTATGATTGTTTTCTAGTCTCTCACATGCTTTAGACGATGTGAGATGTGCATCACCATCTTATATATCAAAGCTGTCATGATGTTGAGGATCACATGACTGCAAAACATGCACATCACATGTGTAGCTACATGCAGCATCATAAAAACTACAAGCTTTAAAATGTCAATGACCGTATGGAAACAAACACACAAAATAATCATGCAGTGAGAGGAACCTGATAAGGCTCGCCACCATCCCCACTTCTATTCATCTTCTCCTATTTAAGTACATGGTGACTCAAAAAAAGCCTCATTATATGCTGACAACATCTTACTTTTACTTAGTAATGTTCCATCTGATCTGCTTCACATTCTTAAATTATTTAACTGTTATGAAGCTGTGTCAGGGTCAAATTAATTGGAAAAAATCTACCGCTCTCCTCTTAAATTGTATAGGTGTCCACTCTCCACTCCTCTGCTTGTCATGCAAATTCATTTCAATATCTTGGCAATTAGTAATTATGTAAAGGGCATAGTCACCTTGTCATGCCTTTAAAAACAGTAGCTCTTCTCTTTCTTTCTGTTTCCTTCACTTGCTATCTCTTGGCATCCAATTGGCCCATTGTTAAAACAAATGTCAGACCTAGTACAGATTTTGTTAGGCCTATGCTCCCATCAAATATTTGCCTATATTTATTGTATTAAGCATACCAACCTAATCTATAGGGAGGTTCTCTGCCAGATCAAGAACTGTATCAATATTGAACCGGATTGACCCTCCTAAACCCTCACTCGTGACTCCCAATTAAAAACACATTGGCTGCCTCCCATTTCTTACCTGTCCTTCCTTTTACTTCCTTGAAGATAAAGTACCTTCTTCTCTGTCTGGGTCCTACCATGCCCTGCACATTAAAAACATAGAATTAGTTGGAGGGTGTCATGAACCCAAACCCAAAATGGCACTGCCACACTCAAGTTTTTTAATAATGAGGTTTTTCAGACCTGTGGATCCTCTGCTTGCTTCTCACCCCGAGTATATCAAGTCAGTAATACTTTTGGAGATATTTTGGATGTCATAAGGCTCGCTGAGATCCTGGTTCTCTATTCTCTCCTCTTTCTTTTTGTTTTATCTCTAACTGAAGATGGATGGAGTCTTCTCTATCATCACATTCCCTCCATCATCATCTTCTCATCATACAGTATTTTCTTGTTCCCTTTCTAACCTTAATAAGCCAGTAGCTATGTTATATGCTGAATTGTGCACAGCATCCTCAAAGTCGGCCAAACATGATCTTCCATCCTATATTAATCTGTTGTGGAACATGGCCCAGACACAGACAGACGGACAACGACTTGTCACCCAGTACACCCATTTATTTACAATTATTTACAAATAGTTTAGTGCACAACCCAGTGCCTCCAGCACCGATCCCCCAAAGTCCAGGCCTCTCTTCCCAGTGCCTTCCTTCCGGCCGCCTCCACTCCTCTCTCTCCAGTCTCTCGTCCACTTCCACCCGACTCTTGACTCCAAATGAAGGGAGGCGGCCCCTTTTATAGCAGCCCGGATGGGCTCCAGCTGCTCCCCGACACTCCCCTGTGTGGCAGAAATGCTGGCTGCACACCCGGAAGCCCTCCGGGTTTCCCCAGTCTTCTTCCCCCCAGCACTTCCTGGTGTGGCGGAAGTGTTGAGGTCCAGGGTTCCTCAGGCACCGGGGCGCCCCCTGGTGGTGGCCACGGGCCCCTACAGGGTTGAGCTTCCAAGCTCTGCACCCGTGGTCCCCAGTGCAACCAGGACCCCAGCCGCGTGCCACACTGTATTGTAAAATTACGTTTAAAAATATCATGCTGTCATCAAAAAATCTAAATGATCAACATACCTATTCCTGTAAGTATTTTGCCATAGGCCGTGCCCCAAGCCCTACTGTAATTTTAATTTGTCATAAATCAAATCTCCTCTTGATGAGTCTGTATGAGTTGTTCTCATACATGTAACCCCTGGAGCATTTCACTACATAGTTTGAACCTGTGACTCCATATTAATTATTAGTCATCAGTTCTCTCACTTTTATTCTTTATTCTTATTTTCTTTTTTCCCCTCACATCTTTCTTCTTCTGGATTTTTTCCCCCTCTCTCACTCCACTGTTCAGCATAAACTCTTATCTCGAGGCTGGCTTTGGCCTCCAAATGGAGAGTGGCTAACTCCTTTGACCTTGAGTACTAGAAATCATCTCTATACAACTTAACTGTCCTTGAACTTTCAGCATTGAAAATGAACAGGCCTTGCAGTGTTTATATTAAGCAATGGCAAACGGCAGGCGATCTGGAATGCAGCCAGCTGTCCAAAAAAAAAGTGACAACTGAAAGTAATCTCTTCGAGGCCCGTCTATATTATTCTTGACAAATAAAGCCACTCTGTTTAACTTGGCTCTCGGTTATGTGATGACGCAAGCTGTGTCTTCTGTACACCTCTTAATGAAATGCTTAGTTAGCACTTACCGAATGGGGGGTTGTGAGGGTGAGGGTCAATAGGTCTGACACTCCACCTTCTCCTTTTCTTCCTCTTAAAGTCAGTAATAGCAGGCAGAATTCTTCTTCTATCAACAGAGTCTCACATCTTCTGCTGCGACATGGTTAGCTATGCAACACTGACCAAACACTGTGACTCATTGACTAGGAAAATATCAATGTGTTGATCAAATGGTTGTGACAAGCATATATGTGTTTTGGTTGTTCACTTTGTGGGTGCTTTGCGGTACTGTCTGCGCTTCGGCTTCCTGAGGTAAGTGCACTTCTCAAAAAAAATTAAGGGTACACTTAATCATCACAGTCTAACACCAAGTCAGTTAAGCTTCTGGGATAGCAGTCCGTCCAGTTAGGAAGCATAAGTGATCGTGAATCAACTTCACCTGATTTGGTGCAAATGAAAGTGACAACAAGTGCACTGGAGAGGCCACAGCAAGACACCCTAAAAAATGGGAATGGTTTTGCAGGTGGTGGCCACAGACAATTACTCTCTCCATGTCCTTCCTGACTGATTCTTCTCTAGTTTAGCATTTTGCTAGTGTCCTTATCACTACTGGTAGCATGAGGAGGTACCAGCAGACGATTCAAGTTGCACTGCTAGTCCAGCACCTCAAGGGTGGCACCTCCATACCTGCTGTCAGCACAGTCTCAAGATCATGGAGGAGATACCTGGAGATGGGCCGTTACATGAGGAGAACTGGACAGGGCTGTAGAAGGGCATCAACCCAGCAGCAGGACCAGTATCTGCTCCTTTGTTCAAGGAAGAACAGGAGGACCACTGCCAGAGCCCTGCAAAATCACCTCCAGCTGGCTACTGGTGTGCATGTTTCTGACCAAACTGGCAGAAACAGACTCTATGAGGGTGGCATGAGGGCCCATCGTCCTCTAGTGTGACCTGTTCTCACAGCCCATCAACTTGCAGCTTGATCGGCATTGACAGAGAATACCACAATTGGCATCTCCGCCATTAGCACCCCATTCTCTTCACAGATGAGAACAGGTTCACACTGAGCACATGTGACAAATGTGAAAGAGTCTGGAGAGACTGTGGTGAACGTTAATGCAGCCTGCAACATCATCCAGCATGACCAGTTTGGCAGTGGGTCAGTGATAGTCTGGGCAGGCATATCCTTTGAGGGTCACACAGACCTCCACATGCTAGGTTATGGTACTCTGACTGCTTTCAGGTACCGGGATGAAAACCACAGAGCCATTGTCAGACCTTATTCTGGTGCAGTGGGCCTTGGGTTCCTCCAGGTACATGACAATGCCTGGCCTCATGTGGTTAGAGTGTGTAGGCAGTTCCTGGATGACAAAGACATTGATGCCATTGATTGGCCCATATGTTCCCCAGACCCAAATCCAATTTAAAACTTATGGGACATTATGTATTGGTGAATCCGACATCGGCAAGTACTGTAGCTCCATAGACTGTCCAGTAGCTTACTGATGTTCTGCACCAGGTCTGGGAGGAGATCCCCCAGGACACTATATGTCATCTCATCAGGTGCATGTCCAGATGTTGTCAGGAGTACACACAGGCATGTGGGGTCCTTACATACTACTGAGTCACATTATGAGCTGCCGTGACGAAATTCACCCATGTTGGATCAGCCTGTAATTTCAATTTTTCACTTTAATTTTCAGTGTAATGTTGAATCCAGTCCTCAATGTGTTGGTGATTTTGGTTTCTACTGATTGTTATTATATCATTGTGTTCTCTATAAATTACACAGTATTACTCAGTAAAGATATTCCACTTTAACATTTCGTTCATTGTGATGTGTGATTTAAGTGTTTCCTTAATTAAGCAGAACATCAGCACTAACAACCTATGAAGATTCCAGTGAGGAAGAATAAATTCCAAAGTAGGTAACACTTATTTGTAACACTACATTGTACCTGTCAAAAAACAGGTAAATATTATTCTGTTTAAAAATGCTTTATTGCATTTTTTGCTATCTGATTTATGAGTAGAATCTGAGTTTATTTAAACAAAGGATCTGGTTTTTTTTTTTCGGAAACCCCGCTTACAACCCTGCCAATGACCTGTTATGCATTAAATGCTTCTGGGTCCCAGTGATGCTCAGCAGGATACGTTCATTACAAAATGAATGGATAAACTAGAGAAATGATACAAGGTGGGGTCTTAATCATAAGCATGAATCGGCTTTAATACAATAATACAAACTAGCCGACGCCCGCCGTAGCATACGGCGGTGTAAGAATAGGAATGGACAACAGTGAGAAAGGAATTCAGAAATCAAGAAGAAAGAAACACTTCTTGAAAGACGTAGTTGTGAATAGGTGTTTTGCTGGAGACGACAGATAATGAGTCGAAAGATCTAACCCTAGAAAAAGCCACGTACAACAATGGTTTTGTTGCATGTATCTTGGACTTCCTGGAAATGTGGACGGTAATATGATCATTTTGCCTACATGTACGTTGTTATTTTCAGCCTTTGCTTGCAGTGCGTCTGATAGTCCTTTGTACTGTTCCACGCGCAGATGTTGTTGATGTAATCTGAGATAGTTAAGACGCGCGCCCTCTGTTTTAACATACGCATCTACGACGTACTGTTGGAATAGTTTGCTGCTGGAGTGCAAAATACTAAATGTGTTCCTCATTGATAATCTGTACGCGTAAAATTGTCATTGAGTAAGCCTTATTCGGTTGCCGGCTATTTTATCGGGAACATGTTGTAAATCTTTGTGCCAGCCAATGTCTCCGTAAGGAAATAAAAGTGGGTAAACCATAGGATCGCAATTCATATTGAGCGTGGAAATCTGTTTACAGGAGTTGCCTCTGGGATAGATGCAAATGTCCCTTTCGGCAGGGGGTTCGCCATCTTCTCCGACGAAAATCGCTGCAACATCGGTGTGACATGTCGGGGCATTGTATCGTCATAAATCCTGCCTAGGGTTTTCCTTGAAAACCATTCGTACACATGATGTTGGATTGGACTGAGCGATTTCATGCATGTGTTTGTATGATTTAGCGAAGGGGTTGATGGTTCTGAGCATGGAATCTAGCTGGAGAAGTAAATTTTCGCTGCATGCAGAGTTTGCTTTATTTTGTAAGCCTACTTCAGTAACTTGCACTGTGTCAAAAACATACAACTGTCCATATCCTGGAGAGGTAGAAGTGTTAGTGTATGGTGGAGAGATTTGGTGATGAATTTGCCCGTTTATTTTAAAACAGTATGGTCCGTGGCCAGGAGGTTGAGTTATCTGTGCACCCATGGAAGCAAACGCTAAAGAAGAGTTGTATTCTTCAATGTGTTCATGATAATTTTTACCTTCTGATGTTTGCTGTGTAAGAAGCTGTTGTAAAGACACAGGTGGCTCCTGCAAAGGTGTTAGAGCTACTTTACCGTCGTGGCAGCACCTCGAGTACTTGTTGGATGTATTACGCTCAGCAGGCCAGTATAGTGCATGACAGTGTAGTGAACTTCCTATTGCATTTCTGGCACTCATATAGTTGTTGAGAAGAATGCATTTTCTTGTGTTTAGCAAGTGAGGTTTGCATTTGAAAAGTTTTGTTGCAGGAATCGCACTGGAAGAATGTGTTACTGGAGTGGGAGTCAGGTTATTTTTCAGCGGAGTGAATTTTTGTGTGTTTGTGAATATAGTTCTGCGTTGTGAAACGTTTTGTGCAAGTGTGACATTGAAATAATTTGTCGTTGCAGTGAATTTTCTTGTGTTTGGCAAGGCTATTTTTTGTTTTGAAAGGTTTACTACAAATGTCGCAGAGGAAGGTTGTACCAGTAGACGAAACTGTAGTGTTTTCTGGAAGAGAAGAATGAGGAAGAGGACGAATAGGAATCAAGAAATGCCGTGTCGGTTGTGTGTGGGCGGGACCAGTTTTGAAGTGGAAGCAGGACGAACCAGAAGAGAAATATATATAAGAGATTCCGGTAATCCACTCTAAATAATATTACATCTTTTGAAATGCAGCATTTCAATGCCAGTAGGACTAGAAGTAAGTAGAGTACTCAAAGGCTAAGGGCAATCCAGCAGTAAAGGTGGAATGGTGGTGAACTGGGCAGAGCTGTTGCCTCGTGGTGCTGAGTCGTCTTCTGAGTGGAGCATGCACATTTTTCCAATGTTTTAAAGGTTATCACCCACATTCCCAAAAACATGCCATTTAGCTGGATTTGTAAATCTGAATTGGCCATGCAAGGGACTAATGCCCTGTACAGCTATGGTTCCTCCCTTTCAGAAAGCTGGAATAGGCAACCCTAAACTGACAATATATATGTGTATGTAAAATTAAATGGCTTGTTCCTGGTGTTGTAATTACTTTTTGTCTAACAGCTTATTTAATTAAAACAATAATATAACAGGCTGTCAGACAGTCAGCTTGTTAGCAGAACATAATCAGAGCAATTAAAGGCAATTGAACAATTAAGTGACAATTGATTAGAATTGCCAAAATACTAAAGACATAGAAGTTAAAAGTTGCATTCCTCCTGTATCATGGGCAAATGAAGCATACAATGCCTGATTTAAGACTGTAAAAACAAACAGTATAAATGACTTATGATTTCACAATGGGTTCATCACTTCCCACATCCTCTTACAAAGCCAAAGCAATTAAACATAAAAAAAATATGTGTTGGGGGTTTTCATGTTATAGAAGGTCCTATGTAGGCCTGGCCTTTCAATGTTTTGCCTGAGTATTGGTACTTGTTGTTTGATGCTGTTCTGGATTGTGGGCTTTGTTGTAATTTGATCATTTTACTTTACTTATTCCTCTAAATTGGTCTTATATAATGGAGAGTGCAATGTGATGGACTGGTGAATCTGTCTGGCAGGTTAAAAAATGAATGCAGGGGTCTTCAGTCACTCACACTTTAAATTGGTTGGCTGGACACAGTGGCGTTTATCAGATTCAAGGTGGCGTGGGTACACAAGCAGCAATAGTCAGTCAGTCATTATCCAACCTGCTATATCCTAACACAGGGGTCTGCTGCAGCCAATCCCAGCCAACACAGGGTGCAAGGCACCAGCCCACACATACACACCAAGCACACACTAGGGACAATTTAGTATCACCGATGCACCTAACCTGCATGTCTTTGGACTGTGGGAGGAAACTGGAGCACCCAGAGGAAACCCACGCAGACACAGGGAGAACATGCAAACTCCACGCAGGGAGGATCCAGGAAGGGAGCCCAGGTCTCCTTACTCCAAGACAGCAGCGCTACCACTCCGCCACCATGCCGCCCACAATAGTTTACCATTTATTAGTAATCCTGCCTAATAAGTGGATAATTTGATCATCTGACTGCTATCTTGTGTCAATGTTTAAATAGAAAGAAAATCAAACTAACATAAAAATTAAGTTGAAGCCAGCTGGCATCAGAGAAAAACAAAAACAACAATTAAGTGTCATCTTGAAGAAAATAAACCTTCTTTGGGAAGCTATAGCTGTTTACAACAGGCATCCATTGCACAAGCCCATTTAAAGTTATGGGGTTGTTGGAGCCTCTCCGTGATGGACTGAACACAAGGCTGGAATAGACCCTGGCACAGAGTGAAACATTCCAACACACGTGCCAACACACTCACAGTGCTCCAGTTAATTCTAAGATGCTTGTTTTCAGAATGTGGGACAAAAAACTGTAATGCCATACTGTAATGCAGACAAAGGAAGAACGTGCATAATCCACACAAACAGTGCCCAAATTGGGATCCAAGCCCAGACTACTACAATGTGTTTCCATGATGCCATCATATTAAATAACACTGATTTAAAAATTAAAAATAAAACCTGTGACTCCATGACAGAAAAGCAAGTACTGAAAACAGATAAATGTTTTCTAAGTGTTTCTTTAAAATGTAAAATCAATGCTGGCAGGATGGGCTCTGACTTTTTTGTAGTCCTGAACCGGGTGAAGTCATTTGAGAATGGAATACTATAAAAGAGTACCCATAAATGTACTGGCACAATGCTAAGCTGGTAATGAGAGAAGCAGGTCTTAAAGAAATGATGTTCTGTCCTCTTGTTAATGACTCAACTTTATCACTAATACATACAGTGTGAATTTTGGAGCTTTGAAGCCCGTTTCTATTTTAAAATGATAGAGCAAGCAGGAAACCAGCAAGGGCTGTGGGGAAAATATCTTGCTCTGGTAAAACTTTTTAGATGTTTTCAACTGCATAATTAAGAACAGATGCCAACTGCAGACTGGCATAACCTAGAAAGGAAAACACAGAGGGATGCAGGGGGGTGGGGTGGTATCTTATTAAAAACGCACACAGGAATAAGCAGTGTACACCAGTTTAAAAACTGAATGAATGCTGTTAGAGGACTGCAAAAATACAACTTACCTAAAAACCCAGAAGAGTTTACAAGGCCTAGGTAATGGTGCCATGATACAGTATATGAAGGTGCAGTTCAAAGGTGTCTTTTATGAAACCTAATGTAGATATTATTTTTGGGAGCAGACAAAATTTAAATTTTTTTACTATATTAAGCTATTTACTTCTATTCATCCATTTTTTCATGCTTTACATTTCATTATATTGTAACTAGAAATTACAACAGCAGAATCAGGTTAAAGGATACAGAAATGGGATTACATTTATAATCACAGATCTCTCTTCTCTTTGCAAACATCTTAGGACCTCTCTATCCAGATAAGTGTCACAATGAGCCAGTGCTTATCCTGACAAGACTGGGTGCAAGATGACAACTGACCAAAAGGCCATCACAGCGACTCCTTCATGCACATGCGCTCACACTTACTCATCTTCAGAAACAGTGATCCCCGCTATATCAAGGTTCAGCTATTGCGCCCCCGCTATATCGCAGATTTTTCTGTGGAACATATCTAACATTTAAGCAGTACAGTAAATCATTAAATATACGTACGTTGTACACTACGGTAGACAAAGAGTTTCACATTACAGTACCCAGATGATTTCTTACAAGGCCCGTTATTGGCTGAAAGAGGAGACTCAACCAATCAGAGTGGGATTTTCATTCTCTTGGGCTCTGATTGGCTGCTGCTAACGTGGTGTAATCTAGCAAGAACAGCGAGCGTGGGTCCCTGACGCATCTCAGTTCTCTGCGTATCGCATACCTTGCTTGTGGTCCAATTGTTGTGAGCAAACTTTTCATTTTGTTTCAAGCCCTATGATGGCTGCCAAGCATCCTGCGTCTTCTAAGCCTTTAGGTAGTAGTGAGCCTAAGTGCCAGAGGAAGACCTTGACCATTCAGGAGAAGGTAAAACTCCTGAATATACTTCAGGAAGGAAAGCGTTATGCGGATGTCGCTCGCCATTACGGCTTGAATGTCTCAACGGTACGCTACATTGTTATTATATTATTATTATTATGTTACTCATATCTTTAACCCGACATCCACATATCATATGTGTTTACAAAGTGTGTTTTAATAAGTTTACATGTGCTTAAAGCGTGTGGGAGGGGTATTTTAAGGCTTAAACTATAAAAAAATGTTTATTTATATGGTCTTTCTATATCGTGGATTTTCACCTATCGCTGATGGGTCTGGAACGTAACTTTCACGATAGGTGGGGGATCACTGTAATTTTATCTGAGATCTGCAAAATAATACTTATTTTTATTATGACCAGGTCACAAAGCTATCTTACCATCTAGAATTCAGATTGAAATTAAAGACTGATTTAAGGTTCCATCACAACGCCTTAGACTGTGTGGAGATCAGCCTGACTATAGACAGACACAGGACACACAGAAGTCCCAAAAACACATGCGTTTAATTGTCTCCTTTGTTCTTTACAGCACCACACAATGCACAAATCCCCAACAATGCTCACAGTCCTTCTTTTTCTCTCTCTTCTTTTTCTCTATTCTTTTCTGCCGCCACCACTCCTCTCCCGTAAGTTCTGTCCTCTGCCTCCCGACTTCGGCTGCCTCAATAGAGTGAGGCGGCCCCTTTTATAGTTCACGAGGATGTGCTACAGGTGCTCCCTGATGACCTTCCTGCAGCACTTCCTGGTGTGGTGGAAGTGCTGCAGTCCATGGCTCCATAACCATCCGGGCGCCCCTGGCGGTAGCCACAGGCCCCAATAGGGTTGAGCTTCTAAGCTCCGATGCAAACCAGGGTGGCTGACCTCTTGTGTCCCAGGGGGAGATATCGTTCCTTTCCCGGTCCTTCCATCCTCCAAGCATTCCGGCTGGGCAGGAACCCCAGTCGTCCACCACAACTGGCAGAATTCATCTTCTTTCTTACCCTCTTATCGGAAGCCAAACTAATCACTGCACAGAGGCAATTTGTCAGGCCATTGTCAGCCCACATCTCCTCATTTTAGTGATCTCCCTGTGTTCCTCAGGCTGTTTAATGGCAATTTTGCCATTGTGGAGAGTTCTAATAACAAGCGACATTATTTAAATTAGATTAGGTGATTCCACAAAAATATGGCTCTACAGAAAAAATAAATTGTTGGCAGTCTGTTTACAAACTACAAAAGTGGTTAAAATGCCAAGGAAGCAAATCTTACACAATGTACCTTTACTAATGGAAATTCTAAATGAAGGAGTGCAGAATCAGAATGGCCCAAATTACCAAGTAAAGAGATGGAAAGCAAAACTCTTCTGCCTGTCTAGGTCTTTCTAAATTAGCTACCTACAGTGTGTCTATCTAGTTAGTTGGCTCATCCACTTGCTCAATACCTGCCCAAAGCACTCCTGGTCTCACCCTCAACCCAGTTAAATCCTCTTGATTCTTCACTCAACTGACTTCTCCTCAAAAGGCAGCTTTAAATTCTTTGGTCACAGGGAAAATGCATCTTTGCAATAGCCATGATTTGCGTATGTTACAACCTGCCATTTCTCAAATTTTGTACCAAACTTTGAACACTCTTGCAATGTGTAGGGTAATACACAGCTAGCTGTATAAATTTCCCCATCATTCCATGTCAGGTTATGTTAAAGCAACCTATATTCATGCAAATGGCTGGTTTTCCTTTGAATTGCTGGTTTGATTGACAACATGCACAAAAAGGCTTAGCGTTGGTATCAGAAATCTATAAAACATCATCATGACTTCCAAGCAAGCTACAAAACGTCTTCATGAAGGACATTTTGTGGCTCAGGGTGCCATAACATCATGATGTCATTCATTCTCTAAATGTGAGCTCCTACTTCTCGCTGGCAGTGGGTATAGGAGGCTTCATAACTATTTCTCTGGTACTGCTTTGGAGTAGGAAACACTCTTATCCTACTCAGAAATTCAGTGCAATTCCTAGGAGTAATTCTAAGATGCTTCATAAATATGGGCACAGATCAGTATACTCCTTGACCTCTAAAGCCCCTAAACTCATACCTCCATTATTTTTAGAGGCCAAGGAAAATAAATTACTAAAAATAAAAACAAAGTCCATAAAAATCATGACAGCTCTTGTTGCATCATGGGTGTAATACTTTATGAACCAGCACTGCATGTTGTCTGCATCTGAGATTATGCATAATACTCTCAAAGGAACCTGAGCACTGTTCTGGTGTGGTTACAGAATAGAGCAGTTTCATTTTCAACTATGCATTGGGCCTTGGTATTTAGGATTTGCGCAACTATGGGTTGGGCATGGTTTGTTTACCGGCCGTGGGTTGGCGCCCTGCCCAGGATTGGTTCCTGCCTTGCGCCCTGTGTTGGCTGGGATTGGCTCCGGCAGACCCCCGTGACCATGTGTTCGGATTCAACGGGTTGGAAAATGGATGGATGGATGGTTTTGTTACGGTTCCTATCCCATCTATCTTCTGATTTATAAATGCCTCTGTGTACCTGCTTCTAGTAAGGCATAACACCGGACATTCATGCATTTTGTTGCATACACACTTTTTTTTCTCTCAGTTATTTACATTTAGTAATCCAAAAATCAGTCAAAATAATAAGTCCCATATTCTATACACTTTCCACGACTCCTAATGCAAAAATACTAAAACGTTATCTTGATCCAATATGTGCATGAAAGGTAAACAAGCTGCCAGCTCAGTAAAGGTAAGCATAACAATGTCACATGTCACAATAATGGTGATCGTGTCATTGCTACCAGCAACCTGGTGGAGAACAGAGTAAAACAAACAGGCTGAATGCATCACTATCATAAAAATAAAAAACATAGTCCAAAACAATCAAATGAAATGTAAATGAGACACTCATAATCTTAAAATTGCTACTCCAATATGTATCCTTAAGGGATCATGTACCCCATAATGGCCAGAAGGTGTTGTTCCCTCTGGTGCTTCCTTGGTGGCCTTGCTCTGTTTTTGAAATGATGCCCAGATATCTTTACCTGCTTTTACCTTGCCTAACCTGCTGTGTTCTGTAAGAGTATTACATACTGTACTTCTTTCTAGGCCACAGCTCTGACACTGTCATAGAAGCAGATAATGGCCTGCTCTTGTTTGCAAAGATTTTAGCTAATTTTCATTCTCTCAATGTTATGCTCATATCAGAATGGAGGGGGCGTAACATCTGTTTTTAAGTCCTTAAGAGAAAAACCGCTTTATCAAGATTGCAATATGTACTGCTTATCCAGACTGTGAGTTTGTGCAGTAAAATTCTCTTGAATATAGAATTCCTCCCCTCTGCTTCCTTCTTTGTATAAAGTCTTTTCCTACAGAAGCTAAATAGATCACTAGTCAGCTCTCATCATTTGGAAAGCCATGACATATATAAATATTTCATCTATAAAAGTGACGTAAGTGAAAATTGTACAGAGAACAGCTTCTTTCCAGAAGAGTCAAAATGAAATCAGAGAGCAGCGGCTTAGGTGAATTGGTGATTTTAAATTGGTTCCATGTGGTTGTACCAGTGTGAGTCCTTGTGATGGACTGGCATTATGTCCACAGTTTGCTTCTGCCTAGCTACTACAGTTATACGCTCTGGGCTGCTGCCACCCTGGAATGTGGATGGATGCCTTGGACTAAATATAAATAAAGTTTCCTATAACGGAAAAAAAGTATTCTTCATTATTGCTCTGTTTTTCTGATAAATTTTCACAAAAAAGAAAAGCATCATTCATAATAATTGCACTACACAATTTAATGTGCAGTATAAAATTAAAACTCAATATGATACCCAGCATCCCCTCAACCAATACATAAAATGATATTTAAACATTACAAACTGAATGTCATAACTGCAACAGAAAAGGTCAAAATTCCACATCAAAGAAAAGTATGCAGAATATATTAAAACGAGACAGTATCTGGTCTGGTGGGCGGAAAAAACACGACAGCTAACATTGAGCCTAGACATACACACACATCTCAAAACAGGCAGCAAATGACAAAATTAGGCAAAACAGCACTTGACCTTTAATGCTGATTTAACTTCTTGGTACATCAGAAACAAAAGGCCAGTTTTCTGTCAGGTCAGGTCAGTTTGGGGAGCATGCACTGGTACAGCGTATTGCTGCACCCACCACACAATGAAACAGCTCAGGATCCCGGTTGGCAACCCCCAAGGCAGATACACGATCCAGTCCCACACTCCGGAAATGACCATCTATCTACCACAGCCAGGTGTTTCATGGGTGTCCCCTTGGCCTGGTCCAATCCTTAGGGTCCTCAACAATGAGGACCCTATGAGCCGGATCACCATCAAGGAATCGTGCCACATGGCCGTAGTGCCGTAACTGATGCTCCCTCACAATGAGCAATGGCTCATTCAAAATAAATTCAAACCAGCTGTACCCAAGGATTCTCCAAAGAGACATAATACCAAAGGAGTCCAGTTTTCATCTCAGGTCACTGGATAGAGTCCATGTCTCGCAACCATATAGGAAAACAGGAAGCACAAAGACTCTAAAGGCTTAGATCTTTGTCCTTTTGAATAGATATTGGGAGTGCCATACACCCCTTTCCAGCAACCTCATGACCCCCCAAGCTCTCCCTATCCATCTACTGACTTTATAGGAAGAGTACCCAGAGACATGAATGTTTCTGCTAAGGTAAGTAATCCTCTCAATGAGATCTACATTCTCTCAACAGACAGACACACCCACACACTGCTGATGGCAGTGTCCAAGAGGTCATTAAAGGCCTGGATCTTGGTTTTTATCCAGGACACTTGCAAGCCCAGACACTCAGACTCCTCACTCAGTCTCTCAAGAGCCCTGATCAGAGCCTCCATTGACTCTGCAAAGATCATGGAATCGATAGCAAAGTCAAGATCAGTGAATCTTTTTTCACCAACAGATGCCCCACAGCCGCTCGACCCCATGATCCTAGCCAACACTCAGTCCATGCAAGCATTGAAAAGAGTAGGAGCAAGAACACGCTCCTGATTAACCCCAGAATCAACTGGGAAAAACGTAGAGGTTCTACCTCCACTCTACACAGTGCACATAGTACCAGTGTACAGACTGGCCATGATATCCAGCAACTTTGGGGGGACCCCACAAAGTCTCAGGATTTCCCACAGGGCAGCTCAATCGTCTGAGTTGAACACTTTATGAAAATGGACAAAGGCTGCAAAGAAACTCTGACGATATCCACATTTCTGACTGATAAGAACCTTTAGTACTAGGATGTGGTTGATGGTGGACTTCTTAGGCATAGAACCAGACTACTCTGGTCGTTGGTAGGTGAGCAAGTGATCACAGATCCCATTAAGGATGACCCTTAGCAAGGACCTTACCCAGCGCAGAGATTAGTGTTATCTGCCTGTAGTTGCCCCAGTCCAGGGGCCTCATGTATGAACGGTGCTTACGCACAGAAATGTTGCGTAAGAACTTTTCCACGTTCAAATCGCGATGTATAAAACCTATACTTGGCGTAAAGCCACGCACTTTTCCACGGTACCTCATACCTTGTCGTACGTAAGTTCTCCGCTTGGTTTTGCAGACTGGCAGCACCCAGCGTCAAAGCAGTGCTACTGTTCCTGTGTGGTTACTCTTTATTTTCCTGACGCGGCTTTATAAATACACTGAAACTAACCACATATTGTTTATTAGTGTAATGCATCTGATTGTAATTAACTTGTAACAATATAATGGTCCAGGGAATAGCCATAGTATTCCAAATACCATAACTGCTTTAGCGTTGTTACTCTCACTGCACCTTCTTCTTCTTCTTCTTTTTCTTCTTTCAGCTGCTCCCTTTAAGGGTTGCCACAGCAGATCTTCTTTTTCCATAGTACTCTCACTGCACCACTCGGAGTATTTACATCACTGTATCTGAGTGGGGAATCACAGCAGCAGCTGATCGGAAAGAGAATTATCGGTATACAGCATCAAGCCCACGCTGCCTCAGCCACAGCAAAACATTTCAAAGCCTTTCCTGTACGGACCTCGCGGTTCAGAAACAGTTTCATCCCAAGGACTATAAACGCACTCAATCAATTGCTCCTTGTAGAACTGTTTGTACTTATAAGTACAATTACCCCACTGTAAACTTGCACTACAGTTATAATATTACACAACCTGCACCACTTTATAAAGCACGTATTTACATATGATGACGGTATCATTTGTAAGATGAAATGCAGCAAGAAATGTTGATTATATTATACAGATAAAACTTTAATTTCATTTAAATAATCTGTATTGTTAATAATTAAACATGTGAGGACATGGTGACGCAGCGCTCGCATGTTCACGTATTGTTCCTGCCTCGCGCTGTATATTTGCTGAGACTGGCGCGACACTGGAAGGATAGATGGATAGAATAATTAAACACGTACTATGAAGATACAGTGGAACCTCGGTTTACGAGTAACTTGGTTTATGAGTGTTTTGCAAGACGAGCTAAATTTTTTAATAAATTTTGACTTGATAAACGAGCGATGTCTTGCAATACGAGTGGTATGGATACACTTTGTCTGCTGAGCGTCATGTGATCACAACTGAGCTGATGGTTCTTCTCTCTCTCACGCGTGTCTCTATCTTCTTATCTCTCTTGCTCGCGCGCATGTCTCTCTCTCTCCTTATCTCTCTCGCTCGCGCACGTCTCTCTCTCCTTATCTCTCCTGCTCACGCGTGTCTCTCTCTCTCCTTATCTCGCTCGCTCCCGTGCCCCTCTCTATCTCCTTATCCCTCTCGCTCGCGCACGTCTCTCTCTCCTTATCTCTCTCGCTCACGCGTGTCTCTCTCTCTCCTTATCTCGCTTGCTCCCGTGCCCGTCTCTCTCTCTCTCTCTCCTCATGAGGGCAATCGTCTCCTATTCTCCGTCTGAGTCTGTGTGCCTCACTCATATAGTGTGCGTGTGTGTGTACGCGCGCGCATGTGTGTGCTGTGAAGTGCGAGTCCCCGTCTTGCGCCCCAAAACACGAAGCTGAGTTTCAGTACTTTAACACCACCAGCTTTATTCAGCTTGAAACAGCAACAGCGCGGTTATTTATCGTAGCGAGATCTTTAATGTTCCTTGTATCACCCATCGACAGCAGGCGCTTATAGCATGTCCGCGATCTTTTTAGATACGCTTATACGGTGAACTGCTACAGCACTGGGAGACTGCGATTGCTTTGGGATGCTCTTCCGCGTGTCGTCTTGTTAGGTGGAATCCCACAAGAGTTTAGAAACTCACTCACACCAGCCATGATTCTTTTTAAAGGTAAAGTGCAGATTAATTTGTTTTATGTATTTTTACTTTATATTTTGTATTAATCATTTTTATATGAATAGTTTTGGGTTGTGGAACGAATCATTTGAGTTTCCATTATTTCTTATGGGGAAATTCACTTTGATATACGAGTGCTTTGGACTGCGAACACGTTTCCGGAATGAATTATGCTCGCAAACCGAGGTTCCACTGTATTTCAATGTTCCTTAAAAGTTTTGAAGAATCGTCGTTGTAAGCTTACAGATGGCTTAACGTCTATTACAGAGCTGATTGTGTGGCGATTGGATATTTGGGGAAAGAAAAGTAAGGACAAGAATTGAAGATTAGTACGTTTAAAAGAGACAGTACTGCTACAATAAATTATTTCATCGAAGGTCGCGCATGGTGCAGCAGCATCTTGTATGAAACATGAACAATCACTGCGCCATCGTGTTCTTAATAACATGCTTTCATTCCAGTCATCATGAAAATG
This sequence comes from Polypterus bichir lapradei, assembly GCA_026402145.1. Classification (NCBI taxonomy): domain Eukaryota; kingdom Metazoa; phylum Chordata; class Cladistia; order Polypteriformes; family Polypteridae; genus Polypterus; species Polypterus bichir. The sequence continues at coordinate 75,637,084 of JANRMT010062813.1, read as the reverse complement.
ATATCACGTAAAAATCTCAGTATTTTAATTATTCAGGGAGCTGTAATATCACGAATGTAATGGATTCTGTGTCCTGTCGGAGAAAGAGAAAGAACGGAAGCACGTAGTGATTCACACACATACAGCACATTGAAGATCAAATACAAAACAAAGCATTTAACGTGCTACTTTAGTTATGATGGGATTTGAGAAACTAGTAAATTAAATGATTTTAAAATGAAGTTTATGTTCTACTTTAATGACAAAATAAACTACGTGATTAAAATGGATATTTCGAGATTGAAGTTAACATTTCGTGCTTTTTTCCTACTGTGTGCCTTTTTTTCTCTGTACCCTAATAAGCTTCCATATGACACTCAGACGGTGGGCTACGTCTCGCCTTTTCACGGCGACTTTGATATGTGACAACTTCTTTTTTATGTCGGGCACTGTGCATCTTTGTGAACTTGAGCTTGTTTCTCCAACACGCTATATCACTCGATCAACTTCCTTTTGTTGATTATACCATCTGTATAAACCAACAAATAGTACGTTTTTCTTTGCCTCCACTTGGTATTCGCTGAAATTCTTATATTTTCCCTCTTGCTTTTGCCATTGCCTTTTCACAGAACGCTGAGCTTAAGGTCTATTTATATTGATTTGCATATTCAAAGAGGCGTAATTCTGGGAGGAGACGGGGCAGGTCAGAAGGCGCGTGCACATGCGTTAGTCTTCACGCTGATCGGGATTTATGGAGCAGAAGAACACGGAAGCTGGAGTACGCACAGATTCCTGCATCTGGAATTTTCAGTGCATAAGCACATTTCGGCTTTTGTGCTTACGTCATGTTATAGTGCGAATTCTACGCATGGCGTTATACATGAGGCCCCAGGTGATCCCACTTCCCTTTCCAGATAGGAATGGTAAGTCCCATTTTCCAGTCAGTTGGAATGATGCCCATCTCCCAAATGGAAGCAAAGATTGTTTTCAATGCTAGGAAGACAGCCTTACCACCAGTCTGGAGAAGTTCATCCTGGATACCACAGATCCCTGCAGCCTTCTCTACCCTCAGCAGGTTCACCACCTGTGCAATCTCAGTAAAATTGGGTGGTTGGAGGATCAACCTTAAGAACCGTGGACACAGAGATGTCCAACATCCTAGCCAGAAGATCAGATTTAAACAGCTGCTCAAAGTAGCCAGCCCAATAGGTCACAAATGCAGCGTCATCTGTAAGGACAATTCCATCACCTGCCCTGACTGTGACTCTCCGAGGATCAGATTTGGATGTGTGTAATGCTTTTATTCCTCTTTCAAGCTGCATCCAGGTGGTTAAGTCTGCAGAAAAGGTCAATAGGCTGGATTAAAGAATTCCAAAAAAAAACTTTAACCCTTGTGACAAACAGATGGCAGCAGCAACACCTATTTTTCATCATCGTATTCTATATATTGATCATGACAGAATTCTTTATTTGCTTCTTCTTCCCTCTCTTTTCCACTGGAAGCAGACACATTTTTTGGCTAATGAAAGATCTTGTGTGAGACCTGAAGCTGAAATCTGATTTTCTAGTTTGTGTTTGTATTTTTACGATTCAAATGAGCCTTGTTGTGAAGCTTGTATAGTGTAGTTCAACATAAAATATTTTAATTGTTTTAAATATTGAGGCTAAATATGTGTGTAAATATAGCAAAAAACATGAATACATTACCTTTTAAAACATACACAACAGTGACATGATAAGGATTTGTTGCTTACCACAAGGTGTCTTCAGAGTCTCCCTAAAGGGGAACATCACATTCATTTGGGATAAAAAATGGTTGTCACCAATCTGTCCATAGTGTTAACTTTTTTTAATTTGCGATGTTTCAGCCCTGCAGCGTGAAAAATGTTCATTATACTCTGAAGTCTATATTAGGGGTGTGCTGATCAGAGCCTATCCTTGTAGCATCAGGTGCAAGGCAATTGCCCACTCTGGACCTGGGTCCCAGTTTATCACAGAACACACACCCACACTCAATCACACAGAGCCATGCTTGAAATACTAGTTAACTTAAGATGTGATGTATGGGCAACAAGCTGGAGAAAAGCCCATACATACACAAAGAACCAGCAAATTCTACACAGGCAGTGATCAGGTGTAAGATCTGAACCCTGGATGCTTGATCCTTATGACAGTACCACTAACTACTGACCCCTTAATGGACTATGAGGGTGCAGATTAGCTTGACCAGATCACTTGGGTTCTGGCCTGGCCTCAGCATTTGCAAATGGAAATTCAGCAGGCTGTTCAGTGCTTTCTGTCTCAAGAGTCTCACCAAAGGTTGATCTTTTGATGCAGGCAAGCAATGACAACAGAGGCATAAAATGAAGTGCAAGTAGAAGTTTGTGTTTTAAATGTGTTGTGTAATTTTCTGGTGCAACATGAATCCACATGTCCAGATAAGGTGGCTTCTGAGTTGCCTTCAACCTTGGCTATGAGGAAAACATTCCTGTGTTATCTTGATCTGATTTATTGTAGTAAAAATATGAAACAGGAAACAGCATGAAGATAAGTCTTTGTAAGGTACTGTAGCATCATAAATTAACTACTGTGTGATTTAATAGTGGGCTGTATTTCTCTGTTTACCTAATTTATATATTCATTGCCGTTTGCAAAGATTTATTATATTTATCCTAATATATTTAAAAGCAAACATGAGTAAGTAAAGGCATTAGTGCTTCTATAAAACACTTGCAGCTGTTGTTTTAGGTGGCTGCTGGCTGGGAACACACACTTAATTGCAGCTTTAAGTTTCCATTTATTATTATTATTTTTATTATTTATGTTATTATTATTTGCTATATAAAGTTGTGTTGAATCGTGTACTCCTCTCACAAAGTGCGTATTTATAAAGTCAAGTTTTAACCTTTCTCTATTTTTAAAAGTGTCACATTTGGTTATGAATTTTGTCTTTTTGTTTTCTTTTGTTTCTCCTGCCAACTTTGTAATTTCTCATTTCAGTTAACTTTGGTTAATCGTTTTCATTTAGTGCTTTACATTAGTCCAGTGTATTGTTTCTTATTTGTTAATCTGATTAAGTCTTGTAATGAGACCCCTGATTAGCTGATTGCTCTCAGATGCTGTAATTCAGTTATAACACAGCACCTGAATACTATAAATACTTTGGTTTGGCGCCCATTAAATGGATTGTGTTCTGAAGGGTACAAACATCATGCAGATAGAAGATTATTTTAAATATACTGTACAGGGAGGTGGAAAAGTCAAGGAAAATTCTCATATAATTCTACCAGACAAAAAAAAAAATTGGTGCAGGCCTCAAAAAGCCATCTGCCAACCACAAAGGTCTTGACCAAAAGACTAAGCACCTCATGTCTAAAACTTGCTTACTCTCAGAAACATGTGGAAACCATATCTTACTCAAAAGCTGGAATTTATAAAACATGAACTTGGCATGGGAATTGGGAAAAAGTTAAAGAAAGTTTGAACTATCTATAAGTCCTACAAAGAGTTTTTTTGGGGTTGACATTTTAGCGACTCCAGGTGTAATGATGTCAGTCCCATTCTGAAGTAAGTCAAGCATCCATCCATCCATTTTCTAAACCTAGTTATTAAAAAAAAAACTGTAGCAGAAAATACATCATATGATTTCTGCATGATAGTGTTTGAAATGTACAGAGTTGACAACCACCCCATAAAATACATACAGGGGGTCCTCGGGTTACAACGTCTCGACATACAACGTTTCGAGTTTACAACGCTCACTCCCATAAAAACTTAAAATAATTGAGACATGAGAAGGAATAAAGGTAAGGATTTTTTTTTACACTCATTTTTTCTGTTACTACAGTGCAGTGCACAGTACAGTATATTTATGTCCTTTTCCTTTTTCTGTGGCTTAGTTGTGTTTTTATGCTCTAGATTATGATTTTGCAAATATGTTAAGAGAGGTAAGTGACTTAGGCTAGGGTGTGTTTCGACTTACATCAAAATTCAGGTTACATCACTGTTGTAGGAACGGAACTGTGTTGTAACCCGAGGACCCCCTGTAATTGTCTCGTAATTGGAAATTGAACTGATATGGAATGCAATTTGTTCTGTATTTTCATATATCACTCTTGACTCATGGGAAAACCCCAAGGGGGACCAACACCCATGTACTGTCTTTTAATAAAGCAGTATGTATTATAGCATCATGCCGCCGATGGAAGGTGGTGATTGTCCCTTATTTCTCCACAATGAAGTTGGCAACCCTAGTAATATAGGGTCCAATTCAGCACACAGACCCAAGAGGCATTGCGTGATTTTAGCCTGATGGTCTTTTTCATGCACGGATCCAAGAGGACAGTTCTAGGCAGTCGGCTTATGAATGAGAGCAAACCTACAGACACCCGCGTGCAAACTCCACACAGGGAGCATCTGAGGCACGACCCCCAGACTTCTTACTATGAGACAGCAGCGTTACAACTGTGTCACTATGTGCTTAATTCATTGATTAATATATTACATTATATTATATTATTTATGCTATCTGTGGCCTTAAATATTTAAGATAGAATTACCCTTTATTTAGATTAGTCTGCTTTTAGGTTTTGTTAGTGAAAACTATTTTTATTCCATTTCTTCTCCTGCCTTTGACTGTAATAATTTTTTAAATATAAAGAAACTTGTTTAGTTTGTCCTGAACTAGAGGTTTAATGATTTTCCTCTCCACCATTTTATGACTTTTACTGTTTAAAAGCCTTGGTCCCATTTTCAGGCCTCTGCAGGGGGACCAGGCCCCACTGACCACTCCTTAAACTCCGCCAAATGCCAGTAAAACCTCAAGTTCACACTCACTGAAGCTTTCTCTTCTGTATTTTTCCATGGTTGATGGTCACTCAGGGTCAAATTTACAGTATATGGTTATTAGATCATGATTATTCAAAAAAGGTGTTTGTTAACTGGTGGAAGGGAATAGTTAAAAGCATCTGTTCGCGTGCATACTACAGTTTTAAATTGATTTGAAATTTATAAAGGAACTTGAGGTGGCATGTGCTGTACATACGGTTTTATAAATCAACTTTTGCCTTTCTATCGTAAGCAAAATTTTAGTAAGGAATCTAAGCAAGGTTTTATACATGAGGCCCCAGGCTTCACCACTCAAGGCAGCCTAGCTCCCAACTCAACTGGCACACTTTTGGCCTGCACAGACCCAAAGCTGGGTCCATGGCTTTTAAACAGCAAATGTCTCAAAATGTCACAAAATGATAAAGAAAAATTATTAAACCTCTGGTTCAAGACAAAATAAAGTTCCTTTGTATTTAGAGACTTGTTACAGATTATTAAAAAGGAGTGTAAAGCAAAAGCAGAATAAGAAAAATAGCAAAAATAGTTTTTTTGCTGGCAAAACCTATAAGCAAGCAAATCTAATAATTACTAATCAAAGCAGTGCCTCCCAACAAGAGCAGGGATCGAAATTCAAGAAATCCAAAAATCAGCAGAGATAAGAATCAAAAACAGGAATCAAAGCGAAAATGCAATGCCGAAGCTTCAGGAATATCTGAAGCGTTTTCTTTTAGACACCTGGGACAGGCTGACACATAACACATTAAAAGGTGTTCAAAAAAGATGAGAAAATACTGAACCAAATTAATGCTGTCAAAAACTAAGTCCAAAAAATGAAAATAAAAAGTACTTGTCTGCTCTAAATCAGAGTTTGTGTAGGTTTTGAAGTTTGAGAGTGTGGAAGGGCAGGTCCACGGCATAAGAAGCAGGGGTCCGTTTTTGAATAAATAAGTGATGGACACACTTGTCTTGGGGAGTGGAGCAGGTGCGAGCGATCTGCCGGGAAGACGGCTTGTCTCCAGGTCGGTGTGAGGTGGTCAGCCATCTATTCATTGCCTTGCTGGCACGTGTGGGCGGTCTGATTATCTCATTATCTGAACCATTCAGGCGATCGCACTTGCAATCGCTTCCCAGTATATAAAAGGAGAGTAAAGAGAAATGGGCAGGAAGACAAGAGAGAGAGCGAATAAAGAAGCGGCAGGCAGCTGTGAGGAGAGCCCCTCAACGGAGTTGCTGGCCACTGCTCAGGGGCTGTTCTGGATGAACGCTCCAAATGAGTGACTCAGGGAGCTGGAATGACCAGGTGATGCAGGTAGCTCACCACAGAAGTCCAGGAAGGCAGCAGGACTTGGCAAGGTTTGGACTGGGAGCCCAATTGTGAGTGCCATGGCCTTTGGGGACTCGAGCCTTGGGTCTGGATTGGGGTGCCCTGTTATAGCCATGTAGTGGCTGGGACCCGGATCTGAAGAAGGATAGTTGTCTCATCACCTACAAGGTCCTGTCAGGATAAGCTGAGGAGACGGACATTATAAGGGTTGGCACCGAGGCTCATGTTTTTAAGGATAACCTCCTGCACTGTTTGTTTTAACTTATTATTTATTGGATTGGTTTTAACCTCAACCATTGCTTATATTATGGACTAGCTGAAATACCCAGCATTGCCGGGAGGAAAATAAAGTGTTTGTTTTTTTTTTTTAATTGTTTGAGAAAAATATAATAAAAAAACACAACTTTAAAAATAAAAAGAAATTAACAAACAATGAAGACTCACTAATGTGTTTGTCTTGCGGTCTTGTATGTATGTTATCGTCCAGTTGATGCTCGGAACCGGCCAACTGTATTTAATTTCAAAAGCAACAGGGGTACGGTGCTGCTCAAAAATAAAGAATGCTGGCAGTCACCTCCAGTTTGCCATCTGGTGGTCATTCCGAGTGTCAACTGGATAATAACATGCATACAAGATCACAAGATCACTCCCCACCCTACCCAGAAGGTGGTGGGTTAGGATTGATTTCACCCTAAAGTATTTTTAGTCGACCAATGAGAAACATGTGTACCAAGTTTCATGAAATTTGCTCCAGCCGTTCGGAAGTGATGCTTGAACATACATACATACTTACAGTACATTATACACACATATATACATTGACTTATATATATATAGATTATTTATTTGTTGAACATTGCACTGCGCTGATTTGAACACTGTTCTGATCTGAGGATTGTTTTAATAAAAGCACTTCTGCACTTTTGCACCTACCCCTTGTAATACGTAAGTGTTGTCATTTGGTCAGCTCATCCCTCCAAAATGTTATTGGCGGATAGTGTTGAGCCGACCTGCTCCATCACAGAGAGGCTCAAATGTCCAGAATCTTGGACAGTTACCTTTCATATTGCTCTAGTTTAAAAACCTTTATTTGTTGTTGTCATGTGACATGGCTTTTGGCAACCCTGTGGCATTGTGATAAAAAATGGTTACCATCCTGATGAAAAATTACATTTTGGGAAAAAAATTAATTGAAATCATTTTCAGTACCCTCAATATCTCATTTTTATTTGTTTCCACTAGAAATGTATGGCCATACTAGCAGTGACCAGATGCTTCAGCTCACAACCTGTATGCTGCCCAGTGGTGCTGGGAATCAACAGGAGCAACAGTCACCAAGGAAGCCCATTATGATAAAGTTCCAAGTGAAGGATCCAGGCGTCTCCAAAAATGGTAAATTCTTCATTTATTTTAAGGCACTGTCCCGGAAAGTTGAATTGACATGACAAATGTTGGGAAAATAAGCATTAAAAGGCAAATCATGCAAATAAATATTGCTGTGATGATAAGGGGCATTTTTGCCACTTCTTTAACATTTACATTTTAAAATAATTTAATTTTTACTTACTGTGACATTATTTTAATTTGTCTATTGTTAACTTTTGTTACATGATCTGTGATGCATTGCTCTTATGTAATTTCTGCATTTTTGTTGTTTTTTATTTTGTCTGCAAAATTTGTTCTTAATCTTTTACAATTTTTTTCTTGCTTCCTAATCTATTATGCTTTACTTTCATTTTGGTATGATAGTTTAATTTTCTTCTGAGGCATATAATTTAATGATTTATGTTTTTGTTCTACTGCAATTCCATTCTGTTTCCAGCTGCTAGGATGTAGTTGTCCTGTTGTCAGAGACAAGCTCTCCGGAAATAGCGCCACGTGACATCATCGGAACATGTTGACTGTTAAATGCGAGTTAATTCATAGTAAAGTATGGATAGATGCCACCTATGAGTTAACGAGAAAAGGTCCAGAGAAAAGCGACTAGACTGATTCCAGGACTACAGGGGATGAATTATGAAGAAAAATGAACTCTTTCAGGGCTGATGTCGACTTTTGTTAAAATTCAGGGGTAGAGGACGGTAATCAGCTGTAAACTGCAACAAAACTCGCTGTTACATTTTAGTTTGACTCTCTTTGCTACAAGGAAAGTTACATAGTGTGGCGGGCAGCCGGGACGCCGCTTCTGCATATGTTCCGGGGGTGCAACCGTGGGCAGCTCAATACCTCCCCTGGGACGCTTGGTGGCAGCCTCCCAGGCCGATGGTGGTGCCTCAACCTCCCACAGGGCTCCATGGGAGATGGAGTCCTCCACGGCCCGGTTGGGAGCTGGGGTGGCCGCCAGGGGGTGCTGCATGGATTCCACAGGCCAGCTGGACAAATCTTCAGCCCCACCCGGAAGTGCAATTGGAACCATGTGGTCAAGCACCTGGAATACTTCTGGGTGGGCTATAAAAGGGGCCAGCCACCACCACTCAGTGGCCAGAGTCAGGAGGAGAGTACGAAGCTTCAAGGAAGGAATGGTGGTGCCAGAAGGGTGTGTTTGTGTTACTGGTGATTTACTTTTGTGCTTAATTTGGGACAGTGTTGGGCGAAGAAAAATAAAGTTTTGTGTTGTTATTATACGTGCCCTCATGTGAGTCGGGCGCTATTGGACGGGCGCTATTGTTACAATAGCTATGTTGATTTAACCTTGATTCCCTTACGCGTGCATGAGTAGAGAAGAGTAAACAACCTCTAAAATGGCACCAAGATCTGGTGAGAGACCAAAAGCAAAATACTCCATGGACGTTTTACGTAATTCCGTTGAATAGGACTCTGACTTGCTGGACTCCAAGTTTGATACAAGTGATCTGGAGATGGATATTGAAAATGAAAGTGAGGTACCAGCATCATCTGATCGCTCCCCAGCTGATGGTGGTGCGAAAAACGTTTGTGTGGCTGATGCACCTACAGCAGCATTTTTGCCTTTGAGGACCACCACTTATGATGACAAGAGGTACACACCAGATTGCGTCACACAGCGACTGCCAAAAGCCACCTACCGTGCATTCCTGCTGACCATCAAGGTGCCCCCATGCAACCACTGCCACCAAAGATGCCGAACATGCGCCAACAGCAGCCATGGTACATGGCATCAGACATATTATGTTGATTTCTTTGTGAAACCATTACTTAGTGTGCTTTTCAGAAAACTGAGTTGTTTGGAAAAATATTCAGTCCTCCAAGAGTTAAAAGAGCTGAGCCTTTACAGTTTAAGCAAAAGAAGATTAAGAGCTGACATGATTGAAGTGTTTAAAATTATGAAGGGAATTAGTACAGTGGATCGAGACTTGTATTTTAAAATGAGTTCATCAAGAACACGGGGACACAGTTGGAAACTTGTTAAGGGTAAATTTCGCACAAACATTAGGAAGTTTTTCTTTACACAAAGAACGATAGACACTTGGAATAAGCTACCAAGTAGTGTGGTAGACAGTAAGATGTTAGGGACTTTCAAAACTCGACTTGATGTTTTCTTGGAGGAAACAAGTGGATAGGACTGGCGAGCTTTGTTGGGCTGAATGGCATGTTCTCATCAATAATGTTCCAATGTTCTAACGAGTTATCTTGTAACCAGTCTTCACTGCTGAATGCAAGCATATTCGTGGGTAACACAAATTGAGGATAGTGGGCATCTGAAACAGGAATGAATAATCAGTGTGGCACCACAGAACAGAAAATTTCACTTTCAGTTTGTTTTTTCTTATTAGCCATATTTTGGGTAATTATTATTTTTCACAAAAATAATTTACATATGTAGAACCACAACCATCGGAATATCTCTCAATGATCAGCGTCTTACTTCTACAAAGTTCAAGTGGAAACTGCGATATCTGATTGCATCCCCATCAGATGCAGCCAAGCTATCTTACAGTTTTCTCTTCCATAGGCCAACTATGAGGTGAATCAATTAGATTTTTTTAAGAGAAAATATATTTTGATTGTGAGTTTTTTTCCAATTACAAAATGCATTTCATCAGCATATTAAAAGAACAGCCCGATTTTACATTGACATCAGGAGCAAATTTTATTTATTTTCACTGTGTCGGTGAACATGTTAAAGCAGCAGCCCATGTTAGTGGGCACTCAGGACTGTAGATAAAATGTGATCGCTAGTGTTCTTTTGCTTTGCTTTTTGAACTTAAGATTTTGACTTTAGCGTTGATATTTTTGTCCTTGAGTTTTGTTTAACTTTCTGTTTTAATGCATGATCCCTGTTGTGACTTAGGGCTTGACTTTGCATAGTTCTTAACTGCAGCGACATTGCTGGCGGCAGTATAATAACTTAGGGGGGCGGCATCCAGATATTCTTACTTACTCCATGTCACTTTGGGCTTTGCTGTTTTTGTTTTTTGATTTTGATTTACAGATCTTTTGCTAATGCTTCCTCAACTACAATTTTTGACCATGCGTCTTTGTTGTGATGCCCTGTGTGGACTATGGCCGGCCAGTCATCCCGGCCAATACCCCCAGGCTGCCAGGTGGAGCCCTCCCTGCAGCATGGAGGTGCTCTGAATGCCAGAAGGGAATTATGGCCATTGGAGTTTTCATCCACAAACCTGCTGGATACTGCAGGGGCCCCTAGAGGACACTGCAGGGAGGCTCAAGGACTGTTACGTGTCCTATAACCTGCAAGTACGTCTTAGTCACAGCGACAGGGGAAACGACGTACTTCTGGGATGAAGAAGAGGACTTTTGATCTGACCCGGAAGTGCTAGGAAGTCACGTCGGCTGAGGGATTGGAAGCACTTCCGGGTCATGAACTATACTGTATAAAGGACTATGGGAGATCCCAGAGTTGAGCTGAGCTGGGAGGAAGGGTGGCAACGGGAGAGTGGAGGATTGTAATTATTGAGTATTGTGATTTGTATGAGTATTGGGGAGTATAGGGTGCTTTGTGCATATTATAATTGTAATAAATTCAATTATTGGACTTTTATCTGGTGTCTGGCGTCTGATCTGAGGGTTCAAAGGGACGACAGCACCCCCTATCTGTCAAACCTGACACATTTGACCTCATGTTGTGTTTTCTGACTATTCCACTCTGAGCCCTTCTTTGTTCTGGTCTCTCTAAACTGTCCGTTTTGTAGGGCTAAGAAGATTGCAGTTGTATTGTTCCTTCCACCGATCATAACTAACATATAGAAACAATTGTATTGGGTGGTCCAGATCTAATTATGCAATTTTCATTACGCTATAACTTATTAAGTTTATTACATAGAAAATCACCCGAAAAATCACAGACCATTGAGAAGTGTGCGAACTGATGACATGAATTGTCCCCGCATAAATCAAAGTCATCAAGACGATCTGGATCTGCATAATTAGATCTGGACCACCCTGTGTATAATGGAAGGAAGAATTTGCTAGTAGTATAGGCCCCAGCGCCCATGACTTTTAAATGAGTATGCAGGTTATAAGATGGATAGATGGCTGAAAGAGGCACAACTGTGAAGATTGGTGTAACTGATCTTCTAGAATGTTGGAAATAAACCAGAATGAACTAGACATTGGTACATTGACATCCCATCCTGCTAATCTCAACAATGGAACATTCAAGTGTAGAAGAGCGCACTCACTCTGTGAAACAGCTACCACCATGCCTATTCTTCATTCATCCATCCACTTTCCTAACCCACTTATATAGAGCAGAGTCTCTAGTGACCTTTTAGTTGATGTTAGTGATCCACTGCTATTTAGATGTGAAATAGACCTCATTATGCCCGAATCAATATGTGATGGATCTGCACCTACAGGAATTCTTTGGCATGCTATGAAAGTGCATGAGGTGAGGAGGCTTGTTGTCTGAGGTCTCCAGGACTCTGACGTGTCTGATTTCTTTTCTGCAATCAGGTTGTGATCCTAAAATTGGCTGATGGACAGATATTGTTGTTTTTCATTTATGTTAGTTTCAACTTTATTTTTGATGTATCTTAACAAATCCGTAACTATATATGTGGGAGTATTTTGTGCTGTTGTATTGTATTTCTGACGAGGCAATGATAGACTGGCCATCTAGTTCTGTGAAAAGAATTAGTTGTTTTCTGTGTTGTATTTAACCCATTTTTTGACACTTATTGCATGCCCAAATTTTTGGGGATTTTTTTTTGTTTGTTTTTTTAGAGAGTCAAGGCCTTGTCAAAAACCAGGGCCTGCTGAAGCCCATTGAGGACATTCTTTGTGTGATTTTGAGAAATAAACTGTTGTAATAGCATTTATCCAGAATGAAGTATGAGAAAACCCAAAATTTTTAACAGATAAAAGTTGCTACGACAAAAAGACAGAAACAAACTCAGAAAGCCTGAGGCAAAGTTTTGTTGTGAAACAAGATCCCACTCCTAGTGTTGCGAAGTGACAGATTTGTAAATAAAATGAGAGAAATCTGACTCCATGGTTTTTACTTATTATTTATTCTGAGAATCAAAGTTTAGCAGCTCGTGCAATGTGTTTTTAAAAAGGACAATCCACAAATCATTTTGGAAAAAAAAAAACAAACAAACTTGAAAACCCGAAGCAATTTTAATTTAGTAAAGCCAGCTTGAATTGTTGTAGACACAGTGGTTGGTTCTGTTTCCTCCTCTATTAAGCATTCTACTGTAAGTTCAAATGTTATGGCGGTCGATTGTATCTGTGATGTTTTCTGGATATTTAAGTTTTCCTCCCACATCCTTAAATATATAATGTTAGGTTAATTGGTGATTCTAAACTGGCTTGGTCCGCTTGCATTTTTATGTTGTAGCTGGTGCTGTACTTTTGTCCTTAGACAGCATGCCATTTTCAGTGCATCTTCGTAACTCTCCTTTTCATAGCAGGCATGGTGTTCTCATACTAAACCTCTGTCATTCCTCCACTTCAAAAGCAGGCATGTTGTCTGCCTCACAACCCCTTCTTTCTCCAAGGATGAATATATGTCAGCGTCAAACCAGTAGGCGCTTTCTTTTATGCCTTAATGGCTATTTTTAGCAATTAACATTAGTCAAAAAATTGGATGATCGACATGTACACTTGGTCTTCTTATTCCGCCAACTTGAGTTTACTTTAAGCTAATTATGAGGCACAAGTTAAATAAGAAATATGTCCCCAAAAAGCCTCCGATTTACCTTTTCTTACAGATGTACGCAGACTGTGTAGCTTTTCTGAGCTTAAACATAACATTTGCCATATACAGGTACTCGTCGACTTACGACCGCGATTGGTTCCGACTGACTTGTTGTAAGTTGATCTGGATGTAAGTCGGCCTATGTTAAATAAAGGTAAGAATATTAGACTGCTGCGGTGGGTTGGCACCCTGCCCAGGATTGGTTCCTGCCTTGTGCCCTGTGTTGGCTGGGATTGGCTCCAGCAGACCCCCGTGACCCTGTTCGGATTCAGCGGGTTGGATAATGGATGGATGGATATTAGACTGGGTAATGATATTATAATCATCTTAAAGTAATATTTTATTAACATTTTCTTACTTTCTAAGTCAAACACAGCATACTACAGTACAATTGGCTTAATATGTGGAAAACATACAAAAATAAGAAATACTGTACATTTAATTCCTGGCACCACTGGTGCTTGTCAATATCGCCTTCATCAGGCGAGGCTGCGGACAGGGTGATAGGAGGAGTTGCTCTTTTCATAAACATAGTGAGCTTCGTCTGAATTGTTTGTTTTTTTTTTTCTTTTCATACATTTCGCAATAAGGACGAAATGTGTCTTCTCCGGCACGTTCCTTTAAAGCAGCGATTCCCGATTGGGGGTGCTCGCAAAGGGGTGCGAGCAACTGTTGCTGGGGGTGCCAGAATCCATCGAGGAAGAAAAATGAAAAACATTATTTGTACAAAATCTTAATTTATCTATCCATTCCTAAATAATTAAATGGGCAGGCTATTTCGTATCAGTGCAATACGCTGCTTGTTAAAACGAATGACTTCCGCTCTTACGCGCACTTAGTGCTGCATAGGTATTACGAACTATCATATGAACTCATATTTTTTCATACTTCTTCTCAAACCAAGGGGGTGCGAAATCGGCCTCGTCCGTCACAGGGGGTGCGAGGGTAAAATGAATCGGGAAGCGCTGCTTTAAAGTCTCAAACAGACTTCTAGCCTTCGACTGTATTGTAAAGAGGCTTAACGGCGTCCGCTTTTGAATCTGATCTTCCATCCAAATGTTTAACAATTTCTTCATTTCATGGATGGGCCCGGTACGTTGCTTCATAATCACTGTTGATCGCAAAGGTGCAGAACCTTTCACAGCTTCATGAATTCTATTTTTGTCCTTTAAAATAGTCGACACAGTAGAGTATGATAACTTTATATTACATGCGATCGTATTCACTTTCTTTCCTCCTTCATACTGTTTTATTATCATTTTGGTGTCTAGATCAATGGCCTTTCTTATCTTTTTGGCAGGCTGAGGAGTGGACAGACACAATTTCCTCTTGGTAGACATGTTAGGGGTATATTATTATCGAAAACTGCCAAAACAACAAGACACAAACACACGTGGGGCAACACTGCTGCGTATATTATTACTGCTGCGTAGTGAGACTTGAGAATGCGGGAAAAAGGCGCTGCCAACAGCTGGCGGGGGAAACTGTCGAACACGTCGTAAAGTCGACCAGTCGTAACTTGCATAGGTCGTATGTCGACGAGTACCTGTATTTACATATTTCTCCAAAAGTTCTCAGTATTAGTAAGTCTATTTGCATCCCAGAATGCAATGCTTTGCTAAAGTACATTTTAATTCCCTTTAATTTGTTTAGCTGATGGTTCAAAAGAGTAAGGGGTTTAGTGGATTCCTTTTCTAAACTTATCTCATAAATGGCCTACACTGTCTCCTGCAACTTTTACCTTTTCACTATCCCCTCTTTATTCACCTGTATCTGGTGCCCCCCTCCCCAAGCTGTCCCTGACTGTATGACGTCCTTGAGCTAAATCATCTGCTTGTCAGCACTTCTTGTGCTGTGCTCTTGTCCTCTGCCTGCCTTTACTGTACTCAAACCTTTTTGCTAAACTTTTAGTTAAAGAGTTTTTTGTGTTATGTGCCAGTGAACTCATTGGCACCAAGTGAAGTATGGGAGGGCATATTTTGCTTCTGTTCTTGCTCCTTACAGATCGTCATGAGACCTGATGAGCATACTAAAGAGAACTGGTGTGTGTTGCAAACCGACTTCCAAATTGCAATGAAGAGTGGAATAAATGGTGGTTGGCATTTCATTTGTGGATGATTAGAACATGGTAACCGTTCTGGAAAATAAAGAAGAGAATATGAGCACATTGATTAGGCCTCCAAATGTGAAAAGATTGTTTAGTTATGGAAGTGACGATGGGTAAAGTGTTTTTATGTTAGTCTTGTGACAGGTGGTAGGTCACACTTACAGGTAATCTAACTTAGACACCATTTAAATATCCGACTATGCCACCCAGTTTATTAAGAGACTGGGAACTCCTGAAATTTACCAATAATAGCACACAGGTTTCTTTAAATTGGGCGATGGGTAAACACAATGAAAGACACAACAGTAATTTCAGGAAAAGCAACACTAACTTCTATTACACATGACAATAATAAGTACATTAAAAAGATAAATGAACATAAACAAAATCTGACAGTATCATGAAGAAAATTTCTTTTTTAAAAAGGAAAGCACACAGTCCACACTCTAAAAGTCCATTAAAAACAGAATTGGATGATACAACCTGTAGTGGTGCAAAGTCCAGTTTGTTCTCAGTGTTACCCCAACACTTAATTGTTCAACTGTCCACAGATGCACTGTGTTCACCGGACACTCGTTTCCCAAGAGAAGTTTTGCCAAAATCGTCGAATCCCTGTCGGCGTCTCTTCGTTGTTCCTTTTTTTCCACCCTGGGCTCCTTGTATTGCTGTGACCTAGGCACGCCTTATTTCTTGTCTGCCAGCTTTGCTCGGTCCTTTCATGCGGCTTCCCTCTGTAGCTGGACTCACAACTGGCGTCTTCTTTTAGAGCTGTCTCTTCCTCCCTGGAAGTATTGCCGTCCTTGTGCCTCACTTCATGCCAGCCACGTACCCTTGTCAGCCTGCGAGCTCCTGTGCTTTGTCCGAGTGTCTTGGCTGCATTCTCAGTGGACTGTCCCCTTACCTTTTGCCTTCTCCTGGCCAGAGATTAAATCTCCTTCAGTCCCTGCAATTATCAGTTCTGGACAACCAGATTAAACAATGGCACAGCTAAATTTCCTGGGTTTAACAAATAATGAAAACACAAGTTAACAAAATGTATTGTTACCAACCATTAATGAGTACAGATCTGCTGTTTAGAAACCAATATTGTCCAACATGTTAATTACCAAGTCAGGTAAATACAGAAATCCTCCAATGAAGGAGCAGTTCTGTTATCACAACTTTGCATTGTTTGTAATCTGAACCAGCCATAACCTTCAAAGTGGTGACTCCTTTGCAATACAGCAAATACCTACAATCTGCAAACAGTCTTTTAACTTCTCACCCCCAGTGCCAACAATGGGTGCCTATTGCCTGTTCATCTGCTGGGTTTTAAATGTAATATTGACATGTTTCTTTTCCTAAGAGAGAAATGGAATGACTTAGTGTACAAAAAATGTCCCCCTCTGACAGTCTTCTGAATCTTCAGTTCAAATAGTGGTAGTGGTGGTGGTAAAATAATAGTTTTTTTTTTGTCTGGTTATTTTTATTTGTTGAAGGAGAGTCTGCTTGGATTGTTTGTTTTTGGTGCAGTAAAAGTTTTTCTGTTTTTTACTTTTTTCCATTTTTGTTGTATGTTCAATTTTTGAACGCTCTACAGGACCACAGGACTACACAATTGCACGCTTCAGTGTCTAGATGTGTCAGGTGGGAGTTTGCTCTGCCAACCAAAAAAGGTCTGCAGCATGGTGATTGCATATATTAGCATAGTTCACTTGTGATTGTTTCAGTGTGGTGTAGCGGATGGCCAGGTGGGACACCTATGGACTGGAAGGACTGGGAGAGAGAGCAGACATAGAGCATTATCTCCCCGAATTGCTACATGGCAGCAATTCACCGGGCTTCATGGGAGTTGAAGTTTGACACTTCCCTGTTAGGTTCCTTGGGTGCCATCAAGGGGTGCTGCAGGGGCTAAAGAGGCCTACTTTGTAGGTCTTCCGCCTCACCCTGAAGTGCTTCCAGATGAGCCAGAGTCAAGAGGTGGAAGACAAAGCTTACTGGAGGAGGAGTGGAGGCAGAAGGAGAGGCAGAGATGTAGAGTAGAAGAAAAGAAAGTGCTGAGTGCTTTTATTGTACTGTGTTGTGTGCATTGGTGTTGTGGGAAACGATTTGGGAAGCGTTTCCCACATAAACACCTGTGTTGTGCTGGACTTGTGCCTCGTGTCTGTCTGTGTTGGGTTTGGGGAGCTGGTGCAGCCCCGGCAGGCCACAGTTGCAACTGGTTGGGGTTCAAGGTACATTCATGTACTCAAATTAACAAGGCAATTGTGATTTATAAAGATAAATTGCGTACAAATCTGCATCTTCCAGATTTCATAAATCAGATTTTTATTCATGTGTGTGTTTTATTCAAAAGTGTCATAGAGATCATATAGTGTGTATAGGCTATTTTTCTTCAGTTGTGAAACAGTACACACAGAATGAATAAAACAACAAGAGTGCAAAATATTGCTGGCTAATGCTGTGACAGGAAAGCCATTCAAGTGCCATTATGGATAGACAGGAGACAGGAAAATTCATTAATGGAGAAAATGTCCTGAAAGGAGGTAAACTGGGAATTCTGCAGCATGTAAGGAACTTTATAGCATCCAGTCATTATCTTCTGTGATGGAATATCATCAGAATTGCTACTTTTTTACTTTACAATTATGGGTTATAATTTTGCTCATGAACAGACATGCAGGCTGTAGAAACTTTGGTTGTAGACCTGAATATAGAGTTATCATTTAACTAAAACATCTATTCTTTCAAGCCTGAAGACATTCCTTGTTTGAAAATACAAATGCACACACCTCGGGAATAAAACACTTGCTGAAGTAGCACTGGAAAGAAATGGTGATATGTTTGAATAATTTATCACTTAGGGAAAAAAAATGAGCAAACACACTGGAGACCGATTAGCACCATATAAGAGCGCTGAAAACACTACACTCATTAGCTTTTAGTTCAATCAATAAACACTAGAATCCGTTCAACGGCTCATTTTATTTTGATGTAAAAATATAAGTATACATTAACCATTTTCTCCTGGTTAACAAAATGATTGACGGCAATGGCATTTACTTGAATCCCCACTAGTGTATAAATATTTCTGTATCATAAAAAGAATTAATAGTACACAAAGAAATATAAACACAAGTTGATATGTGGCACACCACAGTTTATGTTGCATTTTATGTCAGAAGAACCATTGCTACTTAAAAATGAACTGTTGCTTTTACAGCTTTTTAATAAAAAACGGCTTGCATATTTTATTTTACCTAACTTCATTTCTTGACTTTTCTCTTAGTATTCTTTGCTAGCTAAAGTAAAAAATGTAAATTCTGAAAAGTGAATACAATGGTGTTTTCGGTAAGTTAGCAGTTACAGTTCTTACATGAAAACTATCAATTTGTTAAAGCTTTTGGGGTTTTTGTGGATGCAGTGGATTCAAACAGAATTCAGGCCTCTTTTCTTTCTGTTACATTATATTGGTTAAAAACAACAGGCTGGAATCTATCTGTCTTTTTTAAAAGCCAGGTGCCCTCTTCTTCTAACTGGCTCATATTCTCTTCTTTAGCTTCTCCCATTCGGGCCCTGCAACAGGGGTGTCGCCCTATCAGCAGGTGCAGCTGCCTTCCACACTGTTCCGGCAGCCTTCCATCCCCTGGCTACGTAGAGCTCATCCCTTCGGACCGAGACTTGGGTACCCTAACAGCCAGGGCGCTCACGCTGAGGCTCAACCTCCCAAGCCACCTTGACTCCCGCTGCCTTCTGTGGCAAGTCCTCCATGCTGCCAGTCACTCCAACTCCTAAAAACTGCTCAGCTGGAGCGAACGCTTCTTTCAGCCCCCTGAGTGTTGGCCAAACACCAATTCCAGGGGCTCTCCTTCCAGCTGCCTGCCATAACCAGCTCTCTCTCACTCACTTGCTTGCTCCTGCACCGGCTCTCAGTGCCTCCTGCCTTTTTCTTCCCTTAACCTCCGTACTTCTCTCTTTACTCTTTTCCTCTTCTCCTCCCCTCTGTACTTGCACTCTTCCTACTTATAATGGGGACGTGGCACAGGTGTTGCAATCAGCAGCTTCTGGCATCAATTACGGACATGGGCGATCCCACACCTGTGCACTTCAGTGTGGAAACGATCATGCCCGTATCGCACCCGGGAACCACTCTGACCACACTACCACACCCCCTCCTTAAGCCGCGAGGGCGGCGATTATTTATTTAAAAAACTGACCTTTCGTTTAGAGCCGCGGACCCACTATATCACAATGGAATATTTCTTGGAGTCCAATTAAATCAATCAGTAGGAAATAGAAGAGTACGGTACAGATATAAACCTGCCTTGAGGAAGCCACTTGCAAAAACCGAGTAACTGACAAGAAGACTAGTGAGGAAGGCCACCAAGAGACATAAGAAATATGACAAACGAGACCTTTGATAACAGTGAACAAATTACAAGCCACAGTGCTTGAGACTGGAGAGACTATGCAGACAGCTACTACTGCCCAAGTGCTTCACCAGTCACAGCTCAAGTGGCAAAGAGAAAAAAATGTACATAACATCTTGGTGAGAGTTTGCCAGAAGGCACATGGGAGAACATGAAGTTGACTAGAAGAAGGTTTTACAGTCTGATAAGACCAAAATAGAGTGTATTGGCTATCAGACCAAATGTCAAATTTTGTATAAGCCAAACACGGTGTATTATCAAAAGCACACAATTCACACTATGAAGCATGGAAGGCCCTGGAAAGCTTGATGCGTGGGGAGTTAAACTGAATTCAGCAAAATATGAGGAAATCCTGGAGGAAAACCTAATGGAGTCCACAATCAACCTGCACCTTGGGACAAAATTTGATTTCTGTTAAGACAGTGACACCAAGCATAAGGCCAAATCCAAACAGCAATGGCTTAAAAACAACAATGTTAACGTCATGGAGTGGCTAAGTCAGAGTTCTGATCTCAGTCGGAAATTGAGAATTTGTGGTTGGATGTGCATGGCTCATAGTGACCTGTCCACACAGAGTTAAGGCTCTCATGGTTGCCAAAGGTATATCTACTACAGTAAATACTGATCTGCAATCAAATATTTGGTGTTTTATATTTGGAATTTTTGTAGACCATTTTGCAGAGATATATTTTCACTTTGAAATTAAGGAGTCTTTACCTGTTGATCAATGTCAGAAAAGCTAAACTAAATCCACTGTGATTCAATGTTGTACAACAACAAAATGTGAAAACTGTATGGGGTGAATACTTTTTATAGGCACTATATTTGCCTTTTAAAACGTACAGTACATGTTTTACTGCAGCTGAGCCTCCAATATGTAGTTGCTATTTTACAGCTGTTCAGATCTCTAGTTTTAGGGTATGAAATTGAAATTTACTTGCAAAAAAAAAATGAATATACACATTGACAGTTCAGTTTTAAAATTATGACATTAAAAGACTCACTTGCCAATGTATTCATCTGAAGGTAAGAACAGAGTTTACTGAATGAAATCGGGCACTCCACTCATCCCAAATGGTATATCCCCATCGGATGTAATAGGTGTCTAGGAGGTCCATGATATAAGGTTATCAGGTGAGAAGCTTCTAGACTTGCAAGATCCTCATTCTGTGTATCTGGACCTTGACACTTTAATAGCATTTGGTGACTGTGGCTACAATGTCCTCAAGGGTCAACAAAATAGCCACAAAGGTTTGAGAGGGGCCTTGGTTGAAATCCACTTTCAATATTAAATACTGCTGCTTTCTGAATATAAAAACTAAAAAGTAATGAGAACTGTTCCCTGACTAGAGTGCAGGACCATCTCAACAGCATTATAGGCCGTGTCACACACGTGCGCATGAGAGCCAGTTAAAGGGCCTGAATGGGGGCAATTCCACACAAACCAGGGGGTGGCAAAGTGTGCTGATCCTTTCTCTCTTTCCACTGCAGACCAGTTACGGGAAATTCTTCCTGGCCCTGATGATGTCACTTCCGATTCCAGGCCTAATGATATTTCCAGTTCGGGCCCTAATGACGTCACTTCCTCTACTCCCTATTAAAACCGCCATCTTTTCCTCATCAAATCAGTTCTGCTTTGGACTCCAACCTGTACACATCTGTACAACATTTTTATACATTTGCAGCAAGGAAAAATATATGAGTGGCTGCCCCAAACCTTTTTGTGGCTCATTTGTCTTGTTTTGACAGCCCCCATGCAAAATAGTGTACTGGAGTCCCTATTTTGATAACAAAACAGAAACATACATAGGCATCAGAAAAATTGTAGGCCCCTATGCTCCTGGGGCCCTGGCCAATGCCCATTGTGCTCATACGTTAAGAATGCCCTGAGAGAAAGTGTCACTCAGAGATTCAATGAGGTGACACAGAGTGATAGTGTGGCATGTGTGAAGGATCCTTAAGTATTCCCCCTTGGTTGGGAAATTGCCAAAACCTTCAGTTTAGCAGGGTCATAGTTCTAAGAAACACATCATTAATTTGTTTATTCAATTTCCACTTGTTTCTATGCTTTATTTCATTTTATCATGTGTATTTTTAAGGTTGTTTTGATGAAGTCATTATGTTGCCATAAGGTGCCCCATTTTGTAAGTTTCATGGGTGCTATGATGCTGCATGGTTTCTAGGCAGGACCTGTAACATTGCCCGGTCCAGGATATATAAGATATCCACTTGCAGGTGCATATACTTTCTGAACACTTATTGTCACCACTCATTTGTATGCAAAATGAATGCATATAGAAACATATTCTGGTTAAGACTGGTTTATTTTGTTGTTTGTTTTTTTTTTAGTTTTTGTTTGAATTCTGGGAAGTGATTTGTTTTTAATGTGTGATCTTCTGACTTCATATGTAACATGTGCCTACTCACTTTCAGACTACCGTTCAGCCTCCTCATATGGCACTTGCTGCTCTCCTCTTAAGTATACTGTACACTTTAACCATTCCATTAGTCCAACATTATATTAGCAGGAGAGAAAGGTGTCTGCTTTCTTCGTTTCCTTTTTTTGGTTGTTTTTAATTGGCAACAATGAATTCTCTCACATGAACAGTTGTAGATGTGTGTCTATGAATGTCCTCTCTGATTAACTGGTGCCTCATCCTACCTTCAAACCAATACACCCAGTGCAGCCTCAAAGAATTAAGCAGATCTGAAAAATGAATTAAAAAGGTACAATAATATCATCAGCTTCCTGTGCTGTGCTATGTAGTGTCACTGAGGTGAGAAAATAAAGCGATTAAAGGAGAAGCAATATAAACATAAAGCTGGGTACCAATCAGTGTCATCACCTTCATATCACTAGTTATTTTATGCATTTCATACACATGTCATTAGTTAATAGCCTAGTAATATTGAACATGTGCGTATGTGCCCATAAAATGTCCTTCAGTGAAAAGGACAGGAATAACAACCAACTATGACCCAACATGATTAAAGATCCAACCAGACTGCGGCTCCTACTGACTTTGTTTCCTAGAATCATGAAATTGAAAGGCACTTAACATGAACCCAGATTAATATTACAGCCCATCCAGTCTTGAATTTGGAAAATGCGTTCAGGGATTGATGGGTGGATATGTGCATGGAAGCATGGATGAAGTTTTATTTTTTTGTTTACGTTGCACTTACTTTTATTTCTTCAGCTCTGGCAGCGGCTCTACTGAATTTGTACAGATCAGATCCAGTAGTGGGAGTAGAAGAGGCTGAGGGGCTCCTGGCAGCAGCGAAAGTGTTGGTTTTTCCTCAGCTCTATCAGAAGTAAGTGCAAACTGGGACATACTGTATGGAGTGGGTAGAACAAAACCACTTATTTATTTGATTTATAAACATAAAAACTATAGCAGTGGTTATGCTTGAGCGGAGGAGCACAAAATGTCCTTGGGCATTTAAAGAGAACTAGTGATATACTTTTGGATTGGGAAAGCATGGCTATATTCACTGCTCTAATCTTAGTATTTCAGGAAAATTCTAAAGGTACTTGAAGTAGAGAGCGCATTATTGGCTATATTCATTAGTGATAGAAATTTTGAACATGTTAAGCATAGTCGACATTATAACATGGCAGTGGGAAGGGGTTCTATTTTTGGTCTGAGAGTAGCTATAATCATGACAGAGAATTAAAAAAACACATTTTCTGCAACAGGGCGATGAACAGCATATTTAATGAGGTTTTCTGGACTTGAACAGAAAGCCACTGTTATGACGTTTTCCACAAATTTAAATACATAAAAAATACTTACCCAAAAGAAATGGGGAAAATCTATTATACAGCTGAACACAAATCAAGAAATCATAATATATCTTTATATTTTATTATTAAGTTAAAAAAGCAGTTCATTATACTCTATTACACTGCAAGTCAAGAAAACACATGTGTTAAATTATTCTCAAGGCTGTGCATTACCGCATAACTACTAAGTAAGTCAGTTCCATTCAATATGGGTTTATGCCCATATAGTAATTCAAAAGAGGAGAAACCTGTAGAGGATTGTGGTACCTCTTGATAGGCAAAACGCTGAGGGGCTTCCCACCATCCACACTGACCACCTTAAGTAACTTTTGTTTGAGTGTTTGGATAAACCTCTCTACAAGACCATCAGTTTAAAGATGATATACTGCCATCTGTAAATGTTTAATTTTAAGTAACTTGGCAACGTCCCTGAACATCTCAGAGGTAAACAATGTCCCTTGGTCTGTTAGGACCTCTTTAGGGATACCGGCACGTGCAAAGCCCTCTACGAGTTCCCATGCAACTGTTTTAGAATTGGCCACTCTCAATGGGATAGCCTCGGGATAACAGATGGTGTAATCAAAGAGGACAAGAATGTATTTATCAGTACATTCAGGGTTCCCATGATGTCAATCCCTATTAGCTCAAAGGGAATGTCAATAAGACAAAGGAAAACAGACATGAAGGGGATGGTCCAGGATGGCTGGAAGAGGAAGCAATGTCCTTGGTAGGTGGGTTCTGAGAAGGAAGATGTCATCGGGTAAGGACAGAAGTGATGTCATCATAGAGAGAGTCTGTGGTGACTTCATTGTTTGGCTGGTACTTCTGCTGGCCTGTAAAGGGACAAAAGGAGAAAGGGTCAGATGACAGTGCCAACCCCTGGTCCGGCTGAGAAACAACACTATTTGAGCCAACTAACCTTCTCCCAAGCACATGTGTGTTACAATATCTATTTGCATTAGATATATTAGACAAAGAAGTTAGGAACTAGAAAGGGGTTTTTACAAAAAAAATAGCTTGAACATTCAAGGGAACAAATAAAGCAGCAATTAAAATGCTGTTGAGTGGTGTATAAATCAAGAGAAATTATAACTGAGAGTTTAACACAGCTTGGTTAGGACAGTCCAGAACTCTGTGTGTAGATTTGGTTTTCCATTCTGAACACTAGGCCTCAGATAGACTGGGCCTAGATTTTGGAAGATACAGCCTCATTTTATTTCTCAGGGACAAGCCATTTACAACAGCTACCTTCTTTTTGTTTTGATGGCAAATTTCTTTCCAAGTAAAATTCCATTTTTCAAAGCGTGATCATTACAGTCTGATTCCATTACTGGTTGTCATCTGTGAAGATAGACCGAAGGAATTGAACCATTTCAGGCTAAGCAAGCAGAGTCTCAGTCCACCAGAGACATGATGGATGTAGTTATAAAGGGAATTATAAAGGGTTTTTCTGTTATTTATCAGGGGCATGGGGGACAGATGATAGCTTGTTACATTTTGCATAAATATTAGAAAATATGCTGTAGTGTTGAAAATAACATTTTTTTACGGTTTTCTCCTTGATTTTATGCCTCTGGCATTCTTTGGGATAGGAGGAAGTGAAGAAATCTCCTGAGATGAGTACTCAGAGATGATAATATCTATCAGGCAGGCAGATGTTAGCTGGATGTTTATTAATTGTCACTGTGAATACCACTTTGGGACATAAACAATTTCAGGAAGTTTTTTTTTTTTCTGTGACCAGTGAAAAATCCTACTCAGGAATTCCCCTCTTCCTTCTATTTTTCCAACACACTTTTTCCACTCTTTTTAGTTTGCCTGGCAAAGGGTAGACCAAAGAAGAATGTGTGCTCTTCACAGAGGGCACAGCCAGCAGTGAACTCCTGCAAGCTGAACAACCAGTTTACAAGAAAGTCGTAATACAGAAAACTGAATTCATCCCTCACTGTGCTATAAACTAACCTGTCAAATGCTCTTTATTCTGCAATAGCATACAACCTCAAGGGGGTTATTGTGCACTGAAAATGGCTTTGCAGCTCTTTAGTTGTCATAAAATAGATCTTTATTTCAGTTTTACTTTTTAAGAAGTCATTACAGAAAAAAGGGTGGCATGGTGGCCCAGTGGGTAGTGTTGCTGCCTTGCAGTTAGGAGGCCCTGGTTCGGTTCCCAGGTCCACCCTGCATGGATTTTTGCATGTTCTCCACATGTTTCCTCCCACAGTCCAAAGACATGCAGGTTAGGTGCATTGGCGATCCTAAATTGTCCCTAGTGTGTGTAGGTGTGTGTGTGTGTGTGTGTGTGCACCCTGTGGTGGGATAGCGCTCCGCCCGGGGTTTGTTTCCTGCCTTGCGCCCTATGTTGGCTGGGTTTGGCTCCAGCGTACCCCCGTGACCCTGTAGTTAGGATATAGTGGGTTGGATAATGGATGAATGGATGGATTACAGAAAAAGAATTACCCTGATCTTCTATGACATCAACCACCAAATTATTACTTGAACATTTCCAAAAACATATAATAAGGCTCATTTATTTTTTATCTTTTGCCAGCAAAAGATCATTTGGAAGCATACAGTTATAAATAAAAAGTATTGACATAAAGCTTCCTTTTGTAAGGTCTGGTAAATGTGAAAAAATGTGAATACTGACCATCAGTTCTGTAATATAATAAAAATGGTAAACCGCTGATTTTATTGCGTTCGGGGGATCTGAACTATGCACAGTGCCAGTACTGGGCCTGGATGAGCCTCTTGGCACAGCCTGATTTTTAGCTTTGCCTTTTTTTTCTCAAATGTAAATTAGCCTGTTCTGGACACGTGCATTTTAATACACATCTCCCTTGATTAAAATAAAATATAAACTTATATAGCAAAGTCTCCAGTGTTAATTTTATCACTATAAAATTTAACTTAACAAAATTTAGAATGTGCAGATCTGGATAGCAGTTATACAGTATACAGTACATCTGCATAACCTGGCTTAGAAAATAAGACTTGAACTGTTATCAAGTGCAGGCGCTCAAAACTTGTAATGTTAACAGGAGGCTGAACTGATGTTACTGCTTGGGGTAGGTCTTGGTGGAGAGAAAGGTGAACAATGTAAAACAACTCTTTTACTTTTTATTAGAGAAAGAAAACCAACAGTAGTGCAAAATGTAACACAGAGTGATGCTGGCACTGAATTTTGGTGATGCCCCAATGGCAAGTCAAGACCTCACGGCTAGCTGTATTCTCTTCAGTTATGGGTTTGCTGCCAGCATTGCTACTGCGTGTGTTGGAAAATCTACAACCAATCAGCTGACAAACATCTAGGGATAAGCCAGGTCACTGATCTGTCAGATATTCACGAGCCACTAACTCAATTGGTGTTAAAAGTTTCCAACTTCTGGTTCAGCCAGTAAGGTGTGCAGCTGTTTGGTACAACAGTTAACAGGATATCGATAGATGCCATGTTGACATTTTTGCAATAATCTAATTGAGGGCAGATTTACTTGTCTGTTCAGAGACTGGAAACACATGCATGAAGCATGCATACACAAATTTACAAGGGATGGTAATCTGTCTATTTGCTGTTATATAATGCTACTGGACATCGATCAAAATTATTACAAGTATTATTTGGGCGTGTGTGGCTTGCAATGAGCTGGTATGTCTTACATATCTACAAAAGGTAGGCAGTCAGTTTGTCTTCACCTTTTGTAAGTGGATTTAAAATAATATTAACAAAAATCATTCAGGCCAGTCGAGCAAATAAAAAACAAAACAATAACACCAAATGTTCCAAAATGTTCCTTATAAATGAATATTCAGTATATTTAATAGTAATTAAAATAGGATTGGGCCCACTCGTGACAAATGAGGCTCAACCATTTATGAAATCCTGGCACCGCTACTGATCTGAACATTCAGTTTTATTATTGGTAAGTTAATACTACATCCAAAATTATGTTTTTTTTTTCTACAAGTTACGTACCCCCATGTAATTTTTTAATCTCATGTTTTCGTGCACAATGAGAGAAAAAAGTTTATAATATAATAGAACCCAATGGCAACCCATGCTGTACAACACCAAACAATGTGAAAAACTTCCATGGAAAAAAGAAAAATATTTTTCACATTACTCATGTCACATAATCCACATGTCCATTATCCTGTTGTATGCGAAATTGTGCAAAATGCATGATTCGTTACTAAAATAATATTAACAATTACTGGAAAAAGCAGCGTATGTTATAAACAGGAAAATGCATTTCCATAATGCTGTGCTTTGGAATTGAAAACCCACCTCTCCCCCTCATTCATTGGTCAAGAGCCCTGTCTTCTTTTCAAAAGCACAGAATTATGGGAATTATGGGAAACTGTTTCTCGGCCATCACTACAAACTACATGGAAGTAAGTAACAAATAAAAATATTTCCTTTTTAGGCGAAGCATTTCTTTAATATTACTACAAGAGAAGTTATCAAAAAGTCTGGAGCCTGAACTTAAAACAGTTCTTCTGTTTTGCTGAACTTGTAAGAGGTCAAAATTAGCTTCTGTTTACCGAGATATGCAAATTACACCTGTCTAGCATTTGCAATTTATAGTTTTGTGTTTTAAATATTGCACTCTCATTGTATTTCTAAAACTAGAGAATAATAAGCCTTTAGCAATTCCTAATGTGAAGAATTTAAGTGAACTAATTTTATTTTTCGAAATGTAGTATGTTTATTTCTTCTTGATAATTTATTTACCATTATTTTGGAGACTTCACTTTGTGTTTTTTTTCTATGCTCACCAGTTGTTATTAGCAAAAAGCCAAGTTTTGTTTCACCGTATGTTTTGTGAAATTGCCCTTAACATTTGTATCACAGGAGATTTCACAATTGTGAAATTGTAAAAGCAGTTTTGGGTGAATTGTTTCACTCATTACTAGTCACAATCATTTTCTAATTCTCTTTGCATGACTACAGCTGTATTGTTTGTAGTGGCTATAGATGTTCCAGTCATGTGTAACTCCCTTGTACTACCAACTCTTTTAATGTAGTGTTCAAGGCCCTGTGTTGTTTGGTATGGTGTCACTACCCCAGTAGTGTAATTTACAATATCAGTCATCTCCAACCAGTCAGCACATAATAAATCACAACTTTCT
This sequence comes from Polypterus bichir lapradei, assembly GCA_026402145.1. Lineage (NCBI taxonomy): Eukaryota > Metazoa > Chordata > Cladistia > Polypteriformes > Polypteridae > Polypterus > Polypterus bichir. Next base: position 75,608,383 of record JANRMT010062813.1, on the reverse strand, counting down.
CCTTACTTGAAGGTTTAAAATCAACAACGGACAACAGGGATGGACATTCTACCTAACATAAATGATCTAAATCAGTCCTCATGGTTTTCAGGCTTCACGTCAAAGAATTGGATGATGATGGTCATGTGGACATCGGGGTACTGCCTTCAGTCCATCGGTGTAGGGACTGCATGGTCCCTTGATCAGATAGTGGTGGTGCAAAATGCCACCACAGAAAACCAGAAAAAGAACAGCAGAGAATAGTAGGGATTAGTACAGATTGTGGAGACTTGATGAAAAATGATAATTCAATGCATATATAGCTTAACAGGGATACACTAAAATGTAGCAATGAGAAAGCCATGTTAAAATAATGGGTTCTAATACATCTATACTAATAAAAGGCAAAACCCTCACTCACTCACTCACTCACTCACTCACTCACTCACTCACTGACTGACTCATCACTAATTCTCCAACTTCCCGTGTAGGTAGAAGGCTGAAATTTGGCAGGCTTATTCCTTACAGCTTCCTTACAAAAGTTGGGCAGGTTTCATTTCGAAATTCTACGCGTAATGGTCATAACTGGAAGCTGTTTTTCTCCATTTACTGTAATGGAGATGAGCTTGAAACCCGTGGGGGCGGAGTTTGACATCATCACGCCTCCCACGTAATCACGCAGTACGTAGAAAACCAGGAAGAGCCCCAAAAAGCGCTGAAGAAAACATGCATTATATAATTGAGAAGGCAGCGAAACAATAAGAAGCGAGCGAGTGATATATACAACCATATTCATGAGTTCTGCTACTTCGGAAACAAAGCACAGTGTAAACCTACACTTTAAATTAAGTTCATAGACAGGCTGCCGCTGGCGTTTGTAATTTAGTGCCTGCCCATATAAGGCCGTCCGTCAGCGGCAATCCAATAGCAAACTGCCACGGGTAAATATTCACGGGTGAAGGACTGTGCTTATGCAGAGGAAGATGACATAGTCAGGGTGGTGTTTGGCACAAACTCAGCGAAACTGCGAGAGAAAGTTTTAAGTACCGGGACTTCGGTAGCATTAGATACAGCCATGGACATAGCACGACATGGCAACAGCACAGCTGGGAAAGTTCGATGCATGTACACCGAGCGGCTCACGTGAACTGACGCAGTGCACAGACAAAAAGCAACAGTTCCGAAGAGCGCTGAACAAAAAACGAATTACACAATTGAAAAGGCAGCAAAAAAATATGAAGCGTCTGATAAATACAAGATAAGTATGTAATAAGTACAGCTACTGCAGAAACAAAGCACACGGTGGAAAAAGTGAATGTCCCGCTAAAGGAAGACAGTGTTAAAAAAAAACCCGTGCATGCAGTGTGTCAGGTCTCAGATAAAGAAGAAGACGAGCTGTTTATTGATGCAGTAAGAAACAAATCTTTTTCATAGCTTATTTAACACACTACGTCTCCGCTGCGATACGCGGGTATATATATATGTATATGTATATATATATATACCCTGATCTACATACTCGAATAATGAATACTTTATTCGCAATCAATGATTGTTTTGGTAAAGCCATACTCAGTGTATTCATTAGATGAACGGTAAAAAAGTAAGAGCGAGGGGAGGGTCACTTATTGAGGCATGCAGGCAAAACCACATTAGCACGCGGGCTCGATGTACGAAAAAATATATCTTTTCAAGTTCTATTTAGTCCATATGTGTCAAATTCAAGGGCCACGGGCCACATCCGGCCCGGCGTGTAATTATATCCGGCCCGCGAGATCATTTTATATACTGTATTATTGTTATTAATGGCCCGGGTATATGAAGCGCTGGTAACACAATAAACTACAGATCCCATAATGCAGCGCTTCACCTGCCTTGCCGAACACTTACCGCGTTAATCAAGTCTAGCTTGCAAGTTATTGCGAAGCTAGCCCACACGATGCTTAAGAGAAAAGTTGATTCTGAAAATAGAGCCTTTAAAAACCGATGGGAGGCTGAGTATATGTTTACTGACATTGCCGTTAAACCCGTGTGTCTCATTTGTGGAGCTAATGTGGCTGTAATTACAGAATTTAATCTAAGACGGCACTATGAGACAAAACATCAGGGTAACCTGAAAGACCTGAATGCAATGCAGAAGATACAGAAAGCAGAAGAATTAAATAAGAATCTGACACTTCAGCGGACGTTTTTACCCGTGCACAATCACAAAGTGATTTCAAGTGAAGCTGCTTTTATGGGAGACACAAATTCACCAGTGCAACTTGCCCCACTTTCCCTGTTGCCAAGTAATGTTGAACCAAGTCGTCACTACGGTGTTCCCAAATACGCACTTTGCTGATAAACTGAGCGCACGGCGCTTTAGTGACTTTGAAGAACAAAAAAAGTCCGTCTACATGCGGCTCGAACCTTGTGCATGTTTGGTAGCACATATCTGTGTGAGAAGCTCTTCTCAGTGATAAAGACTAACAAAACAGCACACAGGAGTCGCCTCACT
>JANRMT010062813.1:75556182-75605507 GCA_026402145.1 Polypterus bichir lapradei | reverse complement strand
TATATATATATGACAGCAACACTCATCACTCACAACAGTGACAAAACAATTACATTGACAATCATGTTACGTTATTTTCAAAATGTTTCCTTTTCTTTTTCATTGCTTCTTTAACACACTACTTCTCCGCTGCGAAGCGCGGGTATTTTGCTAGTAATACAATAATACAGAATACATTCTTCTGAAGCAATAAAAATCTGAGAAGACATTAGCTGTGCAGAATGTTGACTTCTGAAATGAGGTAATGCCATATCAAATGTTTTAAGGAAAATCTAGAATTAATGAATTCTGACTGAAGGAAATTTAAGAAGCAGTTTGTATACCTGGGGATTAAACTTAGATATGTCATTATGACCCAGAATTCAAACAACAATTAAAACTACGGAAGCATGGCGATTCTCCAACACTAGAGAAATTCAACATTCTAACCAGTGCTGCCAAGAGTATATGTACAGTTTTTTAATGAAGCTGTGTGTATGTACTCCATGCTGATTATATGACTTAAAAGTTCCACAAAACTGCTCAATATTTTTCCAGTTTGTTTTGTGATATACAGCAGTCAATCAGGGAAAAGCAGTGAAGAACACTGGCAACCATATATCCTCGTTAACACTGCAGAGGCTGCTAAGGCTGATCAGCAGAACTCTGAATTTGAAGAGAAGCAGCACCCAGTCTATTCTTGTACATGGCCAACTACACAACAGTGATGGCACAAGCGTGGCAAATTGTTTAATTTGGGAGGCACAGAAAAGCATTGTCAACCTTATAACAAGTGTATTAGTGATCATGGCATTAATATGAAAATTTAAACTTATTTGGTTTACTGACTTTTGTAATAACAGATCAGGCTAAAAACATTTTAATCACCCACTACATATAGTTATATTATATATACAGTAGATACAGAAAGCCTTAGACCCCTTCATTTTCTGCACACTTTACTGTGTTGTTGATTTAATTTGAAATGGAAACATTTGACGTGTTTTCAGAAAGGTTTGAAAATTCACAAAAATCAAAGGCTGAAATCTGTCATACACCTAGACCTCAGACCTTTTGCTCTGGCTCTCCAAACTGTTCTCAGATGCAATCTGTTTGCTTTAATTATCCTTGAGATGTGTCCAGGATCTGACTGGAGTCCACCTGAGGGAAACTGAATATATTACACACAGTATAGAAAGGCTCACACCTGTCAATATAAGGTGTCACAGTTCACACTCAAAGTCAGGACAAAACAGAGCCATGAAGTCCAGGGATCTTTGTGTAGTCCTCTGAAATCAAGGTATGGTGACACAAAGATTAAGACAAGGGTAGAAAACCATTTTTAGAATTTTGAATGTTCTCAGGAGCACAGTGGACTCAATAATTTTTAACTAGAAGAAGTTTGGAACCACCAGGCCTGGTAGTTGAGTTGGCTGTCTGGCCAAACTGAGTAAATGTGCAGAAGAGCCTTGGTTGAGGTAGGTGATGAAGAACCCAATTGTGTGTCTAACACAGTTTCAGCAGTCCTCTGCTGAGATTTGAGAATCTGTTAGGAGGACAAGAATCTCAGCAGCACTCCATCAATCAGGCATTTATGATAAAATGGCTAGACAGAAGATTTTCTTGAGCAAAAGGCATATGACAACCTTCTTGGAGTTTGTTGTGGTCTTATGAGACAAGCCTCCAAGCACTATGTTTGGCGAAGACCAGGCACTGCTCATCACCTGCCTAATTCCATCCCAGCAGTGAAGTATGGTGGTGACAGCATCATGCTATGGTATTCTTCTCAGAACAGGAACAGGGAAACTAGTCAGAATTGAAGAACTGATGGTTGCAGCCAAACACAGAGGTGTCCTTGAAGAAAACCTGCTCCAGAGGGCATGTAACCTCAGACTGGGCTGATGGTTCACCTTTCAGCATGATGATGACCTGAAGCATACAGCTAAAACAACACTGGAGGGGTTTCGGGACAAGTCTCTGACTGTGCTTGAGCGGCCTAATCAAAGCCCAAACTTAAACCCCACAGAACATATGCGGAGAGACCTGAAGAGGTACAGCTTATGTACAGTTCACATCCAATCTAATGGAGCTTGAGAGGATCTGCTAGAAGGAATAGGGTAAACTGCCAAATTCCTGGTATGCAATGCTTATAGAGACTCTCTCAAGTAGACTTAAAGCTGTAATTTCTTCCTAAGGTGTTTCTATTGTACAAAGTACCAAATTAAGGATTTAAATACTTACATGAATGTGAAAATTCAGGGTTTTTTTTAAATAACTTTATAAACTGTTCTGAAAGCATGTTTTCACATTTCTATTATGGGCTATTCAGTTTACATTGATTTGTGCAAATCGCAAATATATCCTTTTAAAATTAAATTTACAATACAATAAAGTGTGGAGTAAGTGAAGGGATCTGAAGACATTCTGAATTTACTGCAGTATATGAGACTCTTTGTTGTCTGCTATATTGTTCTAATTTCAAGTGAAGAGAAGCATCTTTATCTCCTTACATACATTGAGGTAACTGACTAAAGCCAAGAATACTCAGTTTGACATGTAAGCATTTCTCCCTTTTATTGCAATGTAATAGTCCATTCCACTCTATTTTGATTCTGACATGTTAGTCTTATTTGCTATTTATATTTTTATATTCCACAACATATAAACATATACATATTTAAGAGACGTTGCCTTTACACAATGTGGTGCATGGTTTGAAATGTAATATTTGCATCATCAAATTTGCCAAATCAAGCTTGTGTTACACATGCACACTGGGGGACCACCTTCCCAGCTGTGAGAATGCAAGCAATACCACCATGGGACAAGAGGGGGCGCTGGCACAAACCATCTCGTTTCTCTCTGAGACCACATCCAGGCGCTGTGTCTAGCCTCCACCCTGAATGCCATAAAAATGGGCAGTTCCCGGAAAGTGGCATTTATTTTAGACCTGGACCTCAACAGTGACAGAGCTCCCACCAAAGTGCCACACCTTTGGCCGTGGAAAGCCTCTGTAAATGCCTTTTTTATTGTCTTATCTACAATTAAACAGGGTTGCACCCCAACCTTTCTTCTGGCATCCTTGGTCAGTTCACCTGGTCATACTCATCATAAGATAATATAATCACACCCTCCAAGGCACAGCATTACAAAAGAGACACTGAATGATTGATCTATGCTTCTCTTTAAAAATGAATGTTCATTTTCTTTCCACAGATGCCTCTCTGTAATGCTGGATAATATTAACAGCAATACTGTCTGCAGATTTCACCATGTGGCATGTGAGGTAAGAGTTGTTTGGCTCTTTTTACCAGAGGTATTCAAAATAACTTAAGTAATATTATTTTCTCAAAAAGGATTTCTGTACTGAGAGCTCTTTGCTGTATTTGTATATACTGTACATGATATGTATATTTTCATTTATTTATCTTGCTGAGGGAATATTCTTATCTTAAACAATCAAGAGGGCTAAAGTTCTATGAAGCTCATTGCCGAGTTAAGCCTCCCTACTGCAGACAAATCGGATTAGCACACTGCAGTTTAATTCTCTCACAGACTGATCAGTTCCCTGCTAGCACTGTGATAAACAACATGTCCTGCTATTCTCTTTAATGACAGAAATTAAGGCCTTTTTAAGTGCACTTAATCTTTAAAGTACCAAATCTGAACTTTCTTACTAACTAAAAACCAGATATAGCTTGCATAGGATATTTTATCAAATGATAGGTCTAATAATATGTAAACTTTTGCATAAAAGTGAAATGTACTGCATTATGCTATAGGTAAGAGCTATTTGTTAGTTATTTAGGTTATGTTAAGTTGATTGAAATATGCTAAAATGCTAGTTATGCTAAAATGTTTGCCCCTATATTAGTGCATAGTCTATGGGAGGTTCTATTATAACCCGCACACTATACTGAAGTGGAATATTCTGATTATTTCCTGTCCCTCTGACTACAGATTAGTCTCAGTTTGTGATCTGCCTTGCAGGTGGTAAGGCATGGAGCGCAGTTTCAAACCGTGCCCTATTGAACATTCTGTGCTGTACGTATAGAATGTACTGAAGGTATTAAGTAAAGCTAGCCATAAGGAAATAACACGACCTTTAAGTATATAAAGCAAAAAGTTTAACAAGAAAAAGGCTAAGTTTATGGAAAAAACATTTTTTCTTTATTTTTTTTTTTCTGTGTGTATAACAACTTTTTTCTCTATTCTTGTGTGAACTGTTTTGCTTTGAATTTTCACTAAACCTTTTTTATATGAACTTTATTGGACTGAGAAATGTCTTTTGTACACTGTGATAAGAAAGAGTCGAAAACATCATAAAGATTTAGGGCAGCCACCCATATATTGTTTTTCCCAGCTGCAAAGGTTGATTTAAAGTAGCACGATGTGCATAGAACAGAGTCCAGAGCAGAACTGACTGCACAAAGACAAGATGGCGGTTTTAACTGATTAAACAGGAAATAACGTCATCGGCACTGGAACCAGAAGTGATGTCTTCATGACCGGAAGTGATGTCGTCGTCGGCGCCAGAACCGGAAGTGCTGTTTTCTTTTCCGGAAGTGATGTCATTGGATTGGATTTCCCCAGAATGGTCTGCAAGAGAGTGAGAGAGACAGTTAGCGCACTCCACCGCCCGCTGGTCTGGCGTATAATTACCATTTTGTAGGCCCTTTAGCTGTTTCCCATGCACACGTGTGTGACAACGCGTTAGACTCATGCTAATCCTGTTTCACCAGCTCAGCAGCGGCTCAGTTTTGAGAAACTGGAAAAGACGCAGCTATACTTTGTATTGATTTTTGTTTTTATTCCTCTGTTTTTTTTTCTTCCCTGAAATTTTGTTGCTTTTCCTCCCTGAGGATTTTGAAATTCCAGTGCTTGTCTGTAAATATCAACGTATTTATTTTACATTTTTCACTAATAACATGTCCCTTTATTTTCATGCTGACTCCCTGTTTATTCAAGGAGACACTGTGCAATGTATTATTGAGAAAGATGTCCAGCACAAACGTGTATAAGGTGCATTCTGATTGGACCAAAGGACCAAGTTTATGCACCTTGTTTTGCACTTATATTCAGTTTATTAACTGCGATTTCTTTTTTGTGTCATTCCTCTTCCTATTTATTGTGGAGTGCAGTGCACTAGTCTAGGAGAGCCATAAGGCAAAACTTGGCAAAGCATGCTGGTTACAGCCTGTCACTGTCTGTTAGTGGCTTGGCAGAGTGGAGACGGAGTACGTGGTTTTCATGAACAGATCGCTGTCTTTTACAGCTATTCAAATGCTAGCATTTCTTCTTGGCTTGCTTGACGTTGTTTACTTAGCAGCTGGAAATCTTTAACATGTGTCAATTATATACATGGATGGAACAGTGGTGCAGTGGTAGTACCCGAGTCCTTCCTGCAGGGAGTTTGTGTATTCTCCCCATGTCTGTGTTTCCTTTCGGCTGCTCCGGTTTCCTCCCACAGTCCAAAGACATGCAGTTTTGATGGATCGGCCCTATTATGTGATTGGTGTGTGTGTGTCTGGCCTATGATGGACTGGCACCCAGTACAGAGTTTGTTCATGCTTGGGATAGGCTCCAGCACCCTTCATGACACTGGGGGGCTATTTAGTACTTTAGATATGGACATTAAAATGTCACCCAAAATGTAAAATTACAGACCCTAAAGAAACTGGTCACGGTAGGGGGCAGTAGAGGAGGTCAGGTTGGTTGTTGGGTACTAAGCAAATCAAAGCTTAAAGACATTAGTCTAACTAGGGCTAAACTAAGACTCAATGAACAGTGTAGCTCTTGGTAATAATCTTTTCACTGAACAGATTTGCTTACCCCTGGGAACCCAGAATGGCCTCTGAGGTAGAGTTCAATCTCCTTAGGTGAATGACAGTAACTGCCATTCCTCTGCCTCTCATCTCCTTTTATATTCTTCTAGGGAACATGATAGGAAAGTTTCATTCTCTTGCCTTCTCTCAGTTTCTTGTGTATTAGGTAGGCTATTCTCCAATTCTGGTTTTCATTACCTTCCTGAAAATTAAGACAGCCTCCCCCATGCACTTAGCACAATCTACACGATGACGTGGAGTGAACCATTGAAAGACATTGACAGCTCAGTTGCCTTCTGACAGTGATGTTTACCAGGAAATCCTTGGGATCCTTTTGTTTTAATTGCAGGGCTCAAAAAAGGGCTTTATTTAGAAAAAATTACACTGAAAAAAGTATAACCTCCATTCAACTTAAAATAATTAAGGTAATGATTCACACTTAATATTTTCAATCTGAACCAATATACATTTTTTTTATATTATTATATTATTGAACCCACAATTTTTAAGTTGAGGCAAATCATTTAGAGCGATTGGGTACAATTCACTTGTTTTATACTGAAGTAAATCTATTTTTTAAGTTGTTAACAATTTAAAATGGTTTATTGGTCGCAACCTGTTTTTATACTATTAGAAATATTATGAACATAACACATTCCAATGCTATGCTTTTTACATTTATTTAAAAATCTAGTGCAAATACACAAGCATTTTGCAGTGTAAATCTTAAATATATAACAAAAAATTATTAAAAGTTTCTACAGCTTTCTTGAAAGTATTTTTATTACGAGTTCTTATACTTAAAATTAACAGTTGAGAAACAGGGTTATTTACCAGAGATCTTCCATTATAAAAGTCTGCTGCTGAAAATGACCAGACCTGTATAGCCACATCCACTCCACTTGGGAAAGTGTTCTTCTTTTTTGGTATTTGCAAAGCCAGCACGCTGGAAAGTTCAACCGAAAGAATATACAAACAGCCCCTCTCACACAGCACATGAACAACCTAAAATATTAGGTTAACTGAAATAGGATTTTTATGTTTATTCCCTCCACCATAACTTACTTTGGTACAAAAATTTTTTTTACTTTGATTGAGATCTGAAACCAAATATTTCAAGAAAAAAACACTAAATGACTAATCTTAAGTTGCTTGAAAGAGAAAATTTACGTTGAATGAACAACATCAATGTTAAAAATTTTTTTTAGTGTAGGTCTTACCACTCTTAAGGCCTACAAACATAAATTTAAGCCTGTCCCTGAAGGATGGCTGAAGATGTCAAAGCTTACAGTGGAACCCAAAAAAACCCTGGCTGAAATAACAAAATCGTCCTCGTTTTAATAATACTAAAGTTTATAAAAAATATTAATAAATATCTACAGGAAAACTGAAAAAGAAAAAGGCAAACTTGAAATGGTTGTCTCATAGAGGCACAACCGCAAAAAGGACCATTTCCAAATCTGTTATTCAAAGAACAAAACCTTAAACAAGAGCTAAATACATGAAACTTACACCAACCCGTTGTCACAGACGTGCGAATAGGAGGCATTCAAGGTAATCAAGGGGCATAATCAAACATACTGGATTGGATAAGGGGTTGGCAAAATGTACTAATGACTTTTCTTCTCTCCATACAGAATCACAAAACCTGCCTAATCTGTCCTCCAGTTCCTCCATAGATAGTACTTTTGGTCACAACCCAGATCCTGACATCACTTCCTTCTAGACCTTCCTCTGCCTTCCTCCCAGATATAGAAACCTCCAACTTTCCAGACTCAGTAGTTTCATTTTGGACTAGATCTTTTGAGATTACTCAGCATCATCACAGTTTTCTTCACAGCAATGCTTATAATATACGGAGTGGAACCCCAAGCCTTTCTCTTGTTTTGTCTGATTTGATACACTCTACAGAAATTCAGAATGATTGTTATAATCTGAATCGGTTATGTATTTTTTACTCTTTTTTTCTGAGTGCTTTGTGTATTCCTGTATCTGCCTTTACATTTTTGACGCCTTTCCTTATACTTTTTTTTTTTTAGCTAGGATGCTGTTTTAAACAAGTTACAAATTTTTGGTATCTTTCCTGATGCCATTTTGCTTTTTCCTCTGATGGTGCCATATCAGTGTTTCATTGCTGTAATGTGGTGACCCATTGTTAGGGGGCATGGTTTCAGGGTTGTGACCTGTGACTAACTAGACAAGTGTTTTAAAGGTTGCTGCAATTCCAATTTTCCGAGTTTGTGGATAAAAAAAGAAAGAAAAAAACTTCTTGTGCGTTTAATTAGCTTTCCTTGGTATTTAGACTTTACGTTTCAGGCTTAGCAACTTTGACTTTTGTGTACTGTTTCTGGTGTAGGTAAAAAGATCAGACAAGCTTTTTGGTTACGCATTTTCTAGCTAGTGTCTCAATGTTTCTTTTCCTGGTGTGACACAATAAGGCTCCAGACATAATAAAGGTTTATAATATGGTGTATAATATGTCCTGGCTGCAAAAAGGTTGAATTCTCAAAAAGATGTTGTTTACAAGGCCGAGTCCAAAACAGAACTGATTAAACAAAGGCAAGATGGCGGCTTTAAACTCCCGTATAGGAAGTGCCATCATCCTGATGGCCGGAACTGGAAGTGACGTCGTCATAGGGCCCAGAACCGGAAGTGATGTCTTCGGAACCGGAATGTAACATAATCGGAGGTGATGGGATTTCCTGGGAAGGGTCTGCAAGGAACTGAGAAAGATAGTTAGTGCACCCCGCCACCACCTGGTCTGATGTGGTATTACAATTACTTGAGCCCTTTAGCTGTCTCCTACTTGCACGTTTGTGACAATGGTCAACTCCATTTATTCGAACTTTCCTTATCTTGTGCTTGACATAACAATTATGGTACAGACAGAGCTGGCTCCCTGGGTAAGGTTTACTTTTTCTTTATTTAGTCATTTTGGATTTTGTTTACTTGAACATAACTTTTGATTTTTTGTTGTTAATTCTGTTTTTTGTTTCATTTTGTTTGTAGAAAGGAAGGAAGGAAGCCTTTATTGTTATGATACCAGTACAATGAACTTGTAAAAGCTACATCTGTAAACAGTGCAAGTACAAAAAACAATGACAGTCAGTCAGGAGATGGAAAGATGTATTTCCTATCTGAATTTGCAGATGACAAAACCCTTTTCCAAATGTTCTTTTTGACTAAATTTCAAAGTTCTTTATCAAGTATTTCGGAGTTACCTTAGTTTTGAGTATAATTTGTATCTCTTATTTAATATTTGGTTGCTGTGTTTATTATTTTTTGGCTTTTGAATATGTTTTTTTGCCTGATTACTACCATATAACACTACTTGCTAGCGTGCCTAGCATAACACTTAAGTGTTAATACCAATTTCTCAGTGATGGTGCTGAGAAAACTCAGGGTGAGGGTGGTCCCTCAGCTGTAGTGTTGGGGGCCCACCCTCTTGGGTTCAACATATTGAAATCAAGGAACATAAGGCAAGGGGCACATTAAATTGAAATTCATAAACAAAAAATTTAAATGAAAAAAATGATAAAATACATAAAGGAAAACAAAAATGTATTTAGAAACAAAAAATACAAAATACACAGAAAACCATGAAACAAGTATAAAAAATACTGAGACCAGGGAGAGAGCCCTGTCATGCCTTGATGGCTGTCCTCTGCACTATTTGTACATATGGTGCTATGAGTGAGTGATTTTTACTTTTATTCATTCAAGTTTTTCATGACAAATACATTCTGTTACTGCACTTTTGGAAATATGTGTTACATATTGTGGCGGACGGCCAGGGCTCTTGTCCAGCCGGGACGCCGCCATGCTGGGAACACCAGGTGAGCAAGTGTGGCCAGAGAATTACCTCCCCCGGAATGTTAGATGGCAGCCCCCCTGGGTTGCCTTGGGTTCCCGCAGGGCTTCATGGGAGTTGGAGTTTGGTACAGCCCTTTTGGGATCCACGGGTGCCGCCAGGGGATGCTACAATTACTGCTGAGACCCGGAGAGCAGCTCTTCCGCTACACCCGAAGTGCTGCCGGCAACACATCACAGGACACCTGGAGCACTTCCGTGTGCCCTATATAAGGGTTCCAGAGTCGGGGAGAGGAGGAGGACGAAGCTTGTCAGAGGGAGAGTGGAGGAGAAAGAGAGAGATTAAGAAGAAGAAACGAAAGGGAGAAAAGCATTTTGGTGTTTGCTGGAACTGTGTAAATAAAATCACGTGTGCTTTGGTACTTGGTGTCCTTAGCGTCTGTCAGTGATCTGGGCTGGAATATTCACAATATAATTTTTTTTGGAAAGTTAATTTTTCATGTGTGTTTGGAGTGGAAATGTATGTACACAAAATGATGTTTTTAAACTGTTTCATGTTAGTATTTTTTAGATATTGCACTTACTAACAGACGTGTCATTTTAAACTGCCTTTCACCCACTCAGACTTGCTTGTTTGCTTCTAGTGCCAATGGAGTGCATGGTCAAGTACATAAATAATATGCAGCTTATATGATAGAATGTACAGTGAATGAAAATGAAAATGCTTAATGCGTGCAATTTCCGCCTAATGTCAATGGGTAATTCAGAATAATTTAATCTGCAGAGACTCTTACAAAGTGCCTCTTCCTCTATTGCATTGTCAGTTTCTATGTTTTCATTCAAACCTTCAATCTTCTGCTTATTTCGCTTGACTTTTATTTTTATGTTTCTCATAACCTTCTTCATTGCCTGCACTTAATCAATTCATTCATTGAATTACACCGCTGGTCACCCCTGTAGCCCGACTGTCACTTTCCACTGTCTGGTGGCCACAGCCTCTCCTTTACAACCTGAAGCCAATGTGAGTCAATCCTCTTTATTATAAAGGGAGACTTCTGGCTCTCACCGGGACTCAGTTGTTGAAGCATCAAGTTTAATCATATGTTGCGATGAGCCTCTCATGTTTTTCAACTTGTTCATTTATTATTCAGTATGAGCCTCACCTTTTTCCATAATCCTTTGCTTTGCTTTTTTTAGCTTAATTTGGGTCCTACCCTTTCCCAATTCTTTTTTTAACCATCATGAATGCCTTATGCTATTGTTCGTACTTGTCTTGGTACTGACCTCAGCATGTAATAAATATGCCTGGCCATCCTCCAGTCAATCCTACATTTTTAAGGAAAGTTGAGAGCCACATTCAATTTCTCATGCTTGGCTGAGTCCTGTGTGCCATTAAACTGCTTCTCATTCAACAGGGCGATAATCACCACACATGAACAAGGAGAACAGGCCGCTGCATGGCTATTATTTTATTCTTATCATATCTTTGTTCATGACATACTTTGAGGAGATGACTTGCTATGAAAGGTGCTCTAAAAACAATGAATCAATGTTTCATGTAAAGATTTATTTTACAGTGAAATCTATGCAGGTTTGAATTAGCTCACTGCATGACCACATCTTGAAAAATGCTGTCAGTCCAGCGCTTTTGCCTACGCTAATTATGTCATCTATATTTCCTCCATATAAAAAGCCAGCCCTCCGCCCACCATTGAGGCAGTCGTCCAACAAATGTGACTTAACGAGTGAGACTGAAATGAGATGTGAGTATAAATTTAACAACATGACAGAAAAGAAGCAGACTGGGCTTGTTGTTGGATTGATTTTAGAATGTATTTCTTTTCATTGGTTGTATACACTAACACAAAGGGCTGGAGGGTAGGCCTGTTCTATGCATTATGGCATCATTTTAGCTAGTGGAGTAGAACGATGTAAAAAAAATATATTAATATACAAGTGATCTGAAAATGTAATGTTATTGGTTGCCCTACTGGTAACCCAAAATGTTGCAAAAATGAATCAATTTTTCTACATAAAATATTAGCTAAAAAAAAGGGGTCGTTACAGAAAGAGCTGTCACTTACTATGGATTCAGAAAGTATTCTGACCCCTTCACGTTCTGCATAATTTATTGTGAAATGGACACATTTGCCATTTTTGCACTCATTACGTGAAAGAAGAGCTTGCAAATTTATTAAAAATCATAAACTGAAATCTCTAATTCATATAAGTATGCAGATTCTTCATTCAGTAGTTCATAGAAGCCCCACTGGCAGCAATTGCAGCTTCAAATCTCCTTGGGTAAGTATCGACAAGCTTTGCACACCTGGGTTTGGGCAGTTTATTCCATTCTTCCTGACAGATCTGCTCAAGCTCAGTTTAATTGGATGAGTAGGATCTACAAACTGCCACCTTCTGGTCTCTCCATAAATGTTCTATGTGGTTTACGTCTGAGCAAAGTTGAGACATGCCCCAAAACCACTTGGCAGTATGATATGGGTCACTGTCACAACGTGCGCTGTGGAGCAGTCTCTGCATTTAGTTGCATTCATCATTCCATCAATTCTGAGCAGCCATCCTGTCACTGTCTCTGAGATGCACCCTCATGGTATGATGATACCACCACCATGCTTCCCTGTGTGGATAGAAGTAGGCAGGAGATGGTCTTCACTAGACATAGTGCTTGGAGTCCTCTCAAGAGAGTTTAGTTGTTGTCTCTTTAGACCAGAGAATTTTTCCCTCTTATTTTTGAATTTTGTTAATGTCCACTTGGCAAACTCCAAGCAGGCTGTCATATGCATCTAATTGATGGAGTGCTGCTAAAATGTTCATCCTTCTGACAGGTTCTCCAATCTCAGCTGAGGTCTTCTGAAGCTCTGTGAAAGTGACCACTGAGTTCTTGGTCACCTCCCTGACCAGTGCGCTTCTTGTTTGGCTGGACAGACAACTCTAGGAAAAGTTCCTGGTGCTTCCAAACTTCTTCCATTTCACAATCATTGTGGCCACTGTGCTCCTGGGAACACTCAACACTTTAGTAACGGTTTTATGATCTTCTCCTCATTTATGCCTCACCATATCTTTAATATTATTTTGATGACTTGACACATTTTGGTAACAATTGATTACATTTATTTTGTTTTACCAGTTGGAGCACAGGCAGGTGAAGTGACTTGTTCATGGTCACAGGATCAATAGTGGGATTTGAATCTATCAGCCTCAAGGTTTGAAGTCGAAGGCTTGTCGCCTTAACCAAGAGGTCTACAGAGACTTGGCTTTGTTCGCAGGTGGACTCCAATCAAATTTTAAACACATCTCAAGGATACATAAAGCTAACAGGATTCACCTGGCCCCAATTTGGAGTGCCAAAGCAAAGGGCCAGAATGCTCATATAAACGAGAGAGTTCAGTTTTTGATTTTTAGGAAATATGCAAACCTTCCTGAAAGCACAGCTTCACTTTATTATTAAGGGTATTGAGTGTATATTCATAGGCTAAAAAGTGGCACATTTTTACATTTTAAAACTAAGTCTACAATGCAATAGAGTGTCAGAAAGTGAAAGGGTCTGAATTACTTTCTGAATCCGCTGTATATTCTCAGTTAGGCCATGGAAATAACCTGCAGTGTAGCAGCATGCCTGTAAATTGGTTTTGAAGACCCTAACATCCACAAATAGACTAGACAAGTGAGGATTAAAGCACAGTTTTAATTGACAGTGCACTACAGTGGACAGTAGAATCCTTAAAAAAAATATTAGCCGTGGGTTTTGGCTTTGTGTCAGGTACCAGTTTTTTAGATTTTGGAGCCAGAGTGCACATGGCTACATAAAGACAGATTTCAAAGCAGTTGGGGCTTCAAGTTTTTTTTAGATTAATTGAATAACGGCCAATGACAAGATGATAAACTACACCAGCATGTGATCTTCTGCCCTGGTCTTCACAAATACACAATTTTTTTAAAAACAAAGCATCTTTCTCATGTTGCTCCTATGGTGTTCTGCTACCAAAATAACTCCCAACATCTGGTAATTGCTTCGATCTGTTTGTCCCAGAAATAAATTTTTTACTTATTTGTTATTCATGGACATGCTCTTTCTTGAGTTCTTGAGTTTATTAATTCCTAATAAGTGAGATTATGATTGCTTCAGCCAATATCTTCTTATATAATATGCTACTGTGGCTGTCCATTTGTCTGTCCAGGATTTTAAATTACCTGTTAGCTCACAAACCGCTTGGCCTATTGACCTGAAATTTGGTACACATATACTATATGACGTCTACTATCCGCTTTTGGGGTGATGATTGCCCTCCAAGGTTATTCCTCTTTTTATTTTTATTTTATTGTATAATCAACTCTCGGCAGTGGCCAGGGGGGCAGCTGTGCAGCGCATGCGCACGGGCACCGTTTTCATCCCCACCACCAGTCACTTCCCCTACCTCTTCATATCTTAAATAATTCTTGAGGCAGATTGAAGGCTTAAGTGCCAGCTTAAGTGAAAAATTCTGAAAAACATGCTAAGTAATTGCAACACAAACACTGACTTAATCAGTTTTAACGTGAAAAGATGGCGCCTAAAGAAGAGAAGAAGCGGGCCGCTAGGGTGGAGAAAAGAAGAGCTGCTCAGGAAGAAGCAAGGGCATCAACCTCTGAGAAAATGAATGCTAAACATACAGAGAAAGAAAGAAAGTATGAAAACTATGAAGGCTCAAGTCAAGTGTATTCACTGCATGTTATCGTGGGGTGCGCCATTACTGGTATTCCATAATATGCAGTAAAGCCTTCTCTAGTACTCAGCTGTAAGTACATCCAAGCTTCAACAATATCAGAAAGTGTCAGGGCTCTGCTGAACCTTAATCCCCTGCTAGTAAGAGCCATCACTGTGCACACTAATCACAAAGTCCTTCTCGAGGAACCAAGTCACCCAGAGGTATGTTAATGTCTTTGAAAAGACATTAAAAGATGTGTGTGCTCTAAATTGGGTGGGTGTGAAAGAGACTGCCATGCTGTAGGAAATGAGTATGGTGTGAGAAAAAGAACTGATGGATTCATGTTAATCATTTAATTAATTAATGATTAATGTTGCCAATGCCAATAATTAATTTAATAAAAACTTAGTAAGATGACCACCCAGGGCCGGAAAATTAATTAGTGTGTGTGAAGGTCTCTGCTAACATTCCAGCCAGGATGCCAAAAGTATGAAGATATCAAAACAAGTTATGAATGAGATTCATCATTCAGCGAAAGTCTACATTAATACATTTTCACTTTCTCTGTTGTGGTCCAGATGTGGAGATAGACTATTTTTCAACAATAAATGTGCAATAAATAGAGTAATACAATTTATTCAAACAAGAACGATAAAAGAAAATGGATATATATATATATATGGATTTATATACTGTATATGGAAGTAAAGGTCTGTGATACAGTTTTCATATTTGAAGCTAGAGATCCACACAGGAAAAAAATGATTCACGCATCCTAAAATAATTTTATTATTCCTAAGCTTTTGACAACCTGTCAGGTGACATCATCAGAGGAAAATATTTAGACATACAGGACATATTCTTAGTATCGGCCCTAAATTTTACTTTCACAATGTCTCAGTTAAATGTGTGTCCAGTGGAACTTGTATGGTTGTAAATCAACTGTGTGTCTTTCCTTCTGACAGCACTATGATGTTCCTATATATGTGTTGTGAGTCTTTTAGATGTTTGTCCCACGAATACCAGAGGGCATGCACTGCAAGGAATGCTGTAAACTGTGTTACATCTATATACTAGTATGTACTAGCATAGTGAAATTGCCATTTATTAAAATGTGCATAAGGGAACAAAGGTAAATGCATTGTACATTTACTAACCTCTTTTCACCGGATATGCCCTATGTCACTCTTTCTTTGTTCATTTTCTTGCGTTGGATATTCTAGCCTTTACTGTCCTCTTTCTTTGTGCTTCTTGTTGCTTTTCTTCGCTGAACATTTTAGCCCTGTTTCCTACTCCAGATGCACAAATGTAGGCCGCACAGCTTATGCCTCTTACCTTTGTTTACTGGACACTCCTACCCCCTTGTGGATGTTTGTTCACATTACACCAGGGCTAGGCTATGAACGTAATACGGATGGGTGTGTCATTGCTATTAAATATAGAGAGACAGATATTTATGTTGTGGACTATGACCGGACATTCATCCCGGCCAATACCCCCAGGCCCCCAGAGGGAGCCATCCCTGCGACATGAAGATGCCTGTGGTATAGCGGGTCCACAGCTTGCTCAGCAAAGGCCATTTATTTAAATAAATAATCACCGCACTCGTGGCGGCTTAGTGAGGGGGCATGGTGGCTGTAGCATGATCTTCGGGCAATCTGCGGTGTGGGCGTTTCTCACTTAGTGCACAGGTTAGGGACTGCCCACATCCGTGATTGTTTCTGGGAGAGTTAATGTGCTGCAGCTGCTATGGCCCCTTCTCAATATAAAGAAGCCCGAGTCGTTTAGAAAGGAGATCAGAGAGGAACAAAAGAGAAAGAGAAAGAAAGAATGGAGGTTGCAGGAAGCAGGAAGTGTGCACACAAGTCGGTGCAGGAGAGCGAGCAAGCGAGTGGGCGAGCGAGCGAGAGTTAGGCTCGCAGGCAGCTGGACAGTTAGCCCTAGCAGGGTGTTTGGCCGACACCTGAGGGCTGTAGTTAGTGGTCACTCCCGCTGAGCATTTTTGAAGAGCGGAAGTGACGGGAAGAAAGATGGCTGGCTGCGTTAGGCCGAGAAGGCTGCGGGAGTCAGAAGGCTTGGGCGGTAAACTCCCTGGCATGAGCGTCCTGGTCGTCAGGGAAGCCAAGTCTTGGTCTGGAGGGAGCGGAACCGAAGCCAGGGATCGGGACGCCACCAGATCAGTAGTGGAAAGAAGGTCAGCTGCAGGTAGAGTTGCTCTCCTGTTGCAAAGCCTGGACAGGGAGAAGCAGGGGAGTCACCACTTAAAAGAAGACACCAGGCTTGTCATTTGTTTTTAAAGACTGCTTCCTAAAGAACGTTTTTAACCTCTGGTTTTAAGGATTGTTTTTGTTCTATTTATTGTTTTTTAACCTCCACGTTTGTTTTTACGGATTATTTATTTAATGAAGACTCTTTTGAAAGCATGCACTATTTATTTGAACACTTTTTGTTGACTATTTTAATAAAAGCACTTTGCACCTTTTTATACCATCCCTTGCTCAATTGTTATTGTCTCAATGTCTAGCTCATCTCGGTGACATTATCGACGGTGTTGGGTTCAAGGGCTCCCGAACAGCGAGGGGAGCATGGCGCTGAACCCACATCGTCACAATGCCCCGAATTCCAGCATTCCACCAGGGCATCATGGACATTAGAGTTTTTCTGTACAGCCCTGCTGGATAACGTCGGGGCCGCCAGGGGACACTGCAGGGAGGCTCGGAGACTTTTATTTTACCTCTAACCCGGAAGTACATCTTAGTCACAGCGACAGAATAAATGACGTACTTCCAGGGTGAACAGAAGAGTTTTGATCTGACCCAGAAGTGCTAGGAAGTCACATGGACTGAGGGTTCAGAAGCACTTCCGGGTCAAGGACTATAAAAAGGACTGTGGGAGATCCCAGAGGAGCTGAGTTGGGAGGAAGGGTGGCAACGTGTCTGGGAGAGTGGAGGATTGATTATTGATTGGAGTATTGTGATTTATATGAGTATTGTGGAGTGTAGGGTGCTTTGTGCTCTGTATAGTTGAAATAAAACAAATTATTGGACTTCTATCTCGTGTCTGGTGTCTGATTTGAGGTTTCAAGGGGACTACAGCACCCCCTATCTGTCACCATGTACATAGATATATAGACAAAGGACAATAACAAACAGCACAAATAAAAATGGTACCCATCTTTTTGGTTGACTATTGGTGCAAAGGTTTGTCCATCAAGGTTGCCATTTGTCCCTGAACAAGTATTTAGATGGTGCAGGAGGAGACATCTCGGGGTTTCACTTTGTGATTGATCATTTTATGAGATGAGACCCAGAAGCTGCATTGCAAAGAGGCCTTGTGAATAGAAAACTGACACTCTTGCTGGAATTAATTTGTGTCTGGCAGTTTGCTTTTTAGCAAAGTTTTTAGTTGCTAAAGCATAAAAAAATGAGTAACGCCAGCCTGTGCTAGGATGGCACCTGACTGAGTGTTGGTTCCGGCCTATTAACAAGATTCAGCCCACCATGGCCTTATAATTTTTATAAAATTTACTTAAATTGATGCTATTTCAGCTTAGCTTTTGACTCTTTGTAAATCTGATATTTTTATTATGTTGTTGTTTAAAATCAGGTCATTCCAATTGATTTTAAATCTTGTTTTTAAAATTACTTAAAAATAAATGCCAGTAAGACTTTTTTTGCCCATTTCACAGTTTAAAGAGGACAACCTAATGATGACCTGTGAACAATGGCTTGAGCTCTACTTGGTTCCTCATCTTCAATCAAAGATACAGCTACGTGAGCTTTCACAGGACCTTTTACTCAAAACTCTCAAGTCCCCAAGGTTAGATGTCACTTATATCACCTTTGTCATTGTGTAGATCGCCTTTTTGGTTAAAAGCAGTTGATATTGGACTTCTGGCTATGATTAGTTTTCTAAATATGGTCAGAAATATTACAATAGGTCAATTGTGTTTTATTGTCCACCTATTCATTTACCTATTTCTTAGGTAAATGAACAGGTGGATATTTAGGGTTGTGAGCATCAGGGCCAGGACTGTAAGTGGAAAATGTAAAGACTTAAAGAAGAATAAATGACTAGAAAGAGAAAAGACCTGGTTGAGCGGAGATACTAAAGAATAGCAGTAGCTCAGGTAGAGATGGGAGAGAGAAGATCATTGAAATTAGAAATTAGAAAATTAGTAGAAAGTAGAAATTAGGTGAAGCAAAAATCAAAGTTGAAAATAACCATTGCTAAAAAGGTCACATTTGTAATGAGAATATCCTCAGCTCTAACTAAAATATCTGAACCTGTTGTCACCAGCTCTTTTTATACAAAGCAGGATCTCTATCCTGTTTTATGATTGTCTAATTTCAACTCACGTTTTCTACATTAGGGAATAAATAATCTAGCATTTGTTGAATTCTGCTTCACAATGATAGAAGGAACTGATCAAAAACTATGTCACTGACACATTTCAGCTATTCTTGTGGTAACTCAAACCCTAAAAACCGGAAGGACTGTGCTTGTCCTACTTTCTGATATTGAAAATTAAAACCAAGCAAGCTTTTTCTTTTCTGTACCACATACCTGAATCTGTCATAGGTCGCCTGTGATATGTGTGCTGTAGTCAAACTCAGTCTGCCACTGTCCCTAAAGTAGACTGTGCCTTGGTGGATGCTTGAAGCCAGAAGCAAGATCAATATGGCTATCCCCCTCCCACTCCATTCAGTGAGTGAAAGAACAATGCTGAGTCATATGTGTCATTAAATTTTTTCAAACGTCTTTGCCATAATGTAGGTATTACAATGTATTATAATACAGTATGTGCTCTTAACATTAACACCATACACTGAAAAAAGTATCACCTCCATTCAACTTAAAATAATTAAGGCAGTGATTCACACTTAATATATTCAATCTGAACCAATATAATTCTTTTTATCTTATTGAACCCACAATTTTTAAGTTCAGGCAAATCATTTAGAGTGATTGGGTGTAATTCACTTGTTTTATACTGAAGTAAATCTATTTTTAAATTGTTACAATTTGAAATGGTTTATTGGTCATAACCTGTTTTATGCTATTAGAAATATTATGAACATAACACATTCCAATGCTGTAGTTTTTACATTTATCTAAAAATCTAGTGCAAATACACAAGCATTTTGCAGTGTAAATCTTAAATACACAACAAAACATTATTAAACATTTCTACAGCTTTCTTGAAAGTAGGTTTTATTACAAGTTCTTATACTTAAGATTAACAGTTGAGAAACAGGGTTACTTACCAGAAATCCTCCGTTATAAAAGTCTGCTGCTGAAAATGACCAGACCTGTACAGCCACGTCCACTCCACTTGGGAAAACGTTCTTCTTTTTTGGCAGTTGGAAAGCCAGCACGCTGGAAAGTTCGATCGGAAGAAAATACAAACGGCCCCTCCCACACAGCACATGAACAACCTAAAATATCAGGTTAACTGAAATAGGATTTTTATGTTTATTCCCTCCACCATAACTTGTTTTGGTAAATACATTTTTTTTTACTTTGACATGTAGGCTCTCCAACCTGCAGGGAAAAACTTGGGGGTTGGTGACAGAATTGGCACTCCAGCCACCATAAAAAACCTCCCACTGTTCCATTCCATCTGAACTATTGTGGTGCTGAGGTATCACCCGTTGCATGGCTGCACTCGGGTCCGAATCTGGATCCTGAGTTGGTTTGTCGTGTGGTGGGTGCGGCAATGCACTGTATCAGTGTGTGCTCCTAACCTCAACCTCCTCGTTGTGATCTGAAACCAAATATTTCAAGCTACAACACTAAATGACTAATCTTAAGTTGCTTGAAAAAGAAAATTTACTTTGAATGAACAACATCAATGTTATACTTTTTTCAGTGTATGATGACTCCACAGAACCAGAAGTAGGGCTCACCAAATAATCAAATCATAAGGACTGCATTCTTATTTTAGTATAAACAATGCAAAACGTAAAACCTACAACTTTACTATAAAAGGATTCAACTCACTAACTACAGAATCATACTTTTTATATCAAAACTAACTTGAAGTGTTCATGAATATACAAATGCAGATGCATATATACCCTGTACAGTACAAATACAAAACTAACTTGAAATGTTCATGAATATACAAATGCGGAATTTGAACAGTTCCTTCTTTTGGTAGAGGTGATGGACTTCTTATTTTCTGTGTTTCAGTTGAAGCAACCTATTATGTCGTGGGAGCTTGTTAGCAGGCATGTCGACACAGACACAATCACACAACATTCAGTTGGACAGATCTTGTCTGCTTTGAATGTGTGTATTTTTGAGTATTGCACCTTGCTAGTTGCACAATAGTACAGTACCTAATGATTGCAACTTGAAATTACAAATTTGTCTAAAATAAGACTTTTAAATTGGGGCTGATATATGGAAGAATGGGATGTCTTGTTGCCATATTGGGAATCCTAAAGCCAATGTCACCTTACAGTATGTGACTTCTAGGTATATCAGATGTGCCGACTTTAGTTGCTGATCTTGTTGCCAGACCATGTCACCTTTAAATGACTGAAAATCACTGGGCATGTCACATTTAGTGGCTGCATGCTGACCTGCCCTTCAAGCACAGTTGTGTTCATCCCTTTTTGCAACAGCCCATAGTGTTCTGCCTGATGGAGCCTGGGCTGTATGAATGATTAACATGTACAATGAGTTCTATGCCTTTTTTGTTCCTTTTTCCCATTATGTCGTGGTACCTAAAAATGAGAAATATGTCAAGCTTCTATTCTGTTTATGATGTTCAAAACACCTGCGTTCCTTATTACGCGTCACTGCATTTAATGTATTGTACTGTACTTCATGAACACAAGCCCGTCACTGCGACTAAAGACAAAATGTCAGAGAGTGTCTTGGACAATTTAGAGTGAATCACTGGGCATGTCGCATTACACAGGAGTGTGCCTCCGACTTCCTCTGAGATTATGTAAATGAAAAGAACTAGAAAAGTCATCAAATGTGACATGGCCTTAACAGAAGCAGAAAGAAGTCTGATTTTCCTGTTATAAGACCAAGCTTCTCAGTTTTGCACCCTCTTGGGCCTTCTGTATGGATGAGGGTTAGCACTCCAATATATATACAGTGGGCCTAAAATGTCCATGTAGTCAACAATGTTAGAGCACCAACTGAGGTATTTTAGCAAATCACTTTTGGGATAGGAAGAATTCAGAATTTCCAGTGGGAGTTAATGTTTGATTGGTATCACTTGCTGATCATATCGCATGAGAGTGGCCATGTTTAGACATTCAAGTGAGAATTTTGTCGTGAATTTGGTGAGTGCTTAAAGCCACATTTGTAACAGGAACTTTAAAACTCCTGTGGTGGGCTGGCATCCTGCCCAGGGTTTGTTCCTGCCTTGCACCCTGTGCTGGGTGGGATTGGCTCCAGCAGAACCCCGTGACCCTGTGTTAGGATATAGTGGGTTGGAGAATGAACGTCTGACTGACTTTAAAACTCATTGGCACATTCTGGAAGTGAATTCATTCCACTGCCCAAATGCGAATGAATGTCACTTGGTCAAAGACAGTAATGGAAGACAAACATTTAATGGGATATCCCTCCTCATATATCTTACACCAATTAAATGGTCAGCTTGCATATGGAATGAAAGAGTACGGGCTTATTGCTTCAACTTATGTTATGTTAAACTCAGCATTAATTTGCATTAATAATAAAAATCCAGACAACTGCTGATCATCAGATGAAGAGCAAGAAACAAAAAAGTGTTTATCCTCACCGACTTCCCCATTTGTGCAAGACACTTCAGAATCTGACATCTGGCGTCTTACTATTTGAAATATTTAGTTATAAAGGTTGAGCTCTTTGATTCCTTCTCTTTGAAGCACTCAACATTTGGTTCATCCATGAAGCATCCTCAGTTTAAACATTGAAACTGTCTTTGCTAAATGTTCATTTCTGGTATATTTTGATTAGCTATTCCTATTAATTTTATACTTAATCTATCCATTATTGATCTACTGTGCTAATGTGACCTCTACTGTGCTATGTATCAAATTAATTGTCGTTTTACTCCTGTAAGTTCATTTTGACATTTCTAACCTATTCCTGTTGTTTGTAATGTATAACAATTACTTGATTTAATTTTCATTTCTTTTCTTCTCTGCTTTGCATAGTGCTCTATATGGAAAGTAAACTTTGATTATTATCATTTCTAGATAGTTAAAAGTAGTCTAAACAAACCTGAGTGTTGCTATTGCTCGTATCACTACTGGTAATTAATTTATGCTGAATATCCTTGAACTCCACTGTTCACATTTGCTTCTCTTCAGCATCTTAGACGGTATGCTCAGTATGTTGTCTTCTCTGAAGTACTCCTCTCCACTCGCATCTTTGTCAGATGTACGTTTTTTGACACAATATGTGGCATTATGCCCTTAAGGTTTAATAAATTCTTTTGAGATTATTTGAAATCTTTACTTCCCTAGCTAGAGTTTCTAATGGTTTGTTTATGAGATCATTGAATTGCTTTTCAAACTCTAAATAATTTATCTCTTGTAGCTTGATAGTAGGGTTATCACATTGATGCTAGATGTCTAAGTTATGTACTCAATTGTAGGTTCTGACAATTTCCCTCTAAGATGACATTAGGTGATAGTTGCTTATGCTGTCTCGTTGCTCTTGAAGACTGGATTTGAGTCCTGCACCCATTCGCTTTTTGTTAACATCAGTGCATTCATAACGGCCATTCATCCCAATCAGCTCATCCATCCCATTTGCCCTGAATGTTTAAAATAATATCAAGTTGAGATTTATTCCTTGTGTATGTGGTTCCTTGCATGAAGAAAACTTTCTAATATTTGTACAAGATCTGCCCTTAGCAAGTTTCCAATCATGTTCCTGTGTTCTTACTGTAGGAAAGTAAAAACTTGGGTCTACTGTACTAATTCCTTTCATAATTTGAAACTCTTTGATTATGTCCTCTCTTAATTTATTCTCTTTGTGTTTCATGTGGATTTTTTATCAATATACTTCAGTTCCCTTCCATAACATTCCCACTGATAACGCTACATTTGTGAAATGTACCCTTTGATAACCTACCATCTCATCCAGAGTCAATTCCTTTCTTGTAGTCTGTACTGTGAGGATAGACTCCAGCCCCCTTAAACCCTAAATGTCCCTTTGGCTCACTTTATCACTTCCAAAGGGATATTGCTTACTGAGGCAGAGCCCAGTCTGACAAGATGGTGTGTCCATGTAGTCCATAACAAGACACATTTACTCATACAAATCAATCCATAGACATATTGGCAAAACTTGCAAAATCCAAGCAGACAGTAGTCAGGTTAGGAGTCAAAACTGAGACACTGGCGCTGGCTCTACACCACTAAACCACACAAATTAAGAACAGACATATTAAATAATGAATGTATAAGTATGTGGGCTGTAGGGGTCTTCCTGAACTAACAACCCTGAACACAACTGCTAAATACACAAGCTTCTGTCCAAAAAAACTGTTAATTTTGTACACACAGCCTTAACAGGCTTTCATGCACATCTTTTCCACAGCACAGTATTGTCCTTTTCCCTTTTCTACTCTCCTTCAGATGATTTTGCCCCTATGCCACCCTCAACTTTGACTCAACATGCTGAGGACGCAAAGCTTCTTTTCAAGCTGGACCTGGAAGCACTTCCAGTACATCAGAAATACAGCTGGGAAATACTTCTACTGTAGGTCAGGCGGAACCTCAAAATGACAAGGCCACCTCCCTCCAGTAGCTCCATTTAGTGGTTCTACAACACTTCTAGTATTTTGGGCTACCGACCAGGAAAGGTACCACCAGCCAACCCAGTCGAGATGCAAGCCCATCCATGCTCCTTGTTACAAAGTGTAATATTGGCTGTTAAATGTCCATTGACTGCAGACTACCAGACAAAAGCAGCTAAGTGCACAATGTTACTAGCAGAAAGCAGGCAATAGTTTTTGCAAAATGTTGCAATCATAATCAAGAAATAATGCAATTCTTTTGTGAAAAAATACAATTCAAATTGTTTGAGGCACAGGAATAAGCTTGCTCATTCATTTAAAAATAAGTATTTGTTTGATAACTGACAATTCATTGTCAGCTCGTTTGCAGCTTGTTTACCCAAATCCAAACTCAATTTCTCATCTATGATTGGTATTATTAAAAAAGGCTAAAAATGAAAACTAACGAGTGAGACATGAGGAATGACAAATAATGTGTGATGAGTGAAAAGTGAACAGTGACGAGTAGTAAGTGATTCATTAAGAACGACAAGGGAGTAGCGATGCATGACAAATGGTGTGTCATGAGTAAAAAGTGACGAGTGGCTTGTGGCGAGTGACAGATGATACATGCCATAGGTTAATACTGATCCTTAGAGACAAGAGAAGTGAAAAAGGACAATGCCCTAAAACAGACTTCTTTTTGTGCACTTGGGGTTGCTCAGTATCTAAAATAAAAATGGACTGATGGCAGCTAATTGATTGTCTTCTACATGCCATAGACCTGCACGTTAGGATGTTCGGTGACAATAAACTGGCTTGGCATGAATGAGTGTTTACGTGTGCTTGTATGCCTTGTGATGGATTTGATTCCAAGATTGTACCCACTACTGCCAGGAAAGACTCTTCCCAACAAAGAGGGTTTGGAGAGCAACATCAATGAATGAATGATAGCTACAAAGAATGTCCATTTATGCTTTAGGTCCTATCACTGTCTGTTCTTCAGTTACTAACTTGTACTTTTTCTGCTTCTTCTCCACAGATTGTTCACATACAGTGAATATCAGGTTTTCAGAACCCTCCTCTACTGGCTTTTTTTAAGATTGAACCCAACTGTACAGATTATGCCATCACACAGTTCCATTTTAACATATTTTATCAGGTACTGTATTGTTTAGAATGAATTTGGTGTAATAAAAAAAATTAAGAGGAACCCTCTACTGAAGCTAACATTCAAAAATGAAAAGCATCTGATCTGAAATGAAACCTACAATCATTAGTCATTTATTAGTTGAATTCTTATTCAAGTCTTTTGTTCATTCTTGATCTGCCATTAACTCATCTGTCAAATAACAATCCATCTATACTGGATTTAACCAAACGCTTTGGGAATTGTGAAAAATCACAATTGCGACCTTACTGACACAGTGAGGCTCTGGGAATAATTGAGAATTAGGGAAGAGGGCATTCATCCAAGGGGGTAACATCTTGCCTCATGTCTACCATCCTACTGTAAACCGATATTGTCTTGTCTAATCAGATTAGTTATGGCGCAGCGTGTCTCCTCATTTCCAGTAAATGAGTCAGTGCAGTCTGACGCTCAGACATGATCCAAAAAGTCTTCTGTTGCTGCAGGTATTTTCACAATGTCAGTCCCATATGTTTTTGTCTGGCTTCTTTAATGACAGAACATCCTTTTTGTTCATTTGATTTTTAATATTTCTGTTTAAAATAGCCAGTAAATGGGCCAGACTTAAATCACAGTTCAATTAATCTTACAGTTAATATTAATTAATTTCTCATTTCTTCAAGAGGCCCTAAAAATATCAAGAGCAATACGGCCATCCCATCTTTGCAGACTCCGTCAGTGTTATCTCTTTTTTGCGTAAAGTATCTTGTCATTGTGCTTGCTGTGAACAGTAATGTAACATAACATAACACAACATTCTCACACCTGCTTGATCCAAATCAGGCCACAACCCTGAAAGCATCAGAGGCAAAGCAGGAACCAACCCTTTGGTAGTTTGCCAGGCAATGACTGGTCCCACAATAACCTTCACATTTTTGGGATTCAGCAAAAAAAACATATAGATGTGGATTAACACTATACAGATAGAAACCTGGTGTAGAATTTGTGGCTTAGAGAGTGGATCAGCACTGTGCCACCTGCTGTGAAAGCTGTTATATAAAGCAGAAATTGAACAATTGAAGGAATTATCAATCTGTTGTGTGAGTAAGGCCTAGATGGGATGCAGGGACATGAAAATGTTTACTCACACACTGGCCATTAAACTGTCCACAATTATCAATAGTAAGTTTATGCAGTAAACTTTCAAGTAAACTTAGCTAAGAGCTCTCCTAAACTAGGGCACCATGAGGCAATAACATTAGGTGCAGCACTGCCATATCATTCTCAATCAATGAATCAGTAAATGTTCATTGTTAGTAGTGCAGTGTTTAGTGATGCTGTCTCACTAATCCATTGTCTCAAATCTCAATACCAGGCCTAGTCGTTGTTTGTGTAGAGTCTGCACGTTGTTCTCATGGCTATCTGGATTGTTGGTGGTCCAGTTTCCTCCCACACTTCTAAGAAAGTGCAGGTTAGGTTCATTGGTAATTCCAAAATTGTTCTGGTGTGGGTATGCGAGTGAGTGGGCACAGCAGTGAGTTGATACCACCCCCCATGTTAATTTCTGCCTTCTCCCTGGGTTTTTGGCATAGGTCCCAACACCTCCACCATCATGAACTGAAAAAAGTGGGGTTGAGAATGGCATGTTATGCTGTCCTTCATTTTGAGCGATCTTGCAAAATGTCAAAAACCAACCAATTTAAAAATCACCTGTTTACTAGGGTTATAGCCTATCTTAGCAGCACCGGGTACCAGGCAGGAACCAACAAGTCCATCAGAGGGTACTCTGAAGCAAAATACTGAGAGAACATAAGAACAGAAGAAAAGTGGAAATGAGAACAATTCATTTAGCCCTTGCTAGCAGGTCAGTTATCCTGGAAGGAAAACCAGAACACCACCAGAGAAGCGCACACAGACATGGTGGGTCAGTGACTATGTTCTATGACCTTGTGATGATCCCGTGATGATCTCCTCTTAGTACATATTTATAATAACAAGACATAACCCTGCAGTGAGCCCCAGAACTGTGCACTAGCAGGGGACCAAGATTAAGTCTAAGTGTACTTGCAGTGAGCTTCTTGGAGTCATAGATGGGGAACAAAGCTGTTTACTAACTTAGACCACCTCGTGAGGACGTCTAACAGACTTAGTATGGTGGGTAACGTTACAAAATGAATTCCGCATGCATCAGAGAGACTATTATGGACATGAACAAGCACAAATATGGCATTAAAAAATCAAAACTATATTTTACATTTATATTTGGACTGAAGTATGGCATGATAATGAATCAAATATATTGGACTCAATGCCACAGAAAATGACAAATGTCGCATAGAAATATATATATTGAGTAACTGAAGGAACAGCAAAATACATCCATGTCCATGCCCCTAATTAAGAAATTGCTCAGTTGCCGGTTCGGAAGGTGTGCATTGAAAACTGCTGCCAGTTTCTTCCATGCTGTATTTCTTCAGAGTGCATGGAGTTATCTTTACCTATGTGCTCCAGATCTGATTTGAAATCTCTCACAATATTTATGATATAGTGCTTCTTCTCTTCTGTGAAGTTTGTGCTGTGATGAGACATTCTTTATAAATATTGGCCCACCTCTGACTCGATATTTTATATGCTTTGGTGAATGTTGGATTATTTCGGTTACATGATGAATGACAAGTGTCCACTCTTCTATATTACCTTGGTGATTGAAAATTGAGTTACAGCAAGATCAGATTAGGACTCTCACAATTCCCAGTGTGCCACATACATATATTTACACTCTATGAACATCACATATAAAAATAAAATGAGTGGGATTGGTCCCCCGAGGAGATTTAGGTGTGCAGTCACTCATACATTACATCTAGGGGGACGATATAATGTCTGAGTACCTGTGTGTGTTATGTTTCAGCAGCACCAAAATGGTGTGGACCTTCTACCTTCTAAGAGAGCAAAACAAGTTCCAAAACAACCTCAAAAATACCCACTAGAGGGGTAAAACCTTCAAAGCCCAGGTAGTAGTAGGACAAATAGAGGATCTTCATAACTAAAATATTTATTTTCACTAAAATGTTCTGACACACAAAAGAAAGCTCTGTGGAGCACAAAAGGATAAAGGAATTGCTTGTAACAACAGAGGCAATTCAATGTGAACCAAGTCCCAATATGAAATCCAAGGCAAAGTCAGATAACAGCAAAATATTCAAATATTCACAAATTTGCAATAAATGTAAGGTACAGCAAAATCACAAGAAACACTCACCACTCCGTAACGCATTCCAATGACCCACCACCAAAAACTATGAGAAACCCTCATCTTTATAGCGCTCAGGGCAGTCCCCGTTAGTGATGGGCTGGTGGTCTCGACTCTTGGGAAGCCACCCACAACACACAAGGCATATAACAAAAGTGTAGAGATGAAATCAAAAATGAGCATGTGACAGAACCACTAGGGGACGTGCCAGCCTCCCAACCTGACACAGGCGGCACACTTATAAAGACACAAATATTTTTTATTTTTCTTCACCTCGTGGGAAATGCCTTCCTCGTTTCCCACAGGGACAACACAGTCCAAAGCACTAAGACACAATACACAAATCCTTCTTCCTTCTCCTTCTCTTTTCTCCTCCACTCCTCGTCGGCAAGCTTCATCTCCTTCCTCCCGTGTCTGCTGGTCCCTTATATAGGTCACCCGGAAGTGCTCAGGGTGCCTGTTGACCTGCTTTTGGCAGCACTTCCCGGTGTGGCAGAAGAACTGCCCATACGGGCTCAGGAATAGTTGCAGCACACCCTAGCAGCACCCCCAGATCCCAACAAACTCCAATTCCCATGAAGCCCTGCAGGAGTCCAAGGTACCACTGCCATCCTGGGGTGTTTGCCAGAGCATTCCAGGGGAGGTGATGCTCTGTCTACACTTGCTTCATCGGTCCTTCCAAGGCAGGGGTGTCCCAGCCAGATCATGAAAAGTAACATTACCAGAATTAAATAACTCAAAAATAAACATAAAGGACATATAAAAGGATTTGAACAGATATAACAGTGTGTGGAAGAGTGAAAAGTAAAAACAGAAACAGAAAAATGCTGGCCTTACTTTTTTCTCATATATTCCAAAGCTTTATGATGGCCAGGACCCCCAGATCACCCGAATTGCAGATCGTCCCATGAGTTACAGAGAGAGACATTTATGCTTCAGATGAATGTGTAGGCGGCACGGTGGCGCTGCTGCACCGCATTTAGGAGACCCGGGTTCGCTTCCCGGGTCCTCCCTGCGTGGAGTTTGCATGTTCTCCCTGTGTCTGTGTGAGTTTCCTCTGGGTTCTCCGGTTTCAGTCGAAAGACATGCAGGTTAGGTACATTGGCAATCCTAAATTGTCCTTTGTGTGTGTATGTGTGCCCTGCGGTGGGCTGGCGCCCTGCCCAGGATTTGTTTCCTGCCTTGCGCCCTGTGTTGGCTGGGATTGGCTCTAGCAGACCCCCATGACCCTGTAGTTAGGATATAGTGGGTTGGATAATGGATGAATGTGTATCCCTTGCCATCATTACTTTCTATATAAGGATTTCTGGGCCTTTTCAGATGCTCCTGCTGAATAACATTTACAATAACAACAACAGCTGATCTAATGTACATAAACAACTGCATTTATTTTTATTAAATTTACAAGAGGGTGTCCTTTTTTCCGCTCTGTTCCTTTAAATCAAGAGGAATGTGTAGTGGCATGTCATTAATTGAGAGAGAGCAAGACATTCATTGCCAGCGCACCTCCATTTGCTGGCAATCAGACAGCAGGCTGAGCAAAGCGAGGAGAAATGTGAAACAAAAATAAGACTAGCTGTGGATTAATTAAACTTGGGGCTGATCTTGTTCTGGTGTTCGCTGAGACAGCACTTAGACCTGAAGAACCTCTCTTCTTAATACTGTACTACATGGCCTGGTCTTGCTCCACTGATAGTGCAGTACTATCTCAGCAGGCCCGCCGGCAGAAATATTTGGGCCCAAGACAACTGGGTACGTGTGGGCCCCTCTGCCTTCCACTGGGTCCCCACATGCCAAAACCTTCAAATACGTATACAAAATGATCGAAATGTAGTTTATCCAACAGCGACAATGCTGCATTTATGAATACCATACTTGATGGGTTAAGCCTTCTCGTACATCAAAGTTTGACTGCGAGAAGGAAAGCCAGTGCTAACGGAAGCTCATAGCGGAATTGAAACAATACATTAATGAGATAGGCCTATGTATTATCTAACGTGTAACGGTACAATTATACCAATGCAATGAATAGGAGTAACATCTGAACATTTTAATATATACTAACGGTTAGGGTTATCTACATGGTGTACAATCAGTATGGTAACTTGCTGTATCAAACTTCAAAGTTTTCAAAAAATCCGGGTGATCCAGAATCTTTAGTGATACACACAAAACCAACGCACACTTGTCACTGCTTTAAAAGCAACAATAAACACCCAAGCGAATGAATTATCAAACTATGGAGACGGACTTCTGCTACACCATACACGTCAACATCCACGATAGTGCACAACAATATCGCTGTTGTCTGAGACAGAACAGTGCCTGTGTGTGTGAAACGGAAGTATTCAATTACAGCGGCGAAGTCAATCCATTATCCACGTACCCTGTACAACAAACATACTACTCAACGTCAAGGTCAAGGACGTCGGCGTCGGCTCTCCTTTGTCTTTGAGAAGTGTGCTGCTGCCGGCCCCCCTTTGACAAGCGTGCTTCACACAACACGAGCACGATATCTACTTGTGTGGAGCGTGCGGCTATTAAAACACTCACTTGTATTGTTGTAAGCTAAATGATTTAACTTTTCTATTACATGTAATAGAAAACATGTAACTTGAATAATTGTCCAAATATATATCTACTTACACAACATCAGCATAAAAAAATCAAGCGTGAAGGGGCCCCCTTCTGTTAGGGCCCCAGACCAGAGTCCCGTTTGTCCCCCCCCGGCGTCAGGCCTGATCTCAGGTACACTGCAACTGACCTGGTGTGTCCAGCAAGGAGCTTAACGGATTTACCAGACTCAGTGCTGAGAAATGCAATGTGGAAATAATTAATTGAAAATAAATAATTGTATACTTAGCTTGTATAAATAATCTGTCAGCATACAAATCCACAGTTTGATTATGCCAGGAGACCTCTAAGAAAAGTGAATGAACACAGCAGTTGGCTGAGGTGCTCTTGGTACTCCAACCATTATGTTCTCTGGGTGCTGTTGTAGTGTGCAAAAGTTTGGAGGGTGGAAGGTTATGAAGAGCCTCAATTCAAAATTCCTGTGGTTGAACAGGTCGGCAGCCATGGGGTCTGCAGTTGTGGGGTCACCTTTTAAACTTTCAGGTAATATTGTCTTGATACAACAAACGAACCAGTGTCTTAACTTGGTGCTTCATTCCTCCATGATAGAAACACAAAGGACTTTATCAGCATGAGTCATGGCAGAACCCAAGAAATATGTTCTCATAATGTAATAATGAAAACAACAGCAAGAATGTATAATAAAAAATGAAAGTTCGCAAAAAGTCAGTAGAAACGGTACATGAAAGAAAAATATTTCATAAGCGTGTTACGTGAGTGCAAAGCTTATAAACACCCAGACCACAGTGACATATAAATATTAATCATCTTTATGGCTGCCTGCACATGTTGTGAATGACTGGACTAGCCCTGATGAGACAGCAGTACTAGCTTTCTGACCATCATGCCATGCACGTCCAGCCTTTGCTATTTTCTCTAGCTCACATACAGTATTATAAAAAAAATAAAATAAATCTGGACAGCTTGAGTCAGGTTTCAATATGCACTAAGCAACAACTGGATTGCATGGTGGCACAGCAGGTTAAACAGTGCTTGATCTCCATTTAACTTGAAGGTGAGGTCTGGCATTCACATTTTCTTTTTGTGTTTAGGATTCTGCCCTCAATCCATAAACCCACTTTTAGCTTGACTGATGATCCTAACTTGAACTGTTTAGAATAAGTGTGGGTACAAGAGTATGACCTTCCGTGGACTATTGCACCATCTTGTGCCAATTCCTGCCTTGTATCCATTGATAATAATTAATTACATTTATGTAGCGCTTTTCTAACCTACTCAAAGCACTTGTAAATAGTCAGTGGAGAACCACTTCAACTAGAACTAGTATGAAGCAAATGATGTGATGAAAGCCATTGTTATGCCAGTATGCGCACCACACATTAGCTATTTGGTTGGTGAAGGGGCGAGACAGATAGTTAGCCAGTAAAGGACAGGGGATAATTAGGATGCCAGAATGACCAGGCTATGGTGGATAATTTAACCAGGACATTGGGGGTACATCGTACTCTTTTCAAAACATTCCCAGGGATCTTTTATGATCACAAAGAGTCAGGAACTCAGGATTATGTCTCATCTGAAGGATGGAGCCAATGTTTTCCTGTCACTACATTAGGATCCACACACAGACCACAGGGTAAGCACCTTCTGATGGCCTAACCAACACCTTTTCCAGCTGTTTCTATATGATCTCCAATCCAAGTACTGGCCTGGCCCCAACTTGCATACCTTCAGATGGATTACCTATTCTGATGTGCAGGGTGTGTGGCTGCTGGTTGAGATACTTCCTTAAAACCGTGAATAGAAAAAAGTAGTTATAGAATATAAGGTGAACATGAAGGCACCATGTTGGTATAGTGATTATCGCTGCAGCCTCATAGCTTCCCCAGGCTAGGCTTTAAATATATGTCTGTCTATGGGAGTTTGCATGTTCTCCTTGTGTTTATGTGATTTTTTCTTTCCTAGTCCTCAAATTTTCATTCAGCATAGCAAAGGCGTGCAGGTTAGGCTGACTGATGATTTTTAAGCTGTTTTATTTGATTATATCTGAGTGTACCCTTCTGTAGCCTTGTGCCCCATCCATTTTGCATGTGCTCTCAGGATGCTAAGCTGGATTAACCCACTTTGAATATGGTTGAATGGATAAAACAGAGGTGTCCCTTGCTTTGAAAGCTGACACTAAAAATGAGCCCAGAAGCCTCATGACTGACGGTGACTGACGGTGACTTATATGATTTGCCTCACTTACATAGCAATGTGTGACCTGATGTTTATTTGCCTTCCATTATTGCACTTGTGAAGCTAATAACACGAGAGAAGGTGTCTCCTGTTATTACGCAGTATATTGTCGTCAGGTCTGATGTTTTGCTAATTAAGCTGAAAGTTGCACTTGCTCATAGCTTTAATGATCTATTATCACACAATCGGTGATGTAATCAAGTTAAATGTTCCGTGCCCATTTCATATAAATTTTATTTGACCTTGGAAGAGACATGGGTTTCAGCTTATATTAAAATCCATTCCTGTAAATGAGGTTACACATTTTTAAAAAGAAAATGATTGAAAACACAATGAACAGCCGCCACAGGATTCAACAGCAGAAAGTAAAAAGAGCCCTGAGTGTCTCAGAACATGCAGCTGAATGCCACGGATTATCAGCAGTGATCTTCTTGTTTTTGTAGACATGCAACCTTTGCTAAAACTGCCCATTTGCTATAATACTCGTCCTTTGTTTTAATTGCTGTGCAAAAAATGACGCCTTTCCTGCAGACTGCTGTTTTTCTTTCAATTTACAATTGATAATGTCTGCTCATTTCATAGCTCTCGTCTGTGCACAGGCCTTTAGCTCATTTTTCCAGGCAGATTGCGGGCTGCATTTGGAACAGATGGGTCAGGCTAGTTTGTTTTTATGTTCCCGAGAAATTCAGTTCTGTGAGAGTCAGTCAGCTGCATTAAAATTTTGGCATTCAGCTTCTATAGGATTAAACTTGTGAGTGCTGGGGTGTAAAGACAGGAAATGTGTTATGAGAAAAAGGGGGCGGATGTGTGATTAATTTTTTTTTTAGATTCAACATCATTCTGAGGAAAATGAGAAGGCAAATGCGCCTCTTATTAGTCACCATAAAACTCATTTGAAAACTCTCATCTAGAGAAAGCATTTAGGCCTTTATTATTTATTTATTATGCCTGAAGTGCATCAAATCTTCATGCTTACCACTCATTATATTTGTGATGAATCCATTAGTAGCACTCGTATTATCTTAGTGCTGCGTGTTTATGCTCTGTAGATCAGACAGATTGTATTGCACATCTAATACTCTCTGAACTGGGCGTTTCATGCATTAAGTAAATTACTGACGTCCAGTTTTCCTCTCGCATGTTTACTTTTGTAGCTCTTTAAAATGTATGTGCATTATTTTGTTTGAGAGTCTGGTGCACTTGAGCTAAGCCTGATCACTATTCATGCAATATTTTTTAAAAATATTTTTTTTTCTATATAGGGCACTGCCTTTTGCTGCCAAGATCATGCCAGAGGTCTAAATATGTAATTGTGGTTATGACATTTTTAGAGGGTCCTGTTAAAAGAACCACTGCGGCCACAAATGATGTGATAATTTTCTAAGTTTAAGCCGCGCTGTTAAAATGAAGAGAAGTGGAAGGGTTGACTAACCAGCATTAATGGCACTACTGTGAAGCATAAAGAAACACATTTCTCTCACGCAATAATATTTTTATCGACTTGCAATTCCGTTTCTTTGTGTCTGCCTGGTTTTTTAAAAAAGACAAAAAAGTAAATACATACTGAGATGCCCATGTTGCGTGCAGATCCTTTCTTACACCTGGACATCGATAGTCATGTAGCAAGATGGTCTAGTGCAATGAGGACTCAAACAAAGCAAAGTTTGGTGCCTTATTTGAAACCAACGTCCAACAATCAAGTGCAGTGCAGTTCAATAAATATACTCGGCAAAAAAAGAAACGTCCCTTTTTCAGGACTGTGTATTTCAACAATAATGTTTTAAAAATCCAAATAACTTTACAGATCTTCATTGTAAATTGTTTAAACAATGTTTTCCATGCATGTTCAATTAACCATAATCAATTAATTAACATGCACCTGTGGAATGGTCGTTAAGACCTTAACAGCTTACAGAAAGTAGGCATTTAAGGTCACAGTTCTAAAAACGCAGGACACTAAAGAGACTTGTCTACCGACTGTGAAAAACACCCAAAGAAAGATGCCCAGGGTCCCTGCTCATCTGCGTGAACGTGCATTAGGCATGCTGCAGGGAGGCATGAGGACTGCTGACGTGGCTAGGGCAATAAATTGCCATGTCCACACTGTGAGACGCCTAAGACAGCGCTACAGGGAGACAGGAAGGACAGCTGATCATCCTCGCAGTGGAAGACCACGTGTAACAACACCTGCACAGGATCGGTACATCCGAATATCACACCTGCGTGACAGGTACAGGATGGCCACAACAACTGCCCGAGTCACACCAGGAACACACAATCCCTCCATCAGTGCTCAGACTGTCCGCAATAGGCTGAGAGAGGCTGGACTGAGGGCTTGCAGGCCTGTTGTAAGGCAGGTCCTTACCAGACATCACCAGCAACAACGCCGCCTATGGGCACAAACCCACCTTCGCTGGACCAGACAGGAGTGGCAAAAAGTGCGTGAGTTTCTGCATGACAGCAATGTCAGTGTTCTGCCATGGCCAGCGAAGAGCCCAGATCTCAATCCCATTGAGCACGTCTGGGACCTGTTGGATCGCAGGGTGAGGGCTAGGGCCATTCCCCCCCAGAAATGTCCAGGAACTTGCAGGTGCATTGGTAGAAGAGTGGGGTAACATCTCACAGCAAGAACTGACAAACCTGGTCCAGTCCATGAGGAGGAGATGCACTGCAGTACTTCAAGCAGCTGGTGGCCACACCAGATACTGACTGGTACTTTTGATTTTGAGCCTCCCTTCATTCAGGGACACATTGTGAAACATTTTTAGTTTATGTCTTATGGTGTTGACTCTTTTAGTGTTCATACAAATATTTACACATTAAGTTTACTGAAAGTAAAAACAGTTGAAAGTCAGAGGACGTTTCTTTTTTTGCTGAGTTTAAATAAATAATCCTCATATTAAAAAAAGTGTCTGTGTCCAGGTTAAAATCCATCAATGAATAATTCCATAAACAGGTAAAAAGCAAGAATAAAAATCCTGTCAGGATCAGTGCATTAAAAATCACAACCCTCAGTATCCTTCAACCTCATCTTAAATCCTCAACCTCTGCTCAGCCAACGGGGATGCATATTGGCAAGCGTGGTCAACCCTTTTTTCGGCTCATGTCCCCACCACCATGCCTTGGTGTCTGTGGGAACCCTGCATGCCCTGACCCCTTATCCCACCACCATCCTTTGGTGATTAGCCACTCCTGCTCCAATCCATTGCTCAGTGGAAGTGACCCTGCCCATGAAGTGCCACTGCTCCATCCAGGGCTTCCCTGACCACCATGCCTCCTCTTGGTTGCACTGGCTTCACCACAATCCTGGCAACTTCTCCATTTTGCCTCCTGTCTTTCTCTCCTTCGTTTTCACTCCCAGCTCTCCTGCGCAAGCTCCTTTTGTATTCTCATGGGTGCAGGTGCTTTGATTACGACCCATGAAGCATCAGTGAGCCACAACTGAGCTGATCGCACCTGAATTTTAACAAGTAATCAGCTCGCCTCCCCACTGAACACCAGCAAAACCGCATCAAGAGAGCCTAAGTCACACTGTTAAAATCCTGCACTGCAACGGACCTCTAACACACTATACCACTTATACATACATTTTTAATCCTACTTAATCCAGTAGGCGGAGTGGTGGCTCTGAGGTAGGGATCTGCAAGGAAGGTTGTGGGTTCAAGTCCCGTAAATGCCAGAAGTGACTCTACTTCGTTGGGCACTTGACCAAGGCCCTTAACTTGCAATTGCTCCATCCTGGGTATGATGTTAATCTGCATCCATCGCTGCAAGTAGGCCCTCCAACCTGCAGGGAAAAACCTGGGGGTTGGTGGCAGAATTGGCACTCCAGCCACCATTAAAAACCTCACACTGTTCCATTCCATCTGTTGCATGGCTGCACTCGGGTCCTAATCTGGGAGCCTGAGCTGGTTTGTCATGAGCTATATCAGCGTGTGCTCCTAACCTCTCCTCCTCTTAGTCCCGTTGAAGGTCTTGTTAGCACAGGTCATAGGTGAGAAACAACCTTAATGGAGTACCAGTCCATTAAAGGGCTCATTCATGCCAGGTATATAATTAAAATTAATGAAATAATGTAATGCTAGTCATTGCAGGGTTCTGGTAACAGTCTTTTTGAAGGCTGCACATTCTCCCAGTGTTTTAATGGGATTTTTCTCCAGAAATTTTGTTTTTCTCCCACATCCCAAAGACATGAGAGTTTTGGTTAATTAATTAATTAATTTGATTTAATGTGGAAGTTTGTGTGAAAGTTTCCTGTGGTGGACTAGTGGCCCATCTATAGCGGGATCCTGCTTTGTATCTGACATTACTAGAATGGGCTTTGGTCCATTGTGACCCAGAATTGGATTAACCAGGTCTGAGAATATTTTGTAATGTTGTGCACAGTAGTAATTTATATTCTTTATGTAAATATTGAAATAATTCACAGAAATTCTGCAGGGGTACACTGTTCAAGAGGAGAAGGTTTGCTCTTTCTAAGCATAACTAAAGAGCACACTACCTCACTCACCCCTTAATCAGTGAGGAAAGGAGACCTGAGTGACAGAAAGCAACATGACACTTAACTGGATTATTACTGACTTAAATTCTCAAAAATTAACAACTATAGTAGGCACGTGTTATGATTACAGCTTAAAGAGCTGGGCAGTTCCAGTGAGGAACTAAACCTTTCAAAAGAAGAAAAATGATAAAAAAAGAGCAGGATTAGTGGTCATTAGAGGGATATAGGCAAGGGTGAAAAATACCAGAAAAGACTGCAAACATGAAGTCAAAATGAAAATAAAAAAACCCAGAATGTTAGAAGTCATATTTGTAACAAAATGTCAAATCCAGACTAAAAGATCAATGATGTAACCTTCAAAAAAAAAATCAAACCGCAAGTCTTTAGAATTATCAAAAGGGAGGATAATGAAAGTAGTGTGCCGCTATCTTTTATAGGTGGGGAGCAATGACTCAGCATGTCACAGCATGACCCCCCACTTGACATGACCAGCAATAACGGTTTCCTTGTAGAGACACTCACAAAATGTTAATACTTGCAAATTAAAATATTCATCTCTATGGTACATAATGAGGTCATCATGATAACAAGAAAAATAAAGAAACACCAGGATAAACAACCCAAAAAGTGAGAGGTGCATTTTAGTGGGAGTGAGAGTAGGCTGTCATCTTTTCAAACACAGTGTGAACAAATTTCACAAGGATCACACCTCTGGCTTTTGTTAAGTACCAGTTCTTTATTTGGTTTTGTTTTGTTTTTCTTTTCTTTTAAACTGCTTTTTTTTAGACTCTATCACTTTAACTGCCATAGAGCAGTGGTTCTCAAAGTATGGTCCATGTGAGTGTGCCAGGTGATCCATGGGTTGACCTAGTCATCTTCCTTAGAAGGATCTTCTTATTGATAGGGACAGATGAAATGACTTCAAGATACTGACCACTATGCACCCTTCTGACTTTCTGGAAGATGATAACATATTTATTTCTAAACTACATCTTTCTACTCCGATCTTGTGCTCTGAGCTAGCACATTCGCTCATAGAGTGAGAATATGAGAATTAGTTTGCATTATAGAAAGTAGTAGTGCGAGTTTGACAGTATTCCATTTATGCTAGGTTTTTGTTGTCTGTCTTAGGGCTTCCAATGAA
Source organism: Polypterus bichir lapradei (assembly GCA_026402145.1). Lineage (NCBI taxonomy): Eukaryota > Metazoa > Chordata > Cladistia > Polypteriformes > Polypteridae > Polypterus > Polypterus bichir. The sequence goes on along the minus strand of JANRMT010062813.1, from coordinate 75,566,594 downwards.
GGCATAATAGTGGCAATAGCATGGGTACTTTATTAACTTCATTAATTCTCAGAGAAAGTGCAGGGTTATAGTAGCAGACAAAAGGGCACAAAGATATTTACTTTAAAAAGAATTATCTATATACAATAAGGATATTACAAAGTGTAAGTACAGTGGGATGCAAAAGTTTGGGCAACCTTGTTAATAGTCATTATTTTCCTGTATAAATTGTTGGTTGTTAGGATAAAAAATGTCAGTTAAATATATCATATAGGAGACACATACAGTGATATTTGAGAAGTGAAATGAAGTTTATTGGATTTACAGAAAGTGTGCAATAATTGTTCAAACAAAATCAGGCAGGTGCATAAATTTGGGCACCACAAAAAAGAAATGAAATCAATATTTAGTAGATCCGCCTTTTGCAGAAATTACAGCCTCTAAACACTTCCTGTAGGTTCCAATGAGAGTCTGGATTGTGGTTGAAGGTATTTTGGACCATTCCTCTTTACAAAACATCTCTAGTTCATTCAGGTTTGATGGCTTCCGAGCATGGACAGCTCTCTTTAACTCACACCACAGATTTTCAATTATATTCAGGTCTGGGGACTGAGATGGCCATTCCAGAACGTTGTACTTGTTCCTCTGCATGAATGCCTTAGTGGATTTTGAGCAGTGTTTCGGGTCGTTGTCTTGTTGAGAGATCCAGCCCCGGCACAGCTTCAGCTTTGTCACTGATTCCTGGACATTGGTCTCCAGAATCTGCTGATAATGAGTGGAATCCATGCGTCCCTCAACTTTGACAAGATTCCCAGTCCCTGCACTGGCCACACAGCCCCACAGCATGATGGAACCACCACCATATTTTACTGTAGGTAGCAGGTGTTTTTCTTGGAATGCTGTGTTCTTTTTCCTCCATGCATAACGCCCCTTGCTATGCCCAAATAACTCAATTTTAGTTTCATCAGTCCACAGCACCTTATTCCAAAATGAAGCTGGCTTGTCCAAATGTGCTTGAGCATACCTCAAGCGGCTCTGTTTGTGCTGTGGGCGGAGAAAAGTCTTCCTCTGCATCACTCTCGCATACAGCATCTCCTTGTGTAAAGTGCGCCGAATGGTTGAACGATGCACAGTGACTCCATCTGCTGCAAGATGATGTTGTAGGTCTTTGGTGCTGGTCTGTGGGTTGAGTCTGACTGTTCTCACCATTCGTCGCTTCTGTCTATCTGAAATCTTTCTTGGTCTGCCACTTCGAGCCTTAACTTGAACTGAGCCTGTGGTCTTCCATTTCCTCAATATGTTCCTAACTGTGGAAACAGACAGCTTAAATCTCTGGGACAGCTTTCTGTATCCTTCCCCTAAACCATGATGGTGAACAATCTTTGTCTTCAGGTCATTTGAGAGTTGTTTTGTGACCCCCATGTTGCTACTCTTCAGAGAAAATTAAAGGAGGAGGGAAACTTACAATTGACCCCCTTAAATTCTCTTTCTCATTATAGGATTCACCTGTGTATGTAGGTCAGGGGTCACTGAGTTTACCAAGCCTATTTGAGTTCCAATAATTAGTTCTAAAAGTTTTGAAATCAATAAAATGACAACGGTGCCCAAATTTATGCACCTGCCTGATTTTGTTTGAACAATTATTGCACACTTTCTGTAAATCCAATAAACTTCATTTCACTTCTCAGATATCACTGTGTGTGTCTACTATATGATATATTTAACTGACATTTTTTATCGTAACAACCAACAATTTATACAGGAAAATAATGACTATTAACAAGGTTGCCCAAACTTTTGCATCCCACTGTATATAGTGTAAAGTGAATATACCTGCATATAGCCTCATCAGTTACAATTTCACAATATAAATGTTATACAGTATGTCAATCATTGGCAACTGACTGTTAAAAGGGGTACTGAAAAATCTCCATAACCCTTCATTACACAGAAAACAATAATCTCTGAGACATGGTGTGGCTCATTTTACAGTCTGATGGCTAAGGACAGGAATGACATTACATGGTGGACCTTTGTTTAGCCAAGACCACATATAGAGGGTGAGAGCCATTGACCAAAGTAATATGCTGCTTCCTTAGTGACCTCTCTTCCACTACGTTCTCCATTCCTGACTGAGGCAGCCTTTTAAAATCAGATAGTTTATTCTGTTGGCATCACCTGCTTTTATTCCATTGTCCTAGCACAGTACCACATAGAAGATGGCACTGGGCATTACAGACTGGTAGAGAACATGTAAGAGTAGCCTTCATACACCAAATTACGTCAACTTGCTTAGGAAATAATGGCTACTCTGACACTTCTTGTATACAGCATTCGTGTTGGCACTCCACTCAAGCCTTTCATTCAGGTGCAGTCCAAGGGAGTCCTCACCACATTGATGAGAACCAAGGGCAGGGTGGACTTAACCCTCCTGAAGTCTACAATCATCTCTTTTGTCTTGTTGAGCTGCAGATGGTTATATTTGCATCATTCAAGAAAGCTTTTCACTAGTGTCACTCTCCTGTCCACAAGTGATACACCAAACATGGCTGTGTTGTTAGAATAGAAGCACCTTTGCTAAGCAGCCCCGTTCAGGTTTACAAATTCTAAATCAGTATCTGAGTTTGTGAGTCTACTCTTCTACATGAGTATATGCAGAGTATATTCAGAAAACATAAATGTTATAATTGTAATGCACAGAATTTATGGTAATGATTGGCTGTCAAGCACAGGTAGTTCTTTATACTGTGTTTTTGACACACAGTTCTCAGGCTTACCTTGTTCTCATTGCTAATGGAAAAACAGCATAATACTTCAGTGAGAGTAAGTGAATTTTGAGGGCATATACAGTACCCTGGTTTTAACATGGACTAGAGTTTCAGTTTGATTTTTATGATCAGACATTTTAGCCAACCTATAAATGTCTGTGGTTTAAGGAACTGAATATCCTGCTAACAGTCAATCCTTTGTTATACAAGAACCAATGTCTACCATGAAGAAAATGGAACACAGCAGAAACAGAACTAAGATGCCCGTCCCATCAATTACTTTCAAAGGATAAAGAATTTGATTGTTTTACTTAACATGGATCTGTTGTGGATCTGTGTCCGATAAGATTAAGGCTTCCCAATTTGCCATAAAAATGAATGTTTCCCAGACAATCCAACTGGATCTCATTATCAAATGTGGTTCATTTGCTTCAGGTTCATGGGGAGGGAGCCTTTCTCTGTTTCTCAAATAGGGCATTCTACTGTATAATTGATTTGATCTTTCTCTGTGAACTTTGCCTGGGTACTTATTAGGTAGTCATTTAAAATACATTACACTCAGCAAGCTTAAGTAATATGTGCATATTACTAAATTATTAAGAGCACTCTTGTATTCTATTGTAAGATGAATAAAAGCTTAAAAATGTCTAAAGTGGTGTTTCTCTCTGTTCAGTGTAAACACAAAGTTAATATGTGTACATAATATACAGATCCTAACTCTTATTTTATTTTTTGTAGCTTGTCAAAGGGTGCAGCTTTCCTTGAGAGAGATGTTGGCAAGAAGTACATTCCTCTTTTCCAATGTTTGCGTCTTTATGGGATCATGGATAGTAAGTAATCACAATGCCACATTATGTGCAATGTCATGTTTCTTTAGCCCATGAAAAGTGCAAAGTCTAAATTGTGTAGCCTTTGAAATGCAGTACATGGAAATAACCAAGAGGGTCATGTCACTTTTGAGATTAGCAAATATTCTTAGTGGCACTAGGAAATAAAGTCTAAAAATGTGCAATAGTCAAAATCCAGAGAGCCAAAAATACCTAAGCCAAAATGCTAATCAAAACCGTTAATACAGAACCGTGAAACTCAAAAAAGAAAATTGCTAACAACACAGTTATGAATAGTATTTACCTAGAAAATTAAATCAAGACTGAAACTCACCACCATCTGGAATAGCCTCTGGTAAATCACATCATGCCTCATCGCTTGTGACAATCATGTGGTGACAACAGTGCATTGCTGCTACAAAGAAACAGAACAACATGCAAAATGGTGGCAACTGTGACTTTAAACCAGAATGGTTTGTGCAATAAGTACCAACTCTTCTGACTACTGATTTCTTATTCCTAAACAAAGTTAGGAAAGCTCCTTGATTAAATTACTATGATTTTAGTCTAAGGGTGATTGGCAAATCTAAGAGTGCTCTATGATCTTTTGAAGGAGCTACAAAGGGTATTTAATTTTAAATTAAGTTGGAATCAGAAGACGGTCAAAAGTGGTAAGATAAGGTTTAGTAACAGAGACTTGGACATGAGACAAAAATCCTAAGTAGACAATTATAACGAGAATGTCAGAAACCAAAAAAGTGAACAGCGTCAAACCCAAAAAATTATGTGTAAATCTTAGTTGAGGAGCAAAAAGGAGTTCAAAACCAATGTTCAAACAAAAAAGCTAAGTATTAGGTTGTATGCACACAATAGGACGATGAACTCTCCGTGTTGCTGGCTTATGTGTTGTTCTCCTTTCCTTCTGCATCCAGCTGAGTCTTGTCCGCTGCTTCTTCGCTCTCCACGAGGTAAGGCAGCAGGCTCCTTTTATAATGGATCCGGAATGGCTTCCGGTGACCCAGCATGACTTGTCAGAAATACTTCTGTTTGATAACCAGGTCAGTTCTCCCCCAAAAGTGCCCTCTTGCTGCACCCAGGGACCAGTTCCCAGGAACTCCTGCGTATGTCCATCCTGGGATTCCTCCAGTGGACTACTGCCACCTAACGTAGAGGGGAATGAAACTGCTCCTGGCATTCTGGCTTCTGCTTGTCCATCCCTTAGCATCTTCCAACTTGGTAAAGCTCATGTTGTCATCCAGCCAGGATGTCCATCTCTCCTGCATGGCACTTACAATATTTAGTTGCTGGTGCCTATTTGATGCCCATTCTTTTAGTTCCTCCAAGTTACCCCAAGCTGTAGAATTGCAGATTTCGGAGAAACTCATCCACTGTCATGTAACGAAAGGTGTGAATCCTAACCTACCGAATTCCACGCAAAACAAAATTCTATTTTTCTATCACATCAGAATAGCACTGCAGATAACTGTGGCAGCAGTGAGATGTTTGTTTTCTTCTTGTCATTGCTATCAAACCACAATTTTTTTGCACTTAATCTCAGCAGGAGCAAACTTCTGTTGTGCACCAACTGGTACTGATATGCAGTTGGCTGGACCAGCAACATTGGTATGTGCAGCAGAGAATACCAGAGAAAACTGATTTGCAAAATGGAACCTTCAGTACGCTAAGAGACAGCTTTCAACTGTAAGAGTTATCTTTACAAAATTTCCTCATGTTGCCTCAGAGGACCTTTTTTTCTCAGAATTTAGCAATAAACAAAAGAACTACTATTGGATCGCCCAAACACTCAAAACCACACAGCAAGGAAACTGAGCTGTAGCTTATCATTTTTATTCAAATATGAAGCTAAAATAGGAAGCCAATGCAAATATCATTAAAACTTTAGTTTGTATGTCAAAACCGTAACAGTCTGTATCAACCTGAGACAGATTTAATAATATTTTTGAAATTCGACTGGCACTATGACCAGGATTGATTCCTCACTTAAAGCCAATACAGCTGAACAGCCTCTAGCTTGAGCAAACCATGAATTGGAATAAGCAGATTAGAACTCAGATTGAGGAATATATGAAATGAAACTGGCACTTCATCCATGATTATCTCATGTCTTGCACCAGATCTTACTGAGATGGCACTCAGTGACCCTGAACTGGAATCAGCAGGTTAGAGAAGGATTGATGGATTTCTTAAAAGACTTGAAGGAACAGCAGCACAGCCCCGAAGGCCAGGATTCTGTTCACAGCCCAGTGTCTCTCTGTATGCAATTTATATGTTCATCTTGTGCTCACGTGGGTTCTCACCTGCTTTCCAAAAACATGCATGTAAAATGACATGGTGTAAATGTGGGCTTTCCACCAGAATAGATTCTTTTTGGCTGTACCTGTCTACTGTGCTCTGCCATATTGATGCCCATTTAGCCCTGTGAATACATGCATAATCTTTCCAGTAATAATTTATCCAGAATCCTTTTCTCAAGTATAAGTTTGATTTGTCAAATTCACCCATTCATCCATTATTGAAGCAGTTTAATATACTCCAGGCTACATGGTATCAGAGACTTAGCATATTTTAAACATTAAATAAAAAGGTTTTTTGTAAGAAGAGTAGTTGTATGTTCTCCACATGTCTCTGTGGGTTTTCTTTGAGGTACTCTGATTTCCTCCTATGTCCCACTCCTGTTACTCTTGTCCAGTGGTGGTTGGGTGGCCTTGGAAACCCTGCAGATTTTCTTTGTTTTTTCTGTCCTCTTGGCCTTACCACTGGACTCAACCTTAGAGACTTACAACATGTCATTGTATATAAGGAAGCAACTACTCTACTTGGTATATATATACAGTACAGGCCAAAAGTTTGGACACACCTCCTCATTCAATGTGTTTTCTTTATTTTCATGACTGAAGGCATCAAAACTATGAATGAACACATGTGGAGTTATGTACTTAACAAAAAAAGGTGAAATAACTGAAAACATGTTTTATATTCTAGTTTCTTCAAAATAGCCACCCTTTGCTACGATTACTGCTTTGCACACTCTTGGCATTCTCTCAATGAGCTTCAACAGGTAGTCACCTGAAATGGTTTTCACTTCACAGGTGTGCCTTATCAGGGTTATTTAGTGGAATTTCTTGCTTTATCAATGGGGTTGGGACCAGCAGTTGTGTTGTGCAGAAGTCAGGTTAGTTGGATGATCATTTATTTTTCAACAGGACAATGACCCCAAACACACGTCCAGGCTGTGTAAGGGCTATTTGACCAAGAAGGAGAGTGATGGAGTGCTGTAAATGGTCATGAAAATAAAGAAAACACATTGAATGAGGAGGTGTGTCCAAACTTTTGGCCTGTACTATATATATATATATATACATATACAGTGCATCTGGAAAGTATTAACAGCGCATCACTTTTTCCATATTTTGTTATGTTACAGCCTTATTCCACAATGGATTAAATTCATTTTTTTCCTCAGAATTCTACACACAACACCCCATAATGACAATGTGAAAAAAGTTTACTTTAGATTTTTGCAAATTTATTAAAAATAAAAAAACTGAGAAATCACATGTACATAAGTATTCACAGCCTTTGCTCAATACGTTGTCGATGCACCTTTGGCAGCAATTACAGCCTCAAGTCTTTTTGAATATGATGCCACAAGCTTGGCACACCTATCCTTGGCCAGTTTCGCCCATTCTTCTTTGCAACACCTCTCAAGCTCCATCAGATTGGATGGGAAGCGTCGGTGCACAGCCATTTTAAGATCTCTCCAGAGATGTTCGATCGAATTCAAGTCTGGGCTCTGGCTGGGCCACTCAAGGACATTCACAGAGTTGTCCTGAAGCCACTCCTTTGATATCTTGGCTGTGTGCTTAGGGTCGTTGTCCTGCTGAAAGATGAACCATCGCCCCAGTCTGTGGGTCAAGAGCGCTCTGGAGCAGGTTTTCATCCAGGATGTCTCTGTACATTGCTGCAGTCATCTTTCCCTTTATCCTGACTAGTCTCCCAGTTCCTGCCGCTGAAAAACATCCCCACGGTATGATGCTGCCACCACCATGCTTCACTGTGGGGATGGTACTGTCCTGGTGATGAGCGGTGCCTGGTTTCCTCCAAATGTGACACCTGGCATTCACACCAAAGAGTTCAATCTTTGTCTCATCAGACCAGAGAATTTTGTTTCTCATGGTCTGAGAGTCCTTCAGGTGCCTTTTGGCAAACTCCAGGTGGGCTGCCATGTTCCTGTTACTAAGGAGTGGCTTCCGTCTGGCCACTCTACCATACAGGCCTGATTGGTGGATTGCTGCAGAGATGGTTGTCCTTCTGGAAGGTTCTCCTCTCTCCACAGAGGACCTCTGGAGCTCTGACAGAGTGACCATCAGGCTCTTGGTCACCTCCCCGACTAAGGCCCTTCTCCCCCGATCGCTCAGTTTAGATGGCCAGCCAGCTCTAGGAAGAGTCCTGGTGGTTTCGAACTTCTTCCACTTACGGATGATGGAGGCCACTGTGCTCATTGGGACCTTCAAAGCAGCAGAATTAATTTTTCTGTAACCTTCTCCAGATTTGTACCTCGAGACAATCCTGTCTTGGAGGTCTACAGACAATTCCTTTGACTTCATGCTTGGTTTGTGCTCTGACATGAACTGTTAACTGTGGGACCTTCTATAGACAGGTGTGTGCCTTTCCAAATCATGTCCAATCAACTGAATTTACCACAGGTGGACTCCAATTAAGCTGCAGAAACATCTCAAGGATGATCAGGGGAAACAGGATGCACCTGAGCTCAATTTTGAGCTTCATGCCAAAGGCTGTGAAAACGTATGTCATATGAAAAAGTTGCGTAATAATTTACTCTACTTTCAACAAAAAAGATAAGACTGGTATGTCTCTTTTATTCCCTAGGAACATCTGAATATTGGGGTGTTTCCTGAACAAAGATTTTTAGTGAAGCAGTATTTAGTTGTATGAAATTAAATCACATGTGAAAAGCTGGCTGTGGAAAAGTTTGGGTACCCTTGTAATTTGCTGATTTTCATTCATGCAGCTGCTCAATACTGATTGCTTGCAACACCAAATTGGTTGAATTAGCTCATTAAACCATGAACTTCATAGACAGGTGTGTCCAATCATGAGAAAAGGTATTTAAGGTGGTCAGTTGCAAGTTGTGCTTCCCCTTTGACTCTTCTCTGAAGAGTGACAGCATGGGATCCTCAAAGCAACTCTTAAAAGATCTGAAAACAAAGATTGTTCAGTATCATGGTTTAGGGGAAGTCTACAAAAAGCTATCTCAGAGGTTTAAACTGTCAGTTTCAATTGTAAGGAATGGAATCAGGAAATGGAAGGCCACAGACAAAGTTGCTGTTAAACCCAGGTGTGGCAGGCCAAGAAAAATACAGGAGTGGCATATGCGCAGGATTGTGAGAATGGTTACAGACAACCCACAGATCACCTCCAAAGACCTGCAAGAACATCTTGCTGCAGATGGTGTATCTGTACATCGTTCTACAATTCAGCGCAATTTGCACAAAGAACATCTGTATGGCAGGGTGAAATTCAACCCAATATCAACAAATTCTTCAGAATAATGTTCAAACATCAGTCACAAAGTTGGAGTTATGCAGGGGTTGGATATTCCAACAAGACAATAACCCAAAACACAGTTTGAAATCTGCAAAGACATTCATGCAGAGGGATAAGTACAATGTTCTGGAATGGCCATCACAGTCCCTTGACTTGAATATCATCGAAAATCTATGGGATGATTTGAAGCAGGCTGTCCATCCTCGGCACCGTCAAATTTAACTTAACTGGAGAGATTTTGTATGGAAGAATGATAAAAAATACCTCCATCCAGAATCCAGACACTCATCAAAAGCTATAGGAGGCGTCTAGAGGCTGTTATATTTGCTAAAGGAGGCTCAACTAAGTATTGATGTAATATCTCTGTTGGGGTGCTCAAATTTATGCCCCTGTCTAATTTTGTTATGATGCATATTGCATATTTTCTGTTAATCCAAAAAGCTGAAATACTACTGCTTCCATAAGGCATGTCATATATTAAAAGGAAGTTGCTAGTTTGAAAGCTCAGCCAATGATAAACAAAAATCCAAAGAATCAAGAGGAGTTCCCAAACTTTTTTATATGACTGCATATATATATATACTGTGTATATATACTGTGTATATATTGTGGAAGTTGACCCGGACACAGACAGGCAGACACGTTCATGTCACCCACAAACACGTTTATTTACAATATTTACAAATATTAAATTGGTCACACAGACCTAGTTCAGTGCACAAAACCCCCAAATTCAGAGTCCTGGCCACTCAATGCCTTCTCTTCGGGCCGCCTCCGCAGCTCTCCACAGCTCTCCACAGCTCTCCACAGCTCTCCACAGCTCTCCTGAGCTTTGTCCTTCCGCCTCCCGACTCCAGCCTTGAAAGAAGGGAGACGGCCCCTTTTATATATGACCCGGATGAGCCCCAGGTGTTCCCGGCATTCCTCCTCTAGCCACGCCCCAGCGTGGCGGAAGTGCCGGCTGTCCTCCCGGCAGCTCTCCGGGCGCCGTCCTAATTCTTCCCCCCAGCACTTCCTGGTGTGGCGGAAGTGCTGGGGTTACCGGTCCCCAAGGCATTGGGGCGCCTCCTGGCGGTGACCACGGGCCCCTACAGGGTGGAGCTTCCATGCCCTGTACCCATGGCCCCCAAAGCAACCAGGAAGGCGACCCCCACATGATCCAGGGTGGGCGCAGACCCACATCCGGTCCCTCATGGCATCCCGGCCGGGTCATGGCCCCGGCATCCCTGACAATATATATATATATATA
>JANRMT010062813.1:75531827-75556082 GCA_026402145.1 Polypterus bichir lapradei | reverse complement strand
ATATATATATATATATATATATATATATATATATATAAACTGCTAAATCAATGAAACTTCTGGGATATTGATCTGGTCAGTTAAGTAGCAGAGGTGGGTTGTTAATCAATTTCAGCTGCTTTGGTGTTAATGAAATTAACAACAGGACACTAGAGGGGCAACAATGGGACAACCTCCAAAACAGGAATGGTTTAACAGGTGGAGGTCACTGACATTTTTCCCTCCTTATCTTTTCTGACTGTTCTTTCACTAGTTTTGCATTTGGCTATGGTCAGTGTCACTACTGGTAGCATGGGGCGATACCTGGACCCTACAGAGGTTGCACAGGTAGTCCAACTTCTCTAGGATGGCACATCAATACGTGTCTTTGTCAGAAGGTTTACTGTGTCTCCCAGCACAGTCTCAAGGGCATGGAGGAGATTCCAGGAGACAGATAGTTACTCTAGAAGAGCTGGGCAGGGCTGTAGAAAGTCCTTAACCCATCAGCAGGACTGGTATCTGCTCCTTTGGGCTAGGAGGAACAGGATGAGCACTGCCAGAGCCCTACAAAATGACCTCCAGCAGGCCACTAGTGTGAATGTCTCTGACCAAACAATCAGAAAACCACTTCAAGAGGGTGGCATGAGGGCCCAACATCCCCTAGTGGGCTCTGTGCTCATTGCCCAGCACCATGGAGCTTGATTGGCATTTGTCATAGAATACCAGAATTGGCAGGTCCACCAATGGCACCCTGTGCTTTTTACACATGAGAGCAGGTTCAGAACATTATGCTGCCTGTAACATTGTTCAGCATGACTGGTTTGGCGGTGGTTCAGTGATGGTCTGGGGAGGCATATCCATGGAGGGACGCACAGACCTCTAGAGGCTAGGCAATGTCACCTTGAATGCCATTAGGTATCGGGATGAAATCCTTGGACCCATTGTCAGACCCTATGCTGGAGCAGTGGGTCCCAGGTTCCTCCTGGTGCACGACAATGCCCGGCCTCATGTGGTGAGAGTTGGCAGGCAGTTCCTGGAGGATACAGGAATTGATACCATTGACTGGCCCCCACACTCGCCTGACCTAAATCCAATAGAATACCTCTGGGACATTATGTTTTGAACAATCCGACGCCACAGATCCCCCAGGACACCATCCATCATCTCATTAGGTGCATGCCCCGATGTTGTCAGGCATCCATATAAGCATACAAACTACTGAGTACAATTTTGAGTTGCTGCAATGGAATTTCGGCTAAATGGATTAGCCTACCACATCATTTTTTCACTTTGATTTTCAGGGTGTCTTTGAATTCAGCTCTCTGTAAGTTGATAATTTTCATTTCCATCAAACGATTTGGCATCCTTTTAATCCTATCACATTACCAATCCATATCGGTACCGATATCCAGCATCATTTTTTTCCCCATTGAGATCTGATGTGTTTTCAAAATGTTGCTTTAATTTTTTTGAGCATATATATATATACAGTATATACTTGTTGATAACACCTATATATATGTTTTTAAGATCATATAGATTTGTTCATTTTTTTCTTTGTTACTTATTCTTTAATATTATTGCCTAATCTTATTTGTTTTTTTGTCTTTCTTCTAACTTTCTCTTTGACATCTTGTAAAGCACTTTGAGCTACGTTGTTTGTATAGAAATGTGCTATATAAAGAAATGTTGTTGTTGCTGTTAGCCCAAAGGTTAGTTTAATTAATGACTGTAAATGAGTGAGTGCAGATGTGTAAGTGAGTGTGTACCAAGATTAACTAGCATCCCATTCCAGTGTGTAGCTGGCTACCTGTGGTCTTTTAATGGAAAAACAGGTTCCTTAAAATGAATGGATAGCAGAGGTACATGTCTCCTTATAACGTAACAAAAATAACATTATAGTATCTGTTCAATCCGGTTCAGATTTGTGGCAGCTGGAGCCTATCCTAACTGCATCAGGTCCAGGAGAGAAAACAAACTAGGATAGGGCCCCAGTCCAACACAGGGTCCACTAATGTACACAGCCACACACGGCCAAGGGTAGAGTTGCAAGTTATCTTAACCTGCACACCTTTGGGAATGTGAGAGGAGATAGGAGTGCAACATACAGATTCCACACTTGCAACAATCAGGCATGGAATTAGAATCTAAGATGCCAAATCTATGAGACACAACTCTTTTAAAATGTTTGGTAAATGCTTACTAGGTATGTTATTTGCTCAGGAAACTGTAAAACAGTGGGCCTCCATTACAGTGTCACTTAATCTGTTATACTTATTCAGAAGTACTATGTAACTAGCAAAGTGCTTTCCTTAAACAATATTTGTTTGTCTTTTTTTTTTTACTAATGTCTAATATTATTGTCATTTGGTTTAGTGGTTAAGGCTTTGAACCTAAGACTTTAAGCCCTTAGGTTGTGGGTTCAAATCCTGCTGCTGACACTTTGTGACCATGAGTAACTCCCTTCAGCTGCCTGTGCTCCAATTGGAAAAACAAAAGAAATATAACCAATTTTATCTGAATAGTTGTAAGTGGACATGGATAAGGGCATATCTCAAACAAGTACTAATTTATATTTCACTGAGGCCGCTTACTCATTTACAATTGACCATGTATAAAAAAATTCCTGTCATAGATCAATTCCTGCTTTTCCTATTGACTTGGGTTTTGTGTCATTACAAAATACAATTCTAAAGGAAAATGTATTCTTTTGATTTGAAACAGGAAATCAGCTATGTTCCCTCTAAGCTGCACTATGTTCCCTTTTGAACTTCTGTGCAGGTGTTATCACTTCTTTCACCCTTTGAAAATACACTCATGGCTGCTGAAATTCTACAGGGGCCAATCTCGTGGTTCATGTTAGAGTATTTCACTGTGCTTGATGCTTCACAGGAATACACTACCCACTCCCCGCTCGTTGTTTGACAGAGATCAATGGAGTGGAACAGATAACCAAAATGAGACTCAGTCCACATCTAAGAGTGCTGGTAGTCAACAGCAAAAAAAACAGCACTTGCCAACTATTAAGCTATGTATCATTTCAGGACTTTTTCTTTCCATTTCAAAATGTGATCAGTTCTCTTTTTTCTGTCTAGGACACCACCATAGTTCAGTTGTCCATCCACTCTAATGGTTACCAGTGTTATTCACGTTAACCAATCAATTGTATCTGCTATGTCCTTGATTTGCATGAAGAATGCTCTCAACGCAGCACAGAGTATGCAATTTAGCATAATATGAATAAATATAAACAAATAAAAAATTTACAGACAAATAAAAAAACCATGTCAATTCATTTTCTTTTTTTTCTGCAACATCGCCAAATTTTAATCAAATCCAACAAGGCATTTTTGAGATTTTGGGGTATTTAGTTTTTCTCTTGTAAGGGATCTTTTTAACAATAGATACTGATATCAAAATGTCCTTTATCAGTGGATACCTACTGGTCTAGATCCTGCCAAATTTGAGCATTTGAACTAAACAGGAAATAGTGATTTTGTTCTTGTGTGAATGAATGAATGAGTGAGTGAGTGAGTGAGGCAATCAGAATATATAGATTTGTGAGCACATTTTTTATTGATTGAAATTAATTTACTTTGAATGAGCCATAGCAGCCTGCCTACAGGTGCCGGTCATAAAATTAGAATATCATGACAAAGTTGATTTATTTCAGTAATTCCATTCAAAAAGTGAAACTTGTACATTAGATTCATTCATTACACACAGACTGATGTATTTCAAATGTTTATTTCCTTTAATTTTGATGATTATAACTGACAACTAATGAAAGTCCCAAATTCAGTATCTCAGAAAATTAGAATATTGTGAAAAGGTTCAATATTGAAGACACCTGGTGCCACACTCTAATCAGCTAATTAACTCAAAACACCTGCAAAAGCCTTTAAATGGTCTGTCAGTCTAGTTCTGTAGGCTACACAATCATGGGGAAGACTGCTGACTTGACAGTTGTCCAAAAGACGACCATTGACACCTTGCACAAGGAGGGCAAGACACAAAAGATCATTGCTAAAGAGGCTGGCTGTTCACAGAGCTGTGTGTCCAAGCACATTAATAGAGAGGTGAAGGGAAGACCAAGATGTGGTAGAAAAAAGTGTACAAGCAATAGGGATAACCGCACCCTGGAGAGGATTGTGAAACAAAACCCATTCAAAACTGTGGGGGAGATTCACAAAGAGTGGACTGCAGCTAGAGTCAGTGCTTCAAGAACCACCACACACAGACGTATGCAAGACATGGGTTTCAGCTGTCGCATTCCTTGTGTCAAGCCACTCTTGAACAAGAGACAGCGTCGGAAGCGTCTCGCCTGGGCTAAAGACAAAACTGCTGCTGAGTGGTCCAAAGTTATGTTCTCTGATGAAAGTAAATTTTGCATCTCCTTTGGAAATCAAGGTCCCAGAGTCTGGAGGAAGAGAGGAGAGGCACAGAATCCACGTTGCTTGAGGTCCAGTGTAAAGTTTCCACAGTCAGTGATGGTTTGGGGGTGCCATGTCATCTGCTGGTATTGGTCCATTGTTTTTTCTGAGGTCCAAAGTCAATGCAGCCGTCTGCCAGGAAGTTTTAGAGCACTTCATGCTTCCTGCTGCTGACGAACTTTATGGAGATGCAGATTTCATTTTCCAACAGGACCTGGCACCTGCGCACAGTGCCAAAGCTACCAGTACCTGGTTTAAGAACCATGGTATCCCTGTTCATGATTGGCCAGCAAACTCGCCTGACCTTAACCCCATAGAAAATCTATGGGGTATTGTGAAGAAGAAGATGCAATACTCCAGACCCAACAATTCAGAAGAGCTGAAGGCAACTATCAGAGCAACATGGGCTCTCATAACACCTGAGCAGTGCCACAGACTGATCGACTCCATGCCACGCCGCATTGCTGCAGTGATCCAGGCCAAAGGAGCCCCAACTAAATATTGAGTGCTGTACATGCTCATACTTTTCATGTTCATACCTTTCAGTTGGCCAACATTTCTAAAAATCCTTTTTTTGTATTGGCCTTAATTGATATTCTAATTTTCTGAGATACTGAATTTGGGTCTTTCATTAGTTGTCAGTTATAATCATCACAATTAAAAGAAATAAACATTTGAAATACATCAGTCTGTGTGTAATGAATGAATCTAATATACAAGTTTCACTTTTTGAATGGAATTATTGAAATAAATCAACTTTGTCATGATATTCTAATTTTATGACTGACACCTATATATCTCAGACATCTGTCGTACCCAAAGAGTTTTAGAAACACAAATTAGGGAAAAAATAAGGTGCCCCAGACCAATTGGGAAACAAAGGGAATTAATGGAGAATTCAACTACCCTCAGGCACAGGCACAGTGACACAGATGCAAATGGATTAAACTCATTATAAATGACAGTTTTATTATCATTTTTTTGCAGGTCTGCAGCTTGAAGAAATTCAGCAAATTCAGCTTCTGCCTCAGATGTGGCTGTTGCGTATCTTCACAAAGCATTATTATGCAGTAAGTTAGCAATTCTGCAATGAATGGTAGCAGCCTGATGATCCTGTTCCCTACCCACTGATGGTCATCAAGTATGTTTATTACTACTTTGTAATGTTAGTAAATGCAGGCCATTCTGCTTACCTTGCTAACGCTACAATGACTCCTTTGATTGAGGAGGTTTTTGCTCTATATGATATGGTTTTTCATAAGCTCAGTGAGGAGCTGTTTAGCAGATGTGCATGGAGTCAAAAAAATTTAAAAATCATGGTAATGTGTGTGTGTATGGGTGTGTGTATGGGTGTGCGTGTGTGGGTATGGGTGTGGGTGTGTGTCTGGTCCTTCTGAGCAATCTGATTGGCCAGTTTGACTTTGGTGGCTCAATAGTAGGGATAATGACACATAAAGACTTCAGGGGTGTGAAGTCTTATTCCTGATTGTGACTTTCTTTTTTTTTCTTACAAAGAAGTAGTTAAAATTGGCTAAGGTTAAAAAAGCAGGTCAAAGTTCATTGCCAGGAAATCAATTAACTGAAACTTCAATGCCCAAGCACAAAATTAAACGGTTGTTGTATATGCAATCTGGAACATCCAGGAACTGCATGGCACTGACCTTTATACAGTTACAGTGGGTGCTTAGTAACATGGCAGTAATGATAAATGAAACTTTCAAAGATGTGAAATAATTTCAACAACTGAAAGGGTAAATCAAAACTAGGATTATGGTACTTAATTCCATTATGAATTAACTCCCACTTCTTGCATGGTTTGTTAACATGACTACTCCTTTTGCTTCTTTTCAACCTCCATGGGCTCGACTTTATAGATGTTTGAAAGTCTACATAATTTTAATACAACTGAAAACACTGTGTTGAAGGATGACTTAGCTACAGAGAAAAACCTGCCAGCCGGCTGGATATGATGTACAGGTCCCGAATTAATAATTATGCTTGTAGAAGTGAGGCAGAAAAATATGGACTTCCAACAAAAATAGGAAACATGACCTCAAGGTTCCTTGCTAGGGATAACATGTCAGCTGCCTCCCAGGAGATCTTATCATTTATTGGCAATCTTCTATGACCCTTCCTGCCCTTCTGCTTTTTAATGCAAGGTTCAGGCACTGCTAGTATCTCTTTTCTAAGGATTCCCTATCCCTTAGCAATCTCGGGAGACATTACATTTTTGGTTCCAGTCCAATTGAATTGATGCTGCTGATGTCCATTGCACTTTCTGCACACCATTATAGGGTTATTTACCCCAAAACAAAGCCCCTACATTCAATCATAGGTAGGCTGAATGGATGTTTTCTTCCTGTGAAAGACTGGTATGAGACTTCCTGCTATCTGCCTTCTATAATGAAAAGTGTTCAAAGTAAGATTTTAAGTTTAATGGAGAGTACTAGGACATGTATAGAATTGAATGGGAAAAGACTAGAATGTGGCCACAGTTTCAAAAACCAGAGACAAACTAAATTAGAGGGACCAAAACAGGAGCACAAAACCATAGTCAATGTCAAAAACTAAGCAGAATAAAAACAAAGATGCTAAAACAAGTTTATCTCACACTAACATGCAGTTTGCTTTTTAAGAATTGACCCAAAGCTGGCATAACAACAGATGTGTGACACAATCTTAAATAGGCAGATTTATCCAAGAATTATATTTTGTATATCTTTCTTGCCCCATGTAATTTTTAGTAATGGCCAAAAACATTTTTAATCTCATATTTTCTTGCAGAACGGAGGGGAAAATGTTCATGATATAATAGAAGCCAATAGTGACAAAAGCTGTACAATGACAAATGATGTGAAAAACGTCCATGAAAAATACACAAAAATAATCATTATTATTGTTCATGACGTATAACCCTAATGACAGTTATCCAGTCATATGCACAAAACATGTAAAATGCATGCTTTTTTGATAAAATATGGTTAAATATATACTTATGGAACTATCATAAACAGGAAACTAAACCCACATGGGATTGGCTTTTTGAATTGAAGACCCACCTCTCATTCTCATTTATTGGTCAAGAGTTCCTATCTTCAACCCAAAAGACTGGAATATACCGGGAATTCAAACTATTGAGTAATCAAAGCCAGAAACACTAAATGTAATAGATGTCAAAATCTGTTGCAAAGGAATCAAAAGCCTGGAAGACTAAATGCACAATGCTAATGCACACACAAGGTTTGGCTTGTATCTACAATCTTGGACTGATCTTTACACTGTTGCATGGATGATGCTACACACCACACAAGTGTGGTGGTCTATGCACAGCAATCGGGTAGCAAATGCACACAAAATAGTGTCTTCCTTTGAAAAACAACATGGAGCCATGCCAAGATATGAAATATGTTAAAGTGCTTAAAACAAAAAAAAAAATAAAGAAATTAATCTGACTAATATCAAAACACTCTAAAAGAAGGAAACAGAATGGAGATACATGCTCTAAAGCCCTAGAAATATTAAAAATAAGACCAGATCATAATAATAGTTATTATGATCTTGTTTACATTTTTTCCAGTTTTCCTGTTACTTGTTCTGGGCGCTTTGTATATTTTCTGTGGTTCTTCTGTCAGAAAATCTGTTTTTCTCATTTATTTTTAATTTCAATATCATTTTGAAATAGTTAATTTTCCCATGATGCCATATGTGTACTGCCATTTTTATGATTTATTTTGTTGGCGGTTGCTACTATGCAAGGATGACAGGATTGTGCGAGAACATACCATTGCAATGGTATAACAATCAGCATTGCACACTTCCCCTCTGTCTAAAATTACGGATACTTTCAAATCTTCTAGCATGTTTACCACTTTAATTATTTAAGTGTTCTTTTTTGACCTTTATCTTCTGAATGACATCTACAATTTGTGTTTTGGCTTTGACATTTCAATTTACTATTATAGATTTCTTAATAATTTTTTAAACTAGAGAGTCCCAAAGCACAAGAAGGCCCAAGAAATACTCAAAAATGCTCACTAGAGGTTGTAAAACCGTCAAAACCCGGCTAGTCACACAAAGTACAACAAAAAAGTCTTAATAAATAAAAAGATTTATTATTCAAAAAAGGCTCAGTTTAACAAGAAGTTCTGAAGAGCACAAAAAACACAGAAGGCAATGCCTTCAAAATAGCAAAGCGATTACAGACCCAATGTAAAATCTCAGAGGCAAAATCAAAAAACAGAGCAAAAGGGTTGCAAAAAGCAAAAAAATCAGAATAATCAAAGAGCAACAGACATAGAAGAACTAACCACCACCATGAGCACATTCAATGAACCGCAAGGGACTGTGAGTTTTCCTCAGCCTTAATAGGGTTGAGAGCAGTCCCTTGTGGTGGTGGGCAGGTGGCTCCTCCTCTTGAGGGATCACCCACAAAAACGTAAAAGAAGATACATAGAAACTAAATGACCAACAATATTAACATGAGCAAAGAAATCAATAATGAACAAAACAGACAAATAAACAGCACTTGAATCCCAGCCAGGGGAGGTGCTTTGGTGGAAATATAACAACAATGACCTTTAGTATTTTTTTCGCTGAGTTTCCTTGTCCATATCCCTTTTAAAACTGCCATGCAATTGGCAGAATAATAACCTTTAAGTCTATTAAACAATGCTGAGAGCAGTTGCACGACTTCCACATCAGTGGACCCCTTCTTCTTTGCTTCTACTTTGAGAGCATAAGGCACATAACAACAAATAAATAAATATGTAATCAACATAACACAGAATTACAGAATCATAACTAAACAAAAAATATCCCATAATAAATTTACTTTTACATTTATTTGCTTAGCAGACACTTTTATCCAAAGCAACTTAAAAAAGAGGTCAAGCATCGGTCTGAGGGACTGCTTGGGAAATAAATGTTACAGAACAAGGTTACAAAATGGATCATCACAAGTGGAGAGCTCAGAACAAAATCGTACAAGGGAGTTACAATTCTATGATTACAAAGCCTAATAGCTAATATCAATTAGGCAGAGAGTCTTTAAATGCTTCTTAAATACATTGAAGGAGTTAGCAGTTTGGATGGAGGCGGGCAGATGAGCTACAAAAGAAAAGAGTCTGGACTGAGTTTTGATGCCACAAAGAGGTGGTATCACCAGACGCTGCTCATCAGCAAACCTGAGTGGTCGAGAAGGAGCATAAGACCTCATAAGTGCCTCCATGTACAGTGTCCGCCATAATGTTTGGGACAAAGACATTTTTTTTTCCCTTCAATTATCCCCCTGTTCCACAGTTTAAAATTACAAATGAAACAATTCAGATGTGATTAAAGTGCACATTGTAGACTTTAATTTAAGGGTATTTTCATATATTTTGCTCACATTACAAATTACAACACATTTTATACACAGCCCTGAATTGTTTGATTTGTAACTTTAAACTGTGGAGCAGAGGGGTAAATCAAGAAAAAATGTGCCTTTGTCCCAGACATTATGGAGGGCACTGTATATATAGTAAGTGCAGACCCACTGACTACTCTGATGGCAAGCATCAATGATTTAAACTTAATACATGCCACTACAGGGAGCCAATGTAATGATCTAAAAAGAGGAGTGACATGTGCCTGCCTCAGCTGGTTGAACACCAGACATGCCACTGTATTTCGAATCATTTGCAGTGCCTTGGTAACACATGGAGGTGTTCCTGCCACCAGAGACTTGCAGTAGTCCTGACTTACTAAGAACAAAGACAGGACAACGAGTTGTGTTGCATACTCTGTCAGATATGATCTGATCTTGCGGATGTGGTATAGAGTGAACCTGCAAGATCAAGAGACTGTTGCAGCATGGTCAGTGAGGGACGCTGGTCGTCCATCACCACCCCAAGGTTGCATAATGATTTGGCGGGTGTTAGTGATAATGAGCCAAGCTGATAAGAGATGGGGTAGTGAATAGACAAGTGAACCTGGGATAACAGGAAGATACATCTTTGCCAGGTTGAGCTGGAGTTGGTGCTCCTTTAACCAGATTGCAATATTAGTAAGACATGTAGAAACTATAGCTGATATTCTGGAGGGAATAACAGGTACAACTGCATATACTCGGCATGGCACTGATAAGAGAAACCATATGACAGGATGACAGTGCCCAGTGAGGAGGTGTATAGAGAGAGAAGAGAACAGGGTACAGCACCAATCATTGGCTTGACTGGTGCAGCCTTGACATCTCTCCAAACCAGGATACACAGTAGGATCTGCCCAAGAGGTAGGACTTACACCACCTAAGGGCAGTCCCAGTGATGTCAGGGTCAGAGAGAGTGAGAAGAAGGATCTGGTGGTTAACTATATCAAAGGCTGATGAAAGATCTAGCCAGATGAGGATAGATGACATGTTGGTATCTCTAGCCAGTCATAACTAAAGTAACAACAGAAAGAAAGCATCTCATACAAAATTGAATCCCCAAATGAATATATAAAAAAGACAAATGTGCCTGCTTTTCCTAGCACATTTAAACACAAGGCAAAAATGCAAGCACCACACAGAGAGCTGGAAAAGCCTGGAATCAAGCCCAGGCTCCATAATTTGTGAGGAATTGGCTCTAACTGCCATGCCAACCTTTTGAAACAATTACACTGCTTAAAGTGGAAACTTCAATCCTACTAAGTTACCGTCTGCAGCCTTGAGGCACATTTGGCAATACCATGAACTTTGAAAGGCAAATGTTGATTTCAGTCATCTGGAAATATTTCGTGAGTACAACTCAGGCTGTTTATGTCTGACACAATGAGATCACTTTGAATTTTATAAGAAATACTTCAGGCTTTCTTTCTTGCTCTCTATCCATTCATCCATCAATTTTCTAATATTATTCAGTTATGGATTGTAGGGAGTCAGACTCTATCTCAGCAACAATGGTGGTCACAAGGCAGAAACCAGTGCCAATCCATTACAAAGCACACTTGTGCACACTCCCACATTCACTCACTTTCTTTATTTTAAGCCCACTCCTGCTGCTAAGTAAACATCTAGCCTGAATGGATTTCAAGTGTTTGACATTACATCTTGCCTGAAGAAGGGGCCTGAGTTGCCTCAAAAGCTTGCATATTGTAATCCTTTTAGTTAGCCAATAAAAGGTGTCATTTTGCTTGGCTTTTCTCTACATTGTGAAATGGGAAATTATAAATAGTGTGGTTGTACATCTTTTTACGAAAATTGTCTGATTAAGTTCAAAGCTATGAGGAAATAATGGACTTTATTTTTCAATGATATTCAGAAAGACACTGTGTTCAGATTTTTGTCCTTCATTTTCAGTTTAAGAGTTTTGAATTCTTAAATTAGAATATTAGAACAATCTAGATGAGAATAGGCCATTGAACCTAACAAAGATTGCCAGTTTTGAATGTCTAAAAATCCCTAAAGTCCTACTGTTTTTTACGCTGATTTGTAAATTATTCCAAATCTACGGTTCTCAGTATGAAAAAAATCTTCCTGTGGGTGCAAAATTGACCCTTAACAAGTTTCCAGCTGTTCTTCTTGAACTCATTTTTAACTAACAGTCTCGATCCACTGTAATAATTGCTTTCATAATTCTTAACACTTTAATTATGTCTCCTCTTAATCCCCTTTTGCTTAAACTGAAAGGCTCAAACATTTTAATCTTTGCTCATAACTCATGCCTTGCAGCCCTGGAACCAACTTACTCGCTCAAAATTTTCAATAACAGTGAGGAATAAATTGATAGAGAAACCAACAGTCAACAATCTCTCTTAGCACAGTTTGCACCAGGCAGTATTTGCTGTGAAGGAATTTTTTATTAAGTACTAGCAAAATAACCGCGCTTCGCAGCGGCGAAGTACTGCCTTAAAATTTTTATTAAGAAGAAAATTAAACCTTTTTAAACTGAGGGAAAATATACCAATAATTATTTGTTAAGGATCTCTTTGTATGCCACGTTGTCAGTTCGGCCCTCCAGTTGTAATATGACCAAGCTGTAGCTGTGTGCTGAGCTTACTCTTGAGCATGCAACGTACAGTTGGCCATGTGAACAGTAATCTTGTTTCAAATCTCACAGCTTGGATTGCTGCCATCATAATCGGTTTGAGTTTCATGGTTTGTTTCAAGTACGACAGTATTTGTAGGACTTGTGTTGAAGAGACATTCGGCATCTGTCAAGCGTTGTAAGTATACAACCAGCTTCATTGATAACTTCACATCCAGCATTTGAGAGTTTAAACATTTCTAAACATCAAAGTGTCCACTACTGATATCGTCACCTGTGAATCTAAGATGTTTAAGAGGCATTGGCAGTTGTCCAAAGGTGTAAAATATTTGGCCATTTCGGTACACTTAAGCATTTCACTCTTCTAGTGCTTCTGTGTAGTATAATTATCTCCTGTACCGTCATCAGTCCACACCTTGAACCTGTCCCAGTCATTCAATACATAAGACACAATGTTCCTCCGGATATCAAGAGTGATCCTGATATGGCCGTGCAATATGTAACAAAGAGAATGGAAAAGGCAAGTGCCATCTCCGGGCATGGAAACCACTTGGTAAGTGACAGTTCTTTGATCGATGGTGATCACCTCGATAGACATGTTAATGGGGGTACGGCTGGAATGATAAAGGAAATGGGTACCTGAACAATGTAAAGTAAGTCTAAAATACCTACACAATAACTATAATCGTAATAAATGAACAATAAAACAGCAGAGAAGCCATGGATTAAATAAAAAGGCTGTAGTTATCAGCGGGAGACGTGAATACCGTGGCGAAGCAAGGAAGGGAATGTAGAGACTGGAGCGACAGACGGCCTTATATAGGCAGGCAGCCAACAACGTGGGAGGTGTTGGGATGGGGGACCCAACGCTGCCTCACACGGTGACCGAGCTGCAGGCTATGGACGTATATATGTACGTAAGTAGGATTCAGTTAGCATTGGGAACCCGCGTACCAAATTTCTTGAAGATGGGCCCATAAGTAACAAAAACCGTTGAAAAGTTCAATATGACGGCCGACAGTGGCATCATATCACCGAAATAAGTACCAAATTTCAGCCTTCTACCTACACGGGAAGTTGGAGAATTAGTGACGTTGGAAAGTTCAATATGGCGGCTGACAGTGACGTCACACCACCGAAATAAGTACGTACATTGGTTTCGGTTAGTGCAGGGAAGCCACCTACCAAATTTCGTGAAGATGGGGCCATGAATAAGAAAGTTCAACATGGCGGACGTTGTTGACTGTTATGACCGTTACGCGTAGAATTTCGAAATGAAACCCGCTTAACTTTTGTAAGTAAGCTGTAAGGAATGAGCCTGCCAAATTTCAGCTTTCTACCTACACCGCAAGTTGGAGAATTAGTGATGTTGGAAACTTCAATATGGCAGCCGACAGTGGCATCATACCACTGAAATAAGTACGTACATCGGTTTTGGTTAGCGCAGGGAAGCCACCTACCAAATTTCGTGAAGATGGGGCCATAAATAAGAAAGCTGAACATGGCGAACATTGTCAACCGTTATGACCATTACGCGTAGAATTTCGAAATGAAACCTACTTAACTTTTGTAAGTAAGCTGTAAGGAATGAGACTGCCAAATTTCAGCCTTTTACCTACACAGGAAGTTGGAGAATTAGTGACGTTGGAAAGTTCAATATGGCGGCTGACAGTGGCGTCATACCACCGAAATAAGTATGTACATTGGTTTCGTTTAGCGCAGGGAAGCCGCCTACCAAATTTCGTGAAGATGGGGCCATGAATAAGAAAGTTCAACATGGCGGACATTGTTGACCGTTATGACCGTTACGTGTAGAATTTCGAAATGAAACCTGCTTAACTTTTGTAAGTAATCTGTAAGGAATGAGCTTGCCAAATTTCAGCCTTCTACCTACACGGGAAGTTGGAGAATTAGTGATGTTTGGAAAATTCAATATGGCGGCCGACAGTGGCGTCATACCACCGAAATAAGTACGTACATCGGTTTTGGTTAACTTAGGGAAGCCACCTACCAAATTTCTTGAAGATGGGGTCAGCCTTCTACCTACAAGGGAAGTTGGAAAATTAGTGACGTTGGAAAGTTCAATATGGCGGCCGACAGTGGCGTCATACCATCGAAATAAGTACATACATCGGTTTTGGTTAGCGCGGGGAATCTGCCTACCAAATTTTGTGAAGATGGGGCCATAAATAAGAAAGTTCAACATGGCGGACGTTGTCGACCGTTATCGACCGTTATGACCGTTACGTGCAGAATTTCGAAATGAAACCTGCTTAACTTTTGTAAGTAAGCTGTAAGGAATGAGCCTGCCAAATTTCAGCCTTCTACCTACACGGGAAGTTGGAGAATTAGTGACGTTGTAAAGTTCAATATGGCGGCCAACAGTGGCGTCATACCACCGAAATAAGTACGTACATCGGTTTTGGTTAGCACAGGGAAGCCACCTACCAAATTTCGTGAAGATGTGGTCAGCCTTCTACCTACATGGGAAGTTGGAAAATTAGTGACGTTGGAAAGTTCAATATGGCGGCCGACAGTGGCGTCATACCATCGAAATAAATACATACATCGGTTTTGGTTAGCGCAGGGAAGCCGCCTACCAAATTTCGTGAAGATGGTGCCATAAATAAGAAAGTTCAACATGGCGGACGTTGTCGACCGTTATCGACCGTTATGACCGTTACGTGTAGAATTTCGAAATGAAACCGGCTTAACTTTTGTAAGTGAGCTGTAAGGTATAAGCCTGCCAAATTTCAGCCTTCTACCTACACGGGAAGTTGGAGAATTAGTGATGAGTGAGTGAGTGAGTGAGTGAGTCAGTCAGTCAGTCAGTCAGTCAGTCAGTCAGTCAGTGAGGGCTTTGCCTTTTATTAGTATAGATTTCTAAAGATGCAAGGACAATGATATTAAAGACTGAGGTCTACTGACTCAGCCTTAAAGAACTATTACACCCCAAATCATATTTTTATATACTTACTCCATGTAGTTTGTAGTGATGGGTGAGAAAAATTTTCATCTTTTCATGCAGAATGAAGAGAAAACGGTTTTCGATATAATAGAACCTAATAGTGACCAATACTGTACAATGGCAACGTGAAAAATAACCACAGAGAAAAGAAAAGGAAAATCATATCATCTACAAGTCAGTTATCCAGTCATATGCTCAAAATGTGCAAGACACATGTGTTATTGCATTTCTTCCAGAATTATCAGTACACATCATAAATAGGAAACCTAAAGCCTTATGGGAATAATATTTGAAGACAGGAGTCTTGACCAATGAATGAGGAGGGGCCAAAAATCCTGGCTGACATACTATATAACACAAAAAAAACAGCAAGCTGTGGTACAACCCCTACATTCATCTCTTTAGCGTCCATATAAGGCTTCGGTTATTCTGCCACAAGTGACAGTGTATAGGATAGTGTGTGATACATTTTGCGTTTTTGATTTGAATGCAGCGGAATCATCTCCAAAATTCTTCAGTAAACTACAAAGATATGCCTCACATGCCTGTATTCACTGATTATCATTTAGAAGACTCTGCCCTTCTTCCTATCTCAGTGGCCCAGGAGGAAATTCTCATAGAGAGAGACTACATGAGCCAGGTGCATTGAATTTTAGAGTGAAGGCATTCATAACTTATGGTTTATGCCAAATTTTTCTTTTTGATATGGTTATTGTACAGTAAAACAGAAAATGATTAGCATTTATTTATGTAGTAATGAAAGAATGTCGCAAGTTCTTATAGAGCATATGCTCTTATCGTTTGGAGAATGGATGGATGCATGTATGGGTGGATGGATAAGGTGTACAGTTGTATCAGGGTTATTTTGTCTTCTTTATCTGTTTTATTTTTCTTTGTTTTTTGTTTTAACTATCATGAAAGGCACTTGTAAATAAAATGTATATACAAGTTGATTATTCCTAATCTGAAATACCTGGGGCCAGAAGTATTTTGGATATTTTAAAATTTTGTAATATTTACATGTACATAATGAGATACCTTAGGGAGTCCCTTTATCAAGCAGATAAATGCATCCAAACCAGCTAAGTGATCATGCATATAATAATACATATCACTGAACCATTGTTATAATATGCATTGCAATGAGAAATAGTAAACCTCAAAAGTGATGGATATGATGTACAGACTTTGTTTTAGTTTCCCTTTGTCCTCCTTATTGTTACATTTTTTCTCAAAAAAAACATGTAAAAATGATTGCATATTTTTTTGTCTTGAAAAATGACATTTTTATTAACTGTAAAATGTAAAAAACACTAAAAGTACAAAGTCAGAAAAGTAAAAGGTATAATAATAATACAAATAATAATAATACAAATAATGATGAATAATAATAACATGAAACGAATAATAATAATAATGCTGCTGCTAATACCGTATATACTGTCAAAATATTTCTTTTGTGTGGTATATCTTTGAATGGGAAAACTGTTTAGGCATACACTCATTTACCCAACACTGTTCTGCATAACGGTTCATCTCAACAACAATTCTTTCAATCACATCATCATCAAGAAATAACTTCATTTAAGTAAGTGGATCTTGGCTGTTAACGTTCACTTTTATTCCTGGCTGCCCCACAAAATCAAAACAAGGTGGTGCTGGTTTATTTGAAGCAGTGTCAACAGAAACCCAAACGTGAGAGTCACTTTCAGATTCACTGTCTATTTCAATTTCACAGCTTGAAGACAGATTCACTTTATCATCAGTTCTGATGATGGCTTCCTCAAAATCACTGCGGTATCACTGTGAAAAGTGTGGAACACCTGGGCTACTGACAAATGTTTCTTACATGATGCCATTATGAGATTTGGAGAAGATGTGTCTATACCGTTGCCTGGGTAACGCTTGGGAGTGGCACTTATGTAAGACACGCCTATGTAGTTGCCCAAGTAACGCTTGAGAATAACGCCGTTAGCTTTTTTACAGCCGGAGTAATCCTCGGGTCTAACGTTTATGCGAGATGCGTCTATACAGTTGCCCAAGTAATGCTCAGCACTAATGCTTTTAGCACTGTTTTCATTGCCCTAGTGACACTCAGGTCTATTGCTAAGGTGGTTAAAAGGGTCAATGCTGTGTATTTACACTGAAGAAGTTTTTTTGGTTTTTCATCGGTTTATATCTGCTACCTGTTATCACTTCTCATGGAACTAGCCAACAGGTCAGCAATATGTCAGTCAAGCTTTGCTCCATCATGTTCCCTGTGCTGGAAGCCATTAATCAACTGATGAGACACAACATTCAGTTTTCTTATGGTTGGAATGTATGTATATAAAACATAACATATTTTTGCCAGCATTAAAAGGCAATTTGCACCAGTGTCCAGTTCTCCTAATGTAATCAAAGCAATTTACTGTTCTCATATTGCAATAAGGGTACCTTGCAAGATGACGCTGCTTTTGTTATCCATAACCAATGGTATTTTATTAACACATAGTGCAGGTGTTATTTTTTGACTCCCAAAACCCCTGCATAGTATATAGAAACTGCCACACAGCATCTATGAAACATCGCAGTGCTTCATGAAAGACTCCCCACCTCCCTGATAGTTAATCGAGTGATGGTGCTTCATGACATTCGCTGCTTCATGGCGGACTGTTTCCTTTAGAAGCAAAAGCTCCCTAATTGGAATAAGTTCTTTCAAAATTGCGGCGTTATAAGTAACCACAAACTATACAGATATAATGTAAAAGGCGATATCTCTCCCATAGTGACACGGCGGTGAAAAAATCGCATAAAAGAAAGGATAACTTAGCTTTCTTTACTTACAATTTATGCGGCTTTACAAACAGAGGAAGCCATAGCAGACAATACACAAGGTAGAAACTTGATGTATACAGTCTGCCATTTTCTGTTGCTGCGCTGAAAGGATTTTCCGGACGGATAACATCATCCATTAATCGGCTTCAAAGTGTTTTGGCAGTAATCCAAGCCTTATATATTGTCTGTTCCACGTGCAGGTCCTCTCTGGTCTCCAAACAAGGAAAGGAAAAGACTCAACCCCACCTCCAAAAAATACAGGAATAGCACAATGCCTACCTTTGCAGTTGTCCCCTTCAAAACTGCTAAACTAGTGGTTTCTAAATGCAGCGCATATCCCCTGTGTGCCAAACTTGGCCTGCACATATGAATGAATCCATAAAATAATTTCTTGTACAGAGCACAGTGACATTAAACTTACAGTACATTCGTGTTACAGGGACCTCAACTACAGAGGTGGATCATGCATCCTGGCTGCATGGTGCTTCACAGAAGTCAACCTACCCTTCCTGGCTCTGAATGAAAAAATCCATTTAGAATCTGCACACCTGTTTTTCACATCCACTTATACATTTACACAGTAAAAAAAAATTAAAGACAACAAAGGTCCTCAGAAAATTTTGGATTTTGGAACATTTCAGATTAGGGATACTCAACCTGTATTATTATTATTAACACAAGAAGTTCTTACTCCAGTGCCCACAACCTTGCTTAAAATATTAGGAGGTGAAAGTGCTTCCAAATATTTTCTCAGATCAGTAAAGGGTTTATTGCTGTTTGTGTTTCGTAACAAGCATCCATCCATCCATCCACCCATCCATCATTTTTGAAGCCATTTTATCCAAATTAGAAGTTCAAGTGCCATGGCCTCCCAGCAGCTTCAGACACAAGGCTGAGTGGTAAGTTTAGGGTAACACAGTAAATGAAGCTTACAGGCCTGTGGTTGAGAGTCCAACCCCATAGCCACTAGTCCACACATCCCAGCACAAACAAAAGATTCTCAGCAGAGGGCTAATTATAGAAGAACATTTCCAAAAACCAGTTAGAACAAATCCAGAGATCGGTGACTCATCAGGAACCCATTGGAATCTTGGTAAATGCAATCCCTCTTCACTAGATGACATACCAAAGCTCCTAGTGGATGAAAGTAGAACTTTTCGTTCTGTGATAGGTGGAAACTAGTTCAGGAACGTGTGCTTTGTAGTTTTAGCAGAAGACATTCTGCAGTTGACAGATGAAGCTGAGGAAATGAGAACTGCAATTTCTTGTGTGGCACTGCAGGATACACCTTAAGGGGAGGGTTGAAGATCTTGAATCCTCCATATCTGAATCAATAAAAAAGTTGATTCAAAGAATTAAATGTTGTCATATGATTTGTAGCACATATTCCCAGCTAGAAATGCAGGAGACAAGCAGGAGGTGTCAGCCATTTTCTTCCAAATGCAGAGTTTATGCAGCAGGAGATCAATGACACACTGTATCTCCCAAATCAACTCAAGACACTGAAAACAAATTTACTGTATGTAATACAAGAAGGAATGCTTTTGAAAATCTGTAGTAGCATTCAGCTTTACAACATGTATGATTAACATTTCACTTTTATATATTTTAGTTGCACAGAGGAGGAGACATGCCCTTCTTGGAGGACTTTGATACCCAAGCCCTGCGGTTTGGCTTGATAATTGAAGGGGTAAGTAAATCCAGTCAGTATTTGTATTTGGCTGTCAGTTTTATTTTCTTTCTGCAATTTCACATTTACTGTATTTAAAATAATTGTTTTGTAATTTATTGAGACTCAGGCTATGATCGCTCTCAATATCATTGACATTTCACATTTCTATGGAAATGTACTTAATATTCTATATTTAATATTTGAAACACTGCTTTGCATTCTTTACAATCTGTTTTTTTTCTCACTTTGTCAAACATGCTGCAGCTAGAAGCTTGGTTGCGACCAGACTCATAAATAATACTATACACCAGCTACTTGGAGTACTCTGGATTATTGTTTGTTTCAGAATGATCTTTAGGAGTGTTCACCATGATCCAGCCCTAGTAATGGAGGCCTCTGAAAATGAAATGAAAACTTTCATGTACTTTGCTATTCAAATTAGGTCTGAATTCTTATCTGTATGTCTTCATTTAAACCTATCAGATGATCGAGACCTTTTGACATCTCCCTCACTGCTACCCTAAAACTTCGCTTCATACTGTGGCTTTCACTGAAAGCTCATGGCACTCCAGATCATTTATGAGCAAACAGAACAATACATCTTTACTGTTTTATTTTCTCAGATAGGAAATTCTATCATAGAATTGTAGACGTGTTTCTGGGAGAGGTCAGGTGCTGCATATAAGGTGGATCCAAAAGAGTTCTTCTTCTTTCTCTGCCATTCATGCAAAAATTAATTTTTATTAAAAAATGAATGCTTTCCCATGTAGAGAAAAGCCAAGCAAAATGACACCTTTTATTTTATTTAATGTTTTCCCATTAAATTCTTTTCAGGAAGCACAATATCACACTAAAACAATCTCCATGTATGGATTCTACTTTGAGCTGAAGGCTGTTAGAAAGGGTGAAAGTTCTTGTTACAACTTTTCTATGCAGGTAGGTTAAGAGTTACAAATACTAGTGTTGGTTTTATCAAAAATGTAGAAGTAACATCCCAATGTATGACAAAACACAATTTGAACTTTATGTTGTAATCCAGTTAAATAGAAAACATAGACTGTTACTTTATTTAAGACGTGCATGTTTGACCTCACATACATGCTTGTGTGCATTCATTGTAAATGGAAAGCTCATGCAGGCTCTTTGTATTTTTATGATACAAGATTCTTTTTTTCAAGTTAAACAATTTTATCCTTTCTAAGACATTCTGATGAATGTTTCCCCACCTTAATCATGCATCTCCAGCCACCCCTCCACACACAAGTGCCACAATGCTGTAAGTCAACTAGAACTCTTAACAATCCATGTGTGAATTTATCTCCATTAATGTAGTTAAACAGTTTATCATTAACAAACCAATCAAAAATCATTTAAAGTCTAATAAGTAAAATAACAAAAATGCTAGTCTCAGGTTGTTTTTCTTAAATAAGGAATCGGGTGACTATGTGGCCTGTCGGCTCTTGAGCATCACCCCGAACACATAAAACAACAAAAAGGGCAAGGAAAGTAAAAACAGTGGTTTATTAATAAGACTAGGGGGCTTTGCCCCCTGTTCGCTTCGCTCGCCAACCCCCTGGCCTGCGCTACGCACCAGCCACTTTGCGTTTCTGCCACTCGCGTATGTGGATTTCACTTTCACCAAATAACAAATCTTTTGATTCTCACGGATATGCCTCTTCATTGTGAAGAAACACTACTTTTCCCTAATGGCAACATGAATTAAAAGATCTACAAATCTCCGATTTAAAGTTTAAATCCGACTCTTTTCACTGTTCTGTTATTTCACTGAGTAATAATTTCCATTTGTTTTTGCTAATGCGATCTTTACTATCATTTTTTTCAGACTTTCGAATTTAGTACTTTCATTTTCTCTAACCTGCTCTGCATGTGTATCGCACCAATGTTTTTAAACCTGTTTACAACGTTCTACTTTGTCATCAACTCTTTGTCTTTTATTTCCGGCCCTGGGCGTGGTTAAATCTCTTTCCACAAAGTCGTGTCTCGCGGGATTTGAAAGTATCTCTCTGAAAAGGTCACATTTCGTCTCAGGCTAAAAAGTCTTGTCTCATCCTAGGATTTTTTTATATAATAGAGAGAAATAAACACAAATGACTATGTAATGCAGCAGAAGTAATCAAATACACAATGAGAAAAAACAAAGAAATGATAGCCTTTCTGGCCCTTCTTTATCTAATAATGTTCCTGACTAAGCCATGGGGTAGCTTGTACATTTGCTTGCACCAAGAACCCAAAAATCAACACTCCTTCATACCTCATGCACCTTCCTCTGTAACCACATTGGCTTCTCCATCCCCACCAGGCTAGCCCTTGCCAACATTTCAATGTCAAATCCAGAACTGGCTCTTAAAATTCTTTCTAGGGTCATATATGAATCAAAGCCCTGAACCTTTTCTATGGCTGGAAATGTTATAGAGAACTCCTGGGGTCATTCTCACATAGTTTCACCAGCAGCCCCAGGTGGCTTTTCTATCCTCGATTCCAAGGTACATTAAAAGGGCCAAGCAAGCCCACAGAGGGGTGATAATATTAAACAGTTGTTCTACCATCATTTAGATAGGAAAAAGCAGAGAGATATAACCTGGCAACATAAGAGCAACAAACAATGTCATCAAAAGACAAAGCAAGGGTTATGCATAGCTGGGAAATGAAAATGACCCCAAAGCGATAAGCAAGAAACACCATCCAGAATCAAGTCAAAATGAAAACAAAGAAAGCTTTTTAACCCAGAAAACTTTTCAGAAACGCAAACTCTAACAACATGAGATTATCTTTTTTTAATATCCAGAATCCCAGCTGCCAGGAGGAGCAAATCGCCACTTTAAATAACTCCAGGGTCATGACATTATGATATGTGACTGGCTTCACATAATGGCAGCAAAAACATGTTGCCATCTGCAAAATCTTCTTATTCCTTTGTATCCTATATGAATCATATGTTGTCAACAAGAGATTGCCACTTTTCTTTGTCATGGGACAGCACTTCTAGCTAGCCTCATGTGTACACTGCATGCTTGGCTTCTGGCTCTGTGGATCATTTTCATGTTGTTTTTGCCCTTTTCTCTGTGAAGTTAAGGTTTTGGTGGTGCACCAGGTCTCACAGGCATACATAAAACAGATTTCACATTGGTGTTAAATATTCTGAATTTTGTCTTTAGTAAGACTACATATGATCTCCATAGTGGTTGAAGAATTTTAAAAACAGTTGTGGCTTCAAACATTGTTTAAACACTCCAGGTTCCAAGGAGTGTAGTTATCTTGAGTGAGAATAGGGGTATTTGAGAGCCAGCTTTATTTTGGTTTTTGCAACCCTGCTTCAAGCCCAATCCTGGTGGAGCATATGCTCCTCCCAGAACGTGGTTGGTAATGAACTTTCCTGTTGGTGTTTCTGCAACAGCACCTTCTCATATGGAGTTGTTAGTCCCAAGACAACCTCAATTCCTTGAGTGGAATTTGGTTTTATCTTGGAGTTTTCCATTTCCTAGACTGAAATACCTTCAGTGATTGATGGGCTCAGCATACTCAGGTGGATCGCTGTTTGTCCACCCCCCTACTCCTCAATCTGTCTGACATTTGTGACTCTGCCAGGACCACAACCTCCCGCCATTATAGCTCTCCAGGTCATTGAGGCACAAAAGTCCCCTACCACTACAAGGTATCACTCCAACAGGAGGAAAACCACATAATGGCTTCCAGTATAAAAAACAAGTGCTTCAAAGTGGCAGTGATCATGGTTATGATAATGAACCACATGATTGATTTCAAATCACAAAATAAACAATAATAAAGTATAATAACGGTCCCAAAAGTAAGATTCCACAAAACACTAGAGAATGTTGTTACAACAAGAGCCCATGTGCAGGACAACAAATCTCACTACTTTCAAATATATCCCTGAAATAGTTATTTCCAGGGCTCCCTCTTTATTTATTGCATTGGCGTACCTGCCAGGGCACATTAATCTTAACATTATTTCTGAGAAAGGTCCCAACAAGCTGCAGTTGTAGTCCTGAGTAGGTCCAACTTTACCACATCTGTACAGCTGCTGCTCAAGTTATTCATTACAGAACAGCAATTCAAAGCTCATTGAACATGCTTTCCTTTTCTGTTGAAAGTCCACTTCTTGCTGTCCAGTTTTGCTGACTTATTTATAATAAGCAAGCCAAAGGCAATTCATTATGTACTTTTGTCAATGCTAAATATAATGTCTGATTGTTGTTATTTTGGCAATGCTAAATATAATGTCTAATTGTTGTTATTGGATAACTTTTAAACCTTTAAAGCCTTCTATGGCTAAGTATTCTATCTATCTATCTATCTATCTATCTATCTATCTATCTATCTATCTATCTATCTATCTATCTA
>JANRMT010062813.1:75469446-75531817 GCA_026402145.1 Polypterus bichir lapradei | reverse complement strand
CTATCTATCTATCTATCTATCTATCTATCTATCTATCTATCTATCTAAGTGCCTTGAGCATGAGAAAGATGCTATATAAATATATTACAAGACGTAACAGCTGTCATGGAAAGTCTCAGCTAATTGAATTCTCCTCCCATTACATCTGCCAATAAAAGTATTTTTTTGTATAGAAGTGCAATACAGTATTGAATATACTTTAAAAATCTTGCTTTTTTATCTTGGCAGATAATTTTATTACATTTTGTTGGAAAATCAACTTCTTTCTTTTTTATTATGCTATACTAAAGTATCAATATTATTTTAAATATCAGCAACCTGTCAACCATGAAGTTTCTGATGCAGTATGCATGTATGCATATATTTTTATAATGTTTACATTTGCACTTTAAACCCAAAGGTTTATAGCCCTGGTTTTCATTTTTTACTTAACTGCTGTGGTACATTGACTGCAGGAAAAGTTGGCAGACAGGATTATGACATGACAAGTTTGCAAGAGTGAGAGGAAAACTAACACTGCTAGAGTGTATGTAAACAAACATGCCAGTGGGGAAGGCTAGATTAAGACCCCGACAGGCCCTGGGTGACTTAATGAATAGAGCTCCTTAACAGACAGTTGATCATACTCAATGCCCACTATTAATGGTGCATGGAGACTTGACTTGGCAGTTCCCCCTTGATGATTTTGGTGAGTGAACACTAGATCATTTCATCCAGCAGGGATGGGGGGGAGGGGTGGGATTGGTTTGATGAAAAGACCCTTGCCTTCACGGGCCCCTGAGCATGCACTCAGAATGCCTTAATGGTACATCCACCCTTGTCAATAAGGAAAGATGGGGAACACTAGGAGGTCATATGATCAGTGAGATAAGACAGAATGAGAGACAAAATGGACTGAGTGCTTGGTGCTGAATTGAACAAGTAAAGGTGAGCCATTCCACCTTGGACTTTTGCTGCATGCAGTTACTGTTTTTTAATGATTGGTTTGTATTGTTTAGCGCTCCCTTTAAACAGCCCTTTCTTTTTGTTTTATTTTTTTTAATTAAAACATTATTGTTGTATACTTTGGTCCCCTTGGCATTATTCTACTTGGGGATGGAGTCGGATGCAGATGCTGCTTTGTTATGATTTTTCCTAGATGGAATGGCTAAAACAACTAAAAACTCAAAAATATAGTTGATACTTTAGATTTATTAAAGAATAATTATATATATTGATCATGTTAATGAGTGATGGAAAAGGAAACATGAGATTGACAAGTGGATTGGAGCAGTAGTAACTGTTCTGTGGACGATGTACTGGTCCATGATGGTGAAGAAGTCGCTGAGTCTATAGACAAAACCGTTGCTTTACTGGTCGATCCACATACCTGTCCTTACCTATGATCACGAGCTGTAGGTAAAGACTGAACAAAATGAGATTGTGAATATAAATGAAGCTTCTTTGCAGGGTGGCTATGCTGACATTATATAATAGGATGAGAAGCTCAGCGATTCAGGAGAGCCTCAGAATAAAGTAGCTGCTCCTCGGGATCATGAAAAGCCAGTTGAGGTGGTTTGGGTATGACGCAAGGATGCCCTCTCAATGGCTTCGCTTACAGTAAAGTGCTCTAGGCGTGTCTCACTAGCGGAGATCCTATGGGAGGCCCAGGACATCCTAGGGGGAGTGTATCTCTTGTCTGGCTTGGGAACACCTGCAAATTTTCCAAGAAGAGCTGAAATCTGTAGCTGGGGACAAAGTATTGGCTAACCTGTTTGGTTTGCTGACAATGCAGCCAACACTTGGAAAAGCAGTTTCAGAAAATGATGATGGTGATGATAATCATAAATATTACTTGGGATTGTGATATGAACATGGAAAAAAGCTTATGAGGCCTACTTGAAGTTACAAAAAAGCAGACCAGAACTTTCACCACCCTGCTCAGATATGGCCTTACCCTGGGCAACCAGCAGGCTAAGCAAGCACTGAAAAAGGGAAGTTGACTTTGACAGTTCAAAATGTAATGAAAATCACAAAAATATACCAATAATGTCTTACAAGCAGGGTTGTGGAGTGGCTAAAAAAAACAAGGTCCAATTCCAACTTCAACTCCAGAAAGCTTAAAACATACGACTCCAAATCCAAATTTATGACATTTCTAACTGTAGTTTTAAAGAAGATACTATTATTCTAATAGTGTGATAATTATTAATTTATAGTATTGTAAATGACAATGCTCACACTTACATAGAATTTGGAAGAAAGAGGCTGCTAGTTAATAAAAATGTATAATTGAGGTGTGCAGTAGAACTATTGTATAAAAATTATTGGTGCAGCACCTTTTTGCTCACATACAGGTAATAATTTTAAGTTAACATTGAAAAATGAAGGATAATAAATTGCCCATCTTCTTCTTCTTCTTTCAGCTGCTCCCATTAGGGTTCACCACAGTGGATCTTCTTTTTCCATATCTTCCAATAAAACTCAATAAAATATTACTACTTTGAACATGAACAAAAAAAAAAAATTCTTGTATATGTTTTAAAAATCCAGTCATATTTATTTTTATGTGGATATTTCAGATATTCAAAGCATATTGAGAAAATGGAGCATTCAGTATCATATATTAAAAAAGAGACAAAAGTCAGACATCTGCAACAAGTCTTAACTGGTTTTTGTCTCAGATGAAACTATTTGAACCACCTGAGCCATTTTAATAATTGCTGGCCAAAACAAATTATGCTTCATAAAGAAGAAAAACATGCTCTTTGCTAGCATTAAGCATGGAAAAAATAGTAAATTATGTTGCAGTTGCATGTGAATAGATTTGTACTTCTGATTCTGTACCTGGTAGCAACTTTGTGCGGCTTGCTCAATGCTGCATTCACAAGGCTGTGAAATATGGCGATTTGACGTCCACCCTAACCCTAATGCGAAAAATGCTTGTAACTGCAATGTAAATCAAAGCCTAACCAGTCATATTTTGTTTTTTCTCATTTAACTTCAAGCAACTAAGAAGTATTTGTGACATGTAAGGGACACTGTGATGAATCTTTGACAATTGTGCATTCATTATGAACACAGTCTTACTGCAAGGGACACAGTTTTTGTATTAATCTTAAAGAAACAAATATGATATTTGACATCTCTTAAGCCTCATGAGCACTCGTAATAAATGAGAATGTGTGTTCATGTCAAAAGTACACGCCGACTTTGCAAAACTTAAGTTTGTAATGGTTAACCCCAAATAATATCTATAAACCCCATGCGTCCTCATGTACCACAATGCCATACTTGCTTGGTTTTCAACAAGCAGTATAACCCACCCAGCAGCCCTTTTGTTTTTGTTTTTTTCAAACAGCTTAGAGAAGACAGTCCTTCGTAAAGTCTAAGCTGACAGCATGTCCCAGTCCAATTTATTAATACAACAATCCTCTGGTATCAGATTTTAAAATACTTTTATTATTTATCTATTTGGGGGATTGGGCAGCTCTCTTTAGGAACAGGTTATCAGACGGAGGCAGTAGGAATACCAGTGGAATTAAAGCAGAATATATGATAAGTAAATACATTTCAATAATTAAACAAGACCAAACAATCAATATAAAACTAAGAGGAAATAAGCAAAAAACATAAAATAAGCCAAAAAAGAAGGTCCAATTAAACATGGGAAGACATAGAAAGACAAAATAAAATTCCAAAAAAGAGTTAATTTGCCCGAGCCAAAGAACACTTCTTGACATGTATTCCTAAAAGCCAAAATCAAGGTGTAAACTACAAAAGAACTGTAGAGAGACAAGTCCTAAATGCATAATTCTGAATTTTACAAAAGAAAATTAAGATCAGTTAAGGTGGCCAAAAGCACTGAAACAAAATGATCAAATTCACTGTGGCAGGCAAGTGTCTTATATAGTCCTCTCAGGTAACAACCGCAACACCTGACAGTCCTTGTCCAGGACTATTGTGACCAAATGAGCAAAAAAATGACCAGTGCAAAACAGACAATTAAGTATCAAGACCAGGGGCCTCATGTATAAACGGTGCGTACGCACAGAAATGTTGCATAAGAACATTTCCACTTTCAAATTGCGATGTATAAAACCTAAAATTGGTGTAAAGCCACGCACATTTCCACGGTACCTCATATCCTGTCGTACGCAAGTTCTCCACTCGGTTTTGCAGACTGGCAGCACCCAGCGTCAAAGCAATGCTACTGTTCTTGTGTGGTTTATCTTTTTTTTCCTGACACGGCTTTATAAATACACTGAAACTAATCACATATTGTTTATTAGTGTAATGCATCTGATTGTAATTAACTTGTAACAATATAATGGTCCAGGGAATAGCCATAGTATTCCAAATACCATAACTGCTTTAGCATTGTTACTCTCACTGCACCTTCTTCTTCTTCTTCTTCTTCTTCTTTCAGCTGCTCCCATTAGGAGTTGTCACAGCGGATCATCTTTTTCCATATTACTTTCACTGCACCACTCGGAGTTATCGGTATACAGTATCAAGCACACACTGCCTCAGCCATGGCAAAATGTTTCAAAGCCTTTCCTGTACGGACCTCGCGGTTCAGAAACAGTTTCATCCCAAGAACTATAAACGCACTCAATCAATTGCTTCTTGTAGAACTGTTTGTACTTATAAGTACAATTACCCCACTGTAAACTTGCACTACAGTTATAATATAGCATACCCTGCGCCACTTTATAAAGCGCGTATTTACATATGATGACAATATCATTTTTAAGATGAAATGTAGCAAAATATGTTGATTATATTATACAGATAAAACTTTAACTTCATTTAAATAATTTGTATTGTTAATAATTTAACATATGAGGACACGGTGCCGCAGCATTAGCAAGTTCACGTATTGTTCCTGCCTCACGCTGTATATTTACTGAGGCTGGCACTACACTGGAAGGATAGACGGATAGAATAATTAAATACATACTATGAAGATATTTCAATGTTCCTTAAAAGTTTTGAAGAATCATCGTTGTAAGCGTACAAATGGCTTAACGTCTATTACAGAGCTGATTGTGTGGCGATTGGGTATTTGGGGAAAGAAAAGTAAGGACAGGAATTGGAGGTTAGTACGTTTGAAAGAGACAGTACTGCTACATAAATTATTTCATTGAAGGTCACACATGGCACAGCAGCATCTTGTGTGAGACATGAACAATCACTGCGTCACCATGTTCCTATGTTTAATAACATGCTTTCATTCCAATCATCATGAAAATGATATCACGTATACATCTCAGTATTTTAATTATTCAGAGAGCTGTAATATCACGAATGTAATGGATTCTGTGTCCTGTTGGAGAAAGAGAAAGAACGGAAGCACATATTGATTCACACACATAGAGCACATTGAAGATCAAATACAAAACAAATCATTTAACGTGCTACTTTAGTTACGATGGGATTTGAGAAACTAGTAAATTAAATGATTTTAAGATGAAGTTTATGATGCTCTACTTTAATGACAAAATAAACTACGAGATTAAAGTGGAAATTTCGAGATTAAAGTTGACATTTCGTGCTTTTTTCCCATTGTCTTTTCACAGAACTCTGAGCTTAAGGGCTATTTATATTGATTTGCATATTCAAAGAGGCGTAATTCTGGGAGGAGTTGGGGCGGGACAGCAGGCGCGTACACGTGCGTTACTTTTCATGCTGACCAGGATTTATGTAGCGGAAGAACGTGAAAGTTGGAGTACGCACAGATTCCTGCATCTGGATTTTTCTGTGCATAAGCACATTTCGGCTTTTGTGCTTACGTCATGTTATAGTGTGAATTCTACGCACGGCGTTATGCATGAGGCCCCAGAAGATTTGAGAGCCAAAAAAAATTTTAATAAACAGTCATTTGGGTCAGAATGAAGAAGCCAAAACAAGCAAGTTTGTGGGTCAAATAAGAAAACCAGGGGTCCTAACCATAACAAGAAGTCCTTTCCTAACTGTAATAGCTGTAAAGTCATTGTGTAGTATTTTAGAACATCCAAAAATTTGGACATATGTGATGCATGGTGTTGTTGTGACTACGCCAAGCTTAAATTTTTCGCTGCTTTTTGGAGCCATATTTTTGAATGATTATGCATGTATAATGATTTTTTCAGATGCTGAAATCAAATCTGGTTTTAGGTTTTGTTTTAGTTTTGTTTTGACCTTGTTAGAATTATATTGCATTATTTTCTGACACCATTTTATCTTTTCTCTCGGGCGCCACCATTTTGTGGGTCCCATTGCTATTGTGTGTCCTGGGGGAGTGTTCAGTGAGGTTATGACCCTGATCTTGTTAGTTTAAGGTATAAAAGTCATCTAAAGCAGCCATGTTTTATTAAATGTAATGGATAATCCTTGTGACACTTGCGCTCTATTTTTTTCTACTTAATTTTCCTGGTATTCAAATCTTTGGCAACATTATTTTGAGAAAGATTTAGGGTTTTGTTTTGGTTTGATGAAAGATTGATTTTAATTCTTAGATTAAAAACTTTGAGTGTTTTCTGACTTATGTTTCATCTTCTGGTCCTCTCTTCAAACTATTACAGCTATTATTAGCAAAACAGCTGCCATCTTAACTAGGCCGTGTGTGACAAGATCACATGACTCATCAGGTGACTGGTAAACACCATGTCCATGCAAGGACTGACCCAAAATGGTGGGGATGAAAAAGAAGCAGATTCACAAAATACACAATGATATTACCAAAACATAATGTGAAAAATGAATAAGACAGAATTACTGTATATAGCAAAGAAAGCAAATCTAATATATAATGTCCCAAAGTGATTATGACAAGGACAAGCTCTTACTTTTGCAAGTTCGAAACACTGTTAAGAGTAAGAGAATGGGACAAAATAAAAAAAAATACTGTGGCCATTTAGTATACCTATGGCTTTTGTTTTTCATTCAAAATAATTCCTTGAATTATGACCTTGGTTGGCTAGTGTGATTAAATTATTTTTTTCTTTTCTGATCTAGTATTTCCAACCAATACCTATTAAAGTTTATTTGGCTTTGTATAACGTGCTTGATTTGGGTTGGTACCCCAAGGCTCTTCTTCCACATGGCGTTTTTCCTCTAGTCATGCCCATGTCTTTTAGTTGCCTAACAGCATCAGCTGCTCAGTAGTCATGTGATATGAGGAACAAGAACAATAAAACGGGATCTAAAATGTTATTCTTTGCTCCAGCAAGGTGCTTCTAACTATGTGAAAGCCTTTAGTGGGTTCCCCTCTGTTCATACATGTTTTTGTTTTTTTCCCCTTTTTTATGTTGGGATTTTGAAGCTTGTATTTTAGATTCCTCAACCTGTGTTAATGTTTACTTGTGCTTTGTTAATCATGGACTTAAATGTTATAAATACTGTTTCACTTCTTACCTTAATTTTGCCATGTTATTTTCTGCTTATCCACGTCTGCACTCCCACCTTGGCTCATGTTGCCTGCCAAGCCCAATGAAGCTTTGCTCTGCTCCCTGTCAACACAGTAAGACTTCCTTGTCTGAGAATCCCTACTTGGAAAGTCTAGCACTTGCAAAGATGCCATCAGGCTGTCTGTTGAAATTTGCAAATGAATTCATTATTCTTCCAAATTCCCTGCTCTCTCTTTTCTCAAATGTTAAAACTTGCACATACATCATGTAGGCAGATAAGCAACATGTCCTACTGGGTATTTAATTCATGAGCCTAAATTTTAAAGATAAATAAAACCTACAATAACTAGTCATTTCTGAGAGTACAAATTATGAACCAAGACAAAATGAGTAATTAAATGATAAGTCCAATAAAGAGTATGGACTGGACACAGATTAATAAACTGGTATGAAGGAAAATTTGCAGTAGTGGTCATTTATTGCAATGGAAAATTACTTGTGCTCTGATTAGAATGTGCAGCATTTAGTCTTCAGTAGTTCATGACACAAAAACTTATATACTGTACTGCCAGTGCTTTATGGGTTCTCAGAAAAGATTAAATCCAGAAAGAATCTGCCTCTGCTGGGAACTTAATTTAAGTAAGGAGATGCTTTTGCGCCAAATCATTCTTTCTACCCTGTGCCAAAGAGGGACTCTGCCAGTGCAGATCAATTTATCATGCCTTTATCTGAATCATAAAGAGGTAAATTATGCTGCTTTACTGTGCTGTCAAGTGCAAAATACCCCAAGAGTAACGTGGCTTGTTTTCTAATATGCAGATGTTAATGGAAAATGTATTTCCCTGTACAAATGTTTTATAGCCCTTAGTGCTTAAGTAAAACATATTGAGTTGTCTTGCCATGTGTAAGCCATTGTTTCAAACAGCCATCTTTTCCAATTAATGCATGGTATTTAAAAGAGCCTCTAATTAACCATTTTAATATACATTTACTTTTTCATTCCTGCTTAATCCACTTCAGGTTTTTGGGGGCCTGTGCCTATTCTGGCAGTGCTGGACACATGGCAGGAAGCATTCCTGGACAGGACTTCATTTCATCACAAAGCCCACTCACACACACACCCACACAGGGGCAAATTTAGAATTTCCAAATAACTTACCCTGCATGTCTTTGAGAATATGAGATTTTAATATACTATAAATAAATGCAAACACAAGGCAAACCAGAAGCTTAACATGCCAAAACATTTATCATTTTCAGTGTTTTTATTCTTTAACATATTTATATACAGTACTTACAATGCCTGACACTATATGACTTATCCTGGTTTGTTGAGCACTAGGTGGCAGAGAAACGTCTGCTAAGAGTTTAAATAAATCATAATTATAGGATACAATCTTAGCTGGAAATTCTTAGCATCTGAAAGCATGTAATTTTCAAAACTAGAGCTACAATAATTAAAGGTCATGTGACAGCATAGTCTAAGTGTTTAGATAGCATTTAATTAGAATTCCTTTAATACATGCTGAAGCATA
Organism: Polypterus bichir lapradei; assembly: GCA_026402145.1. Lineage (NCBI taxonomy): Eukaryota > Metazoa > Chordata > Cladistia > Polypteriformes > Polypteridae > Polypterus > Polypterus bichir. The sequence goes on along the minus strand of JANRMT010062813.1, from coordinate 75,522,912 downwards.
TGTACAGTATATAAATAAATGTATGCATGCTGCTTTCAACCAGGAATATTCAGTTATGATTCATTTATATTATTATTTTTACAGCACTGTGCATATTAACTTCAGTCTCTTCTTTAGATATTTTCCAGCATATATATAGTCTAGTCTTTATAATCACGTGTTTCTAACATAACTTTTATACATGGTACGTGGATGCCTTTTATAATCTGTTACTTACAGTATGTTTAAGTCTAATTACTGTTGAAGAGAAACTACTTTTACTGAAAAAGAACAAATGCAGGAATTTTTAATATTTCAATTAACCTAACAAAGGAAATTAAGAACCAATTCTGGGGGCACAAGAGTATTTCTCTGGTTTTCCCCACAATACTGCAAAAAATTGCATGTAATTTTGACTGGCAACCGTAAATAAGGCCAATGTGGCATTTCATGAACTGGTCAAAATGATCAAAAAGTAAGCAAAAAAAAAGCAGTACCTGTTGACATGGACCACGGAAAGCATCTACAGAAAGGGGAACATGAAGGCAGATAGTGAGGGGGTGGACTGGTTTGGTTTATGGTGTGGAAGAGACTGCAGCAGAGCTCTATATTACAGAGCATCACCAATAGCTTGTTTTATAAAAGTGATTTAAAATTGATTAATTCAAAGCCAAAAAGTACACAAATTCTCAACTCTGACTTTGGCATCAAAGCCTAAAATTAATACTGACTTATTACATAGTGGGTCTGTATAAATGTCTACCAACAAAAAACAATGAATATTACTAGTTATTTTTATTCACTCAAAAGCACTGTCCTTCATTGTTCTGTTTCTATCACAATCTAAAAAAACAGCATGTTCTGTCATGGCTTACCTCCATCACTTACATTTTTTTTTAAACTCCTCTCTGTTTTTCTTAGTTTAAAAAGTGTATAATGCTGGTTGTTGATTGGTATTGCGAACTCAATGACAATATGCAGGTAGACAACAGTGTTGTTTTTTTCAAAAACAAAAGGCTATGCAATGATAAACATTATCCAACCCACTATATCCTAACTACAGGGTCACGGGGGTCTGCTGGAGCCAATCCCAGCCAACACAGGGTGCAAGGCAGGAAACAAACCCCAGGCAGGGTGCCAGCCCACCGCAGGGCACGCACACACACCCACACACCAAGCACACACACTAGGGACAATTTAGGATCACCAAGCCACCTAACCTGCATGTCTTTCGACTGTGTTAGGAAACCGGAGTACCCAGAGGAAACCCACACAGACACGGGGAGAACATGCAAACTCCATGCAGGGAGGACCCGGAAGCAAACCCGGGTCTCCTAGCTGTAAGGCAGCAGCGCTACCACTGCGCCACCATGCTGCCCCATTGATAAACAAATTAGTATAATCAGTTTATTTCAAAGTCATGTGTCAGGTCACTTTATTAAAAATAACATCTATACACAGAATTGCATCATGTAATGGCATGAAATAATGTTCCCCACTGCCACAATATATGCATAAAAACTGTACAAATGCAAAACAGGCAAAGAATACTATACATACTTCTTCTTCTTCTTTCAGCTGCTCCCGTTAGGGGTTGCCACAGCGGATCATCTTCTTCCATATCTTTCTGTCCTCTGCATCTTGTTCTGTTACACCCATCACCTGCATGTCTTCTCTCACCACATCCATAAACCTCCTCTTAGGCCTGGCAGCTCTATCCTTAGCATCCTTCTCCCAATATACCCAGCATCTCTCCTCTGTACATGTCCAAACCAACGCAATCTTGCCTCTCTGACTTTGTCTCCTAATCATCCATCTTGAGTTGACCCTCTAATGTACTCATTTCTAATCCTATCCATCCTCATCACACCCAATGCAAATCTTAATATATTTAACTCTGCCACCTCCAGCTCTGTCTCCTGCTTTCTGGTCAGTGCCACCGTCTCTAACCCATATAACATAGCTTGTCTCACTACCGTCCTGTAGACCTTCCCTTTCACTCTTGCTGATACCCGTCTGTCACAAATCACTCCTGACACTCTTCTCCACCCATTCCACCCTGACTGCACTCTCTTTTTCACCTCTCTTCCACAATCCCTGTTGCTCTGGGCTCTGTAATAATAAACAGTAAAATGAAGCGCATGCTTGGCCCAAATCTTGCCTTGTAGGTTGTCTGTAACATTACAATAGGTAGTGATAAATAAAACAGCTGAGTTTCATTTTGAATACATTACAGTTTGTAGGTGACACTAAAAACACTTATTTGGATTTGAGAGTTTTTAAAGATTTTTTTTTGAAGGGGGTAGAAAGAAAACAACATTGCACCTGGAGGATTTTTAACATTGCATAAACCCTTTTGGGAAAACACTCCAGATTAAAATAAATGTGGAAAAGGAAAAAACATAATCCAAGTTGAGACAAAAAGATGTACTGTAAGGTTAAATAGTACTCCAGGGAAGTAATTAATTTGTTTTAAATTGTATTAAATTGTTAAATTGTAGTCCCTGTGTTGCAACTGCCACAATGTTGCAGATGAACTTAATATATGGGTGGGTGGGGACAACCTTTCTTCTTGGATCAATTATGTTAATTTGACTGTTCATTTAGTGATTTTTCAAAGCAAAATTCTAAGTTTTCTTTTCCTACAGGCACAATTTCACTGGAACTCCTGACACATTACTATAGACTAAAAATAACCTGGGCCTAAGTGGCCCACCGTGGTCTGTGTCTGTAGACAAGTGCCAGGGGTTGAAGTCAGTAAATACAAAATCATAAGCAGGAATAAATATCAAAAACTTTATCGTGAGTCAGTAACACAAATAGGCTTTATCGAGTCTGACCACAAACTAGGCCTCAAACCAGAGAACCTGGACCCCAAACTCAAAAAGCAGGGTTAAGGCTTGCATAGGCCTAAAATTGAGTTCAGGCTTTTAGAAGTTCAAAATACTTTAAATGCACAAAAATATCCTTGAAGGGAGAAAAAAAAGGTAACGTTTGGCTTAAGAAGGCAAAGGCAAACAAAAAATCTTTATAAATAATTTATTTATTCAACCAAGTCAAAGAAAGGGTTTGCTTAAGAAGGTAACCCAAGGTTAACAAGTTACAATCCAGTAGTCAGAATCCAAAAAGAAAGTAAAAAATAACTATAAACCATATCATTTTATTAAGTATATTTTAAATTTCTGTTTATATGAATCTTGAGAACTTGAAGGTAATGTACGGTTTATGTTTTCATAAAAAGTATGGCTCTGTGGTTATATTTGCTTGCACTTTTCTAGTACTGCCTTTAAGTTATTCTTCTGTGACTTATTTCATGAAAGCCTTTGGTTATAGTAGTTCACTATTCACAAATCCTCAACTGACAGTTAAATGTTTTGTTTGAATCACTAATAACAGAGGCTACAGCACAGTGACCCCACCCTTTCATTCCGGGCCTGCAAACGTCATCCATTCTGTCTAATGCAAGAACGAGGAGTCATCTATGAAATTAAGGTTCAATCCAGGCTGAAGGGAAAGTGGCAAATATTTTGTACTGACCGAGTTAACCAGGAATTTGGTGTCACCAAAAAGTCTTCCGAAAGTCAGGTAAGTTTCTTTATCAAAAAAGAACACGGTTGTCATGATCATTTCCACCATCTATAAAAAGGTATACTTCATAGCATTGCACTATTTCATCTGTATGTCATGCCACAAGCGCAATTAAACAAATAGGAAAAAAGAAAAACTGTAATAAATTGATCAAATTCCTCAAAAACTGAGGAAAACAGGCATAACCACACATTAACATTAAAAGAGCATTTCTATGGGCCAGTATTGGAAAATGAGGGCAAAGATATAGGGCCACCTTAGGAATGTTTGAAAAATGAAGGAAAGAATACTGTCAAGGAAATATAAATGTGTGAGTTTAATTATTGCAATAGTTTACCACGTCGACAGAATGACACAGTTGCATAAACGGCATAACTTTTGTATAAGCAAATTGGTAGGGACTTCATGAACAACACATACTGGCAAGAGCCCTTCTGAGTGTCAGTGTGAGTACCCCTGATTTGACTGGCGGCAGTAAGTGGGGGGTACCAAGTGTACCAGAATGAATGACAAGATGGAGCTATAGAACAATATAATGACAGAGGACAGCAAGAAGAGACTACAACAGTTGAACAGTATGTGGAGGTCTACTGCCTCCCATACACAGGATAGACACCCCTAAAGATGGCACACTAGGTTGGCCACTCATAAAGAAAAGATAAAGCAGGGGTGAAGGGATTTTCAGGATCACTAGAAATATTGGCCGGATTGAGTTTCGTTTCAGGTGAGGTGCAAACACCAGGACTTACTAGAAGGCACTCTTCTGAGATGGTGTCAAGAATGAATAGAAGTTACCACTGCAAAGAGGTTAAAGGGCCATAATGATGACAGGAAATCTGTGGAGAGTGTGTGGGAGGTGTTTTGAAAGTACTTGGGTGGAGGACTTATGAGCAAAACACACAACTAGGCAGCCAAAACTTATCCAGTACGGTAAAACTCAGTGGGGCATTGGTTTTAGGTGATGAATTCTGTTCTCCCTCTAAACGTATCTTTCTTTTGTTATTGATTAATACCTTTATTGCATATATTTGATTTTTTTTTCCATGAGGTGACCTCATCACACTACACTAACATAATGACACACAAGAAAAAAGGTGCCCTAGTTCCTCCCAAAGACATACATGTTTAGTTCATTAGCTTCTCCATATTGACCCTATAAGGCTGAGTGAGGCCTGTGATAGACTAGCTTCTATTCCTAGATCGTTTCTCGACTTGGGTATCATTCTTCCAAAATGGTTTCCCACTTCATACAATCCTGCAATGAAAAAAGTGTGACTTTAAAATAACAGATATATGAAAAACAAAGCGATAATTGTGGCATATTGTTTTAATGTTGATGGCGTTAAGCTGATGTCACCACCACATCGAACATCTGAAATTTAAAACAAATGCCGCTAGTTTAAATATGCAATTGTAAAAAAAATTTAAAATACCCAAAGGAAGCTAAGGAGCCAAGATATTATCCTTCTAATGCTTTTCCATTTTTCCAATGCAACTGTCACCTACATTAATTGAACATACGTCTGACATGGATAGTTTTTCTCATCTCTAGTGCCAACTGGTGTTCAGCTGTCTTTTTCAGATGTATTTAAATGTACCCTTTCATATCCCAGTAATTTGTGCATTTGTTATTCTATTATAATGTGTTTGCTCTGTTCTGAGGAAGCACACAGTAAATTGTGCTTTATAAAATAAACACTGATTGATCGATCGATTGATTGATGGATTGGTTGGATGCTAAAACTCCCCCCTTTGCACGTACAGATATTGTGATTTTTTGCTCATTAAAATTAGTACACTTGAAGTTTAACGGCTTTTTCAACAATATCAAACATACTGTATGGTTTATAAGAAAATGTAAAGGTAAATTTATTTTCTTGGAATTAATTTTTATTGATCTTTCACAATGCTTTTGTTGAATTGATGATCAAGCCATTTAATGCTGATATAACACTGATTAACAGGCACACATTTCTACTGCCAATAGTGATTATTATTTAGCAAATGTAACCACCAGGGGTGCCACTGAGCCCCAAACTACAGACACAATAACACCCAACATGATTTTGGGATACAATAAAATATGTTTATTTAACCATGAAACCTTTAAACAACCACCCGTGTAAAGATCAATGAATTAAGCATAATACAAAACAGATCAAACAAGTTCTTCCTCAACTTGTCCCCCAGTGAGTGTTGCATTTAAAGTCAATCCGGAAACTGCTTCCAGTTTCCTGTTTCAGCCCTCTGGAATGTGTCTGGGGCATACATGAACCAGGGCAGTCCTCACTTGACACAGCCCTCTGGTGGTTCCCAAAGACTCCAACAGGACTGCCTCTCTGGACACCAATTCCCATGCCACCCTGTAGGTGTCCTAAAGAGGCCCAGCCCTGAGGAACAATGCCACCTGTTGTATGGGGGGATGAACTGCTCCCGGTGGCCTTGTACACCTGCTCCTTCCATTATGGCCTCCTGGCCAGGTATGAGTCCTTCGTTGATCCCGGGCAGGATGCCTGTCCTTCAATTGTAGCACAAAAACTTAATTCACATTTGTTTAAATGAATCAATGCATGCAACTAAACTTGTGTTTCTGTTTTAGAATTACCAAACATTATTAAGAATAATAACGCTTAACCTGACACAGACAGACGCAGGAGGCACACTGATAAAACACAAATGGTTTTATTTTCTTCACCTCATTGGAAACACCTTCCTCGTTTCCCAAAGGCACAACACAATCCCAATACATAGAACACTGCACAATCCTCTTCATTCTCTATTTTCTTTCTCCTCCACTCCACCCGACAAGCTTTGTCTCCCCCCTCCTGACTCTGGCTCCATGAGTGGAGTGAGGCGGCCCCTTTTATAATGCACCCAGATGTGCTCCAGGTGCTCCCTGATGACCTTACTGCAGCACTTCCGACCATGCCATGGACACCCAGAAGCACTCCACGTGTACCTGGTTCCTGTTCTTGATATGTGGTGGAAGTGCTGCAGTCCATGGCTCTGGAACCATCCAGGTGCCCCCTGGCGGTGGCCATGGGTCCCCACAGGTTTGAGCTTCCCAGCTCCATGGTTCCCATGCAATCCCGGAGGGCTGCCATCCTGTATCCCGGGGTAGGAATTGCCCCTCTCCTGGTCCCCTACTTCACCAGGTCTCCCGGTGGGGCAAGGTCCCTGGCTGTCTATCACAAAAAGAAAGACCATTCATGTTCTGTAAAAGTAAAATGGGGGAATAAAAAGAATTTCAGGTGGTGTCATGTTTGTGAAAGATTGCCTGATCTATGTGATTTTTCCTAACCTAATGTTTGTAATTTCTGTTTTGTGGTTCCAAACATCTACCATTCTTTTGATTATCAGCACACATTGGTTATTTTCTGGAACAAAATCTAAAATGTTTACATTGACAATCTTTTTCCAAAAGTATTACTCTACAGCTACTGTATTTTCATACATCGGGTCTTGTGAGCAAATCCCAGAAATTCCTAAGCATCACCAAGGATGTCTGTTCTTCCATTCCAAAAGCGATCAGCCCAGTCTTCAAAAAAATACATAAAATGATTTGTGTATGCAGTGAGGCTAATGAGAGCACACATGACAGAAAGGGCTACAAACTCAGTGATTAGGATTTTTAAACTAACAGTCGTGTTACATGTAGTATTTTGTAATGGATGTGGGTCTTGATTGCCCTTACTTCTGTTTTCTGATATTTGCTTTTCCATCTGCCCACCCATCTTCTCTCAGTTAGGGCTGTAAGAAGATGGTATTTAACCTTATCGAAATTGAGTGCATTTTGACTCTAAAGCACTTTTTCCTAAAAATGCTTGTCAGCAGTCTGGAACAAATTATAAAGCCATGTACAGTAGCTGATCCGTCCATCTATCTATCTTCCTAACCCACAGACCATTCCCAAAAATGGCTGAATGAGATATTGACATTGATATAAGCCCAGCTATTATTTAATTAAATCAGCATGGTGTACTAAGTGTTTTTCTGTAGGTTATAAAATGTTTGTACATAAAATTAAAATAAGTCAATGCATGCAAATAAAATTGGTGTTTCTGTACTAATATTACAGACTTATGTCATTATTTTCACTTATAGGTCCTCAAAGTAAATGGACTTAGTCCCCCCATCTTTGCCACTTTTTCTCTTGCTTTTGCATCATTTTGAAGAAACAGAAAAGACAGAAGAAGATGTTGCAAGAATGACAAACGTTACCTTTGAATGGACAGTCCAGGAGTTTTAATATCTAAGAAATGACTACAATGAATGTATATTGTACAAATTCATAACAAAATACCTAATGCTGGTGAGTTGTCGACAATGCATCTGTCTTCATAAGGATTAGCCAAACCTTGTAAAGCTTTGTAACCTTCTACCTCAGGTAGCAGCTATGTGAAAAATGTGAAGTTCTGCTGTGACAGTTGCCTTTAATCAAATTTAAAGCAAAAAGGGCAAAACAGTGTAGCGGAAGAATGAACGTTTATAAATAAAGACAAGGGCAAAACAGTGTAGCGGAAGAATGAACGTTTATAAATAAAGACAATCAGTCACGTGGGAGTGTATGGTGTTCACAATACTTTTTTGTATTACTCTGTACTATAACGTGTGGATGCCACAGTGGTTAACACTGCTGCCTTACATCTCAGAGCCATGGCTTGGGCCCTTGGCCGACATTCTAAGAGCTTTTCTCCTGTTTTAGCTTAATTGGTGACTCTATACTTGCCCTGTGTGAGTATGTATGGGTATGCATAAGTGTGCTCTAAAACTGGTCACCAACCCCATCTAGGACTGGGTCCCTCCTTGAGTCAAATGCTGCCGTGATAGTTTTTGAATAAGGTGTCCTGAAAATTGATAAAGCTGGTCTTACTTTATGTCACTTTATGTCATCCATGTATAGCCAAATAAAAACAAAATCAAATCTGTTTGATTTTACTAGAGTGATTTGTGGACTATTTGGAGTAAGTCACTGGGCATGTCACATTATGCAACTGGCTTCATGCCTCCTACTTGCTAGGATTAATAAAATGAAGGTTGTAACTGAAACTCACTGGAAAAGGTGTCTAGTGTGACATAGGCTAAAGGGAGTTAGTGATTAATGTAAAAATCAAGAACAGTGAATATGGACAAACATTAAAACAATGCGTGTCCCACTCACTATCAGTGGCTGCACCCAGTTACAGTATGGCTTTCCAACTAGACTAGCAGCTTTATATTTAATTCAACTACAGAAAATGGTGACCTTTCATATTGTGTTTGGTATCTCTTTAGGTTTGCTTGTATAGATGTCTTATTTTGGTTTTGTGCTTTATCTGACCCTAGAGAGTGGGGAAGATAAATAGAGATGCCGCCCACACAGTCAGTATAAAAAATGTAAAAAAAAAAAGGCCTTGCACTTAAGGAAATAAAGACATTACTATCTAGAAAAATAAACTCCTGTTCATCTCATTGTATAAAATCCTGATGAATTCTCCTTTCAGGGTATGGTACTTATGTTGCTTGTTTGTCATTTTGTGCACGTGGTGCCTTGTTATTTAACACGGTGAAAATAAATGTGACAAAATTCTACTTCTGGTGTCGCAAGAATATTTATTTTTGAAATTTATGAAAAAAAGAATAAAGGCAAGGCAAGAACTTTAAAAATTGTACAGCAGTATTAAAAAACAGCAGTGATTTTGCTGAGGATTCCTACCTGTTAAAGTGTTAGGATCCTTTAATGCTGGCGTGGGTAGCTACTCTACTTACCCTCAGGCCCTGTCAGCTCATTCCTCCACTCTGTGATTTCTTTCTTGCTTTGTCTTCCCACTCCTATACCCTACTACACAGTTGCTGTCCTTTGTATCTTAACTCAAAATTCTTGAATTGCTGCCTAAGGATGGCCGTAAATCAACAAGAAGGGGTCATTTCTAGAGACCTTGACACATTTAAACCACTTAAATATTCTAACAAAAAGTAGATTCTGTGTTTGTTGAACCCCAAATCCCTATCCAAAAAAAGCAAAGAGACCTGCCCCTAAGCTTTCTACTCTCCTCCAAGCTGGTCACAGCTGCCACCCTATGGGCTACTTTCCAGGCTAGTGAAGGAACCACTTGTAAACAAATATACCTTGGAGGATTGTCTGCAAACACTTGTTCATATCTTGGGAGGCAAAAATTGGGTCTGTGAGTCCAACAATTTGGAGTTACCCCTGTCGTTCTCACTTTGAGGGTTATTGATCATGTCCTTTGCAGACATATTTATAGTTAGGCCTAGTTGTCTACAGATGTGTATCATGATATATCAGGCCTTTGTCCCTGATCTCAGTTTTCTTTACCTGTTTATTTTATTTTTTTGTTGTTTTTGATTATTTTTGGTTACTTCTCCATGTTAAGGAATTTGTTAAGTCCATGTGTTTCAAATTATTGTGCTTTTGTCATTTAATGTATGTGTTAATTCTACTAATTATCTTCCTTGTCTTTTCTAAGTTGAAATTAAGACCTAGTCCACCCTAACATGAATACATTTGAAAACTCATATTTTCTTATATATTTTGACCTTGCAGTAGCATTGAAACAATATTTTTGACCACTGAAAACAATCTTTTTGAAAACTGTGCTCTCCAAAGGGCATAAAAGTTGAAAACACCAGGTCTTGTGTAGTAGTATGGAGGTGGAAAATTGAGCTTTTTGAAAGCGCTAAACTAAGATTGTCATTAGATCAGGCAGTGACTTCAGATTTTTCCCTATGATCTCATCTTTACCCTGGGGATAGGCCTTTCCTAACTTCACTGCTCCTTGAAATATTCAAATATTTCTTTGTGTTTATTTAGGCAGCACTCCCAGTATGTATTTTTCAAGGCTTTGTCAACTTTATACTTGTTTGTGACCGTTCAAATCAATTTTACTTCATCGTCTGCCTACACAAAGACGTCTGTTTTGTTTCTTCCTCATGCTTTTGGTATTTTAATACACTTTAGGCTTGCTCCGTAAACAAACAGCACTTAAAGCTGAAAAACCATGTATGAATTTACGTGTTTTAGGCATTTCATACATTTTTAGATGAAATGACCTGAAAACACAAATGTGAATGGAAAAGTTTGAAATGAAAAAGGTGTTTTCTAATTTATCCTTGTTAATGTGGAATACGCCTAAGGGTGCAGAACCCCTGACACTGTAGCTGTGGGAACAGCCCTTACCTATATAAAAGCCTGAGATGCCTCATGCTGTGAGTTGCTGGCTCCCAAAATCATTAAGTGCTTCACACAAAACAATATAACTCAAACCACGAGTGAGGCCTAGCATTAAAGTAAACCTTACCTTAAACCCAAGAAGCAGTCTTATGGACTGCACTGGTGAAAAGAAGGATTAAGAAGGATATTCAAAATAATGTGAAAAAGGGAGAGGAAAAACATTAAAACCTCTGACCTAAGAACAAAACAGAGTGTCTTGATAATAAGGCTTTATTCAAAAAAAAGATTGCAAAAATGGAATAGACAAAATACAAAAGAGACAACTAAAAAAATAAAAAATAAATCCAAAAAAACAGCAATCAAATCCAAAAACAAGAACAGAAGTCCACAAACCAAAGAATCAAAAGGGGAATTTACAATATCCAATATACAATATCCACAAATTATAATCCAAAATCCAAGAAAGGTAAAGTTGAAGAAATAAAGTGTTAATTAATACCTCATGTTAGGTCTTCTGGACTTTTAAATGGCATTGGGGTAACACCCCCAGCTGCAACACAAAGGTACATAACTGAAAACAGTAATTGAAATAAAATATTAATTAAGAAATCTAAATGAAAAAGTAAACAAAAGCAAAACCAGTAACAACATTTATAATAATAAAATGATTAAATAAAAAGAAAACACACTCGAGCCAGGGATGAAACCCTGTACCCTGTACCATAACTCCTGTATTATTTCGGACATTGGATTTGTTCATTTTAGGGGTGGACTGTAGGAGGCAACTTTCGTTTTTTCATTGGTCAATTTTTTTTAAACAAATTTTAAATTAATTTTACTTTTATTATTATAATCGTGGTCTGCAGATAGAATGTAGGTGGGGATGGGAGTGGGGGTGCAGTTTGTATGGTGTGGAAGAGATTGCAGCAGAACTCTGTATTACAGGACATCACCAATAGTGGTATTAGATAATATTATAAAGGTGATTTAAAGCTGATTTATTCAAAGTGAAAAACTGCTAAAAATCTTAACTTTGCATTGGAACCAATGCCTAAAATTACTGCTGCCTCATCATGCAGTGAGTTTAAATAAAATAATGAAAGTTATTAATTACTTTCATTCACTCATAAGTGCTGTCCTTTGTTGTTCTTTCTGTTACATTCTAAAAAACTGAATTTTCGGCAACTGTAAAAAAATCACAGTTCATTCTGTTCCATTGTGTCTTACCTCTCTCGCTTCTTGATTATGTGAAATATAATGTTAGAATAGGCTGTGATAAGGAAAACAGATTAGTTTCCTTTCAAATAAATTATGTTTTGCTTATGATTTTGCAATTGCAAAACTGACTAAAAAGTGTTACTTTCATTTGGAAGTTTTTAAAGATTTTTTTGGAGGGGGATGTTAAAGAATGAAACATTGCTACCTAAAGATTTGGCAACACCAAATAACCTCCTTTTGGACCTAAACATTTCCCTGAAAATGGTCCTAATTACAATAGATGGGGAAAAAGTGTCTTATGTAAAAGCAAAATGACTAAACACAGTAGACAATTAGAGAAAAGACAGACAGGGTCTGGCGGCATGGCTTACCCCCAGCATCATCCTTAGCATGGAATCTCTATCCTCCAGATAGCCACATTAATAATAATAATAATTCTTTGCATTTATATAGCACTTTTCTCACTACTCAAAGCGCTCAGCAATTGTAGGTTAAGGACCTTGCTCAAGGGCCCAACAGAGCAGAGTCCCTTTTGGCATTTACGGAATTCAAACCGGCAACTTCTGATTGCCAGTACAGATCCTGAGCCTCAGAGCCACCACTCCACCTTATCATTATCAACAAGTCCTATTCAAGTTTGTACATTTCTTACTTACATTGTGGCAGTCAATGTGACATAGTGGTTTAGGCTTTGGACTACAAACACTAAGGTTGTGGGCTTAAATTCTGCTGTTGACACCATGTGACCATGAGCAAGTCACTTCACCTGCCTGTGGTCCAAGTGAAAAAAACTAAAGAAACGTAATCAATTGCATCTTAAATATATGCGCCCTGTGTTGGCTGGGATTGGCTCCAGCAGACCCCCGTGACCCTGTGTTAGGATATAGCGGGTTGGACAATGACTGACTGAGTGACCTACGTTAAAGGCATCGGCGAAATAAACAAAAATGTTACTCCAGTACATATCATGCTGAGGATCAAGCTGAGTACCCTGACTGTCACTTCTACCCGATTAAGGTACTTGACACTTTCTTACATATGTTTTGGAAGCCTCTTACCTTTTTCATTTCGGTTGAGAAATAACCTTTACCTCTTTTTCCTGTCCAGATGCATGCTGACAAAACCCTTCACTTAATTTATATGTTCTGAGAATGCCCACCTATGTTTGTCTTCTGGTCTGCCATTTCCAGTTTTCTGTTCTCCATTCCTCTGATTAACTTTCCCTTCTTGCCACACCTCAACCACTTTGGGATGAAAATTTAATTACCTCACTGGATTACAGGGGGCTTGTAAGTTGCTTTGCAGTATCGGATAGTCTGGGAGAGAGTGATTGAGAACATTTAAATAATTGGAAATAGGTTCTTTCCTTTTTGTTTAGTTTTTAAGCTTTTTCTTGTTTAATATTTTATTGAATGATTCTTCTTCTATTATAGAATATGTTGTTTTTAACATATTGAATTTTTCATTCTTTATTATACTACTGAATTAAGTGTTGTGTTTTTTAGACATAATACTTGAGAAAAATCATAGCATTATCAAAGTTAGGTCTGTTAAATTTACAAAACTAAGAGACAGAAGGATTTTTGTTTTATTGGCTAGAAGGTATTATTACACAGTTCTTCATTCTTGAGGAACGAAACACTAACACCAAAAGATTTGCAAAACTTGCCCGGTGGAACAGAAGAAATTGAAGAATCTTCTGTTTTATTGTTGGTAAGAAGTATCTACGTGACCTAAAGACAGATGAATGGGAAATTGTTAAACAAACAAGCTGCAAAAAAATGGAGTCGTGCATGTCTCTGCATGTCCTTCCTAATAACAAATGCTCATTCAAGTAAGCTTAATGTGCTGAGTGTTATGGTCCTGTTTAAAAAACTTCACACACAATTAACTTTTCCAGACTGCAGTGGATTTTGAGACGGCATAAAGGTTATAGTATAAGAAAAGCAGTTTAGTCCATAGTTCATTGAAAAAAGATAAGAACTAAATAACTTTCACTCCCTACCTAAGGGAAGTATTAATCTTTAAAAGGAGATTAACTTCAGCTTTACAAACTTGAGTCAAGGAGAAATAATACTGATTAAAGAAAAAAAAGCTATGCCAGGCCTGTTCACTGCTTCATGTCCAGTGCAGCTGGGATAGTCTCCCACCCAGGGACGCTGAAATAGCTTATACGAGTTTAAGAATATTATATTTATGCTACAGAATGCATCTGTCTAGTTTTTTGTCCTTCAGTCTGTCCTTCTGTCCATTTTCTGATTGCACTTTTCTATTGTAGAAACATGGACGACTGGAGCCTTACCCCAGGCACATAGGGAAGAAAAACAGACTTCAGCCTCACACACATTAACAATGGGCTACTTCACAGTCACAATTTAGCTTAAATTGTATATCTTTAGATTGCTGAATGAATGTTTAATTTATAAAAGTGACATTGAAATCACACTCCAACACAACATTCATGACAACACAAACAAAAACAAAATACATTATCAAACTGGCAACATGCAAGTCTTTTCTAATTTATTATCCAATTCTGGGTCATGTAGTGTCAGTACCTGGGCTGGCAGCATTGGGCACCAGGTGGAACCAACCCCATCCATCTCAGGGCTCATTTATGTTTACCCTCCTATACTCACCCTCAGACAGTGTCACTTTAGAATTGCCAGTTGTTGTAATTTATCTCACAAAGTGACCAAAGTGCTGTGAGGCCTTCAAAAAGCAGCCAGGGAAACAGGCCTGAATCCTACCGACTTTCCCAGAGTGAGGTGCACACAGAAGGCAGCCTAGCTTCCATCAGAGTGGCTGATACACCAGGCTAAAATCAAAGATCAAAAAACATATTATTGAATATTCTGGCATTCAAAATGCCCCATAAAGGTGCAGATCACTATCAACCCCTGGAATGCACAGTGCAAAACAATAAAGAAAATTTATTTAAAAAAAGGGTTTATTGGAGGAATAGAAAAAATACAGGAACTGCAAAACTGCACAAAAATAACGTTACACAGGCTGTGGTATAGTAAATATTGTTACAGTAAATGTATGTATGGTAATAGCAGAAAAGTGAAATTTAAAAGCTTCCATGATGAAGTGAGTCTTGCATCTTGACTTGCATGATTAGTCATGCATTGGGCACAGTAGACTTAAGATAATAAGTTTCAAAATGCAGAACTGAATTTACATTCACCATAAGCTGTGCAGCAAGATATTGCAGCAGTAAGAAGGCTGGCATCAGAAGATTATTCTTGTTTCACAGACACAGATTGGAAAATCATCTATACTGTACAAACATTGAAAATGTAAGCAACCCTGCACAAAATGACAGATACTATATCACCAATTGTGGTGTCCTCTGGACTTCCTTCGCTTATTGGAGCATACACACTAAAAGATAATATTCACAAAGAACATTGCCCACTCACACATTTACATACATGAAACAGAATTTCTCATGAAATAATAATAATAATAATTCTTTGCATTTATATAGCGCTTTTCTCACTACTCAAAGTGCTCAGCAATTGCAGGTTAAGGGCCTTGCTCAAGGGCCCAACAGAGCAGAGTCCCTTTTGGCATTTACGGGATTCAACCTGGCAACCTTCCGATTGCCAGTGCAGAACCCTAATCTCAGAGCCACCACTCCACCTAAATAAAATGTGACTTCCTCGCTACCAGATTATTTAATCTTTTCTGCCCATCTGTCAATGGCAAGTGTCCTTTTACATGTGACATTAAGATGGAGATGGAGTTTTTATTGAACATGTTTAGTGTTTACAATTTGCAATTGAGATGGCTCCGACTGACTTGTGATTATATTGGTTAGGTTAAGATTAATCACTGCATACTTCACATTACAGAATAATTTGGGAAGATAAACGTTTAAGACCTGTTTGAAATCAGGACACCTTTAGTCTTTGTCACAAGAGTTGAATCTGATCCAGAATTGGAAATATTATCCAGTAATGTATGGGGACTGTGATATAAACTGAATGACAAACCTGAGAGGAGAAATGAGAGACTGGGTGTGCTTCTTTTTTCATATATTAGTATTGCCTAAATTCCCTGGAGATACAGTTTCAAGGCAACAGGTTTTACACGTGGGATATGTGTGTGGTATAATTGGCAGCACCTTGCAGAACATTTATTTTATTAATAGACACCTAAAAACAATACAAAAGACAAAGAATACAGCACCATACACTGAATACAACATCATACATAGATGCCAGCTATGGGGTGGGGAGGGATAATTGCCTCCTAGTCTTAAATTTGGTAGGACAATGCCTACCCCCAATCGTGGAACAATGGTAGAGAAAAGTCACAATGGTAAAATGTCAGCAATAATGGCATCAGACAATACACAGTATGTAAGAAAACACATCACCAACACTCATGCAGTTGTCAGTGTTAATGGTTGTTAAATAACTTTATCATCTGATGTAAAACCTGTCCCTGAACCCAGTGGTAGCTGACAACAGTGGAGCTTCATACGGGATCAGGTAGAACTTTGCTGGTGATAGCAATTAGCTGGAACTCCAAGATTACTTTAGATAAAGAATAGCTAAAGATTATACAATAGTTCTAGGATGTGCAAGAGGGTGATAACATCTAGCAGACTCTGGGCTTGGTAATGGCATCTGTGACCCTAGGAAAAAAAAGACAGGCAGGGTTTTAAAAATGTCTTCCTACCTGGACACAATTTGATGAAGTCATACTTGAATATACTAACACGTAAAGAGTTCAGGAATAAAATGTGGATAAATGGGACAAAGGTAAATCAGTATTAAAGTGGTGTCAAGGTGAAAGTAAAAAGAATGCTGTGAACCTAGCATCATACAAAGCACTGCAACATTAAGGAGTCATTATTATGGCTTACGCATGCATAACCATGTCGGAGACTATTTTATTAATGACCTAAAACTTGCCTCCTGTGTACCACTGCATTTCTCCCGGCCCCTTAACAGGTGCTGCATTAAGCAATAAAACAAAAACAACAAAGAAGTTCAACAAGTATTAAGACTGCAATTAAAAAGTCAGTCTCCGGATTTCCATCCAATCAAACTTGCATTTCATTTGCTTCAGACTAAAGTTAGAATCACACCCCCAAAATGGCTGCATCAAAGGTTTGTATAAGCATCTTGAAAGAATAAAGTGGGAGTTTGGTGATGTCAGTGGCTCAAAAGCTGGATGTTTTCTGCTTTCATTTACATTAAGTTAATTTCTCCAAATGCCAAGCTCACCTTATATGGAAGATTAAAGTCATAGTATTCCAAATATTTCAAATGTTTACTTACAGAAATACCTAGATATAATAAGTGACATTCTGTACTCTGGCAACATTGCAATCTGAATAGTTTGAGCCATACGACACAATTTTGACTTTACTGATCCAGTACTTGTTTAGTAGGCAATGTACTTTGTTATTATACACACCCATGAATATAAATATGTATACAGTATATTGTGGATGGGTGGAAGGTGCACAGGAACCCAGTGTTGGGGTACCAGCTGGGTTGCCCCTTTTAATCTGTGGCAACAAGTAACAAAATAGGTGCCTGTGGGCACAAAAAGAGAACATAAAATGCCTCACAGCTCTTGTGAGCATGGAGGAATTTTCGAGTGCCATCCTATATAATCATCTAGGTCCTAATGAGACGCAGTCATGCGGGAGCATTGGGCTTTTATAGGTGTCCAGGTGGAAGGTTGGGTTTATTTGCCCTCAAGAGGGTGGTGTCTTGCTACTGAAGAAGAGAAAAAAGATGACATTGTTAGCGGCTGCTCCCCTTCTTGCCCTGGTGGGATATTCCATACTTTGGAGGACCTCTGAAGGTGTCCCTCAGATATAAACATATAAATATGATGCATGTATGACTGTACTGTATGTATTATATATATATATACATTATATGTATATTTGTATGTGTATATATACAGTATATCTATTGTGGTGGACGGCTGGGGCCCTTGCCCGGCTAGAACGCCACTTTGATGGAAGGTCCAGGGAAGAGGACAGGTTCATGGCAATATTTCTCCCAAAACATGAGAGGGCAACACCCCTGGATTGCACCAGGGCCACAGCCTTGGAGCTTTGAAGCTCAACCCTGTTGGGGCACATGGCCACCAACAGGGAATGCTTGGACAGTTCCGGAGTTCTGGTCTGCAGCACTTCTGCCACACCCAGAAGTGCTGCCGGAAGATGATCCGGGAACACATGGAGTATTTCTGGGGGCCCTTACAGCACTTCCACCACACCCGGGAGTGCTGCCAGAAGAGGATCAGAGTGCACCTGGAGCACTTCCGGGTGCACAAAAAGGAGGCCGCCTCACTCTATTCAAAGAGGCAGAGTCAGGAGGTGGTGGAGAAATCTTGCATGGAGAGGAGCGGCACAGAAAAAGGGAGAGAGAGAGAAAGAGAAACAAAGAAAGAAAAAGAGAGAAAAAGGTTCGAGCAGTATTGTGGGACTGTGTTATACTTTTGGGGAACGGAGAAGATGTTTCCACCAAGGGAAAAGAAATAAGAGAGCTTGTTGGTTTTGCACTTGTGTGTCACTGTGCCATATACATGTCTGTGTGTGTGTATATATGTATGTATATATACTCAGCAAAAAAAGAAACGTCCCTTTTTCCGGACTGTGTATTTCAACAATAATGTTTTAAAAATCCAAATAACTTTACAGATCTTCATTGTAAATTGTTTAAACAATGTTTTCCATGCATGTTCAATTAACCATAATCAATTAATTGACATGCACCTGTGGAATGGTCGTTAAGACCTTAACAGCTTACAGAAAGTAGGCATTTAAGGTCACAGTTCTAAAAACGCAGGACACTAAAGAGACTTGTCTACCGACTGTGAAAAACACCCAAAGAAAGATGCCCAGGGTCCCTGCTCATCTGCGTGAACGTGCATTAGGCATGCTGCAGGGAGGCATGAGGACTGCTGATGTGGCTAGGGCAATAAATTGCCATGTCCACACTGTGAGACGCCTAAGACAGCGCTACAGAGAGACAGGAAGGACAGCTGATCATCCTCGCAGTGGAAGACCACGTGTAACAACACCTGCACAGGATCGGTACATCCGAATATCACACCTGCGTGACAGGTACAGGATGGCCACAACAACTGCCCGAGTCACACCAGGAACACACAATCCCTCCATCAGTGCTCAGACTGTCCGCAATAGGCTGAGAGAGGCTGGACTGAGGGCTTGCAGGCCTGTTGTAAGGCAGGTCCTTACCAGACATCACCAGCAACAACGCCGCCTATGGGCACAAACCCACCTTCGCTGGACCAGACAGGAGTGGCAAAAAGTGTTTCTGCATGACAGCAATGTCAGTGTTCTGCCATGGCCAGCGAAGAGCCCAGATCTCAATCCCATTGAGCACGTCTGGGACCTGTTGGATCGCAGGGTGAGGGCTAGGGCCATTCCCCCCAGAAATGTCCAGGAACTTGCAGGTGCCTTGGTGGAAGAGTGGGGTAACATCTCACAGCAAGAACTGACAAATCTGGTCCAGTCCATGAGGAGGAGATGCACTGCAGTACTTCAAGCAGCTGGTGGCCACACCAGATACTGACTGGTACTTTTGATTTTGAGCCTCCCTTCATTCAGGGACACATTGTGAAACATTTTTAGTTTATGTCTTATGGTGTTGACTCTTTTAGTGTTCATACAAATATTTACACATTAAGTCTACTGAAAGTAAAAACAGTTGAAAGTCAGGGGATGTTTCTTTTTTTGCTGAGTATATATGCCATATGTGGTTTGTTCCTGCCTTGCACTCTATGCTAGCTGGGATAGGCCCCAGCAGACCCCTGCAACCTTTTTCAGAACTAAACAGGTTAAAAAATGACTGACTAACATTACCAATGTCAGAACTGTTACCACTCTGTTTATTCTGCATTGTGGTTTACTAATTCACATGTTTGATGTGCCCATGCACAATTATTTAGCAGGGAGCTTAAAACTATCGCTGCACTTTACAAATTCATCACTAGTATTATATAAATGTCTCTCTTTCTATACTGTATGTACTATCGTGATAATGGGTTATCCATTCCAAGAGAAAAGCAAAATGTTTTAATAAAATGTTTTAATTACTACTAGTATATGGTAGGGTTCAGAAAAACTCAGAGACATAGAGGAAAAATGCACTAGCACATATTGGGTAACACATATTCCACAAGGAGGCAGTAATGCCAAGTGTGAACTGACATCCCTGCAAGAGCATTTGACAGAGCACTTGTGAAAGGAGGAGAAACATTCAACGTTTGAACACCTAGGCTATGTTACTGGTGTACACAATAAAGGAAGGCAAACCAGTAACTGCCAGGAATGCCTGTCATTCTGAAGGTGAGAAAGAGGTCTTAGACAATGGGATAATAAAGTGCACCATGTGGCCACTTTTAAAATAAATACTGACAGGAAGCCAGTAATTTTCCACAAGCAGCACATGTTCCAAGAGCAACGTCCTAGTCCTGTTTAAACATCCTGACCTTTTAAGGACTAAAGATGATTTAGAGGTGTATTGATCTAGGGTAACGTCACAATAAACTATGGCTGGGTGGCTAAGAGATTTTATTGACCCACTGCTGATCCTGGTTCAAGTCAGAAGTAACCCTGGGAAGAGGTCCAGCGAATCTAGATAAGGAAGTGAGCCTGGCAAGGCCTTACTAACATAAAGGGGGCGGGCGCGCGCCCGCGATTGGGAGCATGCACTGATAGCACACTGCCACACTCACCACAGAATGAACCACCGGGGTTGGGAGCCAAGTGCAGAGGGTGACATCTCAGCACCACACTGGAACAGCGTGACGGTTTTTACTGTGGCTGGAGCACCAATCCTGCCGCCAACCTCCAAGTTATCCCTGTAAATTGGAGGACCTGCAGATTAACGTCATACTCAGGATAAAGCAATTGCAGGTTACGGGCCTTGCTCAAAGGCTCAAAGGAAGTCATTTCTGGCATTTACAAGATTCAAACCTGCAACATTGTGATTGCTAGTGCAGATCCCAAGTCTCAGAGCCACCACCCCATCCAAACATAAACAGGACATGTGAAGAGAAAGAGAGAGAGAGTGTGTGAGAGAGAGAGAGAGAGAGACTACTCATTATGTGGTACATTGAGCTGGCAAGCCATCTAAGCATTAAACAAGGACCTACCTCAGTATTGGCAGGACCTAGACAGGCAGAAGTGGGTTGTTTCCGCTTTGCCTATTTTGTATGTTTGTCTTCTCCCTTTGTTTATCCCTTTCTGTATGCTTTAGCTATTTAAAACACCGGTTTGCTTATTTTGACCCTCTTGGCAATGCTCGTTGAGGGAGGCGAATAAAAGTGCCCCCTCTTCTGTTACTCTAATTATTCAGAAAAGTGCTCACATCTGATATGACATGGGACATTACTCTCATACAACAACATCTTTTGGAAGAACCAAATGCTGTGCAAATGAAAAAATTACAAGTCTGATTTATAATCAGTAAATCAACTGTACTTATTTTGAAATATTATAAATTTGCTAGACCTTTGGAACATGAGAACTATTTTAAATTACATTAAAGTACATTGAATTTGCTAATTTAATTCCAGGTGAGCTGGTGCTTATCTCAGGAGCACAAAGTGCAAGGGAGGAACCAACCCTGGACGAGGAGCAAGTCCATTACAACGCCCACTCCTCACTCACTCATACTCCCACAGTTACACTTAGGGAATAATAATAATAATAATAATAATAATCCATTTTATTTATATAGCGCCTTTCCCATGCTCAAGGTAGGGTCCTTTTGAAATTGACTGTCAACCTAACATATACTGTATGTCTTTGGAAAGAATGTGCATACTCCACAGATCACAACCTGGCTTGTTCTCAAGTTCAAGAAACTGATCCATATGGCAGCAGTGCTAACTATTGCATCACCTTCCTAACCTTGTCGATTAGTTCATAAAAGTAAAAATGAAAATACAACTAACAATAACATTCTCAAACCTTCTTAAACCAATTCACCATCTAGAGACACACCTAGGCAGGGTGCCAGATCCATACAGAAAGAATCAAACACACATACTAATATTCATACTCCAACAGGGCCAAATTGGAATCACGATACTACAACATTAACATCCTGGAACGATCATCGGTGTACTGAAAACTAAACATCCTTACCCAAACTGACACTACCACAAGCAATACCTTTGCTTTTAATTCAGTTTAAACAGAAAAAAATCATCAACCTTATGTCGTACCTGAGCATTTTTAAATGACTTTTGACCAGCGTCTGGAAATGAGTTTCGAATCCTGACCTATAGCGTTAAAATGAGTATCAACTTTTAAATAAGACAAGAAGCAAGGACTCCATTTCCCAGAGGCCCTAGCATTACATTTCCGCTCTGTCTCGGAACGGCCCCGCCACTTGCTGGTCGCGCTCCCGGGATCAGTAGGAAGTCAGAAGGACTGTGCAGTAGGTACGGGTTTGTAGTCGCGCTTATTAGTTCGTGGTTAGCTATTCGTCTTTCTGAGTGACTGCGTGGAACATCATCCAGATTTTCCAATTTGAAGACAACTGAGTAAGTTCGGAGTTGTTAGATATATTGCTTCGTTGCTCTCTTAATGTCTGTTGTTACACTGTGCGTATATTTAAAAGAGAAGGAGATTCGGGAGTGGGGGACACGATTACAAAAGGATAATAAATACATTATATATATATGTGTATGAAGTATATTCAGTAACGGCTATACTGTAACATTATTAGGTGGTAGGGGTGCGGTGGCAGGTTAGCTGCACCCTTTTCGTTCTGGAGAAATCTACTCTCTGCTGCTTGGAGGTGGGGCCGCAGGTAAGCGACCCCTTTTTTCCTAGGAAGTTGAGAAGGCGGGGGGTGTGGCCGGCCCGGGAAAGAACTTTTAGTAGGAAGAATATTGCTGGGTGCCAAAGTTTTGAAACGCGTTTGGCGTGGTTTGCGGGGGAAGACTTGTCAACAGGGTGGATATGCCATAATTTGGAGCAGAAAAGCCAAGTTTTTATTTTTACTTAATGGTGGGCGCAGGTACGCCTCTCTGTAATTTAATTTACCGCTGCATGATGCAATGTGTTCCTACGTATTTTTAATCTGTTTGTTTCAAGTTAGGACCTCTTGACAGTTTCACTTAACTATTAAGCAAATTAAAAATTAATATCGGGAAACTCCAACAGTAACAAAAAACATTTGTCAATTTGGCGAACAAGGTCGCGTGCGAACCATTTTAAATTGTGTATTAACTTATATTGTTATATGTAATAAAATCATAAAAGCACAAAGTCTTGCATGCAATGTAGCACGTTTTATATACCGATGCATGTTTTTCTCGACCCTCAGTGTCACACACACACACCAGCGTTTGTAAGTTTCGCTGAATTACCAGTCAGATGAATTAAAATTACATTTTTAGTCACGATGCTCCACTTCCCATTACTGTGTGTCATTTGTAGCCGACATTCGTACTTGCTGAGCACTTCTTTGTGTTATTATATTTATACTTTACTGACTGCAAACAACCCCCCAGAAAGTCTGCTGCCAAGGGCTGTACTTTCTATGTTGTGAACACATGGAAGCTTCTAACAAAAAACATATGGCCAGGGGACATTAATGATTTTAGTCGGTTATTCAAGTCAAATGCGCGAGAAGAGTGTCAGGAGTGATTTGTGACAGACGGGTATCAAGAGTGAAAGAGAAGGTCTACAGGACGGTATTGAGACCGGCTGTGTTATATGGGTTGGAGACAGTGGCACTGACCAGAAAGCAGGAGACAGAGCTGGAGGTGACAGAGTTAAAGATGCTAAGATTTGCACTGGGTGTGATGAGGATGGATAGGATTAGAAATTAGTACATTAGAGGGTCAGCTCAGGTTGGATGGTTGGGAGACAAAGTCAGAGAGGTGAGATTGCGTTGGTTTGGACATGTGCAGAGGAGAGATGCTGCGTATATTGGGAGAAGGATGCTAAGGATAGAGCTGCCTGGGAAGAGGAAAAGAGGAAGGCCTAAGCGAAGGTTTATGGATGTGGTGAGAGAGGACATGCAGGTGATAGGTGTAACAGAGCAAGATGCAGAGGACAGGAAGGTATGGAAGATGATGATCCACTGTGGTGACCCCCAATGGGAACAACTGAAAGAAGATTATTAATCAGGTTTTCCCTAAGCATTTTCAAGTTTTGTTTATTTTTTTCTTGGTTTCATTGTCCTTCTGTGTGCTGAGTTAAGGTAGGTTAATAAAAATAGTGTACCTAAAAATCTGGCACTGTAAACACAACCTTCAAGATTCAGTTAATGTTTCATATTTGTGGTCCGTTTATTTTTTAAAATATATATCAGGACTGCCAAAAAGAACAGATACTGCAGATTTGATTGTGCTTTATTTGCATGGGAAATTTGGCCTTTTACAATAAAAATGCATTAATAAGCAACCCTTCCTTTTAAATATGCATCAAAATAACTGAAAAGAAAGAAAATTTCTAACTTGGTTCGAAAGAAAAAGAGCAGTCACAGTGAGGCATTATAAAGATGTATTACTGTTGGTATAAAGGAGTCCCAGTAATGATTTTTAACAAATGTCTACTGGAACATTCGTTGGATAATTGTCCTCAGTGTTGAATGTAATGTTTCTTATGGAAAAGCTATTCTATTGACTGAAGGATTCTGACCATCATAACAAGACCTCTAAAACTGCATCCCACTCAAATGAAAGTGCTCACTTACTCATTTGATATGCATTTAAAAAATCTTGAAAATACAGAACCGATAGGAAACTCCAAACTGACTGCCACTTTTTAAAATTTTTAAGGAAATGTCATTAAACCTGACTGAAGACTGCTACAGATGAGCAGCAATTTCTGTTTTATATAGCACACTTCACATTTATAAATTGAGATTTCTTACATTTAATCTATAATTTAAATATATTAAAATAAAATTCAATTTAGGATGTTGCGCAGAAGAACTGATCCACAAATATATATGTAAATTGTTGTTTTTTCCCTCAAGTGATAAATTTGCTTTTTTTTTTATTGAATACTGTTATGTATAAGATCTTTTTAAATGTAAAAATGATCTAATATCTTGTCATTTCAGGCTTTATGTTGGGAAAGCCTGACATTTTAGTAAGTCTAGCCAATTACTATTCACTAATTACATTTATGTGGACATTTATTGTACGAAGGTTCTTGATAGTAACAGGATAAATTAACAACTAGTGTTAATTTTGATGGAGTACAAAGAAGTCCTGTTGCTAAGTCTGGCATTGATGATGCAAGTGTTTCTCTTCCACCTTGAGATCCCATTTCAAGGCCAGGAGGAGTAATTTAGTGGCAGTGACACTAAGTGCCATGACAGGAAACTGAAAATAGGAGAATGGCAAAGTGTTAGTAAGAAACAATCACAACAACTGTCACGGTTATTTAAAGGAAATTTGTACAGCTTCACCAGCAGCTCTAACAGGAGTTCATTATGCTAAAATAATAGGTCCTCAGCCTTGGTGTTACTGCTGAGCCTGATTGGACATCTTGAAAAGGCTGTGCTTTTTGTAGTAGTTTTATTTGTCCTATTGTCTTTATGAAGTTCCCCATCTTGTGGCAACTTTAGTCAAAACTGTGAAAAGTTCTATAAGATAAGATGTGGGCACTTTAATCATTTTTTTTTATGTAAAAAGATGACTTTTTTTTTTTTTTTTTTTTTTTTTTTTTAGAAAGAGATGCTGGAATTAAACTTATGTACTCACACTTTCTAGTTACAGTAATGATACTTGATGCAGTATTTTGAACTTACTAATGTTTTATTTAAGTTAGTTATTGTGCCATATGGGATTTTATAGAACTTACCTACTTAAATATTAAACATTCACATTTACTTACACCACAGATTGTCAAGACATCTTGTATGTGTTTAGGACTGGCATAGCTACAGTTCATTAATTCATTTAATTTATGAATTTGTATGTTGCAGAAAAGGGCTGCTTTTTTAATAGCTGGAACTAATAGCCTCTGGTACAAGGCAGAAACCTTGCCTAGATGGGATGCCAATGATTTACAAGGCATGTGCATATCTTCTTCATACAGTATGAGGCCAGTTTAAGGATACCAGTTACCTTAACATGCATGTCTTTGGGATGTCACTGTTACCAATTTTGATGTAGTGTGTTCTGAAATTATCCAGCAGATTTTTTGTTAATAATGTAAATGTTTGTTAATTGATGTTAGTGATGTTGTTTAGTTGTAGTTTTGATGTGAGATGTTTTTATTTGTAACAAAAAATTTCATTTCTACTTAAAGACATGTCTTTTTTTTTTTCTTGTCAATAATATTTTGAAATCTCATGACAAGCAGCAAATTAGCATTTGTGGGTTTTTTCAAATGTGAGTAAAGGAGGTAGTTCCTGCATTATTATTCTCTCTCTCGTGTAAAGTCTTGCAAAGACACCTTTTCACAAGTTAATTTACATAAGTTACTTGATACAGTTAGTGATCTGATTGGTTCCTTTTGTTTCTTTTGCATTATGTTTTTTTATATGCTGCCTTAAGCAGCAAATTTAAATAATTTACAGGAAAGATTTCAGTAATATCAACTGAGTAGTTGTTTTATTCAGTCATTTAAACTCACTATCTATGACGTAATGAGTAGTCGCTAGCATTGTTTAAAGTGACCACAGAGTACAGCATTTAGAGTAGCGCTGAATTTTTTTTATTGAAATCCATTTAGTTGACTTTTTACTTAGTTTCTTCAATTTCTTGGTGTGTTTAAAATGCCTCTGCATTATCTGCTTTGTTTCTTGACAGCAATTTGGTGGAAGTGAGCTAAATTTAGTTATTTGAGTTACAAGAACTTTAACAAAAAGAAAATAATTTATAAAATGTGGAATAATTTCGCAGAGCCAGTTTAGTTATAAATTAATTCAGTGTTTTGCACACAATCAATGTCATTTGTCACTCATATCTGCATTTATTCATTATATGTTAGCTGTTTATTTCAAAATTCAGTCAGTCAATTACTTTTTCAAATATCAGTGCTTAGTATTATACATGTAATTTGTACTAAATGAAAACACAGAAATGCACACATTCCATAATTAATTAATTCTACCGCCACATTCTAAGTACAGAGAAAGCTCATTTTTGGCTTAATAGTTGTCAAAGGCATTGTCAGAGTAAAGGAAATTACCGGGGACTTAAGATCAGGGGAGTGACCCTTTGAAACCTCTCCAAATTAAGGGGATCCTAACTTCTGCACACCACTTTTTGCACACAAGCTGGTAGAAAACAGTAGATCTTATCTACAAGTTTACTGCCCGCATAGTGAGTCTTCTAGGGGCAACGTGGCATGGCTGAGGCCATGTCATATTTATGCAAACTCATTTATATTTAAGTTTTTCTTTGTTCTCTGTGTAGAAGTAATAATTTGGAGGCTAGATAACTGTTGTGTTTGTATGTGTGTATATATGTATGTGTATGTATGTGTGTGTGTATATATATGTGTGTATATATATATATATATATATATATATATATACTTTTTTTTTTTTTTTTATTGCTTAGATTCAATCTTTAGACTATAGTTCTGAAGACATCTGAACATTATGCTTTAAAACGTAGCAGGTAATTAAACTAACTGATAGACTTCACAAGCCTGACTTTTTGTTTTTTCATTTTACACCTATTTCTAATATTTTCTTTTGACAGCTTCGTATTATTGTACCATAGTTAGTTAGCAGTTCCACTGCATGATAGCAGATATTGCTTTCTAAATCCGCAGTGTTGAATTCATGCATGCATAGACTTGTCTGCTCATGCAGGACAGAATGGCTGACATTTTTGTTAATCGGGAAAACAAAGGGAATTGGAACATGCCACATTTAATTCATGAGAAGGGAGATCGATGGGCTGACTGACGAGGAAATGGAATGTAAAGGCTGTTTTTCCAACACTTGTGTTACTACCTTGGTTATTGCTTTAAAGATCAATGGAATTGTATTAAGAGTTGTGCTGTTATAACTCTAGAAGCGCAGCCAGGTATACAATGCATAGTACTATACGAAAAAAAAAATTGATTTTCTCAGTGTAGGGGACTGCATTATCCAGAGAAAAATAGGTTGCTTTTTTCAAAGCCCCACTCAAACCCTGCTTTAGCTGCAGGGTTATATTAAACATTATAAAAGATTATACAGATGTAGAAAATGTTAACCCTTTTCTTAATAAGATGGGTCTGTACAGAGTTATGGAATTCCAGGTTTTTAGGCAAGTTAGTGCTACCTACATTGAGTATCATAGAAAAGCAGGGAACCAGTTTCATTTTTTTATTGATAGCGCTTATAAATATTCTTCTTAATATATGCGCAACATAAATATTTCGCCTCGAAAGGTACATAAACATGTCCTTTTGTTGAGATATATCTTGCATATTCTACAGAAGAGAAAAATTAGAAAGACATACAAATTGTAATTTAAGCTACTGTATATGTGTCTGTTTGTCAGATTTAGTTTTAATTTTTTTTTTTTCAGGAAAGTAACACAATATACAGTCAATCGATAAAATTTGCATACATTGTATAAAAAATAATTACAAAATCAATCTAGAACAGTGGTTCCCAACCTATGGTCCACGTATTTCATCAGCTGGTCCATGGCCTTTTAATCAGTTTGTACTGTGCTTTGATTTTGCTGTGGTTCCCACATGCACTTTTAGTGGTCATAATATTATATATACGATAAATGGCCTTATGGCTTATAGCCATGTTTCTTGAACTATACGTTGCAATGTAATGTTTGTTTTGTGTAGCCACTCTTTTTTTCTTGTACGAATTTTGTTGTACAATTGAAAATTGCAAGAACACCAGAAATTATCACAAGGATGAGACAGGCTATAGAGCTCTTGACAATACATCACAACTGCAGTTCGTAGGATGATGATTCTTCTTTCTGCTGCTCCCATTATGGGTTGCCACAGTGGATCATCTTCTTCCATATCTTTCTGTCCTCTGCATCTTGTTCTGTTACACCCATCACCTGTATGTCCTCTCTCACCACACCAGCATAATCCTTAGCATTCTTTTCCCAATATACCCAGAATCTCTCCTCTGCACATGTCCAAAGCAACGCAATCTTGCCTGTCTGACTTTGTCTCCCAATCATCCATCTTGAGCTGACCCTCTAATGTACTCATTTCTAATATAAACTTCTCAAATCAGACTGTACACCATGTACACATATACAAGATACAAATATCGAACATAAATTTATGAATAATAATTGAGCTGTGTAACTGAACATTTTCTGCAATTTATTAAATTGTTCAGTTGGCATGATGAAATATTTACAAACTTGTTTAGAAAAATGTATTGTTAATGTTAGGGCTCCTGTGAATAGAGTTATTTTAAAAAATGTCATTTAAAACAAAGCAAATAAACAGCATTGATTATTTTTACCACTTTATTCCTTATTGTGTGCCATGAGTCATGTGACTAAGTGACCATTTGCACTATACTTTCAAAAATCATCATTCCATACACTGCGCCCATTAGAAAGAATTTTTCTTTGCTTTACTAAAGCTTAACGCTCGTCATATGTACTGGCTTTGGTATGTCTATTCCCTGTTTTGAATGATGATTTTTTTTTTTTAATTAACAATGTTTTTTCTTTCCACTTTTTTCTATTTTAGTTCACTATTTTTATTATACAGTAATCCCTCGCTATATCGCGCTTCGACTTTCACGGCTTCACTCTATCGCGGATTTTATATGAAAGCATAACTAAATATATAACGCGGATTTTTCGCTGCTTCGCGGGTTCTGCGGACAATGTGTCTTTTTACTTCCTGTACATGCTTCCTCAGTTGGTGTGCCCAGTTAATTTCATACAAGGGACGCTATTGGCGGATGGCTGAGAAGCTAACCAATCAGAGCACGCAGTTAAGTTCTCCTGACTGAGAAGCTAACCAATCAGAGCACGCAGTTGAGTTCTCCTGACTGAGAAGCTAACCAATCAGAGCACGCAGTTGAGTTCTCCTGACTGAGAAGCTAACCAATCAGAGCATGCAGTTGAGCTCCTGCGTGCTGAATGCAGTGTTAACCAGGAAGTCTCGTCTCGCTCATTCAGCATCAACGTGTTTCGCTGTGTAAAGAGTTGTGCTCTTTTGTGTTTATCTTTGTGCATAGTCAAGCCCTTCATTATGGCTCCAAAACAATCTGCTACTACTTCAGGGGCCGTGCCCAAGCGCAAGAAGAAGATGTTAACGATTGCCGAAAAGGTAAACGTTTTGGATTTGTTGAAGGCTACGATTCTTTTTATTTAAAAAGTAGGAAAGAAATATAAGATCTACGGCCGCAGTGTCCTTTTAACCAGGGTGCAAAACGAGTTGTAAGTGGATGTAATAAGGCAGTAGTCTGGATGGAATCTGCTTTAGGGATTTGGATTGAAGACTGCCAGAAGAAGAACAATGGCAGTGCTACACAGTCGCCTGAAGTGGCTCCTTTACAAGGGCTGTAATGCTCTCCTTTGTTGTGCAGTAAAATTAAACTCATTGTTATCGGACAAGTCATCGTGTCATTGTTGGTGAGTAACCATAATTAATTTTCTTCTTACAGTGCTTAGTACATGTACGTACGTTTAGTGTCACTGTACACACATTTACTGTATACTATTTTTCTTGCATTGTACGTATTTATTGCTGGTGGCCTGTCTATCGTAATGGCTGTAACATATGTGATATCGGAGACACTCAATATCTTTAAAATAATATTTAGGTTTTACTGTATATAAACAGTGTGTTTATATACATAATTTCAATGAATCTTACCTAATATTTAAGAGAATACAAAGGGATTATGCTGTATAACTCTGCGGGGAATATTTATAAACAGTGTGGGAGAGTTTATCAGGGCTTAAAATATATAAAAATAACCATACAAACATATGGTTTCTATTTCGCGGATTTTCACCTATCGCGGGGGGGTCTGGAACGCAACCCCCGCGATCAAAGAGGGATTACTGTATAGCATTTATTATTTGTTATGGCTCCTACAACCTGTTGACCTTTTAGAGCAAGAAAAACTTAATTGAACCGTTTTCTGATCTGCATCTTAAGGAAGTGAAAAGTAACTGCATTAATGTGGCAACTTTCAGGATTCAAATGTGTGAAGATTATCCAGTACTGAGTGAAAAAGCACTTAAAGTGCTTCTACCTTTTAACTCAACTTGCTCTCATGTGAACCTGCATTTTCTGCTTTTAGCACTATAAAAACAAAACATAGAAATTGTTTGCAAGTAGAACCAGCTTTGAGACTGCCTTTTAACTTCTATGAAGCCTAATATTGAAAAAACTAAGGAATGAAATGCAAGCACAAGGCTCCCATTAAATGTTTAATTGAATATTATAATATCGAATAATATTTAATCAATATGCATTTAACCAGTATCTGTGTAACCAATAAATTGCATGTATAATTTATTTTTCATTACTGTTACCTTACAATTTCCTTGTCAATTAGCAATTAATTAGTTGTGTTTTTGAATATCAGTCTGTTCATCTATTTAATAAACATAATTAAGGGTTTATGGCATTGCAATATTATGTATAAGCTGGAGATCCACAACTTGCATTGCTGCAACTATTATTTTCAAAATCAGTTCATCTGTTGATCATTTTCTCAATCAATTGATTAGTTGGATTGCAAAAAAGTAAAGATTTATTATTTTCATGTGAAATTAAACGCTGTGGTGGATGGCCGGCTTCATATTCCGGCCCTCACCCCGAGGCCGCCAGGAGGAGCTGTCCCGACAGCATGGACGGGCCCCGAATTCCAGCAGGGCCTCATGGACTATGTAGTTTTTATGCACAGCCCTGCTGGATACCTTGTGGACCACTGGGAGTCGCTGTCGGGAGGCCCGTGGACTCATATATGTCCTATACACCGGAAGTGCGTCATAATCCCGGGACAGGAAGAAACGACGTGCTTCCGGGGTAAAGATAAGGACTATTTACCCTGATCCGGAAGGAATAAGGACTTGTGGACTGTTGGGCAGGAACACCTCCGGGTCAGGGAGTATAAAGGACTGTGGGAGCTCCCAGACGGCGAGCTGAGCTGGGAGGAAGGGTGGCTAAGTGTCTGGGAGAGGAGGATTGAGTATATTATTGGAGTATTGTTATTTATGAGTAGTGTGGAGTGGAGGGTGCTTAGTACACATATTTATAATAAAAAGAATAATAGTTGTACTTTTACCTGGTGTTTAGCGTGGTATCTGAGGGTGAAAGAGGTGGATCAGAACCTCTACTGCGACAACGCATAAAGTGCATATAATGGAACCTTTCACCAAAAACAGAGTTGTGTAAAATTTCAGAAAAGTATTATTTAAAAAAGAACTGCTTGGAGATATTTTAAACTAAATAAATAAAAATAAATCGAAAATAAATAGTAATATAATGAGACAGTAACACTTGTGATACTGGTTGTGTAGTGAACACACACACAATTTCCTTAAAAAATTAAATTTACTAAACTCGCAAAGTGGCTTATCACATTAAACCAACACTTCAAAATTAAATATGTAGCTGAAGTTGTTTTTTTTTTTTTTCTTTTCTGTGAATATGCAGTTTACTGGCAGAACATCATGAAAATATCTGACCACCATAATAGTCCACCATAGAATGAATACTTTTAGTTTATCATAACTTTTAGTTCATTTTTTTCTGTACATCTGCAGCAATGTTTGAAATTTGTCCAGAGTAGTTTTTTTTTCTGCCAAAACAAGCGGTTTTGTTGTGTGAAACATTTGTACATTTGTTTGCAACATAGTGTTGCAGTCTGCTGCATGTCATTTGCTGTTGAGAATGTAAGATTTTCGAATTTGAAACAGTGTGATCCTGTCACAAAATGTGCTTTACCGGCTATAGTAGTCTTCCTGCAGCAGTACTTTAACATTATTGCGTACTACTCTAGATTGTATAAAAGCCAGTTGAGAACCAATAGCCAATTAGTCTGAAACATTGTTTTCCACCCTGCTCCTTCCTTTTGACTCGGACAGAGTGATAAGCCTTTCAGTTTCTGTTGATATGCTGTGGCATGCATTGCTGCACTCGCTTCTTATTTTTCTCTGTATAGTACCAAAGTCTTTGATTTTCTTTGTACTCAAGACTAAAAAAAACATAAAAGAAAAACAGTTTTCTGCTCAGACAGGGATGTACGTTTCTTTAAATTAACATAGGTTCTTAACTAAGCTTTCTCTATTGAAGTTTTTGATTGTGTTTTATTTGTGTGTGTGTGTGTGTGTGTGTATATATTTAATATAGAGTTGGGGTATAAGGGGGTCCCACTTGGCTTTTCATATGCAATGTTCTAAATTTAGTTTGGTTGGTTGTTTTGGTGGAGCAGTGTTTTAGATGGGTGCCTTGTTAAACTAAAACAGTGACTTTTTGAAATTTTTTCAGTTTTTTATCGGGATGCATAGCATGAAAGTAGACTGCCCTTGTCACCTGAATGTCTGGCCTCCATAGTAGATTATTATCTGAGTAAAATAGTAAATCATTTCAATTTGCAGATAATGGAGCTGTGAGCTTGGTTTGGTGCAAGATAAAATAGTACTAACAAAATGGCTCTGTGCATGACAGCTTATGTTTGAAAGGCAGCTTGACCCAATCAAATTAACAGAAGAGTTAAACGTGCAGTGATCAGTTAGATATTTTTTGAAACATATTTAACCTTTAACTGATTGAATCAGTAGTGCTAAAGCATTTAAAAAATACAACTATCTTTCCAGTGCCCTAAAAACAATGTGGAATGCCTTAGTGACTATTGTGCTGACTCCATTTATTATGAAATAATTAGAGAGACTGTGCTGGAACACATTCAAAGTTTTATTCCAGGCAGCTTGGACCTCCAGCAGTTTGCTTATAAACATAAGTAGTCTACAGAGGATGCTGTAGCCCTTGCGCTTTATAGAACCTTGGACCATCTGGATAACAAAACACTTGTGTCAGACTGTTATTTGTAGATTATAGCTCTGCTTTCTACACAGTAATTCTATCCAGACTAATCAGTAAGATCATTGACCTGAGTCTCGGTGCCTCCCTTTGCAGCTGCCACTTGGACTTTATGACTGCTGGATCCTAGCACATGCGGCATCTCTTGGGGTAGTGTACTAAGTTCTTTGCTGTTCTGTCAGTTCACTGATGCTTGTATGGCCAGATATATCTCTGATACCATCATAAACTTTTCTGATGATTCCACAATCATAGGCTTAATCTCAGATTTTTGATGATACAGCCTATTGAGAGGAGATCAGGCTCCTATCAGAGTGGTGTCAGGACAGAAACCTCTATCTGAATGTCAGCAAGGCTAAGGAGATGATCATTGATTTCAGTCAAATCACACCCCCACTTACATTGAGTGAACAGTTTTAAATTCTTGGGGTACCATTACCAATGATCTTAGGTGAATAGAACATACCACAGCAGTAATAAAAAAGGCCCATCTTCAACTTTACTTTTTTAGACATCTGAGGATGGTCCGAAAATCTCCAGCAGATCTGATCAACTTTAGACAATTTTAAATGAGGCAATTGTGATTAATAAATCATTTTTAAGTTGAATTTTCGAGTACTTGGGACATAGAGCTAGAGTGTATTCTATGAATTGCTGACTTTCATTCCTCTTCTGTGATGTTAATTCAAATGCCATTTTCCCACCAAATCCTAGGATCATTGGAGGCACAATTTTTGAGATGTTTTTATATATTGAAGATGCTGTCTGAATCTTCAAGACTGACAAGTATTGCCTATATGGGAGGTATAGAAAAATTAGATAGGTTTCTTTAAACACACTTTCTAATCTGAAAATAGTGGAAAAATTATGCTACTGGAAAGTTTAAATTTGAAGCATCCATCAATCCATCCATTTTCCAACCCACTGAATCCGAACACAGGGTCACAGGGGTCTGCTGGAGCCAATCCCAGCCAACACAGGGCACAAGGCAGGAATCCAATCCCAGGCAGGGTGCCAACCCACCGCAGGACACACACAAACATACCCACACACCAAGCACACACTAGGGCCAATTCAGAATCGCCAATCCACCTAACCTGCATGTCTTTGGACTGTGGGAGGAAACCGGAGTGCCCGGAGGAAACCCACGCAGACACGGGGAGAACATGCAAACTCCATGCAGGGAGGACCCGGGAAGCAAACCCGGGTCTCCTAACTGCGAGGCAGCAGCGCTACCACTGCGCACCGTGCCGCCCAATTTGAAGCATGATTGTTCATAAGATGCAAGATATATATGTTATTTATATAGTTGTACAAGTGTTTTAATCTTGAACATTTTCCAAAGATTAAATACTGAGTAAGTTTGAAATTGAAAGAGGTGATTATTATATAGAGCAGTGGTTCTTAAATTTTTTTTTTCCTTGCAACCCAATTTTGCCTGTTGCTGGTCTTGGCAACTTGTAATCACCACAGAACAGCAACCAATCATCACTCTGTTCAACGTTGGAGAATTACCGCTGATCGTCATCTGGGGGGTTTGTT
Source organism: Polypterus bichir lapradei (assembly GCA_026402145.1). NCBI lineage: Eukaryota > Metazoa > Chordata > Cladistia > Polypteriformes > Polypteridae > Polypterus > Polypterus bichir. The sequence continues at coordinate 75,487,426 of JANRMT010062813.1, read as the reverse complement.
TCCCCCTTGCAATTGTCGGCTTATCTGAAGGCTTTCCGCAAACTTACATTTACATTTATTTGCTTAGCAGAAGCTTTTATCCAAAGCAACTTACAAAAGAAGTAAACAGTAGAGTATATGTTAAGTTAGGGCCTGTTTATTCAGCAAATATAAAAGGACAACAACAAAATTTATTTATATAGCACGTTTTCATAAAAATGATATACCTCAAAGTGCTTGACAAGTTGAAGAAAGAAAAAAGAAAAAAATATAAAAATAAAATTAGGCAATACTAATTAACAAAAAACAAAAGTTTATTGCCAAAAGTGAAAAGGTGTAATAACTTATAGATTTACAATCAGATTATAATCACTAAAGCAATTAAGCAATCTCTATAAACAATATAAGCAATTAAACAAATTAATCACAGTATAAAATATATAAAATATAAATATATATATATATATATATATATAAAAATTTATTCACAAATATATTTGATAGATATTCACAGAACAGTTGGGTCATCAGTCACTTCTTAAATACATTGAGGGAGTCAGCAGTGTGGGGTGGAGGTGGCTGTTTCGTTCCACCAACTAGGAACTATACAGGAAAAGAATCTGAATTGAGATTTGATACCATGCAGAGATGGCATCACCAGATACTATTCACTGGCACACCTGTGTGGGCAAGAAGGAGCAGAGCACTTCTCCAGTGTCTCCATATACTCTGGTGTTGACCCATTACTATTCTAGTTTTAATTTGTTACCAACCTCCTCTCGCTACTCGCATGTGGCACTTGTTTCCACTGCCCTAATGCCAAGTTGTTTGCCTGCTTAAAAAAGTCATCTATGATAGAGGATCACTGAAATCATTGGGTAGAAGGGTCCTTTAATCAGATTGGCCAGACAAGAGCTGTGGATTGGCCAGTAGGGGTGGGGAAGGCAGTTTGATGGCTGAAGTCTCCAGGACTCTGAACAGGTCTGAATCCTATTATGTGATATAATCTACTCTTGCATTTTGTTGTGTCCTTGTACTATTACTATTGTACTGTTGTGTTGTATTAATGATCAATTGTGTTTTGTTCTTTGTATTGTATTTACTCCACTTTCTGACACCCACTGCATGCCCAACCTACCTAGAAAGAGATCTCTCTCTCAATTACCTTTCCTGAGATTTCTTCCATTTTTTCCCCACAATGTTTTTTTGGCAGTTTTTTCTTGTCTTCTTAGAGAGTCAAGGCTGGGGAGCTGTCAAAACACGGGGCTGGTTAATGCTCATTCTGGCACTCTTTGTGTGATTTTGGGCTATACAAAAATAAAACTGTATTTTATTGTACTACTCTTTAAGCAAGCATCAGAGATTTCAACTTAATGTGTGCTACTACCGGAAGCCAATGTAGCGACGTGAAAAGAGGAGTGACATGTTCCATGTGCCTAATCGCAAAACTTTTTCATTCAGTACAATTGCAATTCATGACTTGGTTTGAGCCATAGTTTAGAAACACTGGTGTGGTGGAAAATCATATTGTCAGTTTGTCAGATTTTTAGTAAAATTTGAACACATTGATGTAAATGTATTCCAATGACCTTAACATTCATCTCTCCACCAAAATTATTTTTTAGCGCAAACACAGTTTTGATTCCATTGACTTTAGGGATAGTGATTGGTAAATTTTTATAGTTGTGGTAAGCAGATGAATAAAGCATAGTGCTAGGCAGGAACGGGTCTGAACAACACCTTAGGAAATGGGGATGGGCAATGGTCAAAATATCTCCCATCATTCTGGTGTGCTTTGTGTCTGTGTTAGGTGCCCTGGAAGAAAGTAGGTAGGAGCACCACCAGAGAATGAAAGAGAAGGAACTAGTACTTGTAACTGGCAAGGGGCCTCATGACTTTTGGAAGACAGTTGTACCTTTATACAGAGAAAAAAAGAGAGAATGCTGAAGGCGGCAACACCGTTTTGTTGTTAAAAGACATGTTAATCTACATCAGATACTCTGTGATATGCTGCCCTTCTAACCAAACAAGTAGTTTTCTGCCTCACTCCACGCTGTCCATGCAACGTGGTCGCAGAGAGCTTAAACAACTCTGCACATCTACATAGAAAACGACAAGGGGTGAGCGAGCTTTCTTGAAGGCTTTTGCTGGACGTACCTCGTTGTAAACTGAAATATATATTAAAGAAACATACAGGCATTTACAGGTGTACAACCAAAGACAGTAAAGAATGATTTACAAAGCAATACATAGCAGACAGTGTACATTAAACAATAAGGCTTTAAAAGACACTTGCAAGGCGAGTGATTTCCCCGTTTGGATCAAGACAAAGAGAAGCGTGTAGACAGAGGTGTAAATTGCTGCGTACCACATCTAACCAGACCTAGGGGTTTATATACCCAAAAAGATACGCTTCGTACGTGACCAAAACAAGAGATAAAGGGGTGCATATGTGAGACACATGGGGTGTATTGTAGTGCTGGGTGGTATGACCAAAATTCTGTACCACGGTATTTTTCAAAATTATACCGGTTTCACGGTATTCGACGGTATTTTTATCCCCATGCATTAGTGGATGTTGACTGCAGTAGACTGGCTAAGAATAACCTATTCCACTGTGATGAGAATCGTAAATTGTACAAAAATACATTTTAATGTGCACAAAAGTACTAATACAGGTTTGCATGGCCCCATAAAGTGATAGTTTTCAAGGGGGTGGCACTAATGAAGAGAAGGAATCACATTGCATGACAGTTGCAGTCAAAATATAGAACCTTTTTATTGAACAAATTTTGCAAACAACTTAAACTATAATTTTGACAACATATTTTCAACCATCCAAAGAGGCATTTAGACTTAGTAAAGTATCCAGAGGTGCTTGTCAAAAGTTGTATTACACTGAACATGTCTTAGAAAAGGAATTAATAGTAATTTTTTTATAAACCAACTACACTTTCTGTTAATGTTAACAATCTCCATCCTCTGACATGTTAGCTATATGGATTGTAATGGCATTGGTTATCCCGATCCACTGCTTGCTTTTTTTTGTCGTAGGCAGACCCTCTAGCAAACGCGTCTACAAGTGACGTCTGACTCGAGTGTCCTCTAGCTTTTTCAGTTTTACCCGAGGACATGGAGGGTGCCAATCTTAGTTCCATACATTCATGGTACACCAAAGCATGTTTGCGGCTAAGGTGGTGTAGCAAATTGCCTCCGGTGACAACATTTGCAGTAAATAGTTGTTTGGTCCACATCCGGCCTTTTAAAACCAAAGTATCTCCAGACAACAACTTTTTTTTTTTTTTTTTTTTCCATCGGCAAAAGTTCTTCTGTGTCATCACGTTCAACTTTATCGTCTGCTACAGCTTCAGTTTCTCAATGTTCTCTGTCCATTTTCACAGCTCAATACCTCCACTAACGCATGTACTCCGTTGCATGCGTGTTTAGCAGTGCAAAAGGTCCCCCCTTAAACAGTTTCCCACTGTGCCACGTTCCGAACATTGTTTAGGCTATTTAATTAATAATTAAATTAATAATTAAGTATTGCGGTATAAGAAAAATCCATATAATAACAAAAGTAAAAAACGGTTTTCGGTATGAGCTGGTATACCTCCCAGCACTAGTCTATTGTATTCAAATGTTTATTATGGGACCAACGTGCTTTACGTGAGTGTCATAGACTTTTACAGCACCACTCTTTTTCTGTCTTTTACAAACCTGAAGTCCGCAATCTTGGTGTTACTTTTGATAGTAACCTCTCTTTTGAGAAACAAGTAAATTCTGTAGTCAAGAGTTGCTTTTTCCAACTTCTATTAGGTAAGATAAAGCCTTTTTTATCTTCTAGGGATTTTGAGAAAGCTAATCTTGCTTTTATTTTTTCTCACCTCGATTACTGCAACTCGCTGTATTCTGGGATTAACAAATCTCTGATACACAGGTTACAGCTGGTCCAAAATGCTGCCGCTCGCTTTCTGGTTGGGGCAAGAAAGTATGACTCTGTTTCTCCTATTTTAGCTTCTTTACACTGGCTGCCTGTCAGTTTTCGAATTGATTTTAAAATCTTGCTGCTAGTTTTTAAATATTTACATGGGCTTGCTCCTGCCTATTTATCTGAATTGTGTATTTTACACCAGCCATCCAGAGTGCTTAGATCTTCTAAAACCAAAGGGGGCAGGGCCTTTGCAGCTGCTGTGCCTCGCCTGTGGAACTCTTTACTCATTACATAAAGGAGTCATCTACAATTGAAATGTTCAAAACAAGATTAAAAACACATTTCTATTCACTTGCATTCCGTGACCTTCAGTAATACTGATGGTTTCCTCTTTATGATTATTTAACATTATTTCTATTTATTATGTATCTTATTTTGTGTTCATATATTTTATTTCTAGTTATGTTTTTATGTTAATTGTTTTGTTTTTCTTTTTTTCTATTATTGTAAAGCACTTTGGCCACACCATTACTATGTTGTTTTAAATGTGCTATATAAATAAATTGACATTGACACTGTGAGTGTGGGACGTGACTGACTGGTGTGTTAATAAATGACTAGATGATGGGGGAGCATAGTTCAACAAACAATAGCTGACTGCTAACAACATGTAGAGCAGAACAAGTAGCTAAATTAATCTTTTATTTTTCTTTAATAAAATGTTTTTATTTAAAAAAAACTCTTTCTTCCTTGGCATTATTCTAGTGTTGGGCATGCTACAAGATTGATCTTGTGATTAACAATGTCCCCTCATTTACAGAATACTTTCATAGTCTGCAGTGTCATCCTTTGTATGGTCTGCAAAATTGGTGCTTTGGTAGTATGCATTTTTAGTTGGTTTTATTTTTATGTTAAGAGACTTGCCCTTTCCTGGCAGCAGTCAACCATAGACAGAATGACAGTGGATCAAAAATGTTGCAAGATTAATTAATGTTTATGCTTAATCTGTATAGTGCATACAAATGTAAAAATATCTTCTCACTTAGAAAGTATCATTGAAAAGTGTCCAGTGTTGTAAAATCAATAATAATAACAAAACATAAAAACTTGGAGGAGAATGTTTCCAGTGATGTGATACTGCAAAAAAGTGTGGTTTGTGATTATTATTGTCTGTTGTCTTACTAAGCTTGACTGAAATACAGGCTTCACTTTGATAGTGATTGTGTTTATATATTTGTTAGTTATTTTTACAAATATCTTTTTAGTATAACTAAAGTATTATATTGTAACTTGTGCTCATTTCCTTAGGTATAGAAGCCCAACATGCTAGACACAAAGTGTCAAGTAGATTTGTTCAGAGAGAAATTGGAGAAAAGGTGCAGTGATGGAGGAAATACTTAAGAGATTGGGAACACTGTTGTATGTGAAAATGAAAAGAAAGTTATGCACATTAAGCTTGTATCACCTTGTTTAAAGTAGGGATATGCTGACTGTTTTTTAAGGCTGATGCTGATCACCAGTTTCATGTTACTGGACTAAACAATTCTGGAACTGATTTTGATTTTTTTTCCTTTATCTCTTTTTAAAAAAAAAAAAACTTTTTACACTAAGCTCCTGCATATCCAGACACAGAAGCCTTATGACCTATATTAAAGTGTTAACATTTATTTTTACTAGCAAAATACCCGCGCTTCGCAGCGGCGAAGTACTGCCTTAAAATTTTTATTAAGAAAAAAATGTAACCTTTTTAACTGAGGGAAAATATGCCAATAATTATTTGTTAAGGATCTCTTTGTATACCATGTTGTCAGTTCGGCCCTCCGGTTGTAACATGACCAAGCTGTGCGCTGAGCTTACTCTTGAGCATGTAACTTACAGTTGGCCATGTCAACAGTAATCTTGTCTCAAATCTCACAGCTTGGATTGCTGCTGTCATAATCGGTTTGAGTTTCATGGTTTATTTCAATTACGACAGTATTTGCAGGATTTGTTTTGTTGAAGTGACATTCGGCATCTGTCAAGCGTTGTAAGCACACAACCGGTTTCATCGATAAAATCACATCCAGCTTTTGAGAGTTTAAACATTCATAAACATCAAAGTGTCCACTAGGGGTGTAACGGTACACTAAAATGTAATTTCGGTTCGGTTCACTTTCTTGAGGTACTCGGTTCGGTTAATTTTCGGCACAAAAAAGGCAGGAAAAAAATGACTTTAAATGCTTTTATTTAAAAAAAAAATACAAACAATAGAATTTGTATAAATAAATTAAAGCGACCCATTTGGGTGATATTTCAAATAAATTAGACTCTTGAGTTTTTAAAACTATTGTAACAATTTAAATAAACAAGTAACAAATGTAAACTTTGAACATGTAGCCGCAACAGCCTGAATATGACAAATAAAACTATTCAAGCTTAAAGTTTTTGGCTAGAAAGATTAATTTATCCACATTTTCTGCAGAAAGCACAGATCTGGTTGCAGTGACAATATCTCCAGCAGTGGAGAAGACCCGTTCACTAGCAACAGAGGTAGCTGGAATACAGAGGTAACGCTTTGCGAGTTTTGCTATGTGTGGGTATGTAGCCTCATTGCCTTTCCACCAAAGAAGAGGATCAGCTTCAAGGGAAAGGCACCCTGAAGCTCTGTACTTACTGACCTCTTCTTGGACCTGCTCCAAAAGGGTTGGTTTACTACTTCCCCCCTGTCTCTGGAAAAGTTCACCAAAAAGTTCAGTCATTACAGACTTCTTAGCTGGAGGTGATCTGGTGGATGATGCCTCTGGAGATGATGAGGATCCAGCTCCTATCTCTGTGGCATCCTCAGTCTGCAAAAGAAAAAGTAATGTTTTGGGGCTAATTAATAATGTAATTAAAAACAAAAAGGGTATTAGATCATAATTTAATACCTCTTCTTCTGTGGTTGTCATCATTTCTGTTATGATGTCGCTGAATATCTTCTGTCTCTCATCATCTTCTATGTGAGGCAAGGCTTTGAATCGGGGGTCCAGGGCTGTGCATTTGTGCAAAAAGTCATAGCACACAGAGTATCTTTCTTTCAGGCTTCTTGTGACTGCTAGCTTGACCTCTCTCACAGCAGAACTGTCTTCTTGTTTTGGTGCCATAGAGTGGAGAACAGTAGTTTTCAAGGAGATTATCATGGACACAGACGCTCTGGATTCAGTGCTCATCAGGGTTGTGATTGTTTTTAGAGGTTTAAGTGCTTCAATCACTTCCTCTGCCATTGCCACTTCTTTGTCATCGAGTGTGTATATATCTTTGTTCTTGAGAGGTTTCTCAGTTAGTGCTGAATATATAGCTGCCTGCTGTTCAAGGTATCTCTGAAGCATGTCATAACTTGAATTCCATCGTGTGGGGACATCTTGAATGAGAGAATGCTTTGGAATATTCAGCATTTCTTGTTTGCTTTCCAGGATGTGCGCTGCTGTGGTGCTTTTGTGAAAAAATGTCACAATCTTTCTTACTTTTCCCAATAATCTAGATATCTGGTTGATGCTTGTTACTTTTTGAGAGGCTAGATTAATGGTGTGTGCAAAACAACCAATCTGAGGGCCCAGTCCTGCTTCTTTTACAGCACTGACAATGTTTTTAGCATTGTCTGTGGTTACAGGAATTGTGGTCCCAGGTCTCTCCAGCTTCCATTCATTCACAGCCTCCTTCAGGTGCTCTGCAAGATTTGTGCTAGTGTGCTGTTCATAAACAGGTCTCGTTTGCAGAACGTGATTCCTCATCTCCCATTGTGGCAAAATGTACTGGACAGTTACTGTTAAATAGCTCTCTGTTGCGCGTGAAGTCCAACTATCTGTCGTAAGTGAAAGAGAGGGCACCCGAGATAGCTCGCTGACGACATCACTTCTAGTTTTTTCATAAAGTGCTGGTACAACTTTCTGACTAAAGTGAGGACGTGATGGTATTTCGTAGCGAGGCTCAAGAACTTTAATCATATACTTAAAGCCAGCGTTCTCAACAACTGAATATGGACGTAATCCCGTAGCTATGAAGACTCCAATACCATGTGTTATTGCTTTGGCCCGGTCAGAGTTGCTCGCTAGATGTTGTTTAAAAGCTGAAGTTATCGGTGTTACTGTTTGCACCAAGCTGGTTTTCTTTCTTGTAGAGGAAACATTCACAGATGGATGGTGCCGTTTTAAGTGTGTTAACATATTAGACGTGTTTCCTGCAGCGTACCCGATCTCCGTGGTGGAACAATATCGACAAACAACTTTGGATTTATCCACTTGCCGTTGTCCATCGGTAACTTTAACGGGGAAGCCAAAGTGTTCCCAGACAGGAGAACGTAATGAGCTGGGAGGGTCTTCCAGCTCAGGCTTCTTGCTTGCATTTGCCATAACCCCATTTGTCACGTCTGCGAGCTACTGGCGCGCCTCTCCCTCATCCAGTGTCCGACACTCAGAGGCGTCCGTGCGGAAACTCACCCAAGACTTTAGTTCCGCTTGGGGTGCTTATATCGCACTAGTAATAGATTTAATGAGAAAAAATGCATAAAATATAACCGAAACGGTACGCAAGTGGACCGAACCGAACATGCAAAACCGAAACGGTTCAATACATCCATGTGAACCGTTACACCCCTAGTGTCCACTACTGAAATCGTCACCTGTGAATCTAAGATGTTTAAGAGGCATTGGCGGTTGTCGAAAGGTGTAAAATATTTGGCCATTTCGGTACACTTGAAAGCGAAAACCAAACAATTCAGCGGCAGCCATCAACTAACATGCAGAACCATAGGTGAAGGGCTTAAGCATTTCACTCTTATAGTGCTCCTGTGTAGTATAATTATCTCCTGTACCGTCATCAGTCCACACCTTGAACCTGTCCCAGTCATTCAATACATAAGACACAATGTTCCTCTAGATATGAAGAGTGAGCCTGATATGGCCGTGCAATATGTAACAAAGAGAATGGAAAAGGTAGGTGCCATCTCCGGGCATGGAAACCACTCAGTAAGTGACAGTTCTTTGATCGATAGTGATCACCTCGATAGACATGGTAATGGGGGTTGGAATGATAAAGGAAATGGGTACCTGAGCAATGTAAACTAAGTCTAAAATACCTATACAATAACTATAATTGTAATAAACAAACAATAAAACAGCTGAGAAGCCGTGGATTAAACAAAAAGGTTGTAGTTATCATTAGGGAGACGTGAATCCCGTGGTGAAGCAAGGAAGGGAATGTAGAGCCCAGAGCGACGGACGGTCTTATATAGGCAGGCAGCCAGCCAACAACGTGGGAAGCGTTGGGATGGGGGACCCAACGCCACCTCACACGGTGACCAAGCTGCAGGCTATGGACGTATATATGTACGTAAGTAGGATTCAGTTAGCGTTGGGAACCCGTGTACCAAATTTCTTGAAGATGGGCCCATAAGTAACAAAGACTGTTGAGAAGTTCAATATGGCGGCCGACAGTGGCATCATACCACCGAAATAAGTATGTACATTGGTTTCGGTTAGCGCAGGGAAGCCGCCTACCAAATTTCGTGAAGATGGGGCCATGAATAAGAAAGTTCAATATGGCGGACGTTGTTGACCGTTATGACCGTTAGGCGTAGAATTTCGAAATGAAACCTGCTTAACTTTTGTAAGTAAGCTGTAAGGAATGGGCCTGCCAAATTTCAGCCTTCTACCTACACGGGAAGTTGGAGAATTTGTGACGTTTGGAAAATTCAATATGGCGGCCGACAGTGACGTCATACCACCGAAATAAGTACGTACATCGGTTTTGGTTAGCGCAGGGAAGCCACCTACCAAATTTCGTGAAGCCGGGGTCAGCCTTCTACCTACACGGGAAGTTGGAAAATTGGTGATGTTGGAAAGTTCAATATGGTGGCCGACAGTGGCGTCATACCATCGAAATAAGTAAGTACATCGGTTTTGGTTAGCGCAGGGAAGCCGCCTACCAAATTTCGTAAAGATGGGGCCATAAATAAGAAAGTTCAACATGGCGGACATTGTCGACCGTTATCGACCGTTATGACCGTTACGTGTAGAATTTCGAAATGAAACCTGCTTAACTTTTGTAAGTAAGCTGTAAGGAATAAGCCTGCCAAATTTCAGCCTTCTACCTACACGGGAAGTTGGAGAATTAGTGATGAGTCAGTGAGTGAGTGAGTCAGTGAGTGAGTCAGTCAGTCAGTGAGGGCTTTGCCTTTTATTAGTATAGATAATTAAAATGTAGACTACAGGTTTTAACTGTTCATTTTTTATTAATAAAATGAAATTCTGTAGGCTTATTGTTCAGTGACCATAAAAATGCTAAAATAAACAAAATTCTCGTAAACGAAACACTTTTTAACAACTAAAATTTACCCATTATTACAAGCTGTCATATTGTTTAATCTATAATGCATTTATATGAAACAGTGCTTAATTTTGAAAAATGGTTTTCACCATTAGTCTAATAAAACATTTTCATACATTGATTCAGTTAATTGATATTGGCCATTAAACACTTCTTAAATGTATAAATACATGCATTTATACAGTGTAATAATTTTAATCATTAATTACACTACATCTTTTTTTGCTATTACAATATGCATTTACTATATTTATAGAGGTTATTTCCCCAATGTTCTAATCCTTAAGGTGTAATTGTAAATATGGGTTACCATTTTAATTATGCAGTCACCATCCAAACAAAAAGAAGCGGTGTTCGTTTAAAAAAAAACAAAATAAAAAGGTCTGAATTCGTTAAAGTAGATTTTCTTGTCGTTTGTCTAATTGTAGAAGACAACTTCTGTAATTCCTTTTTCTGTTTAGTACTCCACTTTTTTAATATAAAGGCTAATATTCCAATCCTTGCTCCCTCTGGTAGAGTCTGCCTTGCTGCTCACTGTTTACAGGAAGTTGGCAGCAAAGAAAGATGTGTTCTGGCTTAACTACCATAATACCTTGTGCAAAGCAGCACTACAACTAAATTACCATAATGCTTAGGAAGCAGATGGTAAAACATTTTTTGTCACTAGCAAATTTAACAGTGATCATAGATTATTTTGTGGTGAAAATCGTCCAGGCCGCCGATGGATCAGAACATCACTAATATTCTTACAGCTAGTCCACAGATGATTTCTTATTACATGCACTTCATAACATATTGGCACATCTGGATAATAAAAACTGCAATGCCAAACTACAGCTCAGAATTTAACACTGCTGACCACAAACTCCTTAGGTGGTACTTGGTGCAATTCTCTACAAATGGATTTTGGACATAATGACTTGTAGACCTCTTTACCTGTGGATTGGAATCCTCACATTTTTAGCCCAAGCACTCTAAAGGTTAGTGTGTTAAGCCCCTTTCTGTATTCCTTGTTCATCTCTTGACTTCGTGCTCAAACACATCTCCAACTCCAGCATTAAACTTGCTGGGGATGCTACAGTCATATATCTGATGAACAGCAGTAACGAGAAGGCTTACAGAAACGAGGTTTGCCTGCTTGACCGGTGGTGCCAGGACAACAAATTTACATTTTACATCAGCAAAGCAAAATACAATTTATCTACATTAGAGGGTATGCTGTTGTGAAGATGAGCAGCTTTACATTTCTTGGAATGAGCATCACAGAGGGACTGAAAAGGGGACAGCACATTTTGGCAATTGTTAAGAAAGCTCACCAATGCCTTTACTTCCTCAGACTTAGGAGGAAAGCTTTAATTTCTCAATCTATTCCCATTAACTTCTACTTCTGCATATTCTATTCTGCATTGAGTGTATACTGTATTATCCTGGTATGAGGCTTGCTTAACTCAAGATCATTAAGCACTACAGAGGATGGTGAAATCACTACAGAATATTACTGGCAACTATCTACCTTCTGTTCAGGACATAGAGTATAGAATATAAAAAAAAATCTTCTTTAGAAAGGAAAACATCTCATTGATGTGACCTAAGCCATTCTTCACAATTGTTTTTCCCACTTTTCTCTTCTGACCATTCATAATTGCTTCAGTAGGTTCTGAGGCAGTTTCTTTTCTCAGTTCATAAGGTTGACAGGTGGTCATAATAGTAAATACTCTAGCATTTGCAATATATTATATGAAATGTATTTTTATATAATATATAAATATAATGTATAAAATATTATGTAAAATATCATTTATATGTATGTAAAGTAACAATGTGTCTTTGTCCCAAACAAATGCAATAAATTATTATACACACTATATAATGTTTGTGACAAAGACACTTTGTTCCTCTGCTGTACAGTTTAGAATTACCAATGAAACAATTCAGATGCTGTTAAAGTCCACATTGCAGACTTTCATTTAAGGGTATTTGCATACATTTCAGTAACAATGTGTAGAAATTGCAACACTTTGTATACATGGTCCCCCCATTTCGGGGCACCATAATGTTTTGAAAAATTGGCATCACAGGCATTTGTGATTACTCAGGTGTGTTTCGTTGCTTTATTTGTGCTGGCATGAAATACTTAGGCTTGCTTCTACCTGTAGACTACCTTTGGAGTCTATAGCTGCCATTGTTCAACAAGAGGACAAGTGTTGTGCAAATGAATGTCAAAGAAACCATTATGATGCTGAAAACCCAATTGGAGACATTGGTAAAACCGTAAGATTACCTTAATCAACTGTTTGGAATACAATTAAGAAGAAAGAACACACTCTTAAGTTCATTAATGGCAATGTGACTGTTAGACCATGAACAACTTTTTTCTAATTTTAGTTCTGTACATTACCACAATGAATTTTAAATGAAACAACTCAGATGCAGTTGAAGTACAGACTTTCAGCTTTAATTCAGTGGGGTGAACAAAATGATTGCATAAAAATGTGGGCAAGTAAAGCATTTTTTTAACACAATCCCTTTATTTCGGGGGCTCAAAAGTAATTGGACAATTGACTCAAAGGCTATTTCATGGGCAGGTGTGGGCAAGTCCGTCGTTATGTCATTATCAATTAAGCAGATAAAAGGCCTGGAGTTGATTTGAGGTGTGGTGCTTGCATGTGGAAGATTTTGCTGTGAACAGACAACATGTGGTCAAAGGAGCTCTCCATGCAGGTGAAAGAAGCCATCCTTAAGCTGCGAAAACAGAAAAAACCCATCCGAGAAATTGCTACAATATTACGAGTGGCAAAATCTACAGTTTGGCACATCCTGAGAAAGAAAGCAAGCACTGGTGAACTCAGCAACGCAAAAAGATCTGGACGTCCACGAAAGACAACAGTGGTGGATGATCGCAGAATCATTTCCATGGTGAAGAGAAACCCCTTCACAACAGCCAACCAAGTGAACAACACTTTCCAGTGGGTAGGCGTATCAATATCCAAGTATACCGTAAAGAGAAGACTACATGAAAGTAAATACAGAGGGTGCACTGTAAGGTGCAAGCCACTCATAAGCCTCAAGAATAGAAAGGCTAGATTGGACTTTACTAAAGAACATCTAAAAAAGCCAGCACAGTTCTGGAAAAACATTCTTTGGACAGATGAAACCAAGATCAACCTCTACCAGAATGATGACAAGAAAAAAGTATGGAGAAGGCGTGGAACAGCTCATTATCCAAAGCATACCACATCATCTGTAAAACACGGTGGAGGCAGTTTGATGGCTTGGGCGTGCATGGCTGCCAGTGGCACTGGGACACTAGTATTTATTGATGATGTGACACAGGACAGAAGCAGCCAAATGAATTCTGAGGTGTTCAGAGACATACTGTCTGCTCAAATCCAGCTAAATGCAGTCAAATTGATTGGGTGGAGTTTCATGATACAGATGGACAATGACCCAAAACATACAGCCAAAGCAACTCAGGAGTTTATTAAAGCAAAGAAATGGAAAATTCTTGAATGGCCAAGTCAGTCACCTGATCTTAACCCAACTGAGCATGCATTTCACTTGTTGAAGACTAAACTTCGGACAGAAAGGCCCACAAACAAACAGGAACTGAAAGCCACTGCAGTAAAGGCCTGGCAGAGCATTAAAAAGGAGGAAACCCAGCATCTGGTGATATCCATGAGTTCAAAACTTCAGGCTGTCATTGCCAGGAAAAGGGTTTTCAACAAAGTATTAGAAATGAACATTTTATTTCCAGTTATTTAATTTTTCCAATTACTTTTGAGCCACTGAAATAAAGGGATTGTGTAAAAAAAAATGCTTTAGTTGCCTCACATTTTTATGCAATCTTTTTGTTCAACCCACTGAATTAAAGCTGAAAGTCTGCACTTCAACTGCATCTGAGTTGTTTCATTTAAAATTCATTGTGGTAATGTACAGAACCAAAATTAGAAAAAAGTCATCTCTGTCCAAATATTTATGGACCTAACTGTATATAAAATACATACACACAAGCTCTAGCCTAAGTACCCAGTGTTACCTGGGTATTTTTATATAAGATTCCCTGTGGCCTTGCCCTGGAGTAATGGGTTAGGAAGGATGTATATGTTTTTTTTTTTTTAAAAAGGGTATTCCTCTATTATAGCCTCATTTTGATGAAACTTTTGAAACCCCATAAACAGATATGTTAAAGTGCGTTAAGTATTATATACATTTATGATTTCATGAACATACACTAAGCTGTTTTGGGAGTAATGGATTGTTTTTATGCCTCCATTTACAACTACCCAAAACAATCTTTAAACTGCATAATACCCATTTTCCATTGCATGAAAAATTACAACCCTACTTCTAGATGGTTTCAACACTAATGTTCATGCAAATATCCCCCATTACAACCACCTGTTAAGGTACATTTTTTAAACACCATGTAACCTGGATTTTAAATTGGTTCAGCCCCCTTTGTTTTTTAAATTGGTTCAGCCATTACCCCCCCCCCTCCCCAAAACCAATTTCAACGAAATTTTCTAATTGCCATGTTGCCTGTATTTACAGTTGGATCAGTGGCAACCAGCATCCAAAATTCTCTGAAAATCAGATTAGCAGTTTTTGTGCAATTGGTGAACAAACAGACAAACAAAACACAATCTGAGGGTTGAAATAATCTCCTTTGTGTGCAAAATGGATAAACAGCATCAACCAAACTAGAAAAACTGTATAATTGTATATATGCTCTTTGTTTGCTTTTTTTGTGAGAGCATGTATATTGACATACAGGTAAGAATTTCATGGAACTAGATAAGTTGACAGTGATACTGAACAGATTTTTTACTGATGTTTTATGTTCTGTAACTGAAAAATAAATGCTGCTTAAAGTCAGTAGCAACACAAAACTAAATATTATATTCTTGCCATGACAGTACACTTTTCAAATCAGGTTTGTCATCAAAACACTTTGCAGCTTTGTGACATTAGCTATTGTAAGCTTCATATTTGCAACTGTACATGCAAGGCATATCTAGCTAACACTTATTAGAAGGAAACATTTAATAAACCAGTGAAGTTTAGCTTTTTAGGTGAAAGTATATGTGATAACTACAAGAGGTGCATTGTTCATTTGGTCCAACTTGATAAATGATTTATAAACAGCCTTGCAAGATGAAAAGAATTTTAATAGAGAAATTTATAGATGTCTTTAAATGAGTGTGTGCCACCCTGGAAGAGACAAAATCATTTTTTTTTCTCATCTGTTTGAAATTTGGTAGATTTTACACAGGACTCAATGACTTGGGAGTTTCAGGCACCTGAAATGAAAATTCAATGTGCCAAATAACTTTTTTAGTCTCCAAATTAACAATACAAAGCATATTGTTTGTATTAACATGAAAAGACCTCTACTCGGTACCTCTGTATGCCCTTTGCTGACCTCTTAAGGCTGATTTTTTTTTTTTTTAATATTTTTATTAATTTTATTGCAATCCATACAAATCAATCAAGTTTTTACAAAAAGAAAAACTGAGTTAAGGACAAATCGATCCCCACCCCTGAGAGAGAGAGAGCAAGGCAAACGTGTGAAATTTAAGGCTTGTAACCATACCTAAATTAATAAATTCTCTGTGCTTTATGAGTTTATTTTAAAATATTACTGATTCGATCCTGTCATGTTTTGAAAAAAGTCTGTACGGATCCTCTGAGTATTTGATTTTTTCCAATTTCAAATAGTATAACACATCGGTTTCCCACTGACTTAAAAGAGGAGCGTTTGGGTTCTTCCAATTTAGCAGAATAAGTCTGCGTGCCAAAAGTGTAGTGAATGCAATCACAATTTGTTTGTCTTTCTCCACTTTAAACCCATCTGGAAGAACCCCAAACACAGCTGTTAATGGGTTAGGAGGGATTGTGAGACCAAGGCTGTCTGAAAGGTAATTAAAAATTTTGGTCCAGAATAATGTTAATTTGGTGCAGGCCCAGAACATGTGACCCAGTGAGGCTGGGACTTGGTTGCAGCGTTCGCAGGTTGGATCATGCCCTGGAAACATTTTAGAGAGTTTTAGACGAGACAGATGTGCTTGATATATAATTTTGAGTTGTATAATTGTATGCTTTGCGCATATGGAGCTCGAATGAATTCTCTGCATTGTTACTTTCCACTCTTTTTCTGATATATTAATTGAGAAATCTTTTTCCCAGTGTCCTCTTGGATCTTTGAAAGGGAGGGATTGTAAAATGATTTTATATATTGTAGAGATGGTGTCTAAGTCCTTGAGATTGAGCAATATTTTTCCCAGCATGAATGAGGGTGCAAGATGAGGAATATCTGGAAGGTTTTGTTTAACAAAGTTCCAGATTTGAAGATAGTGAAAGAAATGTGTAGCTGGAATGTTAAATTTGGAATGTACTTGTTCATAGGATGCAAAGACGTCTATATAAAGATCTCTAAGCAAGTTAATTCCAAATTTTTTCCAGATATTAAAAACTGCATATGTTTGCGAAAGTTGAAAGAGGTGGTTCTCTTGCAGAGGTGCCACAGATAGAAGCTTCTCCGTCATAAAATGCTTTCTACATTGGTTCCATATTCTAAGTGAGTGAAGCACAATTGGGTTATTAGTATATTGCCGATAACGTGTGTTTATTGGAGCACAGAGCAGGGAATACAAAGAAGTACTGCAGAATTTTACTTCTATTGCGGACCAAGCCTGTGTACTGTATGTTCTATTTTTGTCCAGGTTCTTATCGCCTGTATATTTGCTGCCCAGTAATAAAACTGGAAGTTAGGTAGAGCCATGCCGCCTTCTGCCTTTTGTCTTTGTAGGGTCGCTCTTTGGATGCATGGATGTTTTGAATTCCAAATAAATGAGGTTATTGTTGAATTTAATTGCTTAAAGAATGATTTATTAATGTACTAGCAAAATACCCGCGCTTCGCAGCGGAGAAGTAGTGTGTTAAAGAAGCAATGAAAAAGAAAAGGAAACATTTTGAAAATAACGTGATTGTCAATGTAATTGTTTTGTCACTGTTGTGAGTGATGAGTGTTGCTGTCATATATATATATATATATATATATATATATATATATATAGTGGAGGACTGGCGGCTTCCCATGCCGGTCCTCACCCCCAGGCCGCTAGGAGGAGCTCTCCCGACAGCAGGATCATGCCCCGAGGTCCAGCAGGGCCTTATGGACTTTGTAGTGTTTATACACAGCCCTGCTGGATACCTTGGGGACCACCAGGAGTCGCTGTGGGGGGGCTTATAGGCTCTGTGATGCCTTATGACCCGGGAGTACGTCACGGTCACGTGACGGGAAGGAACGACGTGCTCCCGGGTTGAAGAAAAGGACTGATTGCCCTGACCCGGAAGGAATAAGGAACTGTGGACTGTTGGGACAGAAACACCTCCGGGTCAGGGGCTATAAAAGGGCGGTGCTTCAGTCCAGACACTAAGCTGTGCTGGGAGGTGGAGGAGCAAAGTGTCTGGGCGAGGAGGAGAGTTATTGTGTTTGTTGTAGTTTAGTGTAATTATATGAGTAGTGTGGAGGGTGCTTGGTGCACTGAAGAACGAAATAAAAAGTATTGGACTTTTACCTGGTGTCTGGAGTTGTACCTGAGGGTTCAAGGGTGCACTACTGCCCCCTACTGCCACAATATATATATATATATATATATATATATATATATATATATATATATATATATATATATATATATATTTACACACACACACATAAACATA
>JANRMT010062813.1:75437342-75468413 GCA_026402145.1 Polypterus bichir lapradei | reverse complement strand
ACAAATTATATATATGTGTGTGTCTGTGTCTGTATGTATGTATATGTGTGTGTATATATGATGTAGATAGGTATGCATATATATATGTGTATATGTAGATGTGTATATAGATATGTATATATGTATATAGATATGAAGATATGTATGTGTATATGTATATATGTATGTATATATATATGTAGACTCAAACCCATTATGACAGCAGCAATCCAAGCTGTGATAAAACAGTAAAAAGGAGGCGTGTCAGACGTCGTGGTACATTTTCTGATGCAGCTAGACGAAAACAACTTTGTGACGCTGCCGCCAAATACACAAAACAATTACTTTGACAATCATGTTAAGTTATTTTTAAATTGTTTCCTTTTCTTTTTCTTTCCTTCTTTAACACACTACTTCTCCGCTGCGAAGCGCGGGTATTCTGCTAGTATATATATATATATATATATATATATATATAATATGTGTGTATATATGTAGATATGTATGTATACGCTTATATATGTGTGTGTGTATGTATATATATATGTATTTGTGTGTATATATATGTGTGTGTGTGTGTATGTATATATATATATATGTATTTGTGTGTATATATATATGTGTGTGTGTGTGTGTGTGTATGTGTGTATATATGTAGATATATATGCATGTATATATGTGTGTATATATATGTGTATATGTATAGATATGTATATATATATATGTTTATATGTGTGTGTGTGTGTATATGTATATATGTGACAGCATCACTCACAACAGTGACAAAATAATTACATTGACAATCATGTTACGTTATTTTCAAAATGTTTCATTTTCTTTTTCATTACTTCTTTAACACACTACTTCTCCGCTGCGAAGCGCGGGTATTTTGCTAGTTATATATATATATATATATATATATATATACACATACACATTAAATACAAGTTTAATGAGGACGCAGGGTATAAACGAGAGTTTGGATCACTTTGTAACTAAGTTAAAGTTGCTGGTTAAGGACTGTGCTTATGCAAATTCCAAGAGACTGTGTTTGTGGAGGGATTGACAGTTAAGGCGGTTGGGGGAGTCACGTCATCATCTCCCTTCCCATTTACCTCATTTCATTCACTTCATTTCGCTCTGAGCTGAGCTCCGCACCTCACGCGGTCTTCGCATTTTTTTTCCTTAGTGTTTAGTCCTCTCTCCTTTACTGATTTATTTAAAGAGAGTTAAGATCCAAGAGACTGTGTTTGTGGAGAGATTGACAGTTAAGGCGGGTGGGGGAGTCACGTCATCATCTCCCCTCCCATTCACCTCATTTCATTCACTTCATTTCGCTCCGAGCTGAGCTCCGCAGCTAACACGGTCTTGCGGAAGCAACTTTGTGACGCTGCCACCAAATACTCACAGAAAAATCCACAAGTTATTACACACGCTGTCTCTAGAGTTTCTCCACACTCTGAATCCTCTAGGCACTACTGAGCATAATCTAATTTTGAGGGTTGGGACACCAATAATGTTACTGAAAACCTAATGGCCACCCAGACTTTGTAACGGCACGAGACTTCAAGTCACGTGTCTGCAAAAGAACCTAATTGAGGCAACTATTTTTACTGGCAGTTGCTCAGGAGAGAGTTTGTGTTCCTCGCATCCCCGTTATACCCTCTGATCTCCCATTTCAATTCAAATGCCTCCAATTTCCAGTATGGCTCTGCTTTGTGATGACAATTAATAAGTCTCAGTGACAGACTCTACAAAAGGTTGCCATTGATTTGAGGCAAGATTGCTTTTCTCCTGGACAACTATACGTTGCATGCTCAAGAGTAAGCTCACTCAGCTTGGTCATATTACAACCGGAGTGCTGAACTGACAACGTGGTATACAAAGAGATCTTTAACAAATAATTATTGGTATATTATATATTAGTTACACTCTATGTCATTATTACTATAACATGGAAAAAGTTTCTTTTTTTGGTATGTGTCCAGCTTTTCTTGCCTTGCATTTCCTGTCATTTACCCAGGTCATTGTAGACACGAAACACACATGAAATGTATGTATTCCAAATAGCGGTAAATTTACCCTATACAACCCCAGGCACTTTACACCCAGATGAAGAGCCTTGAGCTGGGAGAACTTCAGCTGTATAGGTGGGGGGATGGGTTAGCAAGCTGCTTGTGCTGATTGACACATTTGCAAAACAAAAGACACTGATGGAGAGGTGTGAAGGAATTTAAGGTGGCCCAGAATTACGACTTTTTTCGTAGGCTTAAGGGATTCTTGTGTTGAAATATATATTTTAAGTTAAATCAGTACAAAAAGTAATATGCATGTAAAATTCCATACTCAGTCAATTTGCCATGATGTTTTTTTGCAGTTTTGAATTATACTTCATTCATAAGAAAACATCCTTAGGGCACCCTCAGGGAAGACATGGTTAGTCACCTGCTCCCAAAACTGGATAGACTGCTTATAAAATGGGTGCAATATTGGATGGGATATTGTAGGGTTGTCCATTAAATTCATATGATGAATTTAAGTGAATGCCAATTTAACGTTTATGATTTTTGACTCCTTCATTCAAATGCATGATACTACAAATTAAAACGATTGAAAGTAACAGTCAGTTGGACACCTTGTTGCGCTGTCAAATCATGTATTTTTATTTATGAACACATTCCATAGTGGAATTAAAATGACGATAAACTTTTTTATTTTACAATGAAAGTATATATAATTTTCCTGGTTTATTAAATTAGGCCATGTGAGATTTTTTTCTTTTTAATTGCGTGATTCCTACAAACCTGTGCAGAAATTGAAATCCTGGCCTCCTGTTTATGTAGTATTTATTAGGCTAAATTGTTCAGAAATGAGTTCCATACAGTATAGGAAGTATCTGACAGTGGTACTGGGACTAACTATCTAAAGATCATTGATTTAGAAAGACAAAAGTTTAGTTTAACTTGCTGCAAAAGCCAAATCCTTTCTATGAAGGGCAAAATGTTTTGGGAGGAATGGATTCAGATTCAACTCTATTAGTGCTCTTCAATAGAAGCCATTTAAGTTAAGCACCCTTATTTGTTATCTGGTATGTACTAAATACTTTGCTAGGTACGTGATAGTGTGGCATTTTATATATATATATATATATATATATATATTTGTTTGTTTGTTTTCCAGTTGTAGTGCAGAGTTTTCAGAAGAAGTAGCCCAATAGGAGAAAAAATAAAATAAATGATTGTTGGCAATGTGGGAAGTTTGCTGTGATTTTGTTCTTGTTTTTTTTTTTTTTTTTGTTTTTTTTTTGTGTTAAACTGCACCCCATGCAGTGAAGCCTGGGAGGAGTTGGATCAGGTCTGACTATACCCCTCAGAATTTTAATTTTGCAGTGGGGAGCACTTGGCCACTCCAGCAAGTGTGTATCATTTCATAGAGACCACAACTCTGTTTTGTAGATTTTGTACATTTTGATTAGCTGAGAGGACTGGAGGAAAAATATCTGGCAAAGTGGATGGGATAAGTTGCCAAAGTTATAAAGAGCTACTAGTTTCCACACCTTAATCCTGACTAAACTAAATGGCCACTGACAGTGCAGTAGTATAGAAGATAATGCCTTTTTAGGTATGTAATTTTTAAGTACACATCTTATTGAGTTATTGTTCTTTTAACTGTCTTATCAACATATTTTAACAAATGCCGTTGACACTGGTTTAGATTTTTAGTAATGGGTTTGTATGTTGAGTAAGAATACCTCTCTTTTGTCTCCTGAGCCAATAATGTAAATAATATGCAAAGCTTGCAAGCAGCTTTTTCTGAGATCATCGTAACACAAATGAAACAGAACACTATGATAAACATAACTGTTTTATACTTATCACTAGAGTTCTGTTTTTACTATGGAAATATTTTACTATGGAAATAATTATTTTATATTCATGTATCAGTCTCTGCTTTCTAGTGCAAATCTTTCATCAATAGTACAGTATTAACAATTCACAAAAGAAAAGTGACTGTTTTCCCTTAAACATCTCAAGGAGTTTAAAAATTCATATGCAAGCAAGCCATGATTTTTATTTGCAACTTTTATTTGCAACATTTAAATTGTTCAGTGTACTTTCATAAAACATTTTGAAAGAGTGTGTAATTGTGAGACCATGAACCCAGTGTTGGGTGAGTTCCAGTTCCTGAGACATTGTAATTTCACATTTTCTTCTAGCTAAATTAATTACTTTGGTATATTTAAAACTTCATGTAAGCAGCTTGTACAAACACATTTGTGTTTGTTTTTGTTTTTATCCCCATTCTGTTCCTTAACAAGTCCTGACCTCAGAAGAGTACTTTCTCCCAGTGACCTTGACAAACAGCACACGTGCCAGGCATGAGACTTAGAAGCAGTTGATACATGGGAGCTCAGTCTGTGCAAGTGTCTCAGTGTTGTACATAATGGCTCAATTTTATTAGTCCTTTCAGTCTGAGGACCCATTTACTGTGAGCAGATCTGTTAAATAGCCCCTTGTTCTTTCTGACCTACTGCAAAGCCTTAGATTCTGGCCTTTAGTATAACAGAAGGGTATTTGTTTGAGCCAAACTGAAGGAGAATGAATAGATGTTTTGGCACACTCTGTTTTGTATATAGGGTGTAGAAACAGTGAAACGTTTTAACACATGCTTTTAAAAATCATAATAGTCCATGAAAATTTAACTTGACTTGTCATTTTTTCAGATGTTACCTTAATGTAACATTTTAAGGGACATTTTCAGAAATCTTTAGTACGAGCGTAATTATAATAAATACAACTTTACATTTATGCAACTAATTTGAGATTTTCATTTAAACATTGTAAAGAAGATGATTAACTATCTTTTTATTCACAACATCTTTTTTAATCTTTGTTATTCCTGATATATATAGATATTTTGGAAAAACACAATTTCAAAGAGGTGTTTAGGAATTAAGTAAAAACAGTTGTCAAAAAAGTACATTTTGTAGTAATCTTTAGTTCAGTGTTTCAGATCAGTGGTTTTTGTCGTTGTAACTGCTATTATTGATCTGGGAGGATGTGGCCCTGTTAATAGAGTTTTAAGAATGAAATAAGTGGTTGTCTTAGTTTTTTAAATTCTCTTTATTTCATATATAAAGTATTGTTTTCATAAAAATATAGCAAATAAAAATGACTTTGATATCACTACAATATGTTATAAGGACTTCTGGAAATGTGTGTGTGTGATTGTCATTGAAACTTGAAAAAGAGTGCAATAATTCTTATGAATTTTTGTGGACAGATTGCACTTGTTATTCCAAACAGCTGATTAGATTTTGGGTGAATTCCAACTATTTTGCTTTGAGCCTTTTAAAGCTTAGCTTTTAAAGGCAGCCAAACCACTGTTTAGAAATTCGAAAAAAATTGGCATACACATTTAAGAATTTGAAAGACTTTTGTGAATTCTGAGTTCATTCCAAAGCTCAAGCTTTGTGCTTATAAAGTCCAAAGTTTAAAAATGTTGCTGTTGCATTAGCCTCATCCTTATTACAAATTAATTGATTATGTCTTATGCCCTTATTGATTACAATTGTGAAAGGTAAACATCAGTGGTATCATCTTGTACTGTCACACATTTCAGATATGGTGAAAGTTATTTGCTGGCTTCATCATGTGTACTGTATATTTTTGCTTTCCCAGTGCAGTTACATTTCAAAATGACGACATGGGATGTGGCTTGTTTTTTTCATACTAAATGATCAACCTTGAAACTTTTTTCCATAATGTATTTCTTACTTTGTTGTACCTTATTAACAGAAAGTTGGCAGTCATAAAACTGGATCTTTTAAAACACAGAGGCATCACTACTGTACATCTGCAGCAAAACAGAAGATGCATAATGCAGTGCATTTTAATTACTTTTCATTTAAAGGCTGTGTGTAAGCACTTGCTTTACAAAAAAACAATAAAAATCACAATATATTTTTAACCTCTTCTTTGAATCTTCAAATGATAAACATTAAATTTCATATATCTTACGTACACAAGTATATACAGTAGAAATATATATATAAAATAAACCTAACTATCTTAACCTTCAGCCCAAATGGATGGAAATATTAGCATGATTAATTTGCACTGATTATTTAATTGTTTTATTGTTTACAGTATAATATAAGCTAATGTAGGCTGCAGTACGTAATATGCGATTAATTAAACAACATTTTATGTCTGCTTGAGTGAGGTGTTTATAAATCAAGTAATTCCACTCTGTGTCATTAGCTTTTTAGCTGTTTGGACATGGATAGCACCTGCACTGTGCTTTTTTTAGGTCAGATATCACTCCATGGGCAACTGAAAAAGCTTGACTACAAGAATATTTGTCATCACAGACAGGGTTGAACCACTGTCATTTTGTCTGTCACTCAGCACAATACCTCAACTAGGGTCCTATGGAATCTGTTTTATTCTTTCACAAAGTCCGTTTTATTTCTTTCAGTTTTTGTTTTTCACTGTTTTATTTTTCCTTTATTAGGATATATATATTTTTTTTTTACTATAAGTAGTGCTGGGCGGTATACCGGTTCATACCGAAAACTGTTTTTTATTTTTGTTATGATATGGATTTTTCTTATACCGCAACACCGGTTTAAATTGCCTAAACAACGTTCGGAATGTGGCGCAGCCGGAACCTTTTTAAGGGGGACCTTTTTCACTGCTACACCACTAAACAGGTATTGCGCGGTGAAAATGGACAGAGAACATTGCGAAACTGAAGCTGTAGCAGACGATAAAGTTGAACATGATGACACAAGAACTTTTGCTGGAAAAAGGAATCGTGTCTGTTGTCTGGAGATACTTTGAATTTAAAAGGTCAGATGTGGACCATTATGTTCAAATGTGTGAATACTGTTTCTATACCACTGGATAAAATTGCAAGCCAAGTTGTATTTTTTTCAATACTGTCTAATGTACCTGGGTACTGTGTAATAGTGTGACGACATGTTGACTTTGTTCTTGACATTTCCACTTTAATCTCGACGCTTATGACGAGAATAAAGTCAAAATTTCTACTTTATTCTTGCTGTTTGTCGAGATTAAAGTCGACATGCTGACTTTATTCTCGTAATTTGTTATTAAAGTAGAACATCATAAACTTAACTTCATCTTAAAATGAATATTTAATTTACTAGATTTTGTCAAACCCCGTCGTAAGTTATGTAGCACATTAACTGCTTTGTGTTGTGTTCCTGGAGCCATGTTAATCGCTACGTGCTTCTTAAATTGACTTCCTCTTGCACTAAGAGGAGGCGCAGACAGCACACAGAATACATTAATTTCATGATATTCCTGCTCCCTGAACATTTAGAATGCTAAGATAAATACTTGATATAATTTTCATAATGAAATGCATTAAAGCATGTATTGATTATGTGGGGGCACGGCGGCGTGGAGGTTGCACTGCTGCTTCGCAGCAAGGGGGTCTCGGGTGTCGTCTGCCTTGAATTTGCATGTTTTTCTGGTAGGTTTACTCGGCGTGCTTCAGTTTCCTTTCAAAGTCATGTAGGATATGGGGTTTTGTTATGCTATATTGACCCTGCTAGTGTATGTTTTGCATTCACCCTGCGATGATCTGGCGCCCCGTTCAGGATTTGTTCCTGCCTCGCACACAATGCTTGCTGGGATGGGAGCAACCCTGAATGGATGGCATAATTAAACATATATAACAAAGATTTTTTTTAATGTTCTGAACACTTCGTGGGCTAAGTTTATAACTAGTTTTAATTTCACAGGGACATGTATTGTGTGGCGAATGGTTATGTGGAGAAAGAAAAAGGAAGGATAGGAACTGGGGGTTTATTACGTCAGAAAGAGACAGCATGCATGCAATAAAGAAAGCCCACTCAGAAGAACATCTGTTGAATTCTGTGTTCATGTCTTTGACCACCAGATCACGAACCCAACATTTACACAATATATAAGTTAAACCTGTGCGATACCCATTCATTCATCCAGTTTTTTGGAACCTCGTCATATCTGCCATAAAGTTCTCTACACTGAACGTATACCTGGGGACCGCTTACTGCGAGGGAGCAGCACTATCGCCATACTACTGTGCATGTTTAATACCTGTCTTGATGCATTTCATCATGAAAAATTATCTTAGCATTCTACATTTTCAGAGAGCAGGAATATCATGAAGTGAATGTATTCTGTACGATGATCGCTGCCTCTTAGTGCAAGAGGAAGTCAGTTTAAGAAGAGCATAGCGATTAACAACTGGGTCGGGGAACACTTAAAGCATTTAATGTCCTACATAACTTATGACAGGGTTTGAGAAAATCTAGTGAATTAAACATTGATTTTAGGATGAAGTTTAGTTTACGACATTCTACTTTAATGACAAAATAAACTACTAGAATAAATTGGAAATGTCGACTTTAATCTCAACATATAGTTTTTTTTTTCTTCACTGTGTCCGTATTTTTTTTCTTCACCGTGGCCCTAATACGATTCCGTAGGGCTATACCACAAATAGCATTATAAATGCAAGTTGCAGTTTTATTATTTATGTATATAGCTTAGCTTGAAGCAAGGTCCATATTAATGCAGTTTGCTTAAATGATGGTTCAGTTGGTAAAAATGTCATCACCAAGTTGCAATTGTTTTATTTTATTTTATTTTTATTTGGTGAATACTTTGTAATGCACCTGGGCTTGAAGTCTTGGAAGTAATAGTATTATTACTGGAAGTTGCACTATTATTTATTTTATTGTTATTATTTATTAGTTTAAATATTATGCAGTTTAATGATGGTAAAGTGGACAGAGATTGTTAACATTAACAAAGTGTAGTTGGTTTACAAAAATATTTATTATTTATTCCTTTTCTAAGACATTGTTCAGTGCAATACAACTTTTGACAAGCACCTCTGGATATTTTACTAAGTCTAAATGCCTCTTTGGATGGTTGAAAATATGTTGTCAAAATTTTAGTTTAAGTTGTTTGCAAATATTGTTCAATAAAAAGGCTCTATATTTTGACTGCATCTGTCATGCAATGTGAGTCCTTCTCTTCATTAGTGCCACCCCCTTGAAAACTATCACTTTATGGGGCCATGTAAACCTGTATTAATACTTGTGTGCACATTAAAATGTTTCCTGAAATACCTTATAATATAGGAGGTTTTTTTTTGTGTGTGTGTGTCTCAACTTTGCCAGGTTGCATGCAAATATTATTTTCCCCTTAAACAAGCATGCAAAGCAAACATATTTTCAGTAGTTGCTGTCATTTAACCACTAAAGCAAGAAGAAAAATCTTCTGTGATAACTATACTTCATTGTCATTAAGTTAAGTTATATGATCATTAGTTTAATGAGATGAAATGGATATAGAATTGTTGCTTGATTGCCTTCTGTAGCAATTTTTAAATATTTTGTTAATTTCTGTATACGGTTCTCAGTGTTTATATTTAAACTAACTGATATAACAGTGATTTTTTTTCACAGACTAAGCTGTTTGTTGATAACTGGATATACTTAGGCAGAGGAGAATGACCAAGCTAGGTGATTCCCTGGGAGTAATCTATGCTTGCATTGCACTTGTAAATGAACATACAAGCACTATAAGAATTGCATTTCTGGGGGGAGTAAGCACTAATTTTAAAATGGTGCATTGTAAGGTAATTTCCAGATTACATCCATGAAAGAAAAGTAGGTTGGAAGGATTCCATAAGGATCCTTGGGGCCATGTGTTTCAGATAATGTTAGGATGACTGAACTTTAACCTACATACAGAGAAAGAGAACAAGGAGAGCTGGCAGGAATTCCAAATCTGGAAAATTGTGCCCATCATTTAGCTTTTAAGGAGTAAGTCTGGAAGCAGCAAGTCCAATTTAAGTTTACTTAGTACTTTAAGTTTAGCAATATACAGGTACGGCAAAAGTACAGAAAATCCCAAAATGAAAAAAAGGTACGGTACTAGCATTTTGGTAGTTTTGGTACTGGAGGTAAACATCAAGCTTTCTTTCAATCCTTGTCTGTAGCTTTGATTGCTTTAATGTGGTATTTAGTGCAGCGTAATTGAAAGTTCATGGGCCCCTTCTGCACTCCCTTATTGCTTTGAAGCGATCACAACTTCACGGGGCCCCCATCCCACTTATTGCTTTAATGCGATTCATGGAGCAGTGCACCACCGAGGCAGTTATAAAGACTGGTGTGATGGAAATTGCGGTGCAATCAGGAGGTCATGAGGGACCCTTTGTTGCTTCAGTGCAATGTGATGGCACATTTCTTGTGCAGCGCAGCAGGGAGAGTATAGCTAGGAATAATCTGTTATTTGCTTTGGAACCAACTTGGTACTGAAACTGAGATCCAAAACCTGGTATTGATACCAAAGTCAAAATTTTAGTAACGATCCAATACTGCTTAGCACGAGGCTACTTAGGGAAGATTGAGGCTTGTTTTCTTGTATTTAAACAGAATTGCCCAGGTTGTTTCTTAGGGTTGGTTTGTGGGGTTAATGACTTATTGATTCCGGTGGTTGAGGAGAGTTTGGAATTTAAGGTCATTGGCGGAAGAAAGGCTGGATAGGATAGTGTGGAAGATGGAGAGAGAGAGGGAGAGATTGGAAGTGCGGAGGAGATACTGGACAAGGTACTTCAATTCTGGACTGGTGTGCAAGCTGTCCCACTTGACCAGGGGTGAGGAACGTTGGGCCTGGAGGGCTACAGGTTTTTGTTCCAAACCCAGTTTCTTTACGATAGGTCAATTACTCTTGTCTGTTAACATTTCCACCTCATAGGTGGTTATTTTAGTGTTAAAAAGCTGCATTCACTGTTTTTAATTGCTCTTTATTACAACCCCAATTCCAATGAAGTTGGGACATTGTGTAAAACGTAAATTAAAACAGAATACAATGATTTGCAAATCCTTTTCAACCTATATTCAATTGAATACACTACAAAGACAAGATATCTAATGTTTAAACTGATAAACTTTATTGTTGTTTTGCAGATCTTCACACATTTTGAATTTGATGCCTGCAACACATTCTAAAAAAGCTGGGACAGGGGCAGCAAAAGACTGGGAAAGTTGAGGAATGTTCAAAAAACACCTGTTCTGAACATTCCACAGGTGAACAGGTTAATTGGAAACAGGTGTTTGTCATGATTGGGTATAAAAGGAACATCCCCAAAAGGCTCAGTTGTTCACAAGCAAGGGTGGGGCGAGGTTCACCACTTTGTGAACAACTTCGTGGGCAAATAGTCCAGCAGTTTAAGAACAACGTTTCTCAACGTACAATTGCAAGGAATCTAGGGATTTCATCATCTACTGTCCATAATATCATTAAAAGATTCAGAGAATCTGGAGAAATCTCTGCACGTAAGCGGCAAGGCTGAATACCAACACTGGATAACCGTGACCTTCGATCCCTCAGGCGGCACTGCATTAAAAACTGACATCATTCTGTAAAGGATATTACCACATGGGCTCAGGAATACTTTAGAAAACCATTGTCAGTTAACACAGTTCGTCACTACATCTACAAGTGCAAGTTAAAACTCTACCATGCAAAGCGAAACCCTTCTATCAACAACACCCAGAAATACCGCTGGCTTCTCTGGGCACAAGCTCATCTGAGACGGACTGACGCAAAGTGGAAAAGTGTGCTGTGGTCTGACGAGTTCACATTTCAAATTGTTTTTGGAAATCATGGACGTCGTGTTCTCCGGGCCAAAGAGGAAAAGGACCATCTGGATTGTTAGCGCAAAGTTCAAAAGCCAGCATCTGTGATAGTATGGGGCTGTGTTAGTGCCCATGGCATGGGTAACTTGCAAATCTGTGAAGGCACCATTAATGCTGAAAGGTACATACAGGTTTTGGAGCAACATATGCTGCCATCCAAGCGACGTCTTTTTCAGGGACGTCCCTGCTTATTTCAACAGGACAATGTGAAGCCACATTCTGCATGTGTTACAACAGCGGGGCTTCGTAGTAAAAGAGTGTGGGTACTAGACTGGCCTGCCTGCAGTCCAGACCTGTCTCCTATTGAAAATGTGTGGTGCATTATGAAGAGCAAAATACGACAACGGAGACCCCGGACTGTTGAGCAACTGAAGTTGTGCATCAAGCAAGAATGGGAAAGAATTCCACCTATACAGCTTCAACAATTAGTGTCCTCAGTTCCCAAACGCTTATTCAGTGTTGTTAAAAGGAAAGGTGATATAACACAGTGGTAAACATGCCCCTGTCCCAGCTTTTTTGGAATGTGTTGCAGGCATCAAATTCAAAATGAGTGAAGATTTGCAAAACAACAATAAAGTTTATCAGTTTGAACATTCGATATCTTGTCTTTGTAGTGTATTCAATTGAATATAGGTTGAAAAGGGTTTGCAAATCATTGTACAGTATTCTGTTTTTATTTACGTTTTGCACAACATCCCAACTTCATTGGAATTGGGGTTGTAGCAGTAAGGTGGAGTCCTCCTTCTGACTTGTCTCCGTTTACACCTGTCTGCACTTGTGTGAGCCATCTGGGTAATAAATACATTTAAATAAATATTATTCCCTTTAGAGAACTGAAGGGAAAAAGTGAAGGGCTGAGAATTGCTCATCTATTTAAGGCTTCAAATCATTTTGAGGATTTCCTTGGAAAGGAAAACATCTGTGATGTAAGAATGACCTGACATGGAAGAGTTGAAACACTAACAAGTCATGTAATTTAATAAGATCTGTTTTAGAAGGGATTGGCGTCTAATTAAGCAACTGGGTTGGAACATAAAGCCCTCCAGGACCAAAGTTGCTCACCCCTGCACAAGACTATTGGTTCTCAGACTTAGTCTCCAGGGGACAGTTAACCCCAACCTGTCATTTGTGACTCTGGGTTTTTCTTCCAGTAAGCTTCACAATCGCAGAGTCTGTTTACCTGTAATCAATCTCATTTAATTGACTTGGTTTTCCTGTCTTTTTCTTCATTCAGAGAAGCATGGCAATGTGATTTTTATTTTTCTCTCCCCTCATATATAAGGCATTTAGAAATACGTGTTATTTTGCTATATCTTTAAATGCTTGGCTAACTTTTGGTGTTTTCCTTTTAATCTGCTTTTTGCTGTGCAGTTTGATTCTTTTAACTTTATCCTAATAATGATTGATAAATAAAATACAGGAAAATACAAATAAGTCAGAGAGTAAAATTAGAGTACTTGCTTTTCGGCTTGAAGATGTTAAGCAAATGTTTGCGACTTGTATTGAAATAGTTGAAAAATTGGTATCCACTACTGACAGAAAAGTAATGGCTGACAAAGTGACTCTGCTGAAAGATGGATATAGAAGGAACAACATCAAAATTGAAGATCTTGCTGAAAAACATAATAGTCCAAACCCAGTGAAATTCATAGCTGAACTATTCTCTAAGATAATTGGAGAGGACTTCAAATCAGACACCAAGATCTTGGTAGCCTTCCGTATAAGTGGATTAAATGCCTGAAGATCAAGAAGCCTTATTGTCCGTTTTGACAAATTACAGGCCAAACAAAACTTCATGTCCCTTCTTAGACAGAAAGAGGAGATTATATTTGAAAATGACCACATTTGTATTTTTCCAGATTTCTCCCCTGCAACAGCTTCTAAACGTGCCATATACTGCAGTATTAAACAGCATCTACATAGTACTGATATTGGATGCAGTCTCATGGACCCTGCCAAATTAAAAATGAGTATTGAAACTCAGTTTTACATTTTTATTTCTCAGAATGTAGCAGAAAACTAGCTAAGCAGACTGATCCTGACATGCTTTTAAAACACAATCATAAGTCATAACATATTCTGATAAGGCAAAGAAGATTCTGCTTACAGCTTGCAACTTGGATCATTTGTAATGTGACATTTTCTGTAACTTATACGTTCATTTCCTTTTCTGGTACCTTTTTTCTTTTAAAAAAAATTTCAATTATTACTGTATATTGAAATGTGTTTCGTTGAATGTGTCCATTTTGTTAACCACAAAGTAAGTAGCTATTTACAGTGTGTGTCTGTGTTTTTTTTTTTTTTCCTTCCCCTCTCCTTGACTTATTGTATTGGGAATGTACTGTCATATGTTATCTCAGTCTCCATGGGAACAGTTTAACATCATTCCCTAGGATGATTGTATTTGGTCTGTACTTTCAAAAGATACCTCAATTTTAACCTTTTCTTCACTGCTACTGGGTGATTCATTTTTTTTTGACGTGCTCTGTCTCTTAGTATTTCAGAGGACCAGTACTTAGTGAAGTGTGGTCTGCCTCACAAAATTGTAGAGAAAGAGAGCTTTGCTATTTCTTATGTATCTTTTCTACCTCAGTAACAGTTAATGCCAACACAATGCGCTTCATAGCTATAGTCTATTAGTCTATAATATGTCAACAGAAGTTCAAAAGTATTCACTCACTTAACAGTTTTAATTGCCAAGATAGTATTTTTACAGGAGACTCGCATAATAAGCTAGGACCAAAGCAAAGGTTGCAAAGAAACTGGATTGGCCAATTTTTTCACTCCAGCTATACAAAGAAAATTAGGGGTGTGGGAATATTAATATACAGAACTATCCCATTTTTAATATCAGACGTAATATGTGATCCTGAAGGGCACTATGTCATGGTGATGGGCAATTTATTTAATATTATAGTGATTCCGATAAATATTTATGCACCTAACTTGGATGATAGAGATTTCATTCAAAATGTACTCTCATCTTTTGCTAATGTGAACAGTCATAAACCTCTGACACTCGCAGAATTACTGGATTCTATAAATTTACTTCAAGGAGAGAAAGCAGCCGGCCCTGATGGCTGCCCAGTGGAATTTTACAAAATAAATTTTCAATAAGTTGGCTCCACTATCACTGGCAACGTTTATAGAAGCTAAAGACCACAAAATTCTACCTTTAATGTTTTACCAAGCATTAATTTTAGTTTTTTTCGAAGAAAAATGACTTACTGAGATGTGCATCATACAGACCAGTCTCACTTCTGAATAATGACATTTAAGATATTCTCCAAAGTTATATCTTGAAGCACTGAGAAACTCTTCCTTCTGTAATATCAGAAGACCAAACTGGATTTATTAAAGGCAGACACTTAGCTTCAAATCTTAAAGGTTTGTTTAATATAATATATTAAACCATTATATCTAACATCCCAAAGATCTTACTATCTTTGGATGCAGATAAAGCATTTGATAACGATTCAATGGAATTACTTGATCACCACATTACACAAATTTGGATTTGGTCCAGACATACGTGCATGGATCAAACTACTCTTTACTGGTCCAGAAGCCTCAGTTCGTATTAACAGCATTATTTCGGACTACTTTGAACTAGAATGCGGTACTTGACAAGGATGTCCCATGTGCTTTTTTCAATCACCATTGAGCCATTGTCTGTTTATTTTCGAAATGCATCAGAGATAAATGGGCTTTTCAGAGAAGGACTTCAACAGAAAATATCCATATATGCAGATGATATAGTACTTGAAATATCTGACCGGCAAAAGTCCATGTCAGCAGTACTAAAAGCACTAGCAGATTTTCAGAAGATATCTGGATTTAAAAATAATTTGAATACAGGTATGCTTTTTCCAGTGAACTCTCTAATACACAATACTAGACTGGATGCCTTAACGTTTATCTTAGCTGATCATTTTAAATATCTAGGAGGTAAATATCATAACTAAATATAAAGCTCTTTTTCAACAAAATTTTCCTCTCTGCATTCAATGAAATGAAACAAGATGTCAATAGATGGTCCATGCTTCATCTTACATTAGCAGGGAGAATTAATATTGTTAAGATGAATATTCTTCCCAAGTTCCTTTTTCTATTTCAAACTATTCCCATATACATTAACAGTCTTTTTTTAAGAAATTAGATTCGATAATAACCTCAGTTTTTTGGAATTCAATGTATCCACACATCCAAAGGGCAACTCTATAATGACCTAAAGCAAGTGGGGGCATGACACTACCTAACTTTCAGTTTTATTACTGAGTAGTAAATACACAGGCCATAAAGACCTGGACCTCTCAAACATTCACAGTATGGAAAATATCTGGGGTTTAAACATTCAGAGCCTTGTACCTCTATAATGTTTTGTCATTCTATGGGCAATTTAAGTTTCAAATTTAAGCACAGATTTTTCACTATTTTCAAGGTAGAAACTTTGCTTAACGGAACCTGCCCAATTTTCCTCAGCTTCCATCTATTTCATTTCTAGAAGAAATATTGATCAGTCTTGAAGACTCAGATAGCATCTCCACAATTTATCCACAACATACTTTAAAAGTCTATTTTAAAGATCACAAGGCGCAATGGGAAAAGGATCTTTCACTTAACATTTCAGAAAAGGAGTGGAAAGCAGCCTTGCATAGAACACACTCTAACTCCATATGCACAAAACATTAAATTATTCAACTTAAAATCTTCTATTGATCACTTTTATCTTGATTAAAGCTATCCAAAATGTTTCCAGGGCAAGATTCAACCTGTGAACGTTGCAATCTAGCTCCATCCTCACTGGGCCACATGTTTTTGGCATGCAGACCCTTCCCGATAGAATATCCTAAATAATGGGTTTCCAACATAAACAGCCTGCACTACTTTGGGTTAGCCATCAACTCCTCCAAACAGTCCAGCACTGCCTGTAGGTGGTCCAGTTGAAATCTCCTGTCGTTACTGAAAATGACCACATCTTTGAGATATGCTCTTGTATATGTGGAATGGGGATGCAGTCTGGTCCATCCATTGAAAAGTCCACAGAGCCCCATGGAGGCCGAAAGAGAGCCTGGTAAATTCGAATAGTCCACCTGGGGTGGCAAATGTGGTTTTCTTGCAACTGGATTCCTCCTGGAGCACCTGCCACAGTACCCTTTCGTGAGATCCAGGGTGGTAATATACAAGGCTTGCCAGAGTTTCTCCAACAAGTCATCTATACGCGGCATCTGGTACGCATCAGACTTGGAGATCTTGTTCAGGTGCCGAAAATCTGTACAAAACTGGACCGAAAAGTCCGGTTTTGAGACCAAAACGATTTGCCTCCTTCACTCACTTTTGCTTTTGAGGATTACCCTCAGTTCGAGCATTTGTTTCACCTCCTCTTGTATCACCTTCCTCGTTGCCTCTGGAAGGTGATACTGGGGCACATATACCATAACCCCAGGTGCAGCACAATCTTGTGTTCTATAACATCAGACCAAAAAAAGCAAGACCAAAAAGACATTAGAGTGCCTTCAGATCAGTCTCAGCAACTCTGCCTTCTGGGCATCCGTTCACTCCTCATCAACAGAGACTTCAGTCTAAAGGGACTGCTGCTGACTGGTCCAGGGCCTTTTGCGGATTGTGCCACTTTTTCAATTGATTAATGTGCAAAACTTGCACGGGCTTCTGCTGACCGAGATTTCTGACTTTATAATTCACTTGACAGATTTGCTCTTTTACTACTGTGTGGCCAAGCCATTTCATCAGAAATTTAAGAAGCTCCAAAGGGATCAATACCAGCACCCGGCCCCATTTCTTAAACTTGCAGAGTTTGCTTTTTTTTTTTTTGTCATAATTACATTTTTGTGCTTCCTGTTTGTGCTGCATGTTATTCATGACACGAATTAGGCATCGGTGAGAGGGGATCCCTAGCGAGTCTATGAGAGGAAACAATCTGACAGTCGGGACACTTCTTGCAAAACTGCTCCACATCTCTGCCCATATTCAGCCAATAACAGCGTTCTGAAATGCGTTCCCTCGTCTTCTTGGCACCAAGATGACCCCAAAGACATGGGTGTGAGCAATTTTTAAAACTGTCTCAATATGCCTGCTTGGTACCAAAATTTGCTCAATCTTCCTGTCCCCCATGCAATCAGAAATCACCTGATACAAGAAACTGTCCTTAATTAAAATGTGTGGTGTTTTAAAGTTTGGGTTCTCCCTGTCTGTGTAGTAAGAGACATTACATGTTTGAATGCTAAGTCTGTGTTGCTGTCAGCTCATTGCAGGTGGGCAAACTCTGTCTAACAGGCAATCTCTTCTTCCTCTGCACCCGACGCAGCATCACGCTCACCTCCCACTGCTGCTTTGTTGGTGTCTGGTCTGGGTAGGTTGCTAGTATAAGTGACAGGGGCTTAAAGTCCACTAGGTGTCCCAGGTCCTTACTTGAGGATCCGTATCTCACCTCACTGGACAACTCCAGTTCAATTTCAAACCTGGCTCCTTGATTGATGATGATAGTGGCAAGCCCCTCGCTATCTACTACAGAGCGAGGTGCTCTGCAGATGGCTAAGACCCATGGGAAAAGGGCATTTCTCTTCCCCATATAAAGAGGCCAGGGTGAAGTGTCTGATATGGCAATCAAAAACGTAAAGTTCTTCCCTTTAAATTTCAGGGAGTAAGAGAGTCTCATATGTTTTAATGTGCCCATTGATACAGTGAATGTTTACCCAGTCTGTGGTTTTATAAGGGGACTACACAGTGGTCACTATCAGAGTCCAACAGCACTGGGATTTCACATCCGGCAAACTTTAGAGACCTCATTGCTGTCCTTTTCTAACCTCTCTGGGGAAACACGTGAGCCGTATACCTGGGCCAGACCGACGTCCAAGGTTTGTACAGGTGGGATGCAGCACTCCCGAGCCAGATGATCCGGTTGATCACAGCACAAGCATCTGCGCTTGGTCCCCACTATAGAGTTCCTGAAATGGTGTCTTCCACCCGTGGCTTTAGTGACTCAAGGAGTCTTTGCTGGGCTAGGAGGAATCATGGCAGGGAGAGGCAACCCATGGTTGGAGGTGGGGGCTAGGGTCCTTGGCTTTGGCGATTGGTCATCTGGTGGGGCTGTGTTGGTTGGATCCAAGTCAGGGCCAAGTCCAGGTAGCCCCTCTGCTTCCAGCTTTATTCCTCTCGAAACCGGAACAGCAATGTTATTTATCTAAGCAGGAGCTACCACTGTACTACACACAGACAGACCAAATGGGCCGGTCCAGGGCCAGGTCACTGGCCAATTTATAATGTTCCCTGCATCACTCATCAAGCGACAGATGTATTGTGCTAGCTGACGGTGCGCTTGCACTTACCTCTGTGCTGCTGCGAACCTGCAGGTGCTGTGAACCTGCTGTGAACTCTTTTGAGACTCTTGGCAACGGTGCGATATGCTGAAACATAATTGACGCATCTGTTGAGGGATGCTTGTCCATTGCTGAGGCAACTGCAAGCTCACAGCCAGCTTGTGCAACATGTCTTATCGCTCGATGGGTGATGCAGGAATCATCATAACTTGACCACTGACTTAGTCTCAGCCGTGCACAGTAGTAACAGTGATATAGTAATGAAGTTTTTTGTACTGTCCCTAGTTTCTAAATCTTGCCAGAGTGATACTGTACAGTCTGGGTTCTTTACATTTATTTGCCTAAATGTGCCATTGTTTTCATGTGCAAAATCAATCACCAGTCAATGAAGAATGTGCTGTTTTTCAGGTTGAACACTCTATTAATGGCTGTTGTAACTGCAATTTTAATTTCAATCTTCAGAAGCTATCTTTTATATATCTACGTATCTCTATAGGACATTGTATAAATTTCCAGAAATTTTAAATTGAAGATTTTATTTGCATAATGTAAGCAAGTCAGAAGCAGTAGCAGTGTTTTTTCATGATGCCCATTATATCGTCTGACATATTCAGCAACTCCATCAACTAGTCTGCAACTCAACCCTGACAAAATCTTAAGTCATAGGGTTGGGCTCTGCTTGTGTGAGAGTTGAGATCCAATAAGGTCTCTTTCAAAGGTATAGTACAGATATGAAGAATAAGGAAACGGATGTTTTGGACCTCACAAACAGAAGAGAAGGTCTTTTGTCTGATGTTTCATGTTTATGTAGCACAAAAAATATTGAAAAAAGGAGGAGGGGGGGAATCTGAGAATAAGACTGAACTTGACTGTACCTCTAAAGCATTCGTACGTTACTGGCTGCGTTAGGAAGCCTGTTATTGGCAAACAGAAAAAAGAACAAGCTCACAACATTTTTAGAAATGTAAAACTGTGCTGGAAAGTTGTTAGTTTTCGACTCCCCTGCAATTTGTTAATCTCATAGTCTGACATTGTCATGTGCAGAGATCAGCAACTGCATTCATCAGGTTTGATATTCTCTCTGAATCAATACTGTTCATATCTACATTTTTTAAGTCAAGTGGAGTTTATTTTTAAAAGCTCAAATTATTCACTTGTCTCTCTCTCTCTCTCTAAAGCTTGTACTGTACCATGACATGAATCAATTCTCCTGGTTACCTGTGTAATTTGATCATGTTCATTTGCTACATGTTCTGCAGTTCCTCTTACAAATGTAAACAAACAAAGCTAGTTGGCCAAGTTGCCTGCGGCTCTTGGTTCTAATCAGAGATGCTTCATATACAGTACAATAATGTTGGATTACTGTAGTAGGCACATCCCAGGATAAAATAGGTCTTTTGTTTCAAAAGGATGCTGCAGGATTCACTGCTCTATGTCTCTTAAGAGTTCCAGCTCTGGAAAAAGAGTATTCCACTGTAATAAATTCCTTCAGTGATACTGTATTTTCATTATGAAAGTAACAAATGACTAATATTCAAGTAATGTTATTTTGATTTTAATCACCTTTTTGGAATTTGCAGATATTTTGTTAATTATTTTATCCAAAACTCATTTTCTTTCAAAACTGTTATTAGTGACATATACCCATAGTGCAAATCAACCACGTAGGTTTTGCTTTTGTTTTGTTAAACAAACCCATACTTTCATTGCTGTCTCAGTTAAATATGTCATATGTAACATAACTTGAACATCTGTTCTAGTAAGCCTTAAATACAAGTTGGGTAGTACTCTGTGGGTATAAAGCCCAATAAAGATGACTATAGCCCTAATAGTCTTAATATCAGAGCAACAGTAAAATGAGAATTCATAACTGCAGCATTATTGGAGTGTCTAGCAAATGTTAAAAAGGGAAATTGAAGAGGTGATGTATGTATTTCACATAGGAAGTTGATGACTAAGTTGAGGTGGAAGGCCCCAATGAGCTGATGTTCACACAGTAGTTTTTATAAACATCCTTGCTTAAAGGAGCAGCTCTTTGGACTTTTGAGACCTCTGAAGAACAGGCATCTAGTGAAGGAGGTGGGTGTTCACACAGCATTTGCTGTGACAGAGCAAGCTGAATATAGGCGCATAAAGAGTTTGAAAAAGAAAGTGATTTACTGTGCTTCCTTTCTTTGCGCTTGTTGTATATTAAGATATAATTGAAACGCCTGAAATCAGAATGTGCTGGTCAACAAAACCTTTACTGTATGGACAGAAAAATCATGAGTGAGTAATGTTTCAGTTTATTTCTCACATGCCTGTGTTTTGTTGGCAATAATTCACCTGCAATTTCGCATAGGAGAAATCATTTTTGAAAATAAAATGGCACTGTTCGTGAGACCGACTAGGTCATCATACAAGATAAGTATATTACTGAAGAATCACTTTTGCTTTAAAAAAAAAAAAAAGTCATTTCACAACGAGGTGATACAAACCTTGTAAAATTCCCAAACTGGCAATGTCTCCTCTGAACTACAGGTATGTAGACAAAGAAAGTGTGCCAACTGGTGAAAAACTAAACATACTAATGTGTTTTATATCTATTCTATATTTATTCATTTATCTTTTTTTAGTTTATATTCAAAGCTCATAGTACCTGATATTGTGAATATAATCAATAGCAGAATTATGTTTTAAAATATCTGTCTACCTTTTTTCAATTTTTCTCTCTTTCAAAAAAACAGTTGAAATATCATATTCTTTTGGTTCTTAACATCAGCCATATCATATATATTGCATACCAGGGATTTTTCCTGCCTTGCATCAAAACCTGCTGTGGTATGCTCCAGGTTTCCAGCGATTTGTTCTGCATAAGCAGGTTTATATAATGTAAATATTGTTCCAAATGTTGTCTCTGTCGTTTTGTGCCCCTCCATACACCTATTACCTACTTTTGCTCTGCTGATTATGGGTTTACTGTTCTTATGCAGGGGCTATTCAAGTCTCGCTGTCTATAACATTGGCACTACATACTTGTTCTTTTTTTGTTTCCCTCAATACAGCTAGGTGGGTTCTGCACAGTGATTCAAGCCTATGAGCCTTGTTTTTCCCTAAGCCCCCATGATTTTTATGATCACACATGTTAGAACACAGAATCTATTGTATGATTTTTGATATCTTTTCAGGCCCGCAGGTGGCAAAATTCTGTCTATAAATTGTATTTATAAAGACGGAATCAGAGATCAATATAGCTAATAGAAAATAGCAAAGCCCAGTATGGGAGATTTTTTAATGCAATATTGAAGGCATTCATTATAAGCACATTGTCTCGGTTGCAGGATATGTTGTGTGCTGTAGACATTTAGAGTAAAAAAAAAACTCTCAAACCTTAAAATTCACCTAAATTTCATTACAATATTGGCCCATTGTGGGAAATAAAAGGAAAAGGTGAAAAGTGTCAACATTGAGCACACATTTGTTCAGCACAAATAGCAAAAAAAATTTAAAATTATAAAATTGTTCATATTTCATTTTGATTATGGTTGTTTCTATCAGACAAAAACAAACACAAGATAGTAAACCATGTAGTGTAGTCAGCTTCCACAAACATTAAACTAATATGTCTAAACTCGTTAAGTGTACTGTTCTAATTGTGACACAAAACTAGACTCCATAGAAACTCTCTTAATCATACCATAATTACTAAACTAAAACTAAAGCCAGTAGATATAAAAATAGAAATGTGCATGTGAAATAAAAACTAAATTTAAACTAAAAATATATGATGAAGGAAAACTAAAACTAAACTGAATTTCCAAGTAAGGTCAGAAAAATATAGAAATAAAAACGAATATAAAAAGGCAAAAGAGTGGTGTCTCTGAGGCAAGGGATCTGTCCCAGCAATCGTAAGGTTGCTGGTTTGAATCCCATAAACGGCAGAAGAGACTCTCCTCCGTTGGGCCTCTGAGCAAGGCCCTTAACCTGCAAATGCTCCATCCTGGGTATAACTTTAATCTGCATCCAGCCCTGTAAGCAGGGAAAACCCACAGTTTTCTGGCAGAATTGGCACTCCTGCCACTGTAAAAAAAACAAAAAAAAAAAAACACCCTTGCTCTGTTCAGTGTGGCGCTGAAGTGTCACCTGTTGCACGGCTGCACTTGGATCTCAATTCCGGTACTTCGCTGTGTGGTGAGTGTGGCAACATGGTGTAATCCGTGCGTGCTCCTCTAGTATGGAATTATGTAATCCCAAAATGTTTAAAAAATAAAGGGAATAAAATGTCTTATTCATTTTTAACAAGCTCTTTTATTCATACAGGGCAAGCTTCCAAAGTTCCATGTCAAATATCACACTTTTGGACTTCATCTTCACAGATATTAATGAAATTCGTCATGCTGGTTTGGTCATTTGAGTAACCCATGGAAATGAAATTGCACATGTATTGGATTAAAATTAAGGGAGATTTAACACTAGAATCCCTGAAGCCTAAGAAAAACTCGTAATCCCGACCCAACTTAAACTTCTTCGCACCTTTCTGTCAGCATCTTTTGTTTTATAAATGTGTCGATCTGCACAAGCAGCATGCTTTCCGTTCCCCTCCCTCTCACCAATGCACCTCAAGTCGGAGAGAAGATTTTCACAGCTAAAGTCATTTTATCTGGTTGTGCGGTGCATGGAACCTGTAGAGGGTAAATAATATAGTCATTTGGAATACATACATTTCATGTGTGCTCCCTGTCTACAACGATATCCGTAAATTGTAGGATGAAATGCGATGCAGGAATTGTTAAACACAACTAAAAAAGAAACGTTTTTTATATTTTAGTAATGTCAAAATGTAGACATGAAATGTATAATGTGTGAAGACTGAAGTCCAATTATCAAATAAGCACTTTCACCGAAGGTACAAGTATAACAAAACAAGTGTGCTTTTATTCAAGAATATAACTTTAGATAAAGAACTCTGGTTAGGGTACAACATTGACACAACCGCTTGTGTGGTGCTGCAGTAACAATTGATGACTCGTAATCAAGATATTCTCGGTTCGATTCTGGACGCCTCAGTTTTGAGTAGTGAGTTGTTCTTATTCTCACTATTATCGAAAAAAAAAACCATACATTTCATTTGAGTCTGTAATAGCCGGTGTTACTTGTAAAAGTTGTTTTTTTTTTGTTTTTTTTTTTTGATTCAGTTTTATTCTCTCAGTTATGTTCACATTCACGCACCCCCAGATATGACACTGGTTGTTTTCAATTAAAGACATGCTATAACAGAGGTGAACTCAGATGAGGATGAGGGTTCTACATTGGAGAAAGAGAACAGAGGCCCTCTCTGCAAGAAATGTCTACTCGCACATAAGAACAACACAGCTGCACCAGAAGTAAAGGCCAAAGATGGCACCGTTTGAATGCAGCAACAGGTCAGGCGTCATCTTGCCAGTCAGTCTGCCCCACACGTGTCCTTCAAAGAAAAAGCAGGACTTACAGAGTTTGCCAAGATATTGTGCAAAGTCCTGTTTGTGATTATGTTTTGTGATGGTCTTTACTGTAGACCCCTGCGAAGTTGCGGATTTTTCCTTAGAACCTATCTAATAATTGTTAGTGGAAACCGTAAATATCCTCTGCAATTTCTATGGCTTTTTTCATGGCAGTACTGTACTGTAGAGAGAACAGAAAGCAACTGTAGAGGAAAACGCGGCTTGGGATGGTGAAAGTAGCCAATAGAATTTGAAACTGCAGCTCCCAGCAGTCCCTACAGTGGCTCTGATTGGTCTTCTGCTGAGGGTGCTGGGGCTTTTGGGGTCAAAGGATGTCAGCGTGGCTTTTTAAAAGGGGGCCGGTGACCAAAAGCACAAAAAAAGTTTTTGTAATTTGTGTTACAAGTTCCTGTCCGTCTGCCTTCTGTTGAGTTACCTGTACTTATTCGTTTTGTCCTGGATCGTTTCGTGGTTGGTGTCTGGATTGTCTGCTGTCTGCCTGTGTACATGAGGACTGTAAGTGGATTCATGGCCATCCTGCAAAGAAAGGAGCGCTCCTGAACCTGTCCACCAGTCTTCGCCATTTCAGGAACTAGCGATAGGACTAGCTTTACATTCCCATTCAACGTGCGTATCTCTGGACTATCTATCATTACATTTCATCCGTTGCCATTTTTCATGATTTACTGTGTGTGTTTTGTTTTGTGTTTTGTTATATTTAATGTGTAATTGCCGTAAGAGGAACGGGGTGATATTATTTTTTTCATTTGTTTCATTTGTTTTCATTACATTCTTTATTTGCTATTTAATTACCAATTTGCTTTGTTTTTGTTTCTGTTTGTGCGTGCGAGTGGGCCAAGGCTGGGTGAGTCCCTGGAATCTCCACCATAAAAATAAATAAATCGCCGTGTGACTCTTAGCGGCACCGGACCGTTAAGGCGTTATTCATTTCTCCTTGCTGCTGATTGACTGTGATGCATCTCCAGCTAAGTGTTCTTGTGTTTTCCGTTTTGTTCCTCTTAACCCTTAAACCGCCACAAACTGCTATATTCGTTTCCCAGTGCCATTTGCGAGCACACAGGAGCTGATCAGTCAGTGCCGTACATTCGTGGAGCAGCCAGCTCATGACCACTGCCAGCCCCTTGTGAGCAGGGGGGCTGAATGCACCCCTAGAAGACACGGACG
Organism: Polypterus bichir lapradei; assembly: GCA_026402145.1. Classification (NCBI taxonomy): domain Eukaryota; kingdom Metazoa; phylum Chordata; class Cladistia; order Polypteriformes; family Polypteridae; genus Polypterus; species Polypterus bichir. The sequence continues at coordinate 75,442,725 of JANRMT010062813.1, read as the reverse complement.
CTCATCACAAAACCCCTCTTATAAAAGGCTGATAGACTACCTTCACATTGCTCCCTTACTTGCTACGCTTAAAAGCATGAGCAGAACCTGCCCTTTTTGGCTGATTGCTTTGTTTCTCTCTCCTACCCCAGACATCCTCTGCTACCGTTGGGGGGTCCCGCTCCCGTTGTGCTCCCCTGTGATGTTTGTTTATTCTTTAAAGAACTAGGGAACTAACTGCATACGGAGCTCCTTTTACTTCTGAAAGAGACATGTTTGTTTGACATGTTTGAAAAAAGTTCTTGTCTCTACAATCTCCTGTGTTTCTGTGCAATTATGTGACCCAAGTGTGACAACCTGCAGCACTGCAGCCTCACTGTCTCGTGGGATTCAGCCGCTGCACCTAGACTAGCCTGCAAGCATCAGCGCTTACCTCTGTGTGCTTGCGTGCAGCCAGTTCAAGCGCTGTTGGCTCTGTGATTTACTGAATTTCATCAACATATAACAATAGATTATTGCAGTAGTGTTTTAGAGTTTTTACAGTTCATTGGCAGTGTGTAAAATGATCAGTGTTGCAGTAATTGTGATACTCTTTGCATAAAAAAAATGTGTTCCATTAAAATTTCACTTTTTCTTTGTGAATTGTGATGTTTACTTAAAGTGCAGCAAAAAAGTATTTGGCGTCCCAGGAATGCATTAACCCCCAAGTATGTGGCAGTTTAAGGGTTAAAGCCCCAAGATGCCACTGAAACGCCCTGCACCTTCCAAGGCTACTGGCAATGAAAATGCGCTTGCATGAATTACAGTACATATAGCGGTGTCAAAGGTATTTTACATTCTAGCACTGCAAGAGACATAGCAGTACAGTATACAGGTTTACCTTTACATTCTTTATTTTTAGGTAATGTATTAAGCGGAGTTTGAAAGTAAATTAAAGTGTTTTGGGGGCATATATAGGGTTTAAACTATAAAAATAGCTATTTTTTTTAACCTCATCCAAAATTCGCAGTTTTTCACAATTTGTGGGTGCTCTAGGAACGTAATCCCCCTGAATTTTGGGGGTGTACTGTATATAAAAAACATTTATATTACTTATATAAAAGCCAGATTGAACGTTATTTACCTATTTACCTTGATTTATTTACTTGTTTTCCTATAGCATAAAGTCACAAGTAGACTGCGAATCTTCCTTTGTTTGATTGACATAGACATGCTAACAAAGTACATGTGTACTGAAGTGACTTTAGCTGCAGGTGGAACATAACTAAAACAAAATACACATAATGGTAAAATCAGCATAGCTTTAGTTTTTCTCTTCAGGTCACACGTTTGACTTGAGAGACACTGGTGTACTAAAAAGGGCCTTGAATTAGAAAATCATATTTGAGATTATGAACTCTTTTCTTTTTATGTTTTCAGAAACAAATTGATCAAGCCTTTCCTCATAAACCTAAAAAACTAACACAAAAACTAAATGGACACTAGATGGGCTCTTAAACCCATGTGTGGAAAGAAATTCAACTTTGGTGGAATCATGAATAAGTTTTGTACAAGCTGTACTGTTTGAATGGTAAAGTGGGAATGTAAGAATATAAACAATGGCTACACTTTCAATTTATTATCCACTAGCAAAATACCCGCGCTTTGCAGCGGCGAAGTACTGCCTTAAAATTTTTATTAAGAAGACAATTAAACCTTTTTAAAACTGAGGGAAAATATACCAATAATTATTTGTTAAGGATCTCTTTGTATGCCACGTTGTCACTTCGGCCCTCCAGTTGTAATATGACCAAGCTGTAGCTGTGCGCTGAGCTTACTCTTGAGCATACAACGTACAGTTGGCCATGTGAACAGTAATCTTGTCTCAAATCTCACAGCTTGGATTGCTGCTGTCATAATCGGTTTGATTTTCATGGTTTGTTTCAATTACGACAGTATTTGTAGGACTTGTGTTGAAGAGACATTCGGCATCTGTCAAGCGTTGTAAGCATAAAACAGTTTGATTGATAAGTTCACATCCAGCTTTTGAGAGTTTAAACCTTTCTAAACATCAAAGTGTCCACTACTGAAATCGTCACCTGTGAATCTAAGATGTTTAAGAGGCATTGGCGGTTGTCCAAAGGTGTAAAATATTTGGCCATTTCGGACCCAACGCCGCCTCACACGGTGACCGAGCTGCAGGCTATGGACGTATATATGTACGTAAGTAGGATTCAGTTAGCGTTGGGAACCCGCGTACCAAATTTCTTGAAGATGGGCCCATAAGTAACAAAGACCGTTGAAAAGTTCAATATGACGGCCGACAGTGGCATCATATCACTGAAATAAGTACCAAATTTCAGCCTTCTACCTACATGGGAAGTTGGAGAATTAGTGACGTTGGAAAGTTCAATATGGCAGCTGACAATGGCGTCACACCACCGAAATAAGTATGTACATTGGTTTCGGTTAACGCAGGGAAGCCACCTACCAAATTTCGTTAAGATGGGGCCATGAATAAGAAAGTTCAAGATGGCGGACGCTGTTGATTGTTATGACCGTTACGCGTAGAATTTCGAAATGAAACCTGCTTAACTTTTGTAAGTAAGCTGTATGGAATGACCCTGCCAAATTTCAGCCTTCTACCTACACGGGAAGTTGGAGAATTAGTGATGTTTGGAAAATTCAATATGACGGCCGACAGTGGCGTCATACCACCGAAATAAGTACGTACATCGGTTTTGGTTAGCGCAGGGAAGCCGCCTACCAAATTTCGTGAAGATGGGGCCATAAATATGAAAGTTCAACATGGCGGACATTGTTGACCGTTATCGACCTTTATGATCGTTATGTGTAGAATTTCGAAATGAAACCTGCTTAACTTTTGTAAGTAAGCTGTAAGGAATGAGCCTGCCAAATTTCAGCCTTCTACCCACACGGGAAGTTGGAGAATTAGTGATGAGTGAGTGAGTGAGTGAGTGCTTGCTTGCTTGCTTGCTTGGCCTTTTATTAGTATAGATAAGTGTCTTTGCTTGAAATTTTGTATGTTTGTCCTGTTGCCGTCACAGGTTCAACTACTAAAAGCACATACTGATGGTCCGTGACAGGTACGATATTGAAATGAGAAGGATGGAGAATGATCCCTGAGGTTGTAAAAAGTTCAGTCTCAACTCCCTAATGTTAAGCATAGTTTCTTCAACACATCCTTGCCATGTACCTTCATCTCCAGATGTTGAGGGACCATCCATAGGTTCATGATCGGGTCGGTCTACTTACTCACTACTAGAAGAGTCAGACTGACAGATCCGTTTGTTCTCGGATACGAGTTTTGAGATGTGCTGACCTGACCTTAAATTGAAACTTGTGTGATCCTGTATTGCTGTCTCAGGCACATCTTTTAAAGCATGGGTTATCTTCTTGAGATGACATTTGAACACCAAGATTTCTGAATGAGTCTAAATAACTTCTCTACCGAAGACATTGTGAAAATGTATGCTGCTGCAGCAAAGACATTGCTTTTATGTTCACCAGGTAATTGACAGTATATGCTATTGATTGATTACATCTGACTGACTTGCACACCTCACTTCCCTGTGTTTAATGCAGGGCAGAGCATTGACAGTTATTAGCCACATTGGAATGTGCCTTTTTCACAGCAGCCTTTTTGACATGAAATAGTACGACAAGCACAGGTGTCACTAATGAAATTAATGAAGCTTCTATTTAGTTTCAGTGTAGCATAATTGGAACCTTAATGAAAGTCATTACTTAAACCTGTGTATTTCATGTTGGTATGGATGCTTTGATAAAGGCCCGTAGGTGATATGAAAACATGTGGTGCCACCTATCTATACTAATAAAAGGCAAAGCCCTCACTGATTGACTGACTGACTGACTCATCACTAATTCTCCCAACTTCCCGTGTAGGTAGAAGGCTGAAATTTGGCAGACTTATTCCTTACAGCTCACTTACAAAAGTTGGGCAGGTTTCATTTCGAAATTCTACGCGTAATGGTCATAACTGGAAGCTGTTTTTCTCCATTTATTGTAATGGAGATGAGCGCGAAAGCCGTGGGGGCGGAGTTTCATGTGACATCATCATGCCTCCCACATAATCACGCAGTACGTAGAAAACCAGGAAGCGCTCCAAAAACCGCTGAAGAAAACATGCATTATATAATTGAGAAGGCAGCGAAACAATTAGAAGCGAGCGAGTGACATATACTACCATATATATGAGTGGTGCTACTACGGAAACAAAGCAAGGTGTAAACCTAAACTTTAAATTAAGTTCATAGACAGGTTGCCGCTGGCGTTTGTAATTTAGTGCCTGCCCATATAAGGCCGTCCGTCAGCGGCAATCCAATAGAAACACTGCCACTAAATATTCACGGGTGAAGGACTGTGCTTATGCAGAGGAAGATGAGATGGTCAGGGTGGTGTTTGGCACAAACTCAGCGAAACTGCGAGAGAAACTTTTAAGTGCCGGGTCTTAGCTGACATTACATACAGCCATGGACATAACACGAGATGGCACCAGCACAGCTGGGAGCCTTCGATGCAAGAACACCAAGCAGCTCACGTGAACTGACGCAGTGCGCAGACAAAAAGCAGCAGTTCCAAAGAGCGCTGAACAAAAACAGTATTACACAATTGAGAAGGCAGCAAAAAAATATGAAGCGTCTGATACATACAAGCATATTCATAAGTGCAGCTACTGCAGAAACAAAGCACACGGTGCAGAAAGTGAATGTCCCGCTAAAGGAAGACAGTGTAAAAAAAAACCCGTGCATGCAGTGTGTCACATCTCAGATAAAGAGGAAGACAAGCTGTTTATTGATGCAGTAAGAAACGAATCGATAAATGAAACCTCTTATCTTTACAACGATTGACAAACACGGAATGTAACTTGAACACAACACATCGTACAAATACGACCCTGATTGAAACAAATAATGATAATCGAATCCTTGATGACAGCAACACTCAATAACACTCACAAAACAATTACTGTATATTGACAATCATGTTACGTTATTTTTAAAATGTTCCCTTTACTTTTTCATAGCTTCTTTAACACACTACGTCTCCGCTGCGAATATATATATATATATATATATACCCCGATCTACATACTCTCAAATAGATAAGCTACACACCGTGGCGCAATTGTAGAGGCTTCGCCTCTATCGCCTACATCCGAGGTTCGATTCCTGTGAGGGGATGTACTGAGTATGTACGCGCGCTTCTCGGTTCATTTTAACCTTGCATCTCCTTGGTTTGAGACGTATGAAAAAATATGCGGTTAACGCAGAATCATGTTACATTATTTTTAAAATCTTTCCTTTTCTTAGCACAAGCACAGCTGAGAAGCTTCGATGCATGTACTCCATAACAAAAAATAACGCATTTAATCACACTTTCA
>JANRMT010062813.1:75353624-75371942 GCA_026402145.1 Polypterus bichir lapradei | reverse complement strand
TCGCTCGCTTCTAATTGTTTCGCTGCCTTCTTAATTATATAATGCATGTTTTCTAAAGCGCGTTTTGTAGCTCTTCCTGGCTTTCTACGTAATGCGTGATTACGTGAGACGCGTGATGATGTCATACGAAACTCCGCCCCTCCAGCTGAACTCCATTACAGTAAATGGAGAAAAACAACTTCCAGTTATGACCATTACGCGTAGAATTTCGAAATGAAACCTGCCCAACTTTTGTAAGGAAGCTGTAAGGAATGAGCCTGCCAAATTTCAGCCTTCTACCTACACGAGAAGTTGGAGAATTAGTGATCAGTCAGTCAGTCAGTCAGTGAGTGTGTGAGTGAGTGGGTCAGTGAGGGCTTTGCCGTTTATTAGTATAGATATATATATATATATATATATATAGTATATATATACTTTATATATATATATATAGCTATATAGTATATGTATATGTAGCTGGAGATCCACAAAGGGAGAAAATGAATCACGTATCATAAAGTAGTTTTTATTCCTGAGCTTTCAACCCCTACCAGGGGTCTTCATCAGAGGATGAATGCTTAGACTTACAAGAATCAAAGGCAATATATAGCAATAACTTACGTAAGTTATCATAAATTACACTGGCTGTTACAGACTGAAATCAAATGTATGCTTTTATTCTCTAATAGTAAGAATCAGTGCAGCTCAGTTCTCAAAATGGACTCATCCGGGATCGAACCTGTAAAGTTTTGATTACCAGTTAACAGTTGATACCATTGCGCTACCGAAGCAGTCGTAGCAAATGTGTGTCAATGTAGCACCCTAACGCGGGTTCTTTTTCTGCAGTTATATTCTTGAATAGAAGCGCACTTGTTTTTCTATATTTGTACCTTTTGTGAAAGTGTTTCTTTGATATTTGTAATTCAGGCTTCACACATTATACACTTAATGTCTACATTCTGTCAATTATTACTAAAACATGAAAAAGTTTCTGTTTTAACATTGTGTTTGCATCGATCGTTGTAGACACGGAACACACATGAAATGCATGTGTTCCAAACAACAGTATAGTATTTATAAAAGGTGTCATTTTGCTTGACTTCTCACTCTATACAACTCTAAGTAACTGACACACAGCTAAACAGACTTGAGCTGAGAAAACTGTGCAGGGTGGGGGGATGTGATAGCAGGCTGCTTGCTGTTTGCTGCTTATCCACACATTTACAGGACAAAAGACACGGATGGAGAGGTGAGAAGCGATTTAAGGTGGGGCGGATCTACGAGTTTTTTTGTAGGTTCTGATAATTCTAGTGTTAAATTGGGTGAAAATATGAGCACTTTACTGTTTGAAAAATGTACAAATTTTCATAATTGACTGTTACTGACTGAGGAGCAAACACAATAGCTGCTTTGTTTGGCTATGCTACATTAAACTGTAGTGGCCACATTCTTGACGTGATTCTTTCAGTATTTTAAACATTCCGGAGAACAAGGAAAACTTACTAGGTCACTTAAACAGTCTGGAGAAAAGATATAGTGCTGAATTCAGTGCTGCAGCAATTTGACGATTAACTGCATCAACAAAAAGATACTCGCAACTGTGGTCTCTTTTCTGAAACCAATGATGTGATGACTGATTTAGAATCTGATATTACGACTTCTTGAAAAGATTTGTCAACAACCTGTTCAGCACCATCTCTTATCCCACATCCTCTACAAAGGAGCAACATTTCTCAGCCCAAAGCTGCTGCTTCTAGTTTTTTCATTTTAGAAGATTGCAAAGGCATTGGAACAAGAAGAGATTTGCAATAATCGCAATTTAATACAGTTGCACTAAATCAACGAATGCAGTGAAGTTCACTGGACAGCTTTTAGTAACACCCCCTTTCCTCACAGAGCTTGCAAGTAGATGAGGAGATATCATTACATTCACAGTGCTTGCTTGGTTACAATGTGCTTGTATTGATAAGCAAAGTGGGGAGTATTTGTTAAGCTACCAGTAATATAGTGACTATAAAATCATATGTTTTAAGCAAAACTTACATGTGCAACTTTTATGTAAGCAGCACCTACCTTCCGTGTCCGTTTCATATTTTTGTAGAATGAATAGCAATTATTAGCAATTGTACTTTATTTAATATAGAGTAGTAAGCGGTTGCCTACTTACAATGCTTTAACAAAACATGTTGCATACACTGCTATTTTTTTGTTCCTTTCTGTGAAATAGACATGTGGACTTGTGCTCAGAAATTAATTCCTATTGGAAGATCTGTATTAAATACTGATGTAGTATAATCTTTACAAAAAAAGTGAAAAGGACAACTGGGCCAAAGAGGGGAAACCTTCAGCCACCTACTTGTACAAGATCATGTTAAACTGTCTTATCAACCATGTATGACTTGTTTCCTTAATGGAAGCAATGGGTTTCTGTGGGTGGGAGTGGGACAAAACCGTTAGGGTTCGGGCAGGAGCGGGGCAAATGAGACTAGGTGTATGTGGGAGTGAGCAGGAATGGGATGGAGTACTGAGGGCGTGGGTTTGAAAAAATCAGTCCCGCACAGACCTATAGTTCTTGCTACATGTACTGGGTAACATGAGGAAAATACAAAGATCCATCTTTGAGAAGTGTTTCGAGTCAGCATAAGAATCGTAATGAAGATCTTTTAAACATCAGCAGTATTTATACAATAATATTTAATGGATTTTTAATGGAACCTATCACTTCGAAATAGATTTCAAATACACAAGATGAGATGTTTAACATCCATAGTGCCTGGGGACTATACAAGGCAGGGGCGTCCTCTTCCCTAAGCCAAGCTTACACCTGACAGCATACCTAAAAGAAGGAATCGCACTATGTTTCTGATGTTTTGAGGAGACTGGACAGCCACATCACTGGGGCTGTCAAGTGGGCTCCTACTTTCATCAACGTTTCACTGACTAGGCCCACGATGTCTCCAGTAGCATCACCAGTGGTATCTGGCGTCCCAGAACCACCCCCCTCTGCATTTATCCAGCTGCCTTATTTGGAAGACCAGATAGGGTCTCTTCTTTTAATCCATAGACACTGGCTGCTCCATTCTGCTACCCTAGATATTTCCTTAATGGCATAGCGTAAGGCATGCCCACTAATGCCAAAGTCCCTTATCAGCCTTACAGTGGATGTTGCAACAAAGCCCCTGCATCCAACCTCTGGGTAGATTTTTGCATTCTGTCCTTGCTGTCCTGCCTCCGCTGCAAGCTTGGAATATCTCAATTTTTTTCCTTCCAAAAGCTACTTGCACTGCATCTTCCCAGGGAACTGTGAGCTCGACAAATACCTTGCGCTGTGTGCCTGACCACAAGACCAGGTCAGGCCTCTGGTTGGTGACTGCTATTTCCGGTGGGTCTGTAAGTCGTTGGCCCACATTGACAAGCATTTGCCAGTCCATCTCGCCCAATCTGGTTTTTACAGAAAACTTGTGTTGCCTTTGGTCCCTTTCCCGAACAAGCAACAAAGGCACATTTAAATTGATTCTCTGGATGGCAGGCCATTGATGGCAGTTCTCTTGCTTTCCAGAGTAGCTGCAAGACATTTAAGCACTTGGTCGTGTCTCCAGGTATATCGTCCTTGAGAGAGGCTTACTTTACATCCTGTGAGAATGTTCCGCAGTGTACCTGGTGTTGAGCAGAGGGGGCATGATGGATCTTTGCCTAGCCATTGGTTGAGGTTTTGAGGAGTAGGGAGGACATCATAGGTCTCTCGAATGAGGAAACTTATCCTACCCGCTTCCATCATCCACATGTCTTTCCAGCTGATCTTTTCGTTTTTCCAAATTCTCCCACCTCGTCCATTGGCTCTATTTAGCCTGCTCCACAGCCTTGGCCCACCTTCTTTCCTCTTCATGCTGACAGACTTCAGCCACGACCATTATCCTCCGGTTTGCTGGGGTTGCCTTACTCCAGTAGGGTCGCCCTTTGCCAAACTTCAACCCACTTCTTCCATGTTGGACTTGACCAACAATGCCACTGTGGTAGAGTGCAGATTTTGCCTGCTGGACTGCATTCTTAGCTTTCCATTTCCATCCAGTTTCCCAGGTTGGTGCGGCGGCTCTAATCACCATATCTTTTGACTCTGAAAGCATCATCTCAAGTCTCATTTTAGCACATTTAAATTCTTCAGTGAGGCTGGAAAGGGGCAACTGAAATAGCCCCTGACCATACAGGCTACATTGCTCAGGCATCGAGGGAGGCCTAACCACTTCCTCACATAAGGGCTTACTATCCTTTCCATCTTCTCAACTCTTGTGAGGGTGATGTCATATGTGGTTTATGGCCACAGCAGGCGAGGTAGTAACCCAAACTGTAAGCACCAAATTATTTGATTACCAGGCAGCACTGAGTCATCAATGCTCTTCAGGCCTTTACTAAGTTCCTCCCGAAACTCATAAGCCTGATCGGTATCCTTAAGGGATGAGTTATATCATCTCCCCAAACTTTTGATTGGTTTTTCTAGCACTGTTGGAATAGGCTCTTGATTAATGAAGAATCTTTGCCCCACTAGCTTGCCTTTAATTATAGAGATGCTCCTTGATTTAGATGGCTTAAATTTCATTCTCGCCCCAGTGATGTTATGCTGAAGTTTTGCCGATAGGCGTCTGGTGCATGGTGCTGATGTTGTAATTGTTGTCATATCATCCATATAGGCCCTGATGGGTGGCAGACATACTCTAAAAGTTAATCTCTCCCTGCCAACCACCCACTTGGATGCTTGTATGATGACTTCCATTGCCATGGTGAATACCAATGGAGAGATGGTACATCTTGCCATTATGCCAATCTCAATGTGGTGCCATGCAGTGGTAAAGTCCGCCAAGGTAAAACACAGTTGCAAGTCATGATAGTATGTCTTATTCAGGTTTGAGATAATTTCAGGAATCCTCAAGAAATCAAGAGATGCCCAGAGAATATTATGTGGATCAGATCCAAAAGCATTGGTAAGGTCCAGGAATACCACATGAAGATCCTTCCGCTCTTCCTTTGCGCTCTGGTTTTGGTACCAAATCATACTAGTATGATCAAGGCATCCAGAGGACCCTGGCATCCCTGGACCGTTGTATCCACAAAATTATTTCACTCCAAGTACATGGACATCCTCTGAGTTGTGACACTAAAGAAAATCTTACCCTTTACGTTAAGTAGACTGATGGGACGGAATTGGCTAACTTCCTTAGATTCTTTTTCTTTTGGAATCAGGACTCCACTCGCCCTACGCCATGCTTTGGGTATGATTTCCTTTTCCCAGGCCACTCTCTTGAGTTTCCATAGAAATTTAAGAAGATCTTTAGCATTCTTGTAAAGTCTATCCGGAACTCCATTTATCCCTGAGTCTGAGGAAGCTCTCGCCCGCTTCACCACCTTCTCCACTTCTCTCCATTTTGGAGGACTGGTATCCATCTGGTGTTCAGGTTCTTCAATTGGTGGGATATCCTTTGGAATGGCTACTTGCCCATGCCTCTTTTCATCCGCATACATTCTTTCCAAATACTTTTCCAATTCATGCCTTGACGTCTCAAGGTGACCTCTCTTTTCTATCGTGAAGAGTGATCTTAAAAATTTGTAGGGATACTTGGAAAAAGCGCACTCTTGCTCGTTCCTTCTTCTTCCTTGACTTCCGCAGGTTCTATGCTCGTCTCAAAGTGATTATACTCAGTCATTTCTTAATGTAAAAATTATTTAGGAATAATATTAGAGTCGAAGGTCTCCCTGAGAATTGTGAAAGTCCAAACCCAGTGAAATTCATAGCTAAACTATTCTCTAAAATAATTGGAGAGGACTTCAAATCAGACACCGAGATAGCAGCAGCTTACTGCATACGGGGATCAATTAGCTCTAAACCTAGGACTCGCATCGTGCGTTTTGAAAAATTACAATTTAAATTACATATAATGTTACTTCTTAGACAGAAACAAGAGATTATATTTGAAAATAACCACATTCGTATTTTCCCTGATTTCTCACCCTCAACAGCTGCTAAACGTGCCACATTTTACAATATTAAGCAGAGCTTACAGAAAGCCGACCAAGATCAGATATAGCCTCTTGTATCCTACTCAGAGGTGGGTAGAGTAGCCAAAAATTGTACTCAAGTAAGAGTAGTGTTACTTCAAAGTAATATTACTCAATTAGAAGTAAAAAGCAGTCATCCAAAAAAATTACTCAAGTAAGAGTAAAAACATATTTGGTGAAAAGACTACTCAAGTACTGAGAAACTGTTTAATCATAATAAATGATTTATTTTTTAGAATTGTTGTAATAAGACAGACAAAAATATAAAATAATGTTCAAATTCTGCTATTTCCAAATAATTAAATAAAAAATGAGTAAAAATAAGTAACACCTTTACAAAATAAAGATACACAAATAACACAAAGTTCCAAATCTCAGTTTTTCACAACAAAGCTTTTGAAGCCAGTACCTACAGTAGGTAACATGTATGTTTGAACAGTGCCACCTACTTACAGTGACAAGATATACTGTACACTGACAGTATAATACTGCATATTCACTTGCCTTCCAAATAGCACAGCTGATAGAAAATAACATTAGAACAAGGCAGCTTGTACATGAAGTCTCACTTTACCTTGACTGTCTGTGTCTGTGCATGTTTGGTTAAAACGTGCTTGTTCTTCACTCAGTGAAGTGATGGTTAAGCTTCAGCAGGAGTTGGCTCTCATTATTCATGTATTCTTTCTTTTCCTCTCCGCTGTCTGTGAGGAGTTTGTGCCACAGTATGCTGCCACAGTTTTTGTGTGGTCATGTGACTGCATGGCTACGTCTGATTTGTGAAACGGAGTCTTGTGATCATTGTTGCTATGTATGATTGGTGAAACAGTCATGCAGTAGATCCACTGGTGGCTTCTTTCTGGCAAAAATATAGCGTATCTGATGGGGGGAAAAAAGTAATGATTCAAGTGTTGGCCAATGTAGCGGAGTAAGAGTAGCGTTTCTTCTTCACAAATGTACTCAAGTAAAAAGTTTGGTGCAGTAAAACTACTCTTAGAAGTTCAATTTTTTTAAAAAGTTACTCAAGTAAATGTAATGGAGTAAATGTAACTTGTTACTATCCACCTCTGATCCTACTAAACTGATAGTGGACATTCAGGCAACCTCTACATTTTTACTTATACGGAGGAAGCTGAAAAAGACCTAAAAAAAACTGATCCCGACACTTTTTTGAAATATGATCGAGGGTCGGACACTGTCCTAGCATGGCAAAGATCTTACCGACTGTTTGATCCGCTTGAAATGATACTGGTATCATAATTTTACATCTTATTTACTTCTTGGCCACTGTTTTTTTATTTTTTTAATTACAGTTGTATGCGTATATGTATGTATGTATGTGTACTTTTTTTTTTTTTTTTTTTTTTTTTTTTTTTTAAGGAGGCTGTTTAACATTATATCCTTGGTTTATTGTATTAGGGTTGTGGTGGATGGCTGGCAGGTCAGCCCGGCCGGGACCCCCAATGAGTAGAAGGATGGGGGAAGGCAATTACTTTGGGATACTGCCTTCCCTAGGACACTAGATGGTGATTTCCCTGCAGCATAGTGTCATGGGATCTGGAGTACGGCTTCACAGCCCTGTTGGGTACTGTTTGGTACCATGGGTGCCACTAAGAGACACTGCAGAAAGACTTGGGGATTTTTACGTTCCATATAGAAAATACAAGTTTTCCATCTGACCCGGACCCGGTCAAGGACTATTTAAAGGACTGCTGTTAACCCAACAAGTGAGCAAGAGTGTGACAGAGCTTGCTGGGAGGTGTGGAGCAGAGATTTGTGTGTATTGTGAATATTATTCAGTTGATTTGCCTGTTTAGTGGTGGAGGGGGTGTTTGAAGGTCAAGTCAAGTTTGGGAGCATGCACTGGTACAGTGCGTTGCCACACCCACTACTTGACGAAACAACTCGGGATCCCGGTTTGCAACCCCCCAGGCCAGTCCCACCCTCCGGAAATGACCCTCTATCTGCCGCAGCCAGGTGTTGCGTGGGCAACCCCTTGGCCTGGTCCAGCCACTCGGGTCCCCAACAATGAGGATCTTACGAGCCTGATCACCCTCAGGGAAACGTGCCATAGCTGACGCTCCCTCACAATGCAGGTAATGTGCCTCCTTCAGGATTCCATGAGCAACCGCTCATTCCACACAAGTCAAACCAATGGTACCCAAGGATTTTCCGGAGAGAAACAGTACCAAAGGAGTCCAGTCTTTGTCTCAGGTCACTGGATAGCGTCCATGTCTCACAACCATATAGCAAGACAGGAAGCACCAGGACTCTAAAGACTTGGACCTTCGTCCTTTTGCATAGATATCGGGAGCGCCACACACCCCTTTCCAGCAACCTCATGACCCCCCATGCTCTCCCAATCTGTCTACTGACTTCATAGGAAGAGCCACCAGAGACAAGAATGTCACTGCCAAGGTAAGTAAACCTCTCAACAAGGTCAACACTTTCTCCGCAGACAGACACACTTGTGATGGCTGTGCCCATGAGAACATTAAAAGCCTGGATCTTGGTTTTTATCCAGGACACTCACAAGCCCAGCCACTCAAACTCCTCACTCAGTCTCTCGAGCGCCACGATCAGAACCTCTATTGACTCCATTTAGATCACAGCATCGTCAGCAAAGTCAAGATGCGTGAATCTTTCTTCACCAACAGATGTCCCACAACCGCTGGACCCCACAACCTTGCCCAACACCCAGTCCATACAAACATTGAACAGAGTAGGAGCAAGAACACACCCCTGACAAACCCCAGAATCAACTGAGAAAAACGCAGAGGTCCTGCCTCCACTCTGCGCAGCACTCACAGTACTAGTGTACAGGCCAGCCATGATATCCAGCAACCTCGAGGGGATCCGGCGAACCCTCTGGATGTCCCACAGGACAGCTCGATCAACTGAGTCGAATGCTTTGAGAAAATCGACAAAGGCTACAAAGAAACTCTGCCGATATTCGAGTTTGCGCTCCATGAGGACCCTCAGTGCCAGGATGCGGTCGATGGTAGACCTCTTAGGCGTAAAACCAGACTGTTCCGGTTGCTGTTAGGTGAGCAAGTGATCACGGATCCTATTGAGGACCACCCTAGCAAGTACCTTACCCGGCACCGAGAGCAGTGTTATTCCCCTGTAGTTGCTGCAATCCAGGCGATCACCCTTCCCTTTCCAGATAGGGATGACAAGTCCCGCTTTCCAGTCATTTGGGATGATGCCAGTCTCCCAAATGGAAGCAAAGATTGCCTGCAATGCAATGAGGCATAGTGCTTGAAGAGCACCATTTAAAAGAAGAAATTAAAAACAACTTCTTACTGCTTTTAACCTGTGTCCTGTGTATCTGACTGTTGGGGTTACAGGGGTGATAGCGACCCCTAGCATCTTACAGGGTTTACTACTTATCCAGGATTGCCACTGGCAGCTTCACTGTCGAAATGCTTATGAGATAAAGTGGATTATCAGAGAAGGACTTGAACAGAAAATTTCTCTATATGCAGATAAGGTACTGTATATATCTGATCCACCAAATACTGTGCCTGCAGTCCTAATAGCACTAAAAGAATTTCAAAAGATTTCTGGTCTCTGAATTAATTTGAACAAAAGTGTGCTGTTTCTAGTGAATTCTCAAGCACACAATATTACATTGGATCAGTTTAAATACCTAGGGGTAAACATCACAAATAAACATAAAGCTGTTTATTAACAAAATTTTGCTGTTTTCATGGAAAAAATTAAGCAAGACTTGCATCGATCATTTACCTTACATCTAACTTTAGCTGGAGGAATTAACATTGTCAAGATGATTAGCCTTTGTAAGCTTTTTCTATTTCAAAACATTCCAATATACACCAGTAAATCATTTTTTAAGAAATTAAATCAATCATAGCCTCAATTACTTTGAATTAAAACTGTCTACATATCCAAAGAGCGCCCCTACACAGACCTAAGGCAACAGGTGTTCCCCGATACACCATATAGATCTGCAATCTGTCGTACTTTTAAACCGCATAACAGAAGGTGTTCTATTGACTCAGCTGGAATGTCAAAAGATGGATGTCCAGAGCAGGGAACTGCGTCACCTGAACTGGAGTGTAGTAGAGTCCGTTCCACCTGTTCTTCGATAATTTCAAAAATAGTTTAATCTATATCGGAGTCTAAAAGGGCCGCTAACATTGTAATTTCTTCTGATAAATCTTCAATTCTCTCTCTGAAATACGTAATATCTTCGGCAGAATCCATTTCATCGGTAGTAGTAAGCATTTTTCTAATTAATTCTTGTGCTATCGATTCACCAGTCAGTAACTAGAGGGCGTGTTAGAGTCCACCCTCTCAACTTTGACGAGTGAAAGTGACAGTTTTATTTCAAGTCGTATTTCATGACGGTTTGCAGGAATGTTACGGACAAAATGAAATAAATAAATAAGCAACAAAAAACATGTTTCGTGACACACTTATTTATTTATGCTCTCATTTCATGATACATTTATTTATTAAGGCTTCATTTCATGATACATTTATTTATTTATGCTCACATTTCACAGTACTTTTATTTATTTACGCATTTATTTATTTAATTTTGTCCGAAATATTCCTCCATACACGAGAACCTCCTTTTTCCACCTTCTTAAACGTACTCAGTTTTTGATATCTGGAAAACATTCGGGATTAAATCACTTAGAGATTTGTACATAGACAATGTTTTTGCATCCTACGAACAAGTACATTCCAAATTTAACTTTCAAGCAACACATTTCTTTAACTACCTTCAAATTAGAAGCTTAGTTAAACAAAATCTGCCCAATTTCCCTCACCTCCCACCTACCTCTATTCTGGAAAAAATATTGATCAGTCTTGATGACTCAGACAGCATTTCCACAATATATAAAAACATTTTAAAGTCTCTCCGTTTCAAAGATCCCAGCGTACAATGGGATAAGAATCTCTTACTCAACATCTCATAAAAGGAGTGGAAGGTAGTGATGCTCAGAATTCAGTCAAGCTCCATATGCACAAAGCATACAATTATTCAACTTAAAGTTATATATTGAGCACAGCTGTCTTGTTTAAAAGCCTCATTGGGCCATATGTTTTGGGAGTGCACCAAATTAACATAATTTTGGACCAAAATCTTTAAATGCCTTTTAGACAGCCTTGGTGTCCCAATCCATCCTAATCCCTACTAACAGCTGTGTTTGGTGTACTTCCAGATGGGTTTAAAATGGAGAAGGACAAACCGTAATTGCCTTTACTTCACTATTGGCATGAAGACTTATCCTGCTCATCTGGAGTAATCCCAACCCACCTCTTTTTTAAGTCAGTGGGTAACTGATGTTATATATTATTTCACTGTACAAAACTTTTTCAAAACTTGGCAGGATCTAATCAATAACATCTTGGAATAAGCATTTAAATTGAGGAAGTAGATTATCTCCCCTCTTTTTTTTTATTCTATTTATTTTTATTCATTTATTTATTTACATATTTTTACTATTATTAAAGTTGTACTCTGCTGGCCTAGCTCTCTTTCTCATGGGTGGAGGTTAATTTGTTTCGAACCTAGTTTTCTTAAACTTGCTTGTATGGAATATTATTTGATTTTACTAAAATCAATAAAATGTAAAAAAAAAACCCAAAAATTATGGTTTAAAGGTTAGGATTAGGGTTTGGGTCAGTGTGCCATCAAGGTCATATCGTTAGAGGGTGAAGATCAATGCGGCCCACTCTTCAACATTCAAGGCAGAGTGAAATGACTTTCCAAACACAGTAGTGTGTTACCAAGAGCTCAGTGTCAAGCTGCCTGTGTTTGATTAGATGAATCGGAATTGGTCTATTTTCATCATTTTGCTGCAAGATGGCTCCTGTGTACATTGAAGTCTATAACACCTTTATGGAATGCACAAAACAATGTATTTAAAAGCATTTTGTCCAGATTTTTTTTTTACTTTGTATTTAGAGCTGGACACTATTAAGCATTTATCAGTTTATTGATAATACAAGCCTATCCTTATTCTTTAGAAGGCTAATTATTACTGTTTGTCCACAATCAAATGCCCATCATTTTAATTACTTTATTTTTTTGTTGTTTACAATCGCAGTTTAAGCGAATGAAAAATTGTTACTGGCTGGTGTATTCTTATTTTGTTGTAAGTGCCCACTTAATTCTATACATACTTTAAATATTTGTGACCAAGCATTTTTACCTAATGAAGCAATATCTGGCTTGAGAACTGTAAAAAAAAATGGTCAATTCAAACAAAATTAGAGCAAAATCCAACCATTGAATTGTTCTTAAACTGTGTATTCTCACAAATTGTAGCAATAACTGAGTATGGTTGAGTTGAACATATTACACTTTAAAAATGATGTGTAATGTATATTTAAAATTGTGCTTAATATTACTAGGTATATATAGTGCTTGTTGTGTTCACCTTTATTTACTATAGTTATTGCCTCAAATTCCAGGTGCCAAAATCATGTGATGTTCAGAATAACTCTGAGAACCAAAAGAGTTCCTTGGACTGTGTTGGAACAAAGAAGCAAGTGTCTTATAAAACAGAAATTATTGGAGGTGTTCCCATTATTACACAAACACAGGTATTTTTCATATAATTTCCTCAAGTATGTTGTGTATTTCATATAACCACCGACGTGTACAAATCTGATTTTCATTTATTGTGTGCAAAGTTTTTTTATTTTATTTTTTTTTTAAAAAAAGATTCATCGTCATTGTTCATGGTTTATGCCAAGGGACCTGTACATTAAAACAAAATTATGAGCTTTTATCAATATATTTGTTATTAGTTGGTATAATAAAGTGTAGACAATATGGTTTAGTGAGATACTTTGGATCATGTTGTATGAATCAAAAATTGTGCCATCTATCGTTCAGGTACATATGCTGCCCCGACCGTCCGTCACAATATATACCGTATATGCACTCAAAAAAAGTAAAGGAACACTTTGAAAACACATCAGATCTCAATGGGGGAAAAAAAATCATGCTGGATATCTATACTGATATGGACTGGGTAAAGTGTTAGGAATGAAAGGATCCCACCTTGTTTGATGGAAATGAAAATTATCAACCTACAGAGGGCTGAATTCAAAGACACCCCAAAAATCAAATTAAAAAAATCTGATGCGGCAGGCTAGTCCATTTTGCTGAAATTTCATTGCTGCAACTCGGAATCGTACTGAGGCGAGCGTGGGGACCAGTCAGTGATATCAAATCCTTCATCCTCCAGGAAGTGCCTGCCTACTCTACCCACATGAGACCAGGCATTGTCGTGCACCAGGAGGAACTCAGGATCCACTGCACCTGCATATGTTCTGACAATGGGTCCAAGAATTTCATTCCAATACCTAATGGCAGTCAAGGTGCCATTTTCTAGCCTGTAGAGGTCTGTGTGTCCCTCCATGGATATGCCTCCCCAGACCATCACTGACCCACCACCAAACTGGTCATGCTGAATGATGTTACAGGCAGCATATCATTGTCCACGGCTTCTCCAGACCCTTTCACGTTGTCACGTGCTCATGGTGAACCTGCTCTCATCTGTGAAAACATTGGGCATCAGTGGTGGAACTGCCAATTCTGGTATTCTATGGCAGATGCCAATCGACCTCCATGGTGCTAGGCTGTGAGCACAGGGCCCTTTAGAGGATGTTGCGACCTCAGGCGACCCTCATGAAGTCGGTTTCTGATTGTTTGGTCAGAGACATTCATATCAGTGGCCTGTTGAACGTCATTTTCTAGGGCTCCAGCAGTGCTCATCCTGTTCCTCCTTTCCCAAAGTAGCAGATACAGGTCCTGCTGATGGGTTAAGGACCTTCTACGGCCCTGTCCAGCTCTCCTGTCTTCTGGAATCTCCTCCATGCCCTTGAAACTGTGCTGGGAGACACAGCAAATCTTCTGGCAATGACATGTATTGATGTGCCATCCTGTAGAAGTTGAACTACCTGTGCAACCTCTGTAGGGTCCAAGTATCGCCTTATGCTACCAGTAGTGACACTGACCATAGCCAAATGCAAAACTAGTGAAAGAACAGTCAGAAAAGATGAGGAGGGAAAAATGTCAGTGGCCTCCACCTGTTAAACCAAGGGTTCCCAAAGTGGTCGATATCGACCCCCTGGGGTCGATTTGAACTTTCTAGGGGTCGATAGTTTCAATAAAAAAATTGAGGGGTCAATGACAGCAAAAATAGACCCCCTTACTACTGCTATTTGTTTGTTACTTCAAAATATCTATGACTAGCAAAATACCCACGCTTCGCAGCGGCGAAGTACTGCCTTAAAATTTTTATTAAGAAGAAAATTAAACCTTTTTAAACCGAGGGAAAATATACCAATAATTATTTGTTAAGGATCTCTTTGTATGCCACGTTGTCAGTTCGGCCCTCCAATTGTAATATGACCAAGCTGTAGCTGTACGCTGAGCTTACTCTTGAGCATGCAACGTACAGTTGGCCATGTGAACAGTAATCTTGTTTCAGATCTCACAGCTTGGATTGCTGCTGTCATAATCGGTTTAAGTTTCATGGTTTGTTTCAATTACGACAGTATTTGTAGGACTTGTGTTGAAGAGACATTCGGCATCTGTCAAGCGTTGTAAGTATACAACCAGTTTCATTGATAACTTCACATCCAGCTTTTGAGAGTTTAAACATTTGTAAACATCAAAGTGTCCACTACTGAAATCGTCACCTGTGAATCTAAGATGTTTAAGAGGCATTGGCGGTTGTCCAAAGGTGTAAAATATTTGGCCATTTCGGTACACTTAAGCATTTCACTCTTCTAGTGCTCCTCTATAGTATAATTATCTCCTGTACCGTCATCAGTCCACAACTTGAACCTGTCCCAGTCATTCAATACATAAGACACAATGTTCCTCCGGATATCAAGAGTGAGCCTGATATGGCCGTGCAATATGTAACAAAGAGAATGGAAAAGGCAGGTGCCATCTCCGGGCATGGAAACCACTTGGTAAGTGACAGTTCTTTGATCGATGGTGATCACCTCGATAGATATGTTAATGGGGGTACGGTTGGAATGATAAAGGAAATGGGTACCTGAACAATGTAAAGTAAGTCTAAAATACCTACACAATAACTATAATCGTAATAAATGAACAATAAAACAGCGGAGAAGCCATGGATTAAATAAAAAGGCTGTAGTTATCAGCAAGGAGACGTAAATACCGTGGCAAAGCAAGGAAGGGAATGTAGAGACTGGAGCGACAGACGGCCTTATATAGGCAGGCAGCCAACAATGTGGGAGGCGTCGGGATGGGGGACCCAACGGCGCCTCACACGGTGACCGAGCTGCAGGCTATGGACGTATATATGTACGTAAGTAGGATTCAGTTAGCGTTGGGAACCCGCGTACCAAATTTCTTGAAGATGGGCCCATAAGTAATAAAGACCGTTGAAAAGTTCAATATGACGGCCGACAGTGGCATCATACCATCGAAATAAGTACATACATCTGTTTCGGTTAGCGCAGGGAATCCGCCTACCAAATTTCGTGAAGATGGGGCTATAAATAAGAAAGTTCAACATGGCGGACGTTGTCGACCGTTATCGACCGTTATGACCGTTACGTGTAGAATTTCGAAAATGAAACCTGCTTAACTTTTGTAAGTAAGCTGTAAGGAATGAGCCTGCCAAATTTCAGCCTTCTACCTACACGGAAAGTTGGAGAATTAGTGACGTTGTAAAGTTCAATATGGCGGCTGACAGTGGCGTCATACCACCGAAATAAGTATGTACATTGGTTTCGGTTAGTGCAGGGAAGCAGTCTACCAAATTTCGTGAAGATGGGGCCATGAATAAGAAAGTTCAACATGGCGGAGATTGTGAAAATTAGTGACATTGGAAAGTTCAATATGGCGGCCGACAGTGGCATCATACCATCGAAATAAGTACATACATCGGTTTCGGTTAGCACAGGGAATCTGCCTACCAAATTTCGTGAAGATGGGGCCATAAATAAGAAAGTTCAACATGGCGGACGTTGTCGACCGTTATCAACCGTTATGACCGTTACGTGTAGAATTTCGAAATGAAACCTGCTTAACTTTTGTAAGTAAGCTGTAAGGAATGAGCCTGCCAAATTTCAGCCTTCTACCTACACGGGAAGTTGGAGAATTAGTGACGTTGTAAAGTTCAATATGGCGGCCGACAGTGGCGTCATACTACCGAAATAAGTACGTATATCGATTTTGGTTAGCGCAGAGAAGCCGCCTACCAAATTTCGTGAAGATGGGGCCATGAATAAGAAAGTTCAACATGGTGGACATTGTTGACCGTTATGACTGTTACGCGTAGAATTTCGAAATGAAACCTGCTTAACTTTTGTAAGTAAGCTGTAAGGAATGACCCTGCCAAATTTCAGCCTTCTACCTACACGGGAAGTTGGAGAATTAGTGATGTTTGGAAAATTCAATATGGCGGCCGACAGTGGCGTCATACCACCGAAATAAGTAAGTACATCGGTTTTGATTAGCGCAGGGAAGCCACCTACCAAATTTTGTGAAGATGGGGTCAGCCTTCTACCTACACGCGAAGCTGGAAAATTAGTGACGTTGGAAAGTTCAATATGGCGGCTGACAGTGGCGTCATACCATCGAAATAAATACATACATCGGTTTCGGTTAGCGCAGTGAAGCCGCCTACCAAATTTCGTGAAGATGGTGCCATAAATAAGAAAGTTCAACATGGCGGACGTTGTCGACCGTTATCGACTGTTATGACCGTTACGTGTAGAATTTCGAAATGAAACCTGCTTAACTTTTGTAAGTAAGCTGTAAGGAATGAGCCTGCCAAATTTCAGCCTTCTACCTACACGGGAAGTTGGAGAATTAGTGGTGGGTGAGTGAGTGAGTAAGTCAGTCAGTCAGTGAGGGCTTTGCCTTTTATTAGTATAGATTCCAATAGGTACCTAATTAAGAAGTAAAATAATTCAAAAAAACACTTTTTTGATAAAAACACATTACATACCAAACTTGCGAACAAAAAGGTAAAATGTGTCATTTAAAGAGTCACACGTAAGAATGCATGAAAATACATGTAACACAAACATACAGTATCTGTGCATTGTCTTATCGAACGTATCAAAGCAAGTGCGGACATGAAAAACTGTTGCATGTCCGCTCTTGCTTGCGGTGGGATGAGACGACGGATATTCTATATTAGCAGAATCTATCAGTCTTGTACGGTCATGCTTTCATAAAACACTATAAATTGGTTCGTTTGATGTGACATGTACTTATTTGTGATTTGAACTTTGAATATAATTATTTATTGAGGAGCTGTACTACGAAAAAGAAAATTGGAGGACACAGTTTATTTATTCGAGTAAGAACAAAAATCTGTTTCAAGTAAGTACATTATTGTTTTTTTTATTTTTTAAATCACAGGGGCTGTCGAAATTGTTTGTTAATAAAAGTTTGTATTTCTTCAGATAATAATATGACTGAACCAAAAAAGAAATGCAGACAGTACAGCTTGGACTATTTGTACTTATTTTGAATTTACATATTTATTTCATAAATGTCAAAAATGTAAAAAAAAAAAAAAATCTCTGCTCGTATTTTTTTGCTTAAATTTTCATTAGTGCAGGTTTCGATATTAAATGTTGCACAAGATAATGCCATATTCCGTAGCCATTTTATCTTTTTAAATCATAATTACAAGTGATTAAAATCTGATATCTAGTGAAATATTTAATATTGAGTACTGTACAAATGTATTAATTTGAGTAAGCAAAGTAAATGACTAGGGGGTCGACGGTTTTAAAAGTTTTTGGTAAAGGGGTTGGCGGCCGAAAAAAGTTTGGGAACTCTTGTGTTAAACCATTCCTGTTTTGGGGGTCGTCTCATTTTTGTTCCTCTAGTGCACCTGTTGTTAATTTCATTAACACCAAAGCAGCTGGAACTGATTAACAACCCCCTCTGCTACTTGACTGACCCGATCAATATCCCAAAGGTTTCATTGATTTGATGCCATACTCTGATTCAGAAGTGTTCCTTTAATTTTTGAGCAGTATATGCAATGCAGGAAAACAATACAAGACAAAAGAATTGTTCAAAATATCTTGTAATAAATGAAAATGGATTTACATGGAAAACCAGTTAATTAATTCAATGTAATGTCCCACTTGTCCTCCATTCAGTTGGATACAGGCTCGGATTAATAAACTTAATAAGTTATAGCGTAATGAAAATTGCATAATTAGATCTGGACCGCTCTCTCTCTCTCTGTCTATATATATATATATATATATATATATATATATATATATATA
>JANRMT010062813.1:75334442-75351577 GCA_026402145.1 Polypterus bichir lapradei | reverse complement strand
ACAGTGGAACCTCGGTTCACGACCATAATTCGTTCCAAAACTCTGGTCGTAAACCGAGTTGGTCATGAACCGAAGCAATTTCCCCCATAGGATTGTATGTAAATACAATTAATCCATTCCAGACCGTACGAACTATGTAAATATGTAAAGATTAAGCACAAATATAGTTAATTACACCATAGAATGCACAGTGTAATAGTAAACTAATGTAAAAACATTGAATAACACTGACACAAAACACCCAGGCTCCCTGCTCAGCTACACGAGCAGGCTCTCTCTCTCTCTCTCTCTCTCTCTTCAGCACGCGCTCGCTCACTCTCTCTCTCTCAGAACAGAGAGGAACATTTGAACAAATCCGAACTTTAATTTAAAAAACAACCACAAGCAACCAAAAAAGTAACATTGCAGGAGTTCATGCTAATAGCCTTACAGCTCAATCACTGTAAACACTTTTTTTAAAATGAGTTTTAAGCACAGCGGTAAAAAAAGGAACATTAGAACAAATCCGAAATTTATTTAAAAACCAACCATAAGCAACCAAAAAAGTAACATTGCAGGAGATCACGCTTATTAGCCTTACAGCCCGATAGCTGTAATGTACAGTAAACAATTTTTTTTAAAAATGAGTTTTAAGCACAGGGAATAAAGGGAACATTTGATAAATCTGTAATTTAATAAACCACCAAGAAAAGTAACATTGCAACAAATCACACTATGAACCACTACATGTAAACACTTTTTTTAATGAGTTTTAAGCACAGGGAAAAAAATGAAATTTGAAAAAAGAGAAAAGTAACATTGCAACAAATCACGCTACGAACTGAAAAATTAACTTTTGAAAAATCCGTAATACAAAAACTATAAACCACCAACAAAACTAACCTTGCATGAGTCGAGTTCTGGCATGAAGTGAGGAGGAACTGGGTGGAGAGGAGGTTGCAGTTTTGAGGGAGAGTCTGGCTCCGCGATGGAGGGATGTTTTCCTTCAGGTGTTTTCTCTCTTGTGATTTCTTGGGTTTCTGGTGGTTTTAGCTGTTTAGCTGGTTGGAGCGAAAGCCTCATGCAGCCATTCCAAAAACAAAGTCCTTGTTACCCAACCCTTCATGTTTGCCCTCCACATTACTGGCAGTCTGGCTTTGTTTACATTGTGCTGCTTGAAAGCACGAGGGTTCTCAAATTGGTAAATGAGTAAACTGGTAAACAGTTTTTCCACCTCTTCCAGCACTTGAAGCCTCTGCCTGGTTAATGCTGTAACTCCTTTTGCAACATTAGCTGCTTTAATAGATTCTTTCTGCTTTAGAATAGTCGAAATCGTAGATTTTGACTTGTTTTACTCGGCGGCAAGATCAGTAACACGAACGCCACGCTCAGACTTTTCAGTAATTTCTTTCTTTACTTAGATTTCAATTTTCTTCAAAACTTTCTTCTCATCACTCTTCACAGATCACAGGTAAAGCACACACGTCTAACTGAGAACAATGAACAGGGAGCGGCTCAACATGTGCTTAAAGTAATCGGCACGCACATGTGGGCTCACTCTCTCTCTCTCTCAGCAGCACGCACCCTCCCCCTCTCTCTCAGCAGCACGCACCCTCCCCCCCTCTCTCAGCAGCAGGCACCCTCTCCCTCTCTCTCAGCAGCAGGCAGGCAGGCACGTCTGACCGAGAACAATGCAACACGTGCGGAAATCATCGGCGCACACAAACCGAAAGGGAAACTGTCTTGTTCGTATACCGAGTGTGTGGTCGTGAACCGAGGCAAAAGTTTGGCGAACTTTTTGGTCGTGAACCGAGTTGTAAGTGTACCGAGACGTTCGTGAACCGAGGTTCCACTGTATACACACACACACACACATACACACACACACAGAGCTGTATACTATTAATATAATATGCAGTTTTCTTTTTTTTTTTGTTGTTGAATAATGCACTAGTTAGCATGCAGATTCTACACAGTCCCAAGGTAACGGGATCAGTCAGTCTGGAGCTCTTAAATTCTTTCCTTCTCTGACTGGGTACTGTGGTTCCTTATTTCATTCAAAAGATATTCATGCTGGTGGTGATAAATGCACTCTTTATTTGTATGTGTTTAGCACTATGAAATCACCTTTTACATTGGAGAATAAGATTTTAAGTAAAATTAAATAAATATATAAAACAATGAATTCCCAAGGTGGAGATGCATTTTGTCTTTTCAGCTTCAAGGATAAATCTGTGTTTGAACTGTGAACATTCTGTACCACTTGCATATCTCCCATAACGCCCAAGCCATATTATTACTGCTTCAACAATAAATTATTTGGGGATATGAGACTTATTTTAGATTGCCACTCTTAGTAAAGACTGATATCTGTATTTTTCCCCTTTTGCTGTCTTGGGTGCTTTTATTCAAGTTCTTCATAAAATAACTTCTGGTGAGACCGTTCTACATAATATAACCTCAGAGTATTGAAATTAAGTTGTTGTTTTCTCCTAGCAAATAAGTACATAATTATGATTTGCCAGCTGCACAGCAACTAATTCTCCAAGCAGTCCATAAAGAATATCAAGCTGTCATGATGCACTGTGAGTGCTCTCAACATCCTTGTCTGCATGTTTTTGCATTACAAGAGGAAACTTGTGTGCCCAGAAAATATTCAAATGGTAATATTCTGCCTGCACATAAAGGGAGTATAAGTCACATATTGACTCAGCATTTAGGTTCTTTGAGGCTATAGAGCAGCCTGCTTGTTTTACTATGCCTAAGCCTTAGTAGAACCAATATAATTACTGCTCCTGGTCTTTCTTTTTTAATTATAATTGACTAAATAAATGTTATATTGCTTAGTGCAAAAACAAAAATGCACATTGAGAATTTGACATTTCTGTGTAATTAACATTTGTTCATATAGATTAGTATACTGAATGCAGTCTGTTAGTTCAGTCAAAAGCTAGTATCTTTGATTTGACATCCTAGTTTTATACTTATGGAATTCTTATTTTTTATTCATAAATATGAAAACACTCATTCAGATTTAAATTAATAAAAACAAGAAACACTGCAAACATCTTCCAATCTTCAAGTATTTAAGTTACCTACAGTAAACTGCTTACATAGATTTTTTTAAAGTCTAGTAAGATACTTTAAAATACTTTTCTGCATATGTAAAGTATTAAGGATATTTTAAATCCTCTAACTTTTGTATGTGCTAGTTACTGGCAGGAAAAAAGCACAGCAGGCTCTTTACATCATAAAGCGAGATGCATGGGAGTCTGTTTTTTCAAGGTAGTCATCTTAATACCTAAAGACTTAACATGAATACCATATCAACTCCTCGATTGGCCAAGGAGGTTCCTAATTCTGATAGCTGCTGAATGCTAGCCCAGCATATGTCATAAAGAAAGTATAAGGTTTTACAAATGGATATTTAAAATTCTTAAGCTGCTATTTCAGTTTGATTTCTGCTGTTCACTTTTTCATTGAAAGAATGTACTGAATTCATTTAAGAAATAAGTACTTTTGAAGGTACGAAAGAAAAGCAAGTATATACTTGTCTATTAACTGTCTTTCTACAAGTTTACTGTATTAGCTTAAGGTGAGTGGAAATATTTTTTTTCAACTACTTTCGCTCAGTTCAGCAGGACCTGGCATATTTAGGAAATGGTAAAACATCCTGTCTGTCACTCATTTTGGTAACTCGCCAAATTCAGCATTGTATTAAAGCACGTGCTACATTCAGAAAGGAACTACTATTAATAGCAAATATATCTAAACAGCCGAGAAACTTTCAACCTGGTTTGATGCGGGGTTTAAGCTAAGACTCACTGGTGTATATAAAATGTATTGTGTAAAATGGCACGTGAAAATAAGTATATTTAAAGAGAAATATCTTTATGTTTAAATACTTCATATAAGATATGATATTAAAGAAATCTATTTAACATTTAATTTCATTATTCTGCCAGTTTCCAAGATGGTTCTGAAATTCTTTTTAATTGAATAAATTCTAATATTAAAGTACCATATTGCCATATAATATATAAATAAGTAATTATAGTTTGTTAGTTTTGATTTGTTATTTATTTAATAAATATAAATAGTTTTTAGTTAAATAAAACATGTGGTAAAATAGTGTGTTTTATTAAAATTATAGCTTTATATTGTTAGAACTTTTTCTTTTATTATTATAGCAAACATTTTATTAGTGTTTGAATGTACAATATTGCAGTTGTTGAGTTTGTTTATCTTGGCCTTGAAATAACAAATAGTTTAAACACCACTTCTTCTAAGACCAATATCTATAAGTCGGACTATGTCATGGAGTATATGATAGTGCATACATTAAAGCATTAATATTTCATTTTGCTGTAACACGAGTATATGCTGTTAGTAAAAGAGTTCAAAGGGTTAGTTGTCATACAAGAAATGTTTTTAACATAGATGTATGAAATGAAAGTTTACTGATGTTACTGATAATTGTGCTGTATGATGTGGTTTTACTATGCATTTGCTATGCTGAATGTTTCTTAAATAAAGACAGCATTTAGTATTATTGCATTCTTGGTATTAGGATAGATTCGGTATACTTGACATTCTGTTTTTTTACTTGTAGAACTATGTTTTCAGTAAGTGATCTTAATGTTAATCTTAATCAAATTATATTTGTAATGAGTATATTTCTCTTTGTAAATAGATGATTTTTTTTTCCCGCAGTTAAATAGTGTTTCTACTTGGATTATTGTCCCCACTCTCAGGTGGGGATGATACAGCTATTTATGTAAAAATTTAAAAGATGAATTTTTAAAACCACTAGACTAGAAGGCAACAGAAATAGAACCATTATATTGGTAGAGAAGTATAGACTCCTGTGCCCAAGGGTGTGCACAGTACTTTCAATATGAATGTTGCTTATTATAAAAGAAACAAATTTAGAGGCGCAGCAGGGAAAGAAAAGCCTGTCCAGATTTATAATTCTGTAATCAGTATAGAATTAGTAGAGGTTATCTAACCAAAAGGATCTAGTGACCATAATATAAAGCATCTCACAGTGTTTTGAGTACCTAAGATAAAACTTTATTGCTTTTAACTTTAATTTTGGTAGGGCAAATTTTGACCAAATATGATCAGAATTAAAAAAAAAAAAAAAAAAATAGAACTCACCAATAGATAAACATCCAAAAAAAGAAGTTGCAAAGAAAAATAAAAATCAGCTGAGTAGAGGACCAGTAACTTTAAGCCTAATTATAGTGTTTGTGTGAGCATGAGAGTAACAGTTCTTTAGCTATAAGGAAAACTAAAAGTCTTTTAGAGAGAAATATTGCAGAAAGATCCTCTAGAAAGATTATGTCAGTATTTTAGTAATTAAAGAACAGTCATTGAAGAACTAAGGTGTATTAGAAATGATAAATGTGAGCTATAATACACAGACAGTAAAATGGCAAATGCTGTTTCTTAAGTTTACATTTGTGAAGAAGTCCCTTTCAACCATTGAAGGAACTGCAATGATTTGGAAGTTGTAGAAATGTGTCGCTTATATTAAATATGCTGAAATCTCAGAAACCCCCAGGGACTAGATAACTTTTACACTAGAATGTTTTAAGGAGGCTATAGAATATTTATATAAAACTTAGATGTGTAATTTTTAAAAATTGCTGCAAACCAGGGAAGTTATTAATTATTTAAAGCTAGCAAATACCATTATATTAGAAAGGTGATTTCGCTGATCCTAGAAACTATATGCAGATACACTTAAGATGCATCATGGGAAAATTAGTGTAAGCTGTGACCATTCAACATGGGTATAGAAGTGGGAGCTTGTGTTTTGCTGTAATGCATAGCATAAGATCAGGGGGGGTCATTATTATATTTGTCTTGATTTTTGGAAGACTTATGATAAAGTCCTACATGATTAGCTTGGAATCAAAGTAAAGGAAGCAAGAGTTCAATAGGCAGTGTGTAGATAGGAGCTAAATTTTCTTAATCATAGGAAGCAAAGAGTTGTGGTGTGATGTACATCTTTTGAATTAAGCGATGTTAAGTGGTGTCCCCAAAAACTAGTGCTGAGCCTACTGCTTTTTAAAATCTAGGTAAATGATTTTGATAAGATTATAAATAATAATTGG
The DNA here is from genome assembly GCA_026402145.1 of Polypterus bichir lapradei. Classification (NCBI taxonomy): domain Eukaryota; kingdom Metazoa; phylum Chordata; class Cladistia; order Polypteriformes; family Polypteridae; genus Polypterus; species Polypterus bichir. Next base: position 75,345,476 of record JANRMT010062813.1, on the reverse strand, counting down.
GTTTTGTAGATGGTACCAAAGTAGTTGCCATGGTAGATAATCTTGAATTGGCTGAATGTAATACAAATGGAGCTGGACAAAATTGAGACTTTATGGTAAATGTTACACAGTTGTGCAGCAACATAATGCTCCATTTGGGACCAGCTATTTGATCTTATGTTGGTTGCAAAATGTATATGCCATTGCAACTGAGGCTCTGTGGGACTGATGTGGGTAACTGGTACGTAAACTTTAACTGCCGGAACAGAGCAGCACAAACTGATATTTGCATGTCTGGTCTGTGTAAGGCAGAGTTTCTCAACCACTGGGTCATGCTTTCATTGGTTCACAAGTGAATTGCAGTGAGTCACCATTAAGAAAGGTGGTGTTGGCCAAATTCATAAAAATTAACCAAGTGGAGCAGTGCTGATCAAAATAAATCTTAAAGGGCCCTCCAAGAGTCAGAAAACATTTGAGGTGATATGAAATAATAGTAATACAAAATATGTATTACTGTGGCTGGTTTTGGCAATTTCTAGGTCATTATTTCTCTGTTGTTTTTCTATAACCCTCGGCCATAAGTACAACTTGCTGTAAATAAGCACATGACTGAATATAGTGGATTTAGAAAGTGTTCAGGCACCTTCACTTTCTGCACACTTTATTGTGTTGTAGATTCTATATTTAATTTGAAATGTATAATTTTGCCATTTTTGCCCATCAGTGTACACTGTAACCCATTATGACAAGCAGACAACATGTTTTAAAAAAGGTTTGCATTTTTATTACAATAAAAAGATGAAATTTCTCATTTGTGTTAATATTCAGAACTTTTGCTGGGGACAAGTGCTTTCTGTTTAATTATCCTTTAGATGTTTCTAGATCTTGATTGACGTCTGCCTGTGGCAAATTGAATCGATTGGACTCCTAAGTATAGAATGTCCCACAATTCACACTGCATGTCAGGGCAAAAAAGAAGCTATAAAGTCCAAGGAACTCTCTGTAGACCTTCACAATAAAATGTTGGTGTGGCATGGGTTATAAAACATAAATCTTTGAGTGTTCCCAGGACTCAGTGGCTTTTGAAATAGAAGATGTTTGGAACCTTCAGGACTCGTTCTAGAGTTGGCTGTCTGGCCAAACTGAGTAACTGTGCAAGAAGGGCCTTGGTTTAGGTGACCAAGAACCCTATGGTCACTCTAACACAACTTCAGGAGTCATTTGCTGAGATTAGAGAGCCTGTTGGAAGGATCACCATCTCAACAGCACTCCATTACTTAGGTGTTTATGGTAGACTGGCTGAACAGAAGCCATTCTTGAGTAAAATCATTTAACATGCTGCTTAGAATTTGCCAGTCAGCTTTTAAGGGACTCTGAAAGAATTAAAAAAGGTTATCTTGTCTGATAAAAAATTGAGCTCTATGGGTAGATCTCCAAATATTATATCTGGCAAAGACCAGACACTGCTCATCACCAGCCTAATAACACCATATGCAATGAAGCTTGGTGGTGGTGGCATCGTGCTATGGGGTGCTTCCCAGTGAATGAGACAGGAAGACTGGTTGTAATTGAGGGGAGGATTAGTGTAGCCAAATACAGAGGGATTCTTGAAGAAAAACTACTCCAGGTTACACACAACCTCAGACTGGGATGCCACTTCAGGTTCCTGTCATGCTGGAAGTTGAAGCATGCAATCAACACAGTGCTCTCATGGCTTCAGCACAAGTGTCTGACTGTCATTGAATTGCCCAGCCAAAGCCCACATTTAAATAGAACATCTGTGGAGAGACCTAAAGAAGGCAGTTTACCGACCCACCCCTTCTAAAGTAACAATGCTTAAGAGGATCTGCCAGGAAGAATGGGATAAACTGGCCAAACAGAGGTGTGCAGACTTGTAGATTGCCGCCAAAGGGTTTTCTACAAAGTACTGAGTTGAGGATCTGTGAATATTTTTATGAATAAGAGATTACAGTATTTGATTTTTACTGAATGTGCAAACCTTTCCGAAAACAATGACAATTATTTTGTCATTATGGGTTACTGAGTGCACATTGATGGGCAAAATGGAAATTGTATTCCTTAAAAATAAGTGTGCAGAAACTGAAGGGATGGGTTTTGACATTTAAAAGTACGCCCTGTATGAAGGACCCAGGAGCCATAGTGAACCCTACTCACCCAGACAGTGTACAAAAGCAATAAAGATGGCTATTAGATTGTTAGATTATATAGCTCATTGTTTAGAGTACATGTCAAGAGTGGTTATGCTTAAAGCTGTATAACTCGCTCGTGAGGCCTCATGTGGAGTACTGTGTTCAAGTCTCTTGCTACAAAAATGGTACAGAGACAGTTTAGAGAATAACAACTAGGTTGGTTCCAGGACTAAGTGGTGTGAGCTATGAGAAAAGACTGAAGTATATTTTTTTTATATTAAGTAAGCAAAGATTAAGAGCTGAAGTGATTGGAGTGTTCCAAACCAGGCCCATGTGTCCTTTAAAGAGATAGTGTGCACCCTAAGGTGCCGCAGGAGGAGAATCCAGACTAAACAGATAGAGATAGGTGGGTCACAGTAAAAATGCAAGGTAAAGGCTGCATATTGTCTGGGAGCATCAACCCCAGAATTGGATGTGTCAAGCTGTTTTCAGGTCCTACAGAGCAGGATGGTGTCTCTGAAGATTTTGAGGTGGTAGGTAGGCATGAGGAGCCCCTGCAGGCCACCTGAAAACTACTTCCCAGAAAGAGAAAAGTAGTGTTAGTTGGGGACTCGGATCATTAAGGGAGGTTAGGAGGAGCACCAATGTGTCGTGGAGGTGTATGATTTGGTTAGTCATGGACTGTTTAAAATGGGGTTTGCAGGGCAGCAGGGAGTTTAGGACAGACTAGGTTTAGGACAGTACATGAAGGAACAAACAATAGTATAAAAATGCATAGTCAGGTAAATTCTAACCCAACATTTAAATGCAAAAGTAAAATGAGTATCACATTGAAAATAGCTTGCCATATTGTTAGAATGTCAAAAATAAAACAAGTGAGTTGGAATAGTATGGAGCATAATATTATTATAGCAATAACAGAAACCTTGCTAAATAACAAAAATGGGGATGAGTATAACATAGATGGATACACATTTTTTAGAAAGGATAGACAGAACAGAAAAGGAGGTGGGGTTTCTCTTTATGTCGAAAGAACTTAAATGCAAATCCTCTTCAGTTGGATGTTGAGCCCCATCTTAATGAGGATATGTCGCTTTGTCTGAAAAGCATTAGGCAAAGAGGCCTTATTTTAGGATTGTTTTATAGACCACCCAATGCAGACAATAATTTCAATGCACATCTTATTGGTAGTGTTAAAAAGGCAAGTTTACAAGGGGATATTACAGTCATGGGGGACTTTACCCAATTATTAACTGTGATAAACTTGCAAATAGCAGAGCACAAGAGCAGGAGTTTTTAGAATTAATCAGTGTACTTTATCCAGTTATTAACTGTGATAAACTTGCAAAAAGCACAGTGTAAGAGCAGGAGTTTTTAGAATTAATCGGTGTCTGATTTTTAACACTGTATGTTAAAGCACCATTGTGCGGTGAAACCTGCCCTGGATTTAGTATTTTGTAATAATCAGAATAGAACTGAAGGTATAGAGGTGATTGAACCACTAGGGTCAAGTGACCTTACTGTAATATACACTTCTCAGTATTATGGAAAGTGTGCATGCTAAGACTATAAAACTGTTAAGTTTAACTTTGGTAAGGCAAAGTCTAAGGGGGCTAGACTGGCATAAGCTTTTACATGCAGAGATAGTCGTGGAGCAGTAGAACAGGTTTAAAAACATTTTACATATAATGCAGGACAGGTACGTACCTAAATTTGGAATTAGTAGGAAATTAACAAAAAAAAAAAAAAAAACCTCCACAGTGGGTTAATAAAGAGTTCAAAAAGAAGCTGAAAAGGAAAAAACAGCTGTATAAGGCTGTATAATCTCGATTTCCAGATCACTTGCATCAAAATCGGAGTCCAACAAGTCATTGTCCAATTCACAATAATATTCAAAACGTCATCCAGAGAGTATTTTGCTTTTTGCATCCACTTCGATGTCTCGCAAGATGTTAATACCACTTTGTCATTGTTTGCACTTCACTGCTCACACAACAAACCAACGAAGCTAACTTTCCTTCTAACCAAGAGAGTCAAACTGAAACGTAATGGAAGGTTTTGTCACCATTTGCAGTTGATTACCGCCCTCAGTCGCTCTTGTTGACAAAAGTTGACGTCTGCCCTGAGTTAATAAAAGCCTTAGATTTTTGAAAGAGCTAAGCCACCTTTTCTGTAGCATATCAAAAAAAAAAAAAACAAAGCTCAGAAAAATGTATTTATTTATTTACTTATTTATATTTATTGGGTGCATGATGAGTATCTTTTGCTGACAATAAGGAAATAAAAGAACTGAACACAGTGTTTTTGCGTGAGTAAATTCACTAGCAGGTGGTGTTCCTGCCTTGCGTCCATCTGATGATTGCCAAAATAACTGGAAGTGGAAACATAATTTTTGGTGCACTGTTTCATATGCTGCTTGGTCCTCCTTGCAATGTCTTTCAACTTTTTTTTTGCAATTTCTTAATTGAGTGATCTGTGGGTCCCCTTCTGAGTTCTGAGCATACTTTGAGAAGTATATTGTATCGAAAAATGAGCAGGTGAGAGAGAATTCAGCAGGTGTGTTTGCTGTCAAAGCATGAGGTGCATCAACCTGTTACCGCAAGTATTCTGCTACTACAACAAAAAAATGCCCCACTTTGGGCTCTGACTATGTGCCTGCTCAATATTCTCTCACACTGAAACACATGTATGCATTATCAATCCAGTGAAGAAAAACAAACTCCATTTAGAATATAATGTCATATGACATTTGTCAGTTATTGTATAGTTGTCCACATAACTGAGATAGCAATTCACCTCTGAGCATCAATATTCAATGTCAGTAACAGCTTGGTGATAACTTTTCAAGGTGAATCCAATCCGCTGGCTCTGAAGGGTGTCGCACTGCTGCAGAGGAAGACTTACTTAGCAAAGTGAGGTGCATAGCCACTCCTTTTAAAATGAGTGAATCTCATAGCAATGGTTTGGTTTTTGCTTTTTTTCCTTCTTAAAAGAACTCAGTTAAGCTGTTTATCAATAAGTTTCCTCGAGATGCAGCTCAATACTCAATAACAATGTCTTGAAAAATGGACATATTCAATAATTTTGAAGGCTTTTTGTCACATTGGGACTTTGGTATTCTTTTTTTTTTAATAAAATATGCTTCATCTTTGAATACAATTTATTGTGGCAAACTCAATGTCATGAATTTAAAGAAATAACTTGGACTTGAAAAACACCAAACTTATTCTTTAACACTAGAAACAACCAGCATAGCTTGCCGGTGGGTTTTTAAATCTTTAATTATTTTATATGTGTACATGTCATACATCTGTCCTTCCTTTTACTTTTGCTAAATTTCTGCACATCAAATGTGTCCATGTTGTTGTAGCTCAGTATTTATTTTATTACTTCATTTATTACTTTATTATTGCCACAAGCAACACTGCTGAGCATTGTTTCCCAGATGTGAATAGTTATAAAATCAAAAAAGTAACACAAGTTGCTGGAGATACATTTTTCATTGCTGGTCCCATCCTGCAATCTGTTTTTGAAACCTGTTTTCATGCAGTACTCTGCCCCAGCAAATTAATTTACAATGCTTACTTAAAACTTACCTATTGCAATTTACTTCAGTTAGCTATCCCCAAATGAACACAATGTGCAGAAGGCACATCCATCACTACCATTTACATGTACGTGATGTAACAAAACTGTTCTTTTCCACACAGTAGCACAATACAGTCATCCTTTCCACAAACAATTAAATCCATGAATATCTGAATAAACACCCCTCACCCCTCTTTTCCATTTTGATCACTTCAAAACCTTTTTTTTTTCTTCGTGATTCTTATTAACATAGCAAACCATGGACACATTCCTGCCATATTTATAACTAATAAATGCAAAGGAATGTCTTGATTTTGTCATATTCAGAAATTACACTTTCTCTTTTTGTCTGGAGGCTCACTAGCACTAGAACCTTGAAAAAGTCCAAGAAAGGACCACAGCAGACATTGCTTAATTTGCATAACTGGCAGAGGTGGAAACTTAGAAGAATGCTGGTGTGTGTGACTAGCAATCAGTAAATTTTTAGCCAATCTCATATGTTGAGTAAAAAAATGTGTAGTTCCATTTTTCTGCCAGTGAACTGGTGCATCATTAAATCATGGCAGATATTGATTTCTACAGTCAAAGTAAAAAGTATGTAAACCCCTAGGAATTATCTATATTTATGTTTAATTCCCATATAAAACATGGTCGTATCTTCATGTCAGTCACAATAATGAACAAACAGTCTCCTATAACTAAAGATACACAGATTTTCAGAGAATTTTTGACCATATTGAATAAATCATTCAAACTATGAAACTGAAGGTTGGAAAAAGTGAATCCTGAGCTAATGACTTTTTAAAAACCTCATTGCAGTCAGAATTTAGCACACCTGGAGTCCATTTAATGAAACGAGTTCAGAGGTGTGGCCTAGAATTACTTTGATTGATAAAAAACACTATGAAGTTTGAGTTTGAGCTTTTGACAAGAAGCACATCCTGATGGTAATCATGCCTCGCACACAAGAGCTGTCTGAAGAGCTATGATCGAAAATTGTTAATCTACATAAGGCTGGAAGGGGTTACAAAGTCATCTCAAAGATTTTAGATATTCATCAGTCTACTCTTAGGCAAGTTGTCTATAAATGGAGACAATTTGGTATTGTGGCTACTCTGCCTAGAAGTGGGCACCCTGCCAAGATGACCCCAAGAGCACAACGCAAAGTCAGCAGTGAGGTCAATAAGAACCCTAGAGTGACAGCAAAGGGCTTGAAGAAGTCATTAGAACATCTCTGTTCATGAGTCAACTATATGGAAAACATTGAATAAGAAAGGATTCCATGGCAGGACACCAAGAAGGAAGCTACTGCTATCAAAAAAGAACATTGCTGAACACCTGAAGTTTACAAAAGAGCACTTGAACACTCCACGACAGTACTGGGAAAATGTTTTGTGGAGTGATGAAACCAAAATTGAACTATTTGGAAGGAACAAGCAGAACTTCATTTGGCATAAAAAGGGCACTGCATATCAACATCAAAACATTATCCCTACAGTAAAGTGTGGTGGAGGGAACATCACTTTTTGGAGTGGCCCAGTCAGAGCCCAGATCTCAATCCTCTTGAAATGCTGTGGAATGACTTGAAGAGAGCCATACACAGAAGACAACCAAAGAATATGGAAGAGTTAAGGCAGTTCTGCAGGGACGAATGGGCTAAAATTCCCCCTGCACGATGTGCAGGTCTGATCTGCAGTTACAGGAAGCGCCTGGTTGAGGTCATTGCTGCCAAAGGAGGGTCAACCAGTTATTAAATCCCAAGGTTCACTTACTTTTTCCACTACCACTGTGAACGTTAAATGTGTTTGTAAAATAAAGACATGAAAGAGTAGAATTTTTTTGTGTGCCATTGGCCTAAGCTCCTTGTATATATCAGTACTTGTGACTTAGATGAAGATCAGATCACTTTTTATGACCAATTCATGCAGTAAACCAGATAATTCCAAAGGGTTCACATACTTTTTACTTTGACTGTAGATTGTCAGTTACATGTTACATTTCCCATTGAAAATATTCTTAAAAAAAAAAAAAGTATTTTTCCCATATGATAACAAACACGCCTGTTCAATGAAAGTGTAAAAAACTTGTAACTTCCTATAAAAGACATAATCTCAATGTAGTCAAAACATATCCTACAAAAAATTTGCAAAACAGCAAGTGACCTGCAGCAGTTGCAGTAAGATTCCCCAATTAGTGGATTTAAATGTGCACAGTAAAAGTAAATTGAGCTGTGATATCAACAACAAATGATGCAGAAAGAGCACCACCTTTTGGTAATGTTTGCTAGCCAAGCTCATAATGCATTAGCTCACAAGAGAGCAGATTATCATACCAATTTTTGTTTGGCTGGTACTGTATCTACATAAGGCTGTAATTTTATTATCTATTTACTGTAAATATAAAAATATCACTTTGACTTAATATAATATTTCATGTTTCTAGCTGTAGTTTTTTATAATTTAAGTGGATTTATGCCAAGGTGGGGTGCAACTTTGGAAAGTTGCAAATCAAGGTTGTGTTAATTTTTTTTTCTTTTCATATTAGTTTTTATTTCTTTTCTTTTTTTCTGACCTTACTTGGAATTTCTGTTTAGTTTTAGTTTTCCTTTATTGTATATTTTTAATTTTTATTTCACAAAGACATTTCTATTTTATTTTTATATCTATTAGTTTTGTTTTTAATTTTAGCAATTATGGAATGGTTAAAGAGCTACTATGGAGTTTAGTTTTGTGTCACAATCAGAACTGTACACTTAAAGGGTGTGGATATAATAAATTGTTTAATGTTTATGGAAGCTTACTATACTACATGGTTTCCTATATGGTTTTCTTTTTTTCTGATTAAAAAGAAGCATAATCAAACCCAGATACTGAATATAGATAGACACTTTATTAATCCCAAGGGGAAATTCACATACTCCAGCAGCAGCATACTGATAAAGAACAATATAAAATTAAAGAATGATAACAATCAATGTATAACAGACATACAATAATTTTGTATAATATTAACGTTTACCCCCCTGGGTGGAATTGAAGAGTCGCATAGCGTGAGGAAGGAGCGATCTCCTCAGTCTGTCAGTGGAGCAGGACAGTGACAGCAGTCTGTTGCTAAAGCTGCTCCTCGTCTGGAGATGATACTGTTCAGTGGATGCAGTGGATTTTCAATTATTGACAGGAGCCCGCTCAGTGCCCGTCGCTCTGCCACGGATGTCAAACTGTCCAGCTCCGTGTTTACGATAGAGCGTGCCTTCCTCACCTCTTCTTTATGCTGCCTCCCCAGCACACCACCGCGTAGAACAGGGTGCTTGCAATAACCGTCTGATAGAACATCTGCAGAATCTTATTGAAGCTGTTGAAGGATGCCAGCCTTCTAAGGAAGTATAGTCGGCTCTGTCCTTTCTTACACAGAGCATCAGTATTGGCAGTCCAGGCCAGTTTATCATCCAGCTGCACTCCCAGGTATTTATAGGTCTGTACCCTCTGCACACAGTCACCTCTGATGATCACGGAGTCCATGAGGGGCTTGGGCCTCCTAAAGTCCACCACCAGCGCCTTGGTTTTGCCGGTGTTCAGTTGTAGGTGGTTTGAGTCACACCATTTAACAAAGTCCTTGATTAGTTTCCTATACTCCTCCTCCTGCCTACTCCTGATGCAGCCCATGATAGCAGTGTCGTCTGCAAACTTTTGCACGTGGCAGGACTCCGAGTTGTATTGGAAGTCCAATGTATATAGGCTGAGCTAGCCCACACGATGCCGAAGAGAAAAGGTGATTCTGAACATAGAGACTTTAAAAACCGATGGGAGGCTGAGTATATGTTTACTGACATTGCCGGTAAACCCGTGTGTCTCATTTCTGGAGCAAATGTGGGTGTAATTACAGAATTTAATCTAAGACGGCACTATGAGACAAAACATCAAGATAACCTGAAAGACCTGAATGCAATGCACAAGATACAGAAAGCAGAAGAGTTAAAGAAGAATCTGACACTTCAGCAGACGTTTTTACCCGTGCAAAATCACAAAGTGATTTCAAGTGAAGCTACTTTTATGGGAGATACAAATGCACCAGTGTAACTTGCCCCACTTTCCCTGTTGCCAAGTAATGTTGAACCAAGTCGACACTACGGTGTTCCCAAATACGCACTTTGTTCATAAACTGAGCGCACTGAGTTCGCACGGCGCTTTGGTGACTTTGAAGAACAAAAAAAGAATTTTGAATTGTTTCGCAACCCCCGTCGATATGGAAACTGCACTTGTGCAGATTCAGATGGAGGTGATTGAGCTGCAGTGTAATGGCACACTGAAGGCAAAGTACGATACTGCACGGCCCGCACAGTTTATTCACTCCATTCCCGCACAAATGCTCCAGCTCCGTCTACATAAGGCTCGAACCTTGTGCATGTTTGGTAGCACATATCTGTGTGAGAAGCTCTTCTCAGTCATGAAGACTAACAAAACAGCACACAGGAGTCGCCTCACTGATGAGCACCTGCGGTCCATCCTAAGAATCTCCACAACACAGAACCTCACACCAAACATAAACGAACTTGTTGCCAAAAAAAGATGCCAGGCTTCCAAATCTGATAAAATGACATAAGAGCAAAGACAACTGAATGATTCGATTTGTTATTGCTGAAAAGAACAAATTTTATTTATGTTTCCAAGTTTTGTTATGCACCATGTTCATATTTGAATTTGAATGGACAAAATTGGACAAAATTGTTGGTACCCTTCAGTCAATGAAAGAAAAACTCACAGTGGTCACAGAAATAACTTTAATCTGACAAAAGTAATAATAAATAAAAATTCTATGAAATTTAACCAGTGAAAGTCAGACATTGATTTTCAACCATGCTTCAACAGAATTATTTAAAAAAATAAAATCATGAAACAGGCCTGGACAAAAATGATGGTACCCCTAACTTAATATTTTGTTGCACAACCTTTTGAGGCAATCACTGCAATCAAACGATTCCTGTAACTGTCAATGAGACTTCTGCACTTCTCAGCAGGTATTTTGGCCCACTCCTCATGAGCAAACTGCTCCAGTTGTCTCAGGTTTGAAGGGTGCCTTTTCCAGACGGCATGTTTCAGCTCTTTCCAAAGATGCTCAATAGGATTGAGGTCAGGGCTCATAGAAGGCCACTTTAGAATAGTCCAATGTTTTCCTCTTAGCCATTCTTGGGTGTTTTTAGCTGTGTGTTTTGGGTCATTGTCCTGTTGCAAGACCTGCGACTTAGACCAAGCTTTCTGACACTGGCCAGCACATTTCTCTCTAGAATCCCTTGATAGTCTTGAGATTTCATTGTACCCTG
>JANRMT010062813.1:75304265-75324442 GCA_026402145.1 Polypterus bichir lapradei | reverse complement strand
AGTGAGTGAGTGAGTGAGTGAGGGCTTTGCCGTTTATTAGTATAGATCAAAAACTGACATCCTTCATTTATGTAAGCCTTCACAACCTTTGCTGTGTGTGATAAAAAAGGACATCTTAACTAAAGAAAGAAGTGTATCCTCTAACAGAACAAATTACTAATCGGTCAGGAGTAAAAGCATGTCCATCTACATCATTTATTACTCTTCAGCTAATGATTGAACAGGGAGCATTCTTCTACAGCACTCTGTTGCTTCGATGGCGCCGATCACACTCATTCGCAAAGATTTGCACTCTCCCAGGAGCCGACGGTGCACTCGAAGTGTCACAAACAGTGTGAGAAGAGAGGACGCTGCCCGAAACTGCGAAGCTCTCAACCCGGCGGAGCAGCCTGACATTCCGCGCCTTCGAGCGTCCACTTTGTTCTCACAACCCGTTGCCGCTGAAGGCGGTGTAGTCTTCATATTGTTTACAGCTCGGTGCAGTTAAAAAGTAGAAAGACGCAAAGCTGTTTTCCTCATCTCTTCTACTCTCAAGTACTGCCAATTAAAAAAAAGTTATAATGTGGCAGTTTCCGCGACAGTCACGCGGACGAATAAATAAAACTTCTCTGTCAGAACGTGCCTGGCAGCAGACAGCTGAGCGCTGGAGTCCAGAGAAGGAGGGCTGGGAGAGGGCGACGCGGGGCGCACTTCTATGGGATAGATCGGCTTGTTTGTGTTAACTTCTTTTTAATATCAGTAAAATAACTGTCACACAAATAATAACAATTCGTAAAGATGACATAAAAATGGCATGCACAAACGAAGTGATTAGATCCTGTATTATAATATGTTCTGTGGCCATACGTAATTTCCGTTTCGCGTGGTCATACATAATTTCCATTTCAAACGCGAAAAGAATTTTATATATATAGATTTACATACAGTGTCAATCAGTGCATACATGTATTCTGGTTGGTTTGCACCTAAGTGATCTACACGTATATAAAGTAAAAGTCTATTTTTCTATATGCTTATTATTATATCCTTTGGATTTAGCCCACCACCCTTGAAGTTTCTGTGTATATAATAACTATCCAATCTTGTTGAACACATATCATCTGATCTTTTGGTCATTTTGCAGTACATTTTGTGTATTACAGTTTTGTCTCAGTTGCTTACTTGACCTTTATCTGGTTTCCTGATATGCCTGAACAGGTTTATGACATGTATTAACTCTTTATGCTATTTCTTTAACATGAATACTATATTCCACATGGCACTCCAAATTGTGGTCAGGTGCATCCCATATTATATTAAATATACAACACAGTGTAAAGTGCAGAAAGTGAAGGGGTCTGGATTCTTTCTGAATCCCATGTATATTGGTGCTCCTTTAGTTTATTACAACTGTATAAAATATATTTGGTTTAAGAATTATTTACAGTTTGTAATAAGTAGCATGCGACAGACAAAATAACTTGAAATACTGCATTTATTAGTGCAGTTATTCTGTCCTTAAATCTTTTAAATTTTTTATAGTAATTTTTGTTACAGCAAGGTGATTATCCATTTTCTTTTTCATAGATGAAAAACTGGAAACGAAGATACTTCCTTTTAGATGAAAATTCAGTTAGTTACTTCAAGTCAGATACGGTAAATGCCATTTTGCTTTTAATTTTTCAGAATGTCTTTTATTGTTTTATTACCAGTTGAAGTGTCTTTATTTATGTAAAGGTGGTTTTATTTAATTTACATGAAAGTAGTTCACATCAGTATATCTGCCCATAATTGCATTAGAAAAATCTTCAGTTTCCATGTGAAAACTTTGTCAGTGCAAAGTCATATTCTCTTGCCAAGGTAGGTTATTCCATAGCAACGCTTTTTCTCAGATACAACAGTTCCCGGAATATACAACAAGGCTCAATCATAAGTAAAACTGTTAATCTGTAAAGTGGAAAGTGTTGTCCTGACATGTGATTTATGGACTTTGAGATCCACACAGTGTTATTTCACTTTAACATCACATCATACAACTAAAGAATGCTGCTTAACCTCCTACAAACCTTAGCTGTGCATGGATACAGTTACAAACTTTACTTATTCACTCAGTAAAAGTACTTTAATTTATAATATATATTAAGTTGTATTATTCACAATGACTTGAATATGTCAAGTTGGAAAGAAATTCTCTTTTCAATAAAAAAAATAATTCAGCAATACTGTAAATCCCAATGTTGAACTGCAATACATACTGTAGACAATCATAATACTTTAAAAATTACAATACATATCAGATCAGCAGGCAAAAAATTGTAATTTTGAATTGAGAGGCCTCTCCCAATATTTACCCCAAATAGATGCCATCTGCATGTGGAACCAATAATCCCATCCATGGGTTATTTTTCATTTTATCTTTTGTATCTGCTATTGTATGCCCTAGGACCTTGTTTTTACTTTTTTATGTAAATGTATATCCATTAATGTTCAGAAGTTTGGAATACCCTTAGAAATTTTCATGTATTTGATACAAATTGATACTTTTTATTAAGGTACCATTAAAGTGATTTTGAAATATAATCAATACATTAGTAATGTTGGCAATTTCTGTTACTGGTTTATAATTATTTATTCACATATGAGTACATTTCTGGCAGCAGTTACTCCAGTATCCTAATGGTCAACTCTCTTAGCTCATTCTTAATTAATTGTGTTTAAATGCTACCTGGTTAAACCCATTAAGTTGTGTTACCACAGCTGAAATCTGTTATTCTGTTCCATATAGCATGAAAGTTGCCTTTAATTTGATTGTAATGTTCTGACATTCTTGATGATCGATCCTGGCTTTAAAAATAGTCAAAATAAATCAGCTTTCTCAAGAGACATGTCAGTTTGTTTTTCAAAATGATGATTACTCCATGCAACCTATTGGCCAAGAAACAGGCAATTTCATACAAAGGTGTCCAGTCTTTGAGAGAAGAGAACAAACTGGATCTAGTCTGGATAGTAAAATAATCAGAAGTCCCAGATGCACAAATGCAGAAGAGGATCCCATAGTTTTTTTTTTTTTTTTAGCATCAAAAACAGGTAACAGGCTAACGGTGTCCTCGATTTTGGGAAATGGTAAGAACTTAAAGAGGCACAGACAGGAAAGATTGTTCATTTTCAAAAACTGAGCAGCGATTACATAATTTTTGAAAATAAGATACCCCCTGTGTGCAGTTATGGAGAAATGTAAAAAATGTTACTTTGGAGAACAAAGGTGGTTTTGAACCATTATATCAGGAGTAATACGGATGGGAACACTGTAGTTATGACAGTTACTGAAAATGGTGGTATATTGTTCAGTTTGGTTCTTATTGAAGTGGCCTCAACAAAAAGCCAGAAATTTACCAAATGGCATTTGAGCCTAATGTTCTAGTCAGTTGCAGTAAAAAATGTTTTGCCCATATATACTTGGAATGAGCTTGGTATGTAATTTGGGGATATAGCTGCAAAAAGGGAAAGTTTAAGTGGTTGTAGGGATTTGACTTTGTTAAAAGAATAATTCACACAAATTTCAACATTTCATAATTGCTTATTTGCTTTGAAAAGATATCGTTAAATGAAAACCACAAGTTTCACAAGTATTTTGTAAACAGTTGTTGACACTGTAAAGGTAAGGAGAAAAAAGTTATGCGTTATATCTTGTCTAATACTTAGAAGAAAATTTAAACCCATTGACAAAGACAAAACTGTCTGTAGTCAATATAAATGTCAGTCTAGAAAAGGTTTTATACAGTTAACTTCTATATAGAGTTACACCACAGATCTTGCTAACAAAAAGGATCTCAAATCAAACTTGTGTGCTAAATTGATCAATGGTATTAAACTATGAATATTAAATTGAAAAAGTACTGCATATTTTTTTTATAATGTGTCTTGTATTTCATGCAATTCCGGGAGGAAATTTTCACACGTGAAAATGCACAACACAGGCCAATGTTCTTTTTAAATGTCAATCTATGCTACTGTTTTATGCTGAGACTGCTCCTATATGGAATTGCAGCACAGATCATAAAAGTGGTAGTTTATTAAATGATCTCTAATTAAAATCACTTACTAAATTGTGTACTTTGCAAATATTAAATCAGAAATTGTGCTTTGAAAGGCAGAATAAGATAATTTTATTTTAAGACTAAATTAACATGGTTATAATATCTTTTTAGCTGGGTCTTCAACCTTAGGGCTCAAGTGAAGCAAATTCTTCCCCTCCTCCTTTTTTTGGCATTGAACTGATATCAGTATACTCTTACTGATTTATTTAAGTCTGTTGAATAATAAATAAAAATCCACTTTTAAAACCTTTAATCATTTGAGACAATTTTCCAAATGTGCAAAACAGCTTCTCTCACATCTGAGACTTTGTCCACACTGCTGCTTTTTAATTAAAAATAATCTCCGTCCACAATATCTTTTTCACAATGTTTACCAAAGTATCTCTGCCCATACTAAAATAACTGAAAGACACTCGCCTACCCTGGGCATGCGTGCTTTGGCAGAAAAATCTTTGAAGGGATGGTAATGACGCTGGCCACAGTATTTATCACAAAACTATAGAGACCAGTAAATTATTTTTCCTTTTAGCAGATGTATGCATGCTTCAAACTGTACAAAATACAATTTAGTTGCATACAAGTAAGCAATACAACAAGCATCATGGAAAGCAACCACTTTGTGTCTGCTATGTTGAAAAATTATTTCCTTCAAAAAACGTGACAGGTCATGGAATCATACCTTGTAATGAGTAGGATCCAGTCAAGGAAGGACCACTTAAGGAGCACAAACAAATCAGAGTGTGATTAGTGTCTACGTTTTTACAAATCCACACTGCAATACCTAGTTTTCATTTTCAGAAGTATGTGGCCCTGGAAAGTAACTGAAAAAATAGTGTAGATGTATCCTGAGTGTTGATCTAAGACAGCTGGCAGCTACTATACAGTGTTCTATATTCAGGCTTGGTGAGGCAAATTGTCTATGCACTGACTAACATATCAAGGTATACTGAGTAGATCTGCTAATAATTATTTTAGAAGAGTGAGAAGATAAAAAAAAAAACACACTTAGGCACTAAAAGTTATTCTCTCATTACAACATGGAATGTGCAGAGTTGGTGGTGACTTATGAAAAAAGCAATGCCACCCTTTTCAATAGTTTTTATATTTTGTATGTGTTTCTCTGTGTATTTATAGTTGTATATACAGTATATGAGAACAAGAATGGGGAAGATTATATTAAAACATAATTTGTCATCCATAGAATGGGATAGCACAATTATAATATATGATTCTTTTATTTTCTCAAATTTCCAGGTGTGTTATAGTAGACAAGATAGTTCCTTATTTTAGCAAGACAACATGGGGAGCCTATAGTGAAAGTTATCTCAATATTGTGTCTATTAAGTGGTTATATTTTACCTGATTTTTTTCTGTTTTTGCTATTGTGGGTGAGGATTTACAGTGATCCTGTGCATATTTGATCAGTATGTGAAAATTGTATTCCAGTTAGGTTTAAGCAGAGAATATAGCCAAAGCATCTGACTAAGGAAGGTGGGTTCTGTAGAGCATTTCTCATAACTCTGAGTATTCTGTGGTGTTGGGTGTGTTATGGTGATAATGCTGCAACAAGAATAGCGACTGTACACATCATTAAATATTTGTTACAAAGTAAACAATTGTCATAGTACCTGGTAAAATTGCATTTGTCTTTACAGTTAATAGCTCATAATATTCTTGTCAGAGTTAAAACCATTTACTGTATTTGGGTTTAGTAAGCATTCTATATTGGTAGTTAAAGATTTATCAATAACTTTTAGTAGATGCAGTTAATTTATTATTTTTACACAAATTTATTAAATACCTGCATGTTTAACTAAACATTTCCAGTTTCCTTTCTACATATATTACGCTCCTATGCACAGGTTCTGCATTTAGAACCTGCATTTGCAGCATCCTTCTATCTGCTTTGCTAACATAAGATTCACCAGAGAATGCATGGTTTCACATTACCTGAAAGAGTAATTGTTCTGAATAACTAGGGGTCTTTGTACGTCATTGGTTTTTTTATTACATTTCTTCAACAGTTGAGGTTATTTGTTTTAATCATTTGACAGCAATCTAGAAAAATGTTTAACTGGTCGATAGCTTAAATAATCTCTATATTTGTTTGAACCATTCAGGTATAATTTTGTGTGTTTTAATCTAAATGTAACTATCATGTATTTGTGTTTCAGAATGATGATGTGAACCATTATTTTAAACTATCATGTATTTGTCTAAAAGCTTTTTCAAGTCTTTATTTTAGTATTACAGATTGTATGCCTAGAGATTCTTTCAGCATCTTGGCCACCGTAGCTCTGAGAGTTGATACTCATATAATCTTTGTTTGGTTGAATATTAATTGGCTTGACTGCTACAGAGTGATGATCTTCTTTTAGATGCTTGTTTGTACTTTCATAGAAGATGAAAGAAGGGGTGTTTGCCTCAAATGAATAATCACAAAAGATTATTTTCTTAGTACCACTTAACGATCTTATAATAGATTATCATAAGTTAGTTTAATTAGGCAGTGTCAATAAGGAACTCTGTAAAGAAATATACAGTGGTGTGAAAAACTATTTGCCCCCTTCCTGATTTCTTATTCTTTTGCATGTTTGTCACACAAAATGTTTCTGATCATCAAACACATTTAACCATTAGTCAAATATAACACAAGTAAACATAAAATGCAGTTTTTAAATGATGGTTTTTATTATTTAGGGAGACAAAAAAATCCAAACCTACATGGCCCTGTGTGAAAAAGTAATTGCCCCCTGAACCTAATAACTGGTTGGGCCACCCTTAGCAGCAATAACTGCAATCAAGCGTTTGCAATAACTTGCAATGAGTCTTTTACAGCGCTCTGGGGGAATTTTGGCCCACTCATCTTTGCAGAATTGTTGTAATTCAGCTTTATTTGAGGGTTTTCTAGCATGAACCGCCTTTTTAAGGTCATGCCATAGCATCTCAATTGGATTCAGGTCAGGACTTTGACTAGGCCACTCCAAAGTCTTCATTTTGTTTTTCTTCAGCCATTCAGAGGTGGATTTGCTGGTGTGTTTTGGGTCATTGTCCTGTTGCAGCACCCAAGATCGCTTCAGCTTGAGTTGATGAACAGATGGCCGGACATTCTCCTTCAGGATTTTTTGGTAGACAGTAGAATTCATGGTTCCATCTATCACAGCAAGCCTTCCAGGTCCTGAAGCAGCAAAACAACCCCAGACCATCACACTACCACCACCATATTTTACTGTTGGTATGATGTTCTTTTTCTGAAATGCTGTGTTCCTTTTACGCCAGATGTAACGGGACATTTGCCTTCCAAAAAGTTCAACTTTTGTTTCATCAGTCCACAAGGTATTTTCCCAAAAGTCTTGGCAATCATTGAGATGTTTCTTAGCAAAATTGAGACGAGCCCTAATGTTGTTTTTGCTTAACAGTGGTTTGCGTCTTGGAAATCTGCCATGCAGGCCGTTTTTGCCCAGTCTCTTTCTTATGGTGCAGTCGTGAACACTGACCTTAATTGAGGCAAGTGAGGCCTGCAGTTCTTTAGACGTTGTCCTGGGGTCTTTTGTGACCTCTCGGATGAGTCGTCTCTGCGCTCTTGGGGTAATTTTGGTCGGCCGGCCACTCCTGGGAATGTTTTTGCCATTTGTGGATAATGGCTCTCACTGTGGTTCGCTGGAGTCCCAAAGCTTTAGAAATGGCTTTATAACCTTTACCAGACTGATAGATCTCAATTACTTCTGTTCTCATTTGTTCCTGAATTTCTTTGGATCTTGGCATGATGTCTAGCTTTTGAGGTGCTTTTGGTCTACTTCTCTGTGTCAGGCAGCTCCTATTTAAGTGATTTCTTGATTGAAACAGGTGTGGCAGTAATCAGGCCTGGGGGTGGCTACGGAACTTGAACTCGGGTGTGATACACCACAGTTAGGTTATTTTTTAACAAGGGGGCAATTACTTTTTTACACAGGGCCATGTAGGTTTGGATTTTTTTTCTCCCTAAATAATAAAAACCATCATTTAAAAACTGCATTTTATGTTTACTTGTGTTATATTTGACTAATGGTTACATGTGTTTGATGATCAGAAACATTTTGTGTGACAAACATGCAAAAGAATAAGAAATCAGGAAGGGGGCAAATAGTTTTTCACACCACTGTATGTGTGTGTATATATATATATATATATATATAATAATTTTATTTTTTTTAAATGAAATTCTAATGTGAAAATACAACAGATGTTAAGGATACAAAAACAGGAAATATGCTTAAAGCAAATTAAGTTGTTTGATACCAGACATAAATTCAAAAACTGTAACTCTGTAAAACACACCCATCCTGAAAATGCAAATGACAGGTAGTTGAATTACTGTACAAGAATCTTAAGCACCATCAGTGTTCTGTCATTTACATTGCTGTCTCTGTTATGTGTATTCACTAGCTGCATGAAATAAAAATAGAAATCTTAATGTTTTACTGTAGTGAGTTCTTTCATAGGAAATGTTGAGTTTCCATATAGGCATCTTATAACAGTATAAGTATCTTGTAAATATATTCTCCTAACAAAATTTTGAGCAATGTTAGGTATGCTATTATTCATATGTGCCTGTGATTGTTAAGAATTATTTATTTTTTAGGACAAAGAACCTCTACGAATAATTCCCCTCAAGGAGGTACATAAGGTTCAGGAATGCAAACAAAGGTTAGTGATGGAGCCCTATTTAAGTTCAAGTGAACAGTTTTATATTGTGAAATTTTAGAGTAATATAAAAGTATTTACATTATACCTTCCATATTGTATGCAGCAAGTGCAGAATATACATTTTCATAAATATTTATTAACATTCATTTTAGTCATTATCCACAAACTTGGTTTATACCATGCTATTTTACAAGTAATGGCATCACTGCCATTGTTCTTTGTATACTTCATTCATTTATAAATGTGTAAATTATACTATTTGTTTATGATTTCTAAATACCATTGAGCATTAACTGTTGTAACAGATCAAAATAATGAACTATGCATCTTCTGAAATTTACTAGCATGATATTTAGACAATTTTTTTTTCCAGTGATATCATGCTAAGAGACAATCTGTTTGAAGTAGTTACCACGACTAGAACATTTTTTATACAAGTAAGTGTTTTGTTAACACACTTCTTGAATGCTTAACATACTATGTTACTTATTTGCATTAATTAATAATTTAAAAGAAACTATACTATAATGTTATTTGCTTTACAAAAAAATAAGATAAATGAGAAGGTTTTCATTTTAAATGTAACTTATTAAACCCCAATATTAAAGGATAAATTTGGTGTTTTTATAGTCAAATTTATTTCTTCACAATCATGGTGCGGGTAGTTGTTGACTTGCGACCTATGCGTCTTACACTATAGTGGTCATAAGTAGAATGGTTGTATCATGGGCAAATTATAGTTTTTGCCACGCCAGCTCCGTATGCTGTGACTCATTCATCTCAGTGTCAGTTTATTACACGCAGTGTACTACATTCAGTTACATTTGTCTTACACTTACAGGGGGAAAAAGACAATTGATCTCAACACAAAAATAAAGGTGATCAAGCAGCATTAGGGAGGAAAAAAGTAAATGCGATCACATGTGACTTTGTTATCCCATTGTAACTGGTGTTCACCGCATACGCTTTACGGCTATACCATGGCTTTGAATCTGCTTAACCTCTGAAGCTTCTGTGTTGTGACTCATGATGTGCTGCTTTATGCGAACCACCACAACAGGTAATTGAACTCCTTTATCTGTTAATGTTTATTATTAACAGTCTGAAATGTTAAAACAGAAAATATATGAATGCTCAAATTCTGCCAGTACAATTCCTCCTTTCACAGTTAACACAATGAACAATGGGAGACACTCACACTGGTGACGTTATATAACACATAACATAAAACAGAGAAAGGATTTGTGAAGCTATTAAAGGTTTGGCACCATGCAAGCAGCAGTAATAATAAAAAAATAATTTTCAAAAGAAGGTAGAAAATCTATACAATGTGCTAAGAATGATAAAAAAGGATATAAAACAAACAATATGACTTATAGGACTTATTTTACAGTACTATACATATGGTCAGTTTTGAATATAAGTACTGTTCCATCTTACCTCCGGATCGACCTACGACCAGTCAGAAATGAATGTGATCATAAGTTGATGACTGCCTATTAATTTTCCATTTGAAACTATGTTCTAAAATGAAGTATTTTATAAACTTTGAAAATATGTGTTACTACAGTTTACAATGGAGCTGTAGGGGGACCACGGTGGAAGAAAAAATGTCTTTTAAAACTTTACAAATACGTCTGCTTTGAAGTTGCAAAAGTTTCAATTTAACTAAAGGAAATTTTATTATTATAAAATTATTTAGGACATATTCTTGGGACTATTTTTTCGAGGAAAGGAGAAGTTCCTTATTGGTTTGTATGCTTACAGAGGCCATTGTGGGTAGAACTCAAAATCTAACTCCCTTTTCACCAGTCCCCCTGCCTAATACTTTGTTTATTGCTCTTTAACACTAGAATCCCTGAAGCCTAAGAAAAAACTCGTAATCCCGGCCCACCTTAAATCTCTTCGCAACTCTCCATCAGCATCTCTTGTTTTGTAAATGTGTCGATCAACACAAGCACAAAGCAGCCTGCTATCCCATTCCCCCACCGCCAAAGAAAGGGCAAAAAGTTCTTCCAGGTCAAGTCAAGAAAAATTTAGGTTTTTCTTTATAATCTGTAAATAAAAAGAAATATAAAATACAGTATACTTCAGAATGTAATTTTATGTGGCAATCTATTATGTACCATGATTATGAAAAAATAACTGACACTTTTTTTTTTGGTTTTTCAACATCAAAGTAAATTATATTATATTCTTTTTTTGGATTTATTATTTTCAAGTATTACTATGTCCCTATAATATTAACAAGCCGTAGCATAGCTATAAATTGAAAGTTTTACTGTGCTCTGTTTCATAGGCTGACAGCCCTGAGGACATGCATAGCTGGATTAAAGCAATTTCAGGGGCTATTGTAGCCCAGCGCGGTCCAGGCAGATCAGCAGCTTCTGTACGTATATTGTACATGCATTATCATTGGACTGTCACCTTAAACTTATTATAGATTGCATTTTGTTTGTTTCATGACTCTCATATCTTTTTTATGTTTTTGCATTTTCTTTAATATTTGTAATAGTTAAATCTGATACAGACATATGATGATAAAAGGTATATTTCAAAACTGCATTATATGAATTCTACATAACTATGTATGTTGTGTATGTGTGTGTGTGTGTGTGTATATATATATATATATATATACACACACACTGTATTTTTAAAATATAAGATATATATATCATCTCAGTCTTATAATTTAATTGCGCACCTTTGAGTTTAAATTATAAAACTTCCTTTTTTATAACCAGTTTCTTTGTTTTCCATCTTATTGATATTCATTAATTTTTTGATTACAAAATTTATTTTGAGTAGTACAGTGCTGTTGTCTCACAGGTGGCTTTAGGAAGGTTCTGTTCCTTGCTAACATACCATTTGCATGAGTTTTTATGATCTCCTGAATTTGGATTTCGTCCAGGGACTCCAGTTTTTCCTCCCACAGCCTTTGAACGCACTGTTAGGTTAATCAGCAAATCTAAATTGATTCAGTGTAAAAGTCTATACAAATGGTTGCTCAGATGAACTAGCATTCCTTCTACACTTTAAAGGCTTGTTCAGAATATAGAAGTATTTAAAATATGTATAGATATCTTTCTTAGTTTTCTCTTGTAAAGTATCCATTTTATTGGTTTTAAAGGTCCAGTTACTTTTCAGTTTGGAACTTTTGTTTGTTTTTCTAAAGTGAATTATCGATGCGCATTGTGTCACCAAGTCTTGTTTAAATGAATGCTTAATTTAAAGCAATAATTCAGTTATTACCTTTTGAAACAATGCATTATCTTTATTATAGCCAGCCTGCTGCTTTCGTACTGCTTCATTCATTGTTGATTTTATTTACAGTATGTTATTATTTAACACCTTTGAACAGGCTCCTTCAATTCCTCTAATCGAAAGCTTTGCCATGTGTTATTACAGATGCGGCAGGCCAGGCGGCTGTCGAATCCATGTATACAGAGGTATACACCCCGAAATGGTGAATGCAGCACGTATGTGAGCTCTCATATAAAGCTGGCTCCTCTTACCATAAGCTATAAAATAAAACCAATAACTAAAATAAAAGTACACAAATGTCCTGCTTCTTAAAAACAAACAGTAAAAGCTAATCTTTCATTTTAGTTTCTCACATGCCAAGGCATCCTGACCTAACTATATTAATGCTGGCTATTGAAATCGAGACTAACTCATCACCTATAAATGATCCATTTTTACCTTCACCAAAACATCACTTATTAACATTGTTTTCAGCATATTTTCGATAGTAGTATTTGTCTTTGTGGCAAAATATTTTTAACCCTTTGCATTATTTTTTTCTCCTCTATTGATTCATTTTGCTATTTTCCAGACTTCAAAAATGTAATCTTGATCTCCTTGAGCCATTATTATCTAGATGTTATTATCATTTGGCATAGTCTTATTATCACATTGTTTTTGCCTGAGCAATATGCAGGTTTTTTGCTGGAACCATTATTTATTTGGTTAATTTCATTTATCTTAAAAAAAATATATTTTCATGCTTTGATTTTAAGTTTTTGAAAAATGCAAAAAAATCTGTTATTACAATTCTCTTTATGTTAAAATGTATATTGTAATTTGAGAGGATGCCCATTATGGAAGCATGGGTATCGCATACAGTATGTTTATTAAATATTAAGCACACAATAAAGAACTCAAAAAAGCAGGATATATTAAAATAACTAGGTACCATATTGGGCTTAACCATAGCAGATCTTGAACTCTGTTTATCAAATGGCGCGCTGCATCATCAGTAATTATTACCAACCTCCAAAAGCCCTCCCTGTTTTCACATCTGTACTTCTGTCTGTACTTCTCCCTTTGCAGTCCTGGGTGTCCATGCCACTATAATCCTTCAGTAGCCATGCTTGCCAAGACATCTTTTTATAATCTTGTTTTTACGTTTTTTTTTTATTTTTACAATATCCAGATTTGGAATCTTGGGGTGTGTACTTTCTCCTATTACACAAAAGTCCATTTCTCGACTCGTAGTCAGTGTTAAGCAGAAAGCTTTAACTGCTATACATTCCAGGTGTAATACATACATTTTTTTTTTTTTTTTAATTTCAAAACCTTTTTATTTCATGGTTAATTTGTTACTTTGAGTTTGATCTAATGTATAACTATATTTTCCTTGCTAATTTTATTATTCAGACTTGCATGGGTTAGAATAGAATTTTTGAGCAGATTTTTGCTTTAATTTCAAATAACTTGATAGTGAATTCTGGAGTGATAGCCCAGTCAAATTGACTTGAGCAAGCTATGAGCGTGATCATCTTCTCTGGTAATAGCTTCAATATTTATACATTTAAAGGCTGACCATCTTTCCGGTATTTCAAGAAAACCAGTTCAAACATACACTTATAGTGTATCGTTCTCACTCATGTTGTATATGTTAAAAAAAAAAAAAAATACAGAGAAATCCAGAAATGTTGTGTGTTTAAGTGCTTTTAAAAATTATTTTCATCACTTGACTTAATTCCACCAAATTACTGGATATAATGTATGACTTAACAAATTGAAAGAGTACGGCACAAATTATGCATATTTGGGTGCTGTTGCACTACTGAAAACAAATCTATTTTGTATTGTGCAATTTATTTTGTTGTATTCTCAAGCTAAATATGTTTTGAGCATTTACATGAGTGTCAGAATTTTGCAGATTTACCTGTTTTTAGTTGAATAACTTGCAATAGCAAATATTTAAGATTTTCCAGATTTCTTGCAAATACCAGTGATGTGGCACTTTTCATAATTATTTCTGTTTTTTTAGTATTTTTATTGTTACAAAATGAAAGGTACTACATCCTGCATTAAGCAGTTTCTGTTCAATCTATAAACTCTAAATATTTCTGTTAATGTACTCTTTGTATGTATAGTATGTAAACCATATTTTTTTTGTTAGGGGCCATAACACAGTTTATAATTAATATGTCTTTCTTTCATTCATCCTCCATGGTTTTTTTTAAATACTCGGCTAGAATTTTATACATCGAGAGACAGAAATACATTTCATCAGTTGGTAACCTCTAAAAGAGGTAGATTTCCAATCATTCACCATATAGCACAAAAGTAACTTGAAAACCATTTGTAACTTACACCTAACAAATCCTATCTTCTGTTTAACGTAGCTAATCAGTGTCGTGTACATACTTAACAAAAAAGGTCATTTGGATTTTCTTTTTCAGCAAATTAGGGTTAGGGTTAAGAAGAAATAAAATCAGGAAAGTATTTTATTAGGAATATAATTTGACAAATGAAAGGAGACTGTTCATTCCATCGAGTTTGTTTGCTTAGTTATTAGCTTAACTATCCTAATATCTCTTCCAAATATTTCTGAAAGGTTGTCAGCATTTCTGCTTCAAATACATGTCTCAGTAGTTTATTTCAAATTGCCACAATTCTTTTTGATCTGCTTTATCAGTGCCTTTGAGATTTTAAAACCTGGATTAGGTCTCCATGCTGTCTCCTCTGCTCAGCACTAAACAGGTTTAAGTTTCTGAGTCATTCAGAGTACAACATGTCCTTAAGTCCTAAGATGCATCTGTCTGGTCTCCTCTGCACAGATTCAGGTGCTGTTGTGTCTTTCATTTAGAGTGGTGGTCACAACTGCACACAGTACTCCAGGTGAGGTGTCACTAGTGCATTATATAGCATGAGCATAATGTCCCTCAATTTATATTCAACAGTTTTTAAGATAATCTAACATTTTATTTCCCCTTTTTAATAGTTTCTGCACATTGCTTAGATGATCTGCATTTTCTCAGCATTCTTCCAGTTCTAAAGCGTGTTGAAGTCTATTAAAATTGTTTTTGCTGCTTCCATAGTGTCTATAATTTTAGCATCATCTGCGAATTTCACTAGTTTACTAACAATATTGAAGTCTATGCCATTAATATAAATCGGAAAATGTAACAGATCCCTGAGGAACTCCACTGATGACCTTACTCCATGTGTATCATTCTCCTCTTATCTGTGCTTGGCACATCCCTGACTTTTTAATATCAAATTTACTGATTTTATGATTTTCCAAAGAGAACACTATATTATCGTATAGAACCACAAGCATGGAATTGTTTAAACGTAGCAATCAACTAAGAGGAGTTGGCTTATTAATCCTTTTTTAAGAGAATTGGTTTAACACTCTTTTTGTTTTTTAAGCTTCCTGATTGTTTAGTTTGATCTACAATAGCTATATATTTACAGAAATATTAGTGCCCTTGCACCAATTTATATTTTCTAAAGACCTTTACAGAGAAAAAAATTATTTTGAAAGTACTTAATGCAGTGTGCAGCTATTTTTTATGTAAGCAGTATGCATTAGCAGGTCTAAGAGCATTATGGGTCATTATACATATGTATGTCATACTTTTATTTCTGCTGGCAGCTCAGTGGCTTGTGCTTTTGCCTCACATCCCTAGGAAGCCACTTCGAATCCTGGCCTGTACACTGCCTGTGTGAGTTTGCTGCCCAGTCAGCATGTACATTTTTCTTAATAGTATTTGGTGACTGGTATCACTAAATTGCAGTAATCTAAAGGAGTGTTTTCTGTGCTAGTTTGATGCTTAGCCAGAGATTTGCTGCTACTTTGTATCTGAAGCTCATGTGCATTTAGGTTGAGGCTCTTTGCTGTGTAACCCCCGTATTTTTTTAAGTGAATTGGGTGGATGGGTCTGCTGTTTAAAGAGTTTTAAAATTATACAAAACGTTTCTCATTTATAGAAAAATATAATAATTTTAATTAAGGATATGATTGTTTAATTTTCCAGGAGATCAGGTCAAAAAATTAGTAAGCATGCCTAAATTGCAGAATTCCTTAAATACACAGACAAAACCTGTTACTTCACTTTATTGTAAATTGTGGAAACTAAGAGGGGAGAAATAATGCAAGTGTGAGAAGTCTGATTTCCCCTGGAATTTACCCAATAAATCTGATCTTGTTGATAGAGAAATATGTCAGTAAAGTGACTCAAAATGCATGTATATTTGTCTCTTTCACTCTTCACAGCTAAAATTACAAGTGGGTTTGAAAAATACAAAATTTGCTTTCTTGTTTCTGTTTTTTTAAGTGATTTAGTAAGAACCGTACATTCACAAGTGTAAGGGTTGTATAAACTAAAAAGGGAAGTCCAGTTTAGTTTGATTCAACATCTATCCATTCATTATGAAACATGCATAATTCAGTATACACAAAAATGTTTCATGTGCCTGTTCCCACACTCACTTTGAGATGTATTAAAACTAAACTTTGCTTAAAGCCACTCACATTTTCACGGAAGCCTTAGACCATGCGTATGCACTTTTCTGCTCGGCTTTGCAAGCTGGCGGCACCCAGCGTCAAATCAGTGCTATCTTTTTCCCATCTTTTTCATATTCACATCCATACCACAGGCTTTATCAAATACACCAAAAATTAATTGCATGTCATTTACAAATTTAATTCACTTGATTGTAATCATTCTGTAATAATATAATGGTACACACAATGACCAAACTATGCCAAATACCATAGCTGCTTTAGCGTTCAGTGCACTACTCAGAGTATTTTAACCCAGCGTATCTGATTGTGGAATCACAGCTTTACAGCAGCTGATCAGAAAGCTCTGCGGCAGGTTGTGTTCAGAGCGCAGAGAATTATCGGTATGCAGCTTCTAGCCCTGGAGGACATGTATAGCACATGCTGCCTCTGGAAAGCCTTCAGCATTTATATGGACTCCACTTGCCAAAGTCTATTTAAACTTCTTCCATCCAGCAAATGCTTCAGAGCCTTTCCTGCACAGACCTTGAGGCTAAAAAACAGTTTCATCCCAAGAGCTATGAACGCTCTCAGTCCATCGAGTGCTCCCAGTAGAACTGCTTGTACTTATAATTACAATTACCTCATTGTAAACTTGAACTACATCTGTAACATTGCATAGAATGAGCCACTGTCTGTACTATATGTACATGTTTATTGTACTTATGCTTTCCTATTGTATATTTTTTATTATTTTTTATTGTATTATTATTGTTGTTTTACCATTTATAGGAAAATAAGTTTATGGAGGATTTGTATATTGAATCTCATTGTACTATACTGTGCAATAAATGAATTCAGTTCAATAGAAGTGAGCACATATTTACAGAGGATGATGACTGGCTTCTAAGTTGATTTAGATTACCAAGGGCTGTCCTCTTGGAACTGTGTGCTGTTAGAATACAAGGCTATATGCTTGATATAATTTCTATGATTAAATCTATTAAAGTAAGTGTGTCACATTTTACAAATAAATCGTTAACTTCATTTAAATAATGAAGTGCTGCACATTGGTGCAGCAGTGAGCAATGAGCTGGCACTCTGTCCAGGGATTGTTGCTTGATTCTTGCTGGGAGTGGTATGACCCTGGAATGGATGGAATAATTAAGCATGCAAAATGAAGGTTTGTCAAGGTTCCATAAAAGTTTTGAAGAATCAGCATTCTAAGCTTACAGCTGTTTTTACATTTATTACAGAGCTCATTGTGTGGCAATTGGTTGTGTGGAGAAAAAAAAAATGGAAGGACAGGAAATGGGAATTGGTACATTTGACAGAAACAGTACTGCTGTAATAAATTATTCAATTCTGGGTCACGCACGTCCCAGCAAGCAATTTGCGTGAGGCAGGAACAATCCCTAGACGGGGCACCAGCTCATCACTACTGCAGTGCCACTGTGCCCCCACATGTTTAATACATGCTTCAATGCATTTCATCATGAAAATGCATTCCATCAATTTCCTTTTGTTGCTCATTTCACTGCCTAAGCCATGTATTTATGTATTTCTTTTCCTCTACTTCACTGAGTTGGACCTCCACTTTGCATTTGGTGAAATTCTTCTTTTTCTATGTCTGCTTTTACCGTTGTCTTTTAACAAAACACAGAGCGAAAACAGTTATTTATATTGATTTACATATTCAAATATGTGAAAATCTGGGAGGAGTTTGGGTGGGGATGTAGGCGCATGCACGTGTGTTAAATTTCACGTTCATTGGGATTTATAAAGGGGAAGTGCATGAAATTTGCTGTACACACAGTTTTATGCATTTAGATTTTTTTGCGCATATGCACATTTCCAGTTTTGTCCATATGTCATTTTTTAGTGTGACTTCTACACACAGCATTATACATGAGTCTCCTTGTGTTTTAAACCTACTCCCAAAAAAAAAAATCTTATTTGATCCACATTTCCCCACTCTATCCAGACCAGTGTGTCATCTTCATCATATTTTGATAGTCTTTTTATTATCGACAAAAATAAAATAACATGATCTTTTTCATACATTGAAAATACTAAGTTAGAACCTCCTCCCTTGTGTTTTGCACTGCATTGAACCAATAATCTCCTCCTTGAAGTCTCAGCTGGTTGAAAGCAGTAAGGTGGATGTGTCCCCTTTGAACTTCCAAACAGATCTCACTTTGCACCGCATCACTTTTGCTTGCATAAAAGCTACACTAAATGGTTGTGCATTGGGAATGCAACAAATGAAGGTGGCTATGGACCACACATTCCCAGGGACTACATTGTAGAGGAACTGATTATTTCCTAAAAGCAAAGTTCCTTTTTGTGGGAAAACACCTAATTATATCATTCCTTGTAAACCCTATGCTACAATCAACAAACCATTAGAATCATTCCATTTATTTTTTACATTAGGGGAAAAACACTCTCTGTAACTCATGAAATTCAAATACAGCCAATTTCAACTTTAGAAATCATTGTTTGGAAATGAAAGCAGCTTAAACAAGTGAGAGGAGAGTTCTTTAAATATAAGCATTTTCCACAAGTCATTTTGATGGAACTTTCAAATTAAAGATTCTGGGGACTAGGAAAACTATCAACACTAGACTAGTCATGTTTCATGTATTGTATACTGTATTAGTGTAAAACACATTGATTAGAATTAACATACATTATAACAGACCATTTGTACACTACACACTGTATTATATAAATGAATTTAACTAGCATACGCTTTGAGGCTTTTTTTATTTTTTTATTAAAGAAAGTCCAGATGACAATAGAATGCCAAGGCAAAGCTTTTACCAGGGAGGAGTGCAAAACTGACATTGTTTTTGGCTGACAATGTCCAGGAAAGAGAGAGGACAAAAGTACACATCGTTTGAGTAGTAGGAAAGTACATCATATATCAGTATCCAAACACATGGGGTGTTATGCCTCGTATTCATGCTGTGTGTCCTGAAGAGTCATTTGGTAGGACTGTCGAAATGATTGTGACAGAGACATGGCTTAGGGGAAATTATGCAATAGTCCCCAGAATGCTAGGTGTCGGGAATGCATGGTCCTCTAAATAAAACAAGGGTGAGATCTTCAAGGAAATGTCGGAGGATGCAACTTACTGTTTCAGGGCAGATTTGTCCAAAAGGATCAAATGAAACTATTCTGTCCCTTCTATCTTATAGACAGCAGGTGGTCTGTTTTCAGAAACTGGCATTTAAGTGCAGTTGAAGGTTGCAGTGATTTTGTGACATTCATAAGACAACTGTTCACATATTTTAAACACTGCATTGGACCAAATGATAAAAACAACCAACCAACCAACCATTATAAAAGCAAATGGGACCAAGCACATTATACACAGAACCCCAAATAGCTATGTTTGTCAAATTATTTTCTTTGGGTATGTATAATTTATTGCAAAATAGTACTAATGTTCTGGTAAAGTTTAATTTCCACTTATACAGTAACTCTGTAGGAAGGAGTGAACTACTTGACACTTTGTTGGTGTTTCATAGTACTAGGGTGTTGTACCGTGTTAGCCATTACGAATGTAGAGAAGAGCCAAGCAAAATGACACCTTTTATTGGCTAACTAAAAAGATTACAATATGCAAGCTTTCGAGGCAACTCAGGCCCCTTCTTCAGGCAAGA
>JANRMT010062813.1:75262949-75299265 GCA_026402145.1 Polypterus bichir lapradei | reverse complement strand
AGTCAGTCAGTCAGTCAGTGAGGGCTTTGCCTTTTATTATTATAGATTGATTTTATATTTTTACTATTAATTTTATGGCATCATCACGTTATTTTGTTTGCTGTGTTTTTATGGGTGCTGTCGTTTTGTGATTTGTTAGCACTAATTAGTATTAGTGTTTCTAGCCCACTGAGCATCACATGGTTTGTATCCTGTGATATTGTTGCATCACTCCAATTAAGGAAAGATTCTCACAAATAAGAATCTATAACATGGTAATTGAATTTAGGGTTTTAGAACTTGACCTTTGTTTTTTGACCCTTTGTTTGGGCTTTTACCAATTGTCATTTTAATATCTGACTGTAATTTGTCTGACTATTCATTTGCATAATACTCTGAAAATTAAATCATTACACTGTCTGCCTCACTACAATAGAATGCAGAATTACTGACATGGGCTTCCCATTTCTAAAAGCTTGGCCACAATTAATATTTAACTGTAACCTCTTGTTTGAGTTGAAGTTTCTATATTTGACCCAACCCCCCCCCCCCCCAATTGCATGCAGAGGTCTGAATTAAAATATGCTTACTTACCAAGGACACATTTGAATTGATGGAACCCTCATGAAGTCATGTAGAATATGTAAGGCTGCTAAGACTTTTGTGTCATACATCATAGATGTCCTGCCCTCCTACATCAGACCTCCTCAATCCATTATTTTGTTCTAAAACAGTCCTTATGACATTCTAAGTATATTTGTTATGTGCCCCATACTATCAGTTCCAATGCACATGACGAGATCATGAAGGTAGGAGGTCAAATTTATTCAATAGATGGAGGCCGTATTTTTTTCAAAAAATTAAATGATGAGTTTAAAAGGCTATGGGTCCATGTCCTCACTTTAATTCACCAACAAATAATAATGAGTTAAGCACCAGTATTTTAATTGTAATGTTGTTTGACCTTTTTTGGTGGAAAGGTACTCGAGTGCCAAGTTCACTTATCAGAAAAGTCTGATTTATTAAGTTTTTAATCAAAGAAGCTCTGTTAAGAGTAGCCAAACTATCATTAAGTCCTTAAAAGCCAAACTGGAAGTGGTTCACCCCACCATGATTAATTATGATTAAAAAGCATGCCGCCATGAAGCATTCTGATTAAAAGTATTGGGTTACATATTAAAAGTGCAATCAATTTTGTGTAACATTAACATTCTTAAACCTGCTTAAACCAAGTCATGGTATAAGTAGTAGAGACAACCCCGGCAGCTTTGGACAAAGACAGGACCAGTCATGCACATGGACAGTGACATCCTACAGTGACACAGAGCCCCTTAAAAATCACCAACTAACCTTACACTTCTTTAGGCATGTGGTAGGAAAACCAGCAACACAATTTAACATATTTATAGGAACAATCATGTGAAAAGTAATCAGATCCTTTAAATTCTGTGATTTTGCTTATGTGGACCCAACTGTCCACATAGTCCTGAGTAGGGCCTAATATTAGGTAGATCTAATCTCAGGTGACAAACAACACAATGCAGAATTTATTTTCTCATTATTAATATGTATATGTATATTCCATCATGCAGGAGGCCATGAGTGGGGAAAAAAAGTAGATACTTAGTGCTTCCATTTCAGTTAATACTGCTAATCATTTCTGATTGTGACAGTTCAGAACTGTTAAGTACAAACAAGAACTGTAGAAGAATCAAATATATTAGAGAAATCAAATCTGCAAATTTAATGTGGAAAATTGTTTTAAATACTATGAATTCCCGGATACAAACCTAAAGAGGGATCTGTGCTGAGCAGGTGTCACTAGGGTGAATAAGAAATTGTCTTAATGGGTGTAAATAAGACTGGGGCTGGTGGAGCTCTTTCTATTTCAATTTTAAGAAGCAATAACAGATGTTGTGGTTTAGTGCTTTGAAAGCTTTAGCACTGAAGAGGATCTGAAATCTGCAGTCTGAAACACAAACTATAATGACACATATGCCAATATGAACAGGGAAACAGATCTTAAGAGCACAAATTCTGAAAGTGTTGTGCAGCTTCTTGCACTGTAAATCACAGATCACCGCTATGATATGAGGAAATTGTTTTATGAATCCTTAGGGGTTTATTTGTGTAAAAGTAAAAATAATAAATAAATTACCAGTGCACAATTTGTACCAAGGGGAAACATCTTCAACCGTTTCCGTTTAGCTAGTGAACAAATGGTAAGTCTTAAAGCTATAAAACTTTTCTGTTGCAGCTTCATTAATTTCTGACTATAGTGTGCATTTTATTAAAGTAAAGTACTTACAGAAGACCTATTTTCTGGTATTTTCACCAAGAAAATCTCTTGATCTTTTGGCTAATCCTATAATGTCCTCAAGTGGTTATGATAATGTGATGTTCTCCTACGAATGACGCAGTTCAGGTCTTTTAGATCTCCTGTGCTGTATGGAAGAATCCCATAAACCCGAGCCTAAGAGGCTGAAGCAACAGCACCATCTTTTGGTATGATATGTGCTTAACAAATAGCCTAACATGACTTTATGACACATTGTATGCTGGTGTGTCAGATTTTTTCTCCTTTTTTTTTTTTTTTTTTTTTTTTTTGGGGAAAAATATGAACCTGTTTGCTAAGAAACATTTATAATTTATTTTGCTTTTGAAAAATGTAGTCATGAAGGTAATAAATGAAGCACATCCCAAGCACTTTGGGAGATATCAAATCCTGGGGTGGTCTATATGAGGTGTTCGGTGCTTTTAAACAAACAAATGTAATTTGTCCTTTGCTTGTGCCATTTTTCAGAATTGCAGATGTCCCTAGTCATAAGATACTCCATGATAACTGAAAAAAACAGAATTTTAAAAAGTTTTCAGGTACTGGAAGCATAACCAAACAAGTGGAAACAGGCGAAAAGAGTGCAACTGGTGAGCTGATTTTTGTTCTCTATTAAATAAAATGAAGCTGGATGTTTATCATGGCACCATAAGAATTTCACTGTACTGTACGCATGTCAATACTATTACAAGAGCCACTTTAAGTCAGGTTTCATAATAAAGTGGAGTCTGCTCTCAAATGCACCATTTTCCAATATGGCTACAGGTATATTTATTATTGTCTTTTGCAGTTCCTGTTCATGTGGGTTGTTTACAGCTACTCAACTTTGCCCCCTTACCTGTTTGATCAATTACTGCCTCTATATCTGCTCAATAAGTCTTGAGGGCCTGGCAACCTCTCCATGCTTAGTTTCTGACTTGCAACCATTTCTAGTCCTCAGCCGTGAAGTAAATGCATTTCAGGGGACTTTAAATCCTAGTTCTAAGTCACTGTGTCTGTAGGTTTTGCATGTTGTCCTAGGTCTGAATGGGTTTTCCACCCTCACCCCAGTAATGGCCCAGTCTGATTGATTGTGTGTCTGGTTCCTGTGATGAGTCACCATTCACACCAGGGTTGGTTCCTGCCTTGTGCCCAAAGTTGTCAGAAAAGGTTTTGGCTCCCATGATCTTCAGTTGGATTTTGTGTGTTTGACAATGTTATAAATGTTATCTTTTTAACTTAACATTTTTACCAAACTGTTATATGCTCAGGGCCTACAATAATTCCTAAATGCTTAGATAACAACACTAAGCTTCATATTATACTGTATAGCACATTTTCTGCAGTACAATCCAGGATTCTGTCCAACTAAACAATAATGAAATAGCTGTTTTGGTTGACATTTATTATCATATTTAGACAGTACAATGAGATTTCTACTTGCATGTCTTCCACAGACTAGTGACAATGATATAACACCAACAACAGATGAAATGCAATGGATCCCACAACAGGTGATAGACACAGAGTGTAAGAAAAATACTTCAGGTACACTCTTGTATGAGTGGTTGTTGGGTATTCTTACGACCTCGTGGTGACGCATGTTAGAGTTCTTGGCTGCAGACAGGTTTTTAAATAAAAATAGTAAAAGCTTGGGCCCTGTGAGTGTGTGTGTTTGTTTGGCCCTGGGATGTTTAATAGGGAGAATGGGGCTGATTACATTTGCATGTGAGGGCACAGTTGGTTTCATTTTTGTTCATTGACTTTCTGTGGCTTGTAATTAGGGCACCCCACCCATGAAGTTAAAAATGAGAGGCTGAAAATGAGAGATGGGAGAAAGACGAGAGAGAAACATGCAGAGTCAGGATCAGGAAGAGTGAGTGCAAGAACTTGGAGGGAGGCAAGTGGTTGAGAAGTGATCCAAAAAGGACAGGTGGTGCTCCTGCTTGAGTGATCATGGAGAAGGAATGACCAAACACTCAGAGTGGGCTACTACTGGAGGCCATGCAATGGATGGTGGCAATGGGAATCGGAGCAGGGCTCTTGGGATCACTGAAGTAACTGAAGGATGGGGGCAAGGAACATGAATTGGGCTTGGGGTACCCCAGTGGTGACTGGCTGAGGTGGAGGGGGTGCAAGCCCATGTGACAGTTGACCACACTTATCGGCGGGTGTATCTTCGGGCTGAGCAGACCCAAAGTGGTGAGCAGCAGGGATATGATTTCTAGAAAGAGGCACCAGGGCTTGTAATGGATTTTAAAGAGAAGGTCGTGACTGTGTTTTATCCTGCTTCGCATTTATTTATTGCTCCTTCTAACCTCCACCTTCATTGCTGAATTTTATTTCATTACTTATGTATTTATTTATTTACTGATGAAGCAAACTGCACTTTTGTACACTTCAGGGGTTTGAACCCATGTTTTGATGGAATAATAAAAGTACAAAGCACTTTTGCACCTACCACTTGCTGTGTTATGTGTCCATAATACCTGGATCTTCTTGGTACATGGCTATTGACAGTCCCAGGTTCAAAGAAAGAGTATGGCAGCTACAGCCCAAACCGTACTGTCACAAACCTGTGGATAAAACAATCCTCAAATCTAGAGATGTGACTGCTGATGGTTGTGAACAGTCTGTGAGAACAAACAAGGAAGAAAAGTGAAAACAGGATGGATGAGGCCTTTATTTCTCTAAGGTCAAAGCCAATCTTTACATTCTCTAAACTTGATATTTTTAGTAAATCTATGCCAATAAAAAATTTAGTATAAACTGTGCTGTTGACAAAAATATACTTGGGAGGATGTAAAGACCAGAACTACAATAACGTGACAAGTATTTTGTTTGTTGTATAATTGTTAACTGCAAAGAAACATCCATTTACTGTATAATTTAGAAAATCATAAACTGACTCTCCATCCAGGGCTGTTTCCTGCCTTCTGAGGGGATATGGTAGGTTATG
The DNA here is from genome assembly GCA_026402145.1 of Polypterus bichir lapradei. Classification (NCBI taxonomy): domain Eukaryota; kingdom Metazoa; phylum Chordata; class Cladistia; order Polypteriformes; family Polypteridae; genus Polypterus; species Polypterus bichir. The sequence continues at coordinate 75,294,013 of JANRMT010062813.1, read as the reverse complement.
GTAGGCAGCCCTGAAGGGGAATAAGCAGGTTTGAGATGTTATTTATTGTCATGCTGTGGTGCTAAAAGCCTTAAGTGTGCATTGAAGTGATGGTAAACATAAAAAATAAGTAAATCTTTGAACTGTAAGCACATTTTTAAATATTGTATGCTATTCTCAGTGACATATCAGCTGTGCTGTAGTGCCAAGAAGTCAGTTCAAAACAGGACACCCTCTGCCATGGGTTGCTAATGTGCACCTTGCTGTTTCCTTGCCCAGCTCATCGGTTTTCATTCTTTATGGACAAACTCATTGCATACGCCATTTATATTTACCTATTCAAGGTTTCACATGTAATACACAGTATGCCAAAAGGTTTCTCCTATTCATGTCAATTTTAGTTGGAGTTATATAGCCTGACATAACCAGCAATTTAGTTCAACCAGTCTGTGACTCGCCCCGACAAAGTTAAACAGGTTTGATTTGGACAGGATCTGTGTGCATGAGAGCAGACGATCAATGTGCACTCAGTACAATTAATATAACGCAGCCACAAGGAATATGGAACTCGAGTGTTTAGGACTTGACAAACAGAAGAGAAGCTCGTCTGTCTGATGTCTGTTACATACCAGATTGCAGCTGAACTCATCCAAAGATTTTACAAGTATGACAGCACTGGCACTATCAGGCAGCACATACAGTAATTGGCAATCAGAAAAAGTGTCAATCGTGTGATACTTAGGAAATGTGAAATTGTGCTAAAAAGTTGTCATGCAGTCATTTCATTTCACATACTCTCTGATTACTAGTATTGCAATATGACATACTCAGTCAATGAGATCAGCTACTGCAGTTATCAGGTCCAACTAGAAGTCATGTAATGTGACATTGAATCTATGTATGTGTGAGCAATCATTCAGTCAACAATCATCACAGACTTTAACAGAAAGTCAGTAAGTACACACACTCGGACATGATTTATTGCCATCTTTGCTGCAAATGAATAAACGTGAAAGTCATCTTTTCAGTAGTATTTTAAAAGTACAATCAATTTTAAAGATGCTGACCAACAAATCTAAACTTCCTCTCCCTATGACCTTATAAATCTGCAGTTTGGTGAAGAGGATATCTGTATTGTTTACTCCTCTTTAGGGCACATCATGTAAATGTAGATTGTTAATTTTGGAAGATTAAAAAGGAGCTTCATACCAGATTGTTGTGACCTGTATGTTTCCTCTCACTTATTGTTTCTTTCCTTTCTGTCATTCTAAAACATCCGCCAAGTAATCTTATAGGAGGCATCTCACTGTCAGTGTCTTTCTGTTTAATAGGTCATTTCAAAATACAATGATATTCTTGCTAGTATGAGCTGATAAACAGGCCACACATTGCCATCATTAGCAAGCAACTTGAAACTCCTTTCCTGAAAAATCTTAAAACATAGGTTACCGCAAAAATCTATATATACAGAAGTGCCCAAATATAAGAATATTCTGTATTTGTGGCCAGTGTGATAAGTGGTCTGTGGTGCTGTGCTGATTTTAAATAAATAATTGTGCCCCTCAGAAATGTACGCTTCAGTTGCGTGGTTGGGAGGGCGTGCGAGTGCTTTATTTGTTTGCATTTAGGCTGTTGACCACATACAAAGCTGAAGTGCTATCTGGTCGATTAGTTGCGATGAGGCTGCCTGACTGATTGTGATAGAACATGTGAGTGCTTGTGTCAGTCCTTAGGGGGAGCAGCGCATTGACACCTTTGCCCCATTAGGAGTGCCTACATAAGAGAAGCCTGTACAAGACAGAAAGGGAAGAGTGAATGATCGTAAAAGAGAAAAGGAGGAGTCTGAGTTTCAAAGACAGTACTGAAAGGAAGGTACTGTAGGAAGACAGGAGAGAGCTGGTGCAAGAGTGAGAAGGCAGACAGCCGAGTGGATGCCCCTTGAGCTGAGTATGCGACCAACACTCAGGGGCTGAAGAAGGCCACTCCAGCTGAGTAGTTCATGGAGCTGGAGTGGCAAGGCACTGTGCAAGCAATTCGCCGGAAAGGCAGCAGGAGTCGGAGAGGAGAGGCTCGGATTGGGAACCCTGCCGGACAACCATGGGCAGTAGGGACCTTGGTCAGTTTAACAAGGATGGCTATGCCTGTTAATTGGGCGTCTCCTCCTTCCGGAAGGGATAAGGAGAGGAGAAGCGATTTTAAAGGGCAGTATCCTGTCTTAGGATTTTAACCTTGCTTTTTATGGATGTTTATTTGACTTCTTTTTTTTTAACCTCCACTTTTGCACCATTTTAAAGTATTATTTTTTATTCAACTTTATGCAATGCACTAATTATATAAACACTATTTTTGGATTTTTAAAGAAAAGCACTACTTCACTTTGGCTGTTAGAAGCCAGACCGCCCTGCGCTGTCTTGTTGTTACTAACATACTGTAAGGTGCATCAGTTCATCTTGAGGAGCAAAAACAAATACTGCAAGTAAATTAAATCAAACTTGGAAAATTGCTGTGGTTTAGCTGCTAAATATTTCAATTAATATTGTACTGTATGTTTGATTTACATGACAAAATTAATTTTGATTTGAAATAACAGCTTTTCATTATGTCTGGTAATAAAAAACTTGAATTGTGTATTCTGGAGTACTGAAGTAACATACTTAATTATTATAATTATTATTGTATATTTGACTAATGATTCCAACTTTTAATGCCACTGTTTAGTACAATTGTACACAGACATTTTTACAATTGCAGGCAGGCAGGTTAAGTGACCTGCCCTGGGTCACACAGATACAGAAGCTTAAGCAGAAATCAGGAGTTGGTCTCTTCCGTTACGGGAGATGGACGTCTGAAGTGGAGATCCATTGGCAGCGGCCTTATTTTCTCTCTTATTTCTTATAATCCCGAGGTATCCTGTATTTACCCAACCCGAGGAGTTTCTACTACAGTATATAAACATGAGTAACAAGAAATGGGGTCAGAAAGAAATGGAAAGGAAACTTAAAGCTACACCCAAGTCTAGACAGACATCAAACCCAAGTGCAATGTACAGGCTTTCAGAGACTGACCTGGAACAGGCAGGCGAAAGCACAGACTTCACAGGACCCCGCTCCGCTGCTTCATCTCCAGTCGAGAGCGAAAATGAGAGCGAAGGTGCAGGTGATGCAGGTTACGATAGCACGTCGATTCCAGAAGATCACTTGAAACTAGAAATGGCCTGCAGTCCGTGCTTTCATCTACTCCTCGCGAGCCAAGCATCCTCTATAACCGGAGTTGCCACTTCACCCGCGGAGCACAAAAGCCGAAACGATTTGTCCGAACTGAAGGAAATGATCGCAACATTGGCCACGACCATAAGTGAGCTTAAGAAAGACATTCAGAAAAATATGAAGAAAGAAATAAATGGCTTGCTCAAGACAAATGAGAAGCTGCGGCTGGAGCTGCAGCAGGATAATAAAGACTTGGAAAAAAGTATATATAATCGTTTTGATGCATTTGTGAAGCTACAGCTGCAAATTCCGAATGCAAAAAACTCGGAGACAGACTTGCGGCTCTGGAAGATGGATGCAGAAGGAATAATATTAGAATCGAAGGTCTACCTGAGAATCGTGAAAGTCCAAACCCAGTGCAATTCGTACCTGAACTATTCTCAGATATAATTGGAGAGGACTTCAGATCAGATACCGAGATAGCGGCAGCTTATCGCATATGTGGATCAAATACCTCTAAACCTAGGACCCTAATTGTCCGCTTCATAGAGATTACATTTTAAGTTTAATGTAATGGCACTTCTCAGACAGAAACAAGATTATATTTGAAAATAACCACATTCGTATTTTCCCTGGTTTCTCACCCTCAACAGCTGCTAAACGTGCCGCTTTTTACAACATTAAACAGCGATTACAGAAAGCCAATATCAGATACAGCCTCTTGTATCCTGCCAAACTGAAAGTGGATATTCGAGACAAATATTACATCTTCTCCAGCAAGGAGGAAGCAGAAAAGGAATTAAGAAAGCTGATCCCAACACTTTTTTGAAATACGATAGTGAGTCGCATCCTGTCATGACATGGCAAGAAGATACTACCTGCTGTCTGATCCGCTTGCAACAATAAAGGTACTATAATTATACATGCTTTTCTCTTCTCAGACACTTTTTGTTTATGTTTTAATTACAATTATAGGTGTATGTGTGGAAGAAATTAAAGTAGGTTCTTTTTTTAATAACTATTCTAAAGGAGACTGTTAAACATCATACCCTTGGTTTATTGTTATTACTGCATTAGGGTTTACTATGTTTGTTCAGGACCACATTTTAACACCATTCCCTGGGTTTACTGTCTTAATATTTCAAGACTGTTAAAGATTATATTCCATGCTTATAGAGATTTAAACTTTATTGGCAATAGATGTCTCTACTTTTTAATCCTCAAATGGCGCTGCTGCGGGGTTTGTTTTGTTTTGGACGTGCTCTGTCTCTTGGTATGTCAGAGGACTGGGACTTTGTGAAATGGGATCCAGCCTCACGTGGGGAGGCAAAATTGGGGGGGTGGGGGGATAAGGGGCAGAGAGAAAGAGAGCAAGCTACATCTAATCTATCCTTTTAACCCTTATAATTATAACTACCAACGTAACAATAGGCTCCATGGCAAAAACTCGTGGGAAAACTGGAAATTAAGGTTAAAGCTGTCTCACTTCCAGTTAAGACTACAAAATGACATCAGAAATTCAGATTCAATGTCTCCATGATGGGACAGTTAACTTTGTGAGCTTAAATGTTAAAGGTCTGAATCATGAGTTAAAGAGAAAATATTCTCTCACCTAACAGGTCTAAACGCTAAAATAGTATTTTTACAGGAGACCAACGTACTAAGCAATGATCAGTTTTGGCTGCAAAAAGACTGGACTGGCCAAATGTTCCATTCCAGCTTTACAAAGAAAACTAGAGGTGTGGGAATTCTCATACATAGAGCAGTCTCATTTAAGGTATCAGATATAGTATCTGATCCTGAAGGGAGATATGTGATATCATGGGTAATTTATTTAACTGTAAAGTGATTTTGATAAATGCTTATCCACCCAATGTCGAAGATTGGGAATTCATGCCAAATATATTTGCATCCATTCCCAGTGTGAACACTCATAAAATAAGAATGGCTGGAGACTTTACTTGTATTTTAAATCCACTCTTACATAGGTCTCCTGTAACGGGGGGGATGACATCTAACACTGCAAAGACAATTACACAGTTTTTAACTGACCACAACCTATCAGACCCCTGGAGGTCTCTAAACCCAAACTCAAGAACATATTCCTTCTACTCACCAGTGCATCATTGCTACTCAAGAATTATTTCTTTATAGATAATAATTTCTTGCCTACGATTAAATCTTGCAAGTATGATGCTATTGTTATTTCCGACCATGCCCCTCTGATCTTGGAGCTAAAATCATTACGCTCCACAAACTCATCTCGCAGATGGCGTCTTAACCCACTTCTATTAGCAGACAAGAACTGTACAGAATTTATATCCAAACAAATCAGTTTCATCCTAGAAACAAATACATCCTCAGAGGTCTCTGCAGGAATACTGTGGGAAACTCTAAAGGCCTTCTTAAGAGGACAGATTATTTCATATCTTTCCTACAGAAATAAATTAGAAACCAAGAAGGTATCAGAGCTAACCAGTGAAATTACTAGAATAGATGAAGAACATTCCAGGTGTCCAAGTGAGGCTCTTCATAGGAAAATGCAGGCTCTGCATTCAGAGCTCAACCTCTTAACAACCAAAGAAACTGAACAACTCATTTTTAAATCAAGACATTATTACTATGAACATGAAGAGAAAGCTAATAAGCTCTTAGTTCAACAAATCCACAAGCAAGAAGTTTGCAATGCAATCCCAGCAATCACCAACACGAACGGAGATAAAATCAATGACCATAAAAATATAATGCACACATTTAAAGACTATTAAAATCCTTATATTCTACTGAGTTTAAAGAAGACAACACACAATCTAATGCACTTCTGGGTACATTACAGATACCACAAATAGATACTTTTAGTGCAGAGGAACTGGATAAACCTCTGGTGCTATCAGAATTACTAGATACTATAAAGTCACTTCAAAGCGGGAAAGCAGCATGCCCTGATTGCTACCCTGTAGAATTTTATAAGAAATTCTCCACTCAGTTAGCTCCCCTCTTATTAGCAACATTTACAAAAGCTAGAGACAATCAAATTCTACCTCAAACTTTTCACCAACCATTAATCACCATCTTTCTTAAACAAAATAAGGACTTATTACAGTGTGTATCATACAGACCAATTTCACTTCAGAATAATGATGATAATATACTCTCAAAATCCTATCTAGAAGGATGAAGAAAGTGCTGCCTTCAGTAATATCACAAGATCAAACTGGATTTATTAAAGGCTGACACTTAGCTTCCAATCTTCAATGCCTGTTTAATGTAATATACTCACCCGCAAAGTCAAACACCCCAGAGATGATATTGTTGTATGCAGAAAAAGCATCTGACATGATTGAATGGAACTACCTTTTCACTACATAAGAGAAATTTGGGTTTGGCCCAAACATTTGTGCATGGATCAAACTGCTGTATACCAATCCAGAAGCTTCAGTTTGTATTAACAACATTTGTTCAGACTACTTTAAACTAGAATGTGGTATCAAACAAGGATGCCCCTTGTCACCACTGCGATTTGCAATCGTTGTTGAACCACTGGCAGTTCACTGTCAAAATGCTTATGAGATAAAGGGGATTATCAGAGAAGGACTTGAACAGAAAATTTCTCTATATACAGATGATATGGTACTGTATATATCAGACCCACAAAATACTGTGTCTGCAGTCTTAACAGCATTTACAGAATTTCAAAAGATCTCTGGTCTCAGAATTAATTTGAATAAAAGTGTTCTCTTTCCAGTGAATTCTCAAGCATACAATATTAGATTTGACACCTTCCCTTTTATCATTGCAGTTTAAATACCTAGGGGTAAATATCACAAGTAAACAAAGCTCTTTATCAACAAAATTTCACTGTCTCTATGGAAAAAAGTAAGCAAGACTTGCATAGATGATCAACCCTTCATCTCACTCTAACTGGAAGAATTAACGTTGTTAGGATGAATGTTTGAAAACATTCCAATATACATCAATAAATCATTTTTTAAGCAATTAGATTCAACCATAATATCATTTATTTGGAACTCAAAACATCCACGTATCCAAAGAGCGACCCTACAAAAACCAAAGGCAGAAGGTGGCATGGCTCTACCTAACTTTCAGTTTTATTACTGGGCAGCAAACATACAAGCTATACAAACCTGGACACAAATAGATGAACATACACAGGCTCCTCAATAGAAATAAAATCCTGCAGTAATTCTTTATATTCCCTTCTTTGTGCCCCAATAAATGCAAGTCATCGCCAATATACTAACAACCCAATTGTGCTTCACTCACTCAGAATATGCAACCAATGTAGAAAGCATTTTAAGATAGAGAATCTTTTATCTGTGGCACCTCTGCATGAGAACCACCTTTTTCAACCCTCTCAAACATATGCAGTTTTTAATATCTGGAAAACATTTGGGATTAAATTGCTTAGAGATCTTTATATAGACAACATCTTTGCATCCTATGAACAATTACATTCCAAATTTAACTTTCCAGCAACCCATTTCTTTCACTATCTTCAAATTAGAAACTTTGTTAAACAGAACCTGCCAGATTTTCCTCACCTCCCACCTCCCTCTATGCTAGAAAAAATATTGCTCAGTTTTAAGGACTCAGACAGCATTTCTGCAATATATAAAATTATTTTACAGTCCCTCCCTTTCAAAGATCCAAGAGAACAGTGGGAAAAAGATATCTCACTCAACATATCAGAAAAGGAGTGGAAGGTAGCAATGCAGATAATTCACTCGAGCTCCATATACGCAAAGCATACAATTATTCCACTCAATATTATATATCGAGTACATCTGTCTTGCATAAAACTGTCCAAAATATTTCCAGGGCAAGATTCAACCTGCGAATGCAGCAAACAAGTCCCAACCTCACTGGATCACATGTTATGGGCCTGCACCAAATTAACATCATTCTGGACAAAAATGTTAAAGTGCCTTTCAGACAGCCTTGGTGTCACAATCCCCCCTAACCCATTAACAGCTGTGTTTGGTGTTCTTCCAGATGGGCTTAAAGTAGAGAAGGACAAACAAACTGTGATCGCCTTCACTACATTATTGGCACGCAGACTTTTTTTGCTAAACTGGAAGAATCCTAACTCTTCTCTTTTAAGTCAGTGGGTAACTGATGTTTTATATTATTTGAAATTGGCAAAAATCAGATTCTCACTTAGAGGATTTGTGCAGAACTTTTTCAAAACCTGGCAGGATCTAATTAATAATATTTTAGAATAAGCTCTTAAAGCACTGAGGAAGTAGATTCTCTTCCCATTTCTTTTTCTTCTCCATTTATCTTTATCCACCTATTAAACTCATCAATTTATGTATTTTTATAAGCTTTAAGTTTTACTCCGTTGGCCATGCTCTCTTTCTCAGGGGTGGGGGTTGATTTGTTTTCAATCCTATTTTTGTAAAAATTGATCTATTTGTATGGAATGATTACAATAAAATCAATAAAATTAAAAAAAAAAAAGAAGAAGAAGCTTAAGCAGAAATCTTGGGGTTTAAGGTGGAGTGTCTTATGCACTACTTCATACTCCCTGCCTTTAATCGAGTCTCCATAAGCAGCATGGCTTCTGGTCTATTGAAACAGTTTCATTTTTCACTTGTCTTTTTAAATTACTTTTATGTTGCTAAAACTGTTGTGATTTGTGTAGAAATCTCCAGCCTTGCTTGCTTTCTTGCAGGGATGTAATGCCACACATCGGTTTCTTTTATTTAAATTAATCTTCCAACACCCTGTGATAGGCCCCAGTGGGTCACCATAGCAATCACATTTTTCTGCTTTCTTACTTCTATTTTACCTTCAAATAGCAGTAAATCTCATTTTTCGTTATTGCATGTGAGAAATAGAGGAGCCCATGTCCTCAAATGATTTCATATTTCTTTTTTGGTTTCTAAATGCTGTGACCGTTATAGAGTAAGCAGCATACTTTGTTTTAATGTAGTGTTCCTAGTTTTTGATCTTTACCTTCTGAATTTTGGCTTAGATGTATTGATTTAACAGGTGAACCATGTCCCATTTTTGACTATGTATCATCTCCTGGTTGCCTTTCCTTTAAAAGCTGCACCATCCATTCCAGTTGCAGAATAACTAAATTTTAGGAAAAACTTCAAGAAGCGGTATGGGCTTGTCACACGTGCATCAGACAACCACCATCCAGGCTCTGAAAACGTAAGCAGCACCATCTTAGAACAAAGGGGGCATTGATGGCAAAGATTTCTCCTCTCTCCACCACAGTTCCAGACCACAGTTACAGGAAGACATCAAAGGATGACACTTGTCTTCTTAGGGAGTCAAGGCTGGGAGGTCTGTCTAAAAATGACGCCTGTTAAAGCCCATTGAGGCCTTCTGGGATATAAAGGAAATAAATTGTTTTTGTGGCCCCTCCCACGCCTTCCGCTCTGAACACCATAAAAGCAACTTGTCCCTGGAAGGAGCAGTTTGTTCGTTTTGTACCAGGATCTCAAGGGAGACTGAACTCCTGCTGAAGATCCTGAACCCTTGGACTATTGAAGACTTTAAAACTGGGAGCCAAGGATACTAGTTTTTTTTTTCCTATTGTTTTTCTTTCTGTTTAAATGGTGTTGCCTGGTTGGCACCCTTGCTCTGTTTCACCTGATCACAAGCTTCATGTCAGGAACTCTAATCTACGGCACACAATAAGCTCAGAACATGCTGGTGAGTCCTTTACAGTTCCCAAATACAGTTGCAGAATCTTGCTGACATTAGTGGAATCTGTTTTGACCTCCTCAGTCTGTTACTGCCGCAGACCTCAGCAGGCAAAGAGGATAGGAGATACAGTGGAAGCAGCCAGTAGGACCTGAAGCTAATTTATGTGCCGAGTATTCACTCCGATGAAAGTTCGTAAATGAATTTAAATGTAGCTAACAATAATGTAAAAAAATAAAGAAAATCGGAAAATAGTTGTTTCTCCTTCAAACATAAACATAATTGGTTTCTGCTCTAGGCCGCAATTTTCTGTAAGGTGCGGACCAGGACTAGACTGAAATGCTGGATTTTTTAAAATTGCTTTATTCTGTTTTAAAAGTTTACACTTTGCCTGTCTGGATGATAATCTGCAGCCTGTGTAGTTGTCTCTGGAGGATGACAGTCTGTCCAGAAAATGTGGAGCCTTTGTGTTTGGTTTGTTTGCATTTAGGCTGTTGACCACATAACAAAGCTGAAGTGCTATCTGGTTGATTGGTCATAATATGTAAAACTAAACAGTTATAGGTTGTCATTTGTTCCTCTGTTATCTTTTACATTTGAATGAAATATTGAAGCACTCATGAATATTCATGAAAGATAAAGCTTTCAAATGCTTAACACCTATTAGTCTAATTGGGTCAACTACACATTTGTTAGAATTTGATACAATTAAAGGTAATTTGTTTATTCACTGAAGTGATGGTGGTCGGCTAGGGTTTGTTCCTTGGCTTAGGGATATTTTGCTTTTTATTTGTCATTTCTGGTTTTGAATTATTTTTGTGTCATTTTTGTTAAGATTGTCTTTTTTTAAGCATTTATGTGAGGTATATATATGTTACACCCCTTGTGCTTTATCAGTGAAACTCCAAGAGGCAGGGTCAACATAACATAAGTGCTGACAGGCCACCCTCAACCTTTATAAGTGGGTCATTGTGAGTTGTAGATTCAAGAGCATTATTTCTAAGTATTTTCCAATTTTCTGGTTTATGGTTGTTTCTGCTTTGTATTTAGTTTCTGGATTGAAGACTGTTGTTCCTAGTATGGGTTTGCCATTTTCGGCTCCATTAGACAGCATGTCATTTACTGTCACAAAAGACGTGAGCACAACTGTGCTGGAATATCAGTACTCAGTCAGTAAATGTGACATACAACAAAATGCTGATTTCATGATAATATTATTGTTATTGACTGATGACCATTTTTTGGTATTAGAAGTCATTCCCAAAACTTCAACAAAAGATAAAAATTGTCATGGCTTATCAATAATCCATGCAGGTTGATAATATATATTCAAATTTTGATAGAATATTTTACTCTATAATCATACCAGTCTTTGCTTAGGATTGGGTTAACTACTGCTGCACCAAGGAAGCAGCCAACCATTGCATCAATGCTGAAAGAACGGCGTCTCATTTGGGACTGCCAACATCAGCCAAGCATGCCCTTTTTTTAGATGTTATCTTTACTAGTTTCTTATAATTTTATTGTAAATGACAATCCATTGAATATCCAAGAACTCTGCACTGCCAAAGCTTTATGATAACACTAAAAAAAAACCACTGCAGTTGTTTTTCCCCAACTGAGTCTTAAGTTATTTTGGGTATTCTAAAAATGTGGACAGAGTATTCATTTGATAATCAATTACAGCTGAATGTTACTTCACTTAATATATAATTCCCTGGTTAAAGTGTCCTTTTAGTCATTCATTTTTTCTTGATCGCTAAGGACTAATCTGCTGCCCTGGTAGTATGTGCTCCTCAGTCTATAAAGAGTTGGATTTACACAACACGGAGCACTGCAGATGTTCTGTTTTCCTGAGATAAAGCGCACATAACAGGGTCCTGTCAAAGCAAGGCTGCTCACTGTAAAGTGCTTTATAAACATGTAGTTATTAATGTAATTACTACCTCTTATAGAAGTGCTTCAGATCCAGTCATTCTTTTATTCATGTAACAAACTGTCATATCATAGGGTATCCTCTGCATTCTGGGCACATTTAGAAAGGACTATTCCTATAACCCAGAAGGGAACCAGTGTGCCGTGATTTGAACCCAAAATGCTTAAGCTTTAAGCCTTAGCACTAACCAGTCTACCATCATATCACACACATCGCAAACTGCTTTATATGCAGGCAATGATCTGTAAAAGAGGCTGACAAACAGTAAAGAATCAGTTGTGTGTGTATTTAGGAATGAGAACTGATGAGAATAACATTTTAAGGGGCTTTAGCAGACCCTGGACATGCCAGCATGGATGTACAGTCTAAGGAGTCTTCTGTTTACATTGCTTTTTACATGTGACAGTGTCAAGGTTATATTGAGAATTATCCAAGACCCCGCAAAAAACAGTCCTTTGACTGTAAACAGATCACCGATGAAAAGAAGACACAATTTGCACATAGTGGCAGATGGGCTACAGCAGGAGTCTCCAACCTTTTTTCCCCCCTGACAGCTACTTTTACAAAATAAAAAAAATGGCTGAGAGCTACTCATGTTTTCTAACATTTATTCTCATAGCTTATTTCAACCCAAACAAACTGAAAAAGCTCGTTTTACCTGAACATTTACAAAAAGTTGGTGTCCACAACTCACATTTTGCATTAAAACATCACAAAAAATATTTAGTTTACCTGCAAGTGCATTTTGTATGTCTGTATGCATTTTCTAATGTATCCCACACTATTGATTTACACCATGAATGCTGTCAAAACAAAGCAATGCAATTCCAAATACACAGATATTACTTACTCATTTGTCATTTTGTTCCAAGTCACTGTTTCACTTCACAAGAGTATTCACATGTCCAATTGCATGTGTGATGTGTTTTTTTAGTTAGTCAGATGACTGAACAAGAGAGGTGTATGGTGGAGTGGAGCCATTTAAATATTCATCTGTCAGTCTTGTTCTGAACTTTGATTTCATGACGTTCATGTCAGAAAAGTCAGACTCACAGAGGTTTGTAGACCCAAACAAAGCAGACATTTTTAGAGCTGCTTGGTGAAGATTCTTATAGATATCTGGCTTCTAAGCTCCAGAAATGCTGAGAATGCTGTTGAGACTTTAACTGCACATTATTTTGAAGATTCACTAATATATAATATATAAAATTCAATGTCTTTCTGTCTGTATGTCTGTCTGCTTTTCACGAGAGAACTACTTAATGGATTTAGATCAGGTTTTTTTCTATAATTTGCTTGAACATTCCAGTTGATTTTGTGACTTCTCTCATTTCGCTATGTATCATAGTTTGCTTGCAGTACCGATTTATTTGCACGAATAAGGAGAAACACGCAGTGGGCCGAGGGGAGGGGCCTTCCTCACTCACTTGCCAGCATCGGGGTGTGTTCCTTAACTCCGCTTAGCTAGCGAACGAGAGAATAATTGAATTCAACTTTGTTTGATATTTAAAATAAAGTGTTACTTAAGTCTTAATGAGTTTGAGTCCGGATATTCTCTTGTGTATGCCACATTGAAAAGATAGATTGCAATTCAGATTGTGGATCACGATTTTGTGTTAAAAGGATCATGATATGATTTTTTGGAAAGATCACCACCCCTAATGGAAAGGGAAAGCGGTTGGCAAGCTACTGGTAGCTCACGAGCAACGTGTTGAAGACCCCTGGCCTAGAGCCATTCAAGTAAACAACAACATTTATTCATATAGCACATATTCATACAAACAGTAGCTCAAAGTGCTTTACATAATAAAGAATAGAAAAATAAAAAACACAATACGAAAACAAAATAAATCAGCATTAATTAACATCGAATAAGAGTAAGGTCCAATGGCCAGGGGGGACAGAAAAAACAAAAAAAAACTCCAGACGGCTGGAGAAAAAAAAAAATAAAATCTGTAGGGATTCCAGACCATGAGACCGCCCAGTCCCCTCTGGGCATTCTACCTAACATAAATGAAACAGTCCTCTTTGGATTTAGGGTTCTCACGGAAAGGCTTGATGATGATGGTCACGTAGAATTCTGCCTTTTAGTCCATCCATCATTGTTGGAGCATCATGAAGCTTTGAGTAGGTGGAGGTGGCGCAGGCCACCACCACAAAGAAACCGGAAAAAGAAACAGAAAAGGGAGTAGGGGTCAGTACGGATTTTAGAGCTACCCTGAATAGTTATTATGAGGAAATTGAACATACAGAGTATCAGGATTAAGTTAAATTAAGTTAAATTGAAGTTATAGAAAGGCCATGTTAAAGTAATATGTTTTCAGCAGTGTTTAAAGTGCTCTACTGTATTAGCCTGGCGAATTCCTATTGGCAGGCTATTCCAGATTTTAGGTGCATAGCAGCAGAAGGCCGCCTCACCACTTCTTTTAAGTTTTGTTCTTGGAATTCTAAGGAGACACTCATTTGAGGATCTGAGGTTACGATTTGGAATATAAGGTGTCAGACACTCCGATATATAAGAAAGGGCGAGATTATTTAAGGCTTTATAAACCATAAGCAGAATTTTAAAGTCAATCCTGAATGACACAGGTAACCAGTGTAGTGACATCAGAACTGGAGAAATGTGTTCGGATTTTCTTTTCCTAGTTAGGATTCTAGCAGCTGCATTCTGCACTAGTTGCAAACGATTTATGTCTTTCTTGGGTAGTCCTGAGAGGAGTGCGTTACAGTAATCTAGTCGACTGAAAACAAACGCGTGAACTAATTTCTCAGCATCTTTTAGTGATATAAGAGGTCTAACTTTACTTATGTTTCTTAAGTGAAAAAAATGCTGTCCTAGTGATCTGATTAATATGCGATTTAAAATTCAGATTACAGTCAACAATTACCCCTAAGCTTTTTACCTCCGTCTTGACTTTTAATCCTAATGTATCCAGTTTATTTCTAATAGCCTCATTGTATCCATTATTGCTAATCACTAAGATTTCAGTTTTCTCTTTATTTAACTTGAGAAAGTTACTATTCATCCATTCAAGTAAAAGCCGAGTACAATTTTGGTGATGAACAGTGTTGATTCTTGAAATTTGCCAAAGTGCTTTTCATAATGAATATGCTGTGTTCACTGGTGACCTTGTTTGCGAATAATTTCCTGGAAATTTGCAATGCAGCTGACTTAGATAGAAGGTACCCCAGCACCACATGATCCATGACATTACATAGCTGTAGTACCTGTGCGCAGAACTTTCATGCATGTGTACTATAAGTGAACTCCACTTCATATTTACTGTAAGCCGCTGCCCGATCTGCTTTGTGCACGTGTATGATGTCACTACTCCAGATGGGTTTGAACCTGAATGTATAAAAAAAAGTGTTTTTTTTTTTTTCATTTTAGGGACACATTAGCTGATCATAATGAGAATACTTTGTTATTCTGCATTGATTCATTGTATGTTTTATCTTCCCTGCTGTATTAAGCATGTTATGCTCCTCCATATGTAGTGCAGATCAGGTAATGACAGAAAGAGTCCCCTTGACTATAAAACCCTGATCCCTTGCATCACAAGCTGTCTGGGTGTTCTGGTACACATACATTATCTGCAGGTATGTCAAAGCTAAAGCACAGAAGTGTTGGCATGGAGCAGCTCAAACCCATCCTTTAGTGATATAGTGAAGCAGAACCAGCACTGATCTTTGTGGCCCAGCAATGGAGGGTCACGAAGAAGAAGTTCGAAAGTTAGTGACATACAGGAGGGTGGCCAAAAAGGTTGAATTTTATCATTTCAAGTTTGTTGATGAAAGAGATAATTGGGGAGTGGTTAACTTCATCAAAAGGTTATAAAGGGTCAAGAAAGGTACGAACAATGGAGATGGAGGTGTCTTGTGCGGTGCCAAGAGCATTTCTGACTCATAGGAGGTGCAATTCGACCATTTTGCAAACTAGATTAAAATTATTTTACTGGTGGTTGCCTAAGAAAAACAATGAGTTTTTTTTGTTTTGAATTTTACATTCAAAAATCTTTGACAGAAATGGAAAACGTGACAAGAGTGCAGTAATTCTCAATATCAGATGGTTTGTGAAAAACTTCTTGAGAATGGGGATCACAGAAGCCTTCTTGAAGACCTAAGGAAAGGTAACTGTGTGTAGTAAGGATATGAGGGAGTAGGGTCTAGTGCACAAGTGGTTTGGGCCTGTGGCTACAAAGCCAGGCAGATATCTCAGCATGATGTAAAAGAGAGGAAAGACTCTTTTCATAAAGGATGACTGTGAGGTATAGAGCTGTTTTCTTGATCTAGACAACCTTGGAAGTGAAGAACAAGGCGAAATCATCTGGTGAGATGGAATATTTGTTCAACTGAACTGGAGGGTTCAAGAGAGATGTAAAGGTCCAGAAAAGTTTGCGAGGACTCCTTTCCTTTCTGAAGATTCAATTGTGTTTAGAAGAAACTATTTTGATAAGGAGAGATGAGATGATGAAAGGGGGAACAGGAGAAAGCAGTATTTTTCCAAGACAGAAACAATTCCCAGAAGTGCTAGGTGAGCAACCCTGAATGTTGAAGTCCCCTTAAAGAATAACAGAATCAGAGAATGAGGAAATGAATGAGACAGAGATCAAGTTCATTCCAGAGTATTTTGTCATATAGGCTGGAAGAACATTAGATTGCAATAAGAAGCAGATTGTAGTTAAATGTTACTTGAACAGCATGAACTCCTAATGAAGAAAGAGACAGTGCCATCAAGATGGTGCGGAACAGAAAATGTCCAGTTAAAGGATAAGTTTGGTATTTTTTACGTCAAAGTTATTTCTTCACAATTATGGTATATATTAATATGCCTCATGCAATTTAGTTCTAAAGTGCAGCAACTTTTATAAATTTAAAAAGTTCCTTTTCTGTTCTTACAACTTACAATGGTGCTAATGAATACACAGGTCCATAGATGAATGAAAAAGCCTTAAAGCTTGCCAAATACCTTACTTTTTCAAGCCACAAATGTTTTTGAGTGTTGATCCCTGTCTTGAGATTACACACATATGGCAAAAAAGAGCATGCCTGTCATGTTAAGAAGGACAAAAAGCACAAAGTAATGTGACGTTCAGCCATTTTAAAAGGAGAGCAAGCACTTTACTTTGCCGCTTGCCTTTTTTCGTGGCATCTTTCACGGCCAGGGGTGTGGATTTACCTTGCAATGTCATTACCAATTCCTGTTCTTGACACTGAATGTTGATGCCCAGATGTGAATTTCTGCCTGTGTTCTGTAGATGACTAGATAGATAGATAGAAAGTAGGAATTAATACCTGAAAAAGTCACACTTATCTTGTCTCACTCCACTCACTCAGGATCAGAGGCAACTCATACTCCTCACTTTCCCATGGCCACACACAAGAAGCACAATCTCAGTCTGCATTTTTTGCACTGCTTATGAAAAAAATATTAGAGGCCTGTCATGCGAGGTATGGCTAATAGAGTCTCCAAACAAGGAGAGAGTTTACAGGCGCAGCAAGTTCTGTGGCTGCAGTCTGTCCCCTTATCCCTCCAGCCCCTGTGCTACTGTTGCTGCCATTGCTTGTGTAGCTGCTTTTATGCCTCTCAGCACCAGGGTCTTTATAAGCTTGGCATGCATGTGATTACAGATTGATTGTTATTTATACAAAGTACAATGAAACTCACAGAATTTATTGGGCAAAAAGTAAGTGTTGTTGAGGAAAAAATAACCATATGATGTGAGAGCACATCTGTCAGTTATTACAAGCAATGGCAGGACATAACCATTAAAAAAATAGAATTGCAGAGGCAAAAGTAGGATTATAAACAGTCGGATCATACAGTAAGTCCACCTATGATGATGGCTGAGAGCACACAAGCGAAAAGGAAATGTGTTCTTACCTCAAGAAAAGTAGCTCTAGGAATCTGTGATAAAATAATTATTTCTAGTTTCTTTTAGTTATCACATGGATACCTAATAAACATGAAAGACGTATCTTTATTAAAAAAATGAAAACCTTTTCTGCTTCAAAGTGGACATATTTGGCAAGTTTTATGGCTTTTTTTTTCACTTATGGATCCATGTATCTTTCAGCCCTATTGTAAGCTGCAAGAATACGTAGATGAAGTATTTTTAAAATGAATAAAAAACACTTCATGCAGTTTTTTGTGGTTAAATGAATCTATACAATAATTGTGAAGAAATAACTTCAACTTGAAAAATACCAAACTTTAAGTCAGTGGTTCTCAATCTTGGTCCTGGGGACCCACTGTGGCTACAGGATTTTGTTCAATTCTGATTTTAATTGGACTGATCGGTTAATATAAAAATCAATATCAAAGTCAATATAAAAATTCCGAAACAAAGTTTGGTAAATTTTTATGAAAATATACTAAGCAGTTATATGGGAAACATATTTTCTACTTTTTAACAACATTTTCATCCTGATTTTCATTGTTCTTTTCAATGTTTTCTGGTCATTTGATCCATTATTTACTAATTAATGGGTCTGACGCTAGTAGTAGTTGCAGCCTTTCATCATTCAGTGTTGTTTTCCCAGGTGTCTGCTTTATTTCTTTTTAATCATCATTATTAGGATACAACCTATCAAA
The DNA here is from genome assembly GCA_026402145.1 of Polypterus bichir lapradei. Lineage (NCBI taxonomy): Eukaryota > Metazoa > Chordata > Cladistia > Polypteriformes > Polypteridae > Polypterus > Polypterus bichir. The sequence continues at coordinate 75,275,616 of JANRMT010062813.1, read as the reverse complement.
TAATACAAAGTATTACACATAGGAATTAAAAATGTTAGGTTTGAATACACAATGGGCGGTCGGAAAACCGAGAGTACACCTTATGAGAAGGATTTAGGAGTCATAGTGGACTCTAAGCTATCGACTTCCTGACAGTGTTCAGAAGCCATTAAGAAGGCTAACAGAATGTTAGGTTATATAGCACGATGTGTGGAGTACAAGTCCAAGGAGGTTATCAGTCAGTCAGTCAGTCGTTGTCCAACCTGCTATATCCTAACTCAGGGTCACGGGGGTCTGCTGAAGCCAATCCCAGCCAGCACAGGGTGCAGGGCAGGAACAAACCCCGGGCAGGGTGCCAGACCTCCGCAGGGCACACACACACACACACACACACCAAGCACATACTGGGGGCAATTTAGGATCGCCAATGCACCAAACCTGCATGTCTTTGGACTGTGGGAGGAAACTGAAGCACCCAGAAGAAACCCACGCAGACACGGGGAGAGCATGCAAACTCCACATAGGGAGGACCCGGGAAGTGAACCGCAGGACTTCTTACTGTGAGGCAGCAGTGCTACCACTGTGCCACCGTGCCACCCTCCAAGGTGGTTATGCTCGAGCTTTATAATGCACTGGTGAGGCCTCATCTGGAGTACAAAAAGGACATAGCAGCACTAGAAACGGTCCAGAGAAGAGCGACTAGGCTGATTCCAGGGCTACAGGGGTTGAATTATGAGGAAGGATTAAAAGAGTTGAGCCTATACAGTTTAAGCAAAAGAATATTAAGAGGTGACATGATTGAAGTGTTTAAAATTATGAAGGGAATCAGTACAGTGGATCGAGACTGTTATTTTAAAATGAATTCATCAAGAACACGGGGACACAGTTGGAAACTTGTTAAGGGTAAATTTTGCACAAACATTAGGATGTTTTTTTTTTACACAAAGAACAATAGACACTTGGAATAAGCTACCAAGTAGTGTGGTAGACAGTAAAACTTTAGGGACTTTCAAAATTCGACTTTGTTTTTTTGGAAGAAATAAGTGGACTGGCGAGCTTTGTTGGGCTAAATGGCCTGTTCTCGTCTAGAATGTTCTAATATCATGTCAACAACGAAAGAAGCAACCTACACAGAAAAAATGAGTTAAGCATTTGAAGATATTGAAATAATAGAAATACTTCTAAATATTTAATAAATGGTACTATTGTGCTTTTCTGCATGTAGAATAAGAGGAGAGAAAAAAAAGACCAGCTAATTGAATGAGATAATTTATTATCAATGATTGTGAATCAAAAGCCTGCAGCCACTGCTTTAAGTCATAAGGAAAGACTTGTGCCACCATTGAGTTCTGAGGTCCATGAACTATGAGGAAGCCATGATTTCTTTCTGTGTGCCAAGGGGAGTGCTGAAACCATTCATCAACAGGGATTTCAATACTCTATAAATGGATTTTAAGTATGTAGATATTATGAATTAGTCCTGCTCCTTTTGAGTAATCAACATGTTGATGCTATTTAAAGGCACTAAACCCTTTAATCAAATGCTATTTTCTCCTGTAAATCTTTGAATTACCATTTGTAGGACCTGAGAGCAGAAACACACTAGCTACCTGTTGACAAACCCCCGAGACTGGCGACAGTACTTAAACAAATGAATCAGTATGGGAGATCAGTTCCTTTTCAACATTCTGTGGTAAAAAGGTCTAAGCACAGCATGGTGGGAATGATACTTTGCATTCATTGAAATGAGTTTCAAAGCTGAAAATGACAAGGATGAGTTTGTCTCTATATTTGGATCAAATTGAGTTATTTGGAGTGAAGATGCATCACCACTTCTCAACCAGCATGAGACGCACTGAAGTTGACATGGACCAGCATCTCAGCGTCAACAAATACAACCTGAGGGCAAACGGATATGCGGCAATGGGTCTCCCTAATATGTAGTGCATTCAATAGTCCCATGCCAAAAAAATAACCTTGTATAAAATATATTATAATGCTTGTACCACTGAATGTCACCAAAAAGGTCCAGTCAATTTTAGCACATTTTAGTGAGCAGATTAAATCAGAAGTAGTTTAAATTAAAGTCAAAACTGAGTATTAAGTCTACTTGATTTGCAAAAGCATTACGTACTTTATTATGGAGTCAGCCAAGAACCTTGCATGAAATGGTCAAGTTCTTCAAGGAAGTTGGCTGCTGCCAAGTCAATATGTATGGAACATAGATGTGAAAGCCGAGCATCTAGTAGGCCAGCACAAAAGCCTGTGTTTATGGAGAAATGCAGCCTCATTGCTTTGAGTTTGCAAGCTAGGCCCAGAAGTGATAGTAAGTAAGCGCCCACCGTGGCCCACCCCAAGTCCCCCAACCGAGTATCTCCACTTGCATTCGTAAGGACTCTGCTAATGAACAGTGAATTCATGGGAGATCTCAGGTTTTTTGGGTCTCTCCTCATCCTGTTTTAGATCCAACACAAGCACTTGTTATGTTGAAACTGTTCACCTTCAAGCATAAGATGTTTGGAATATTTTTTCTTCATTATCGACATCCAGTCATTACGTGATTTCTAGTCGTAGGGTATGACAGACTGCTCACTGCCGTTGCTGACTGATCTCATCGCCAGTCCATGTGACATGACGTGAATTTAGTATACTCTCTCTGTCATGTCATGACAGCTGCCGCAAGATGTAGCCAGTTTAAGAAGCAAAGTGGCTCACAGATACATCAAAACTTTTAAAGAACATTGCAATGTTATCAGCTTACAGATTTGTAGTTACTAACCTTTTAAATTATGTTAATTATATTAATGTATCTATAATATATATCCTACAAATCCTTTCATGAATTTCATTATGAAAAGTAGAGCATCTAAATTATAAATGTTAGTATTCTAAATGTTTCGAGAACTGTCATGGCGTGGATTTAATGTGCTCTGTCTGTCACTACAGCTGGTGTGAGACAAAGTCAGTTTTAGAGGCACTTAGCAATTAATGAGTAGGTCAGCAAATTCAAATATAATAAAGGACTTAATGTGTTACTTTAGTTATGGCAGGTTATAAGGAACATGCAAATTAACAATCAGTCTTAAAAACAATGTTACCTTACACAGCTGCCACACTCTTATTAAGTGGGCCATCTTAATGAATGGGCACAATGGGCACTCGCTGGGGACCCACGATGTTTCTGATTCCTATGTATGTTTCTGTTTTGCTATCAAAACAGGGGCCCCAGTGCACTACTTTGCCTGAGGGCCTATGATGCTGTTAACACAGTCCTGAAGTCTCTTAAAAATAATGGTTCTCTAATGGCTCTTTGTGGTCCTTTACTGAGTTGTGTGGTTCCTTGAAAAAGGTTCCTCTTTGCTTGACCAAGCATCTTTTCATTCTGGGAAGGGTTCCTTATACTGTATATGGTGTTGGTTCTTTCTGCTTTGAAAATCTTTGTAATCTCGGGAACCTCTGTCTCGCGAGCCAGATGTGGCTCTTTTGATGGCTGCATCTGGCTCGCAGACAAATCTTTAATAAAAAAATAACGTTAAAAATATAAAACATTCTCATGTATTTCAATCCATTCATTTCCTACCGCTCATGTTAAAGGTTGCGGGTGGCTGGAGCCAATCACAGCTGTTCTCCGGGACAACACCAAATTTTTATTGGATAATGCGTAACGTACACAGGTCGTTGTGAGGTCAGGAAGTAAACTTCCCTCCTTTTAATCAAGTAGTCAGCTAGCTAATTGCAGAAACCCTTTTATCGAAGAAGACGGCTAAAAGAAAAAAAGATGAGGAGTATCGTACTTTTCAGCAGGAATAGACAGAGGAATTCGCCTTTGTGGAGAGAGCAGGTTCTGCAGTGTGTCTAATATGCAATGATAAAATTGCATCGATGAAACGGTCAAATATAAAGCGGCACTTCGACACACGCCATACTACATTTGCATCGAAATATCCTGCAGGAGACAGCAGGAAGAAAGCATGTCAAGAGCTACTGTGCAGAGTGCAAGCTAGTCAGCAGCAACTCCGTGTTTGGACCCAGCAAGGTGACTGGAATTCGGCTAGCTTTGCTGGTGCTTTAGCAATTGTGAGAAACGGAAAGCCATTCACAGATGGGGAGTATGCCAAATCATTCATGCTTGATGTTGCCAATGAACTTTTTGACGACTTTTCGGATAAAGACAAGATAATCAAACGAATAAAAGACATGTCTCTATCGGCAAGAACTGTTCACAATCGTACCATCATGATGGCAAATCAAATTGAGGCAACACAAGTGAAGGACATAAATGCAGCACCATTCTTTTCTCTCGCTTTGGATGAGTCAACAGACGTAAGCCATTTATTCCAGTTCAGCGTGATTGCAAGGTATGCTGTCGGTGACACACTACGTGAGGAAAGTCTTGCTGTTTTGCCTATGAAAGGGACAACAAGAGGGGAGGATTTATTCAAGTCTTTCACTGAGCTGCGCTAAAGAAAAAAATCTACCGATGGATAAACTTATTTCGGTGTGTACTGGTGGTGCTCCGTGCATGGTGGGGAAAAACAGCGCTTCTTCGTGAACATGAAAAGAGACCCATCCTAAGTTTTCACTGCATCCTACATCAGGAGGCGCTTTGTGCTCAGATGTGTGGCGAGCAGCTTGGTGAGGCGATGTCGCTGGTCATTCTGTATTGTTGCCCGAGCTTTAAATGATCGCCAGTTTAAAACACTGCTGGATGAAGTTGGGAATAATTATCCTGGTCTGCTTCTGCACAGTAATGTGCGTTGGTTGTCAAGAGGGAAGGTGCTCAGCCGTTTCGCAGCTTGTCTGAGCGAAATCCGGACTTTTCTTGAAATGAAAAACGTCGAGCATCCTGAGGAGTGGCTCCTGAAGTTCTAGTATCTCGTGGACATGACTGAACATCTGAACCAGCTCAATGTGAAAATGCAAGGCATTGGAAATACAGTCTTATCCCTTCAACAAGCAGTGTTTGCATTTGAAAATAAGCTAGAACTTTTCATCGCCGACATTGAAACAGGTCGTTTACTACACTTTGAAAAACTGTGAGAGTTTAAAGATGCATGCACAGCAAGTGACCCTGCTCAACATCTTGATCTTCAGCAGCTAGTGGGCTTCATATCTAATCTCCTGCAGTCATTCAAAGCGCGCTTTGGAGAACTTCGTCTTTTTAAGCTCATCACCCATCCACACGAGTGTGCAGTGGACAGCACCGACCTGAGTTACATCCCCAGTGTCTCCGTCAGAGATTTTGAGCTACAAGCTGCTGACCTGAAGGCCTCAGACATGTGGGTGAATAAGTTCGAGTCACTGAATGAAGATTTGGAAAGACTTGCACGACAGCAAGCAGAGTTGGCGAGCAAACACAAGTGGGGAGAAATGAAAAAACTTCAAACTGCGGACCAGCTGATTGTCAAAACTTGGAACGCGCTTCCCGTCACATACCACACACTGCCGTATGTGAGTATTGCTGTACTGACAATGTTTCGCTCTACGTATGCATGTGAGCAGTCTTTCTCACATCTAAAGAACATTAAGACCAATCTACGATCACGTTTAACGGATGGAAGTCTCAACGCCTGCTTGAAGCTTAACCTCACCACGTATCAACCAGACTACAAAGCCATCAGCAAAACCACGCAGCACCAGAAGTCGCATTAATGGTAAGAAGTACTTTATTCATCATTGGTTAGCAACAGCATAACAACGTTATTAAAAAGAATTCAGAGACTTATTGTACTTTAAAAGTGTTGGTCTTACATAAAATGCACATATTAACTTGTATTTAGTTTTAAACATATTGTATGGCTCTCACGGAATTGCATTTTAAAATATGTGGCGTTCATGGCTCTCTCAGCCAAAAAGGTTCCCGACCCCTGCTCTAATGTATGGCAGGCTACCTAGCAGGACACTAACAGAATAAGAAAACCTGGACTTAAAATGAGTTATAGTGTGTAGCAAGAGTCCTTTTAAAATCGGGACCCATTGATATTTCAAATCTGTTACCATCTATTTATGGTTATTTACTGTAAGAAGCCTGTTGTGGATCAAAACTAAATGAAGGTTCTTTCTGGAACCTACATGTTGATGGGTCTCTTGGGAATCAAAAATGGTTCCCCAGTGGCATCATTCTGAAGAACAACCTTGGCATCTTTATTTTTAGTTGGTGGATACATTATGTCAGAGTTGCTGATCTCATTGCTAAACCACATTAACTTACAAAACTGAAATCACTGGACATGTCAGATTTAACAACTGCATGCCAGCCTTCCAGCACAATCGAGCACAGGCCTGTTTGTGATAGCCAATAACGTGCTGCCAGAAGGAGCCTGTGCTGTACAAACGACTTAACAGGTATGGCGAGTCCAGCTGCAGTGTCATTTTCTTTTTTTCCGTTATGTCATGGTTTATAACATATGAAACATTAGACAGATGAGCCTGGAGCTCTCTTCTCTTTGAGAGGTTCAAAACACACGGGTTCGTTATTCTTCACTGCATCATACTTGCAGATGAGATGAGTTGTCAGCAGTCCTGCAAAAAGAGCCCACCACTATGACTAAAGGAAAAATCAAACCTATTTGATTTAATTAGTGTAAGCTGCTGGCATGTCGGACTACATGAATGGGACTTCATGGGAGGACATCATCAACTGCCCCCAGCTTGCTATGATTATGTAAATGAAGTGTATGACTGAAAAACACAGGAAAAGTTGTCTAATATGATACAACCTTTCGATGTTTTCTGTGTCGAGTTTCAATTTCTTCTCTGGTTCACGTAGGTTTCCTTGTGAATCAAGAAGTTTATTGGTGACCCTAAACTGGCAATATTTAAGTAGAGGTGCCTGGGATAAACAAGTCCCAATTCCAGCTATTAATGTGTTGCTTGGTCACCCCGAATAGGAAAAGCGAAACCAGGAAGTGGGTGGACTGATGTGTGTCGGTTTTTATGCTGCTTTTCGGAAAGCTTAACTGAAAATCAGGCAAGCTTCTTCTTCAAATACCAGTGCTTGGCAAATTATTATTAACAAAATCCATGCCATCCAATACTCTGAGGAAGTAGAATACTCCTCATGCCAGTCGTTATATATGATATCGTTTCCTTATTTCTTATCTTCGTTTCTGCACTCATGGGGTCAAGTGAATAGTTAAGGGTTGGCTGGTTGGTTTTTGTCTTTGCTGTTTATATCAAAATGTATTGCTTTTCCTTATATTTTTTAATACTTTGTGATTGTACGAGGTGAGACACAAAAATAACCAGATTGGTAAAAAAAAATGTAATTCATCAATAAATATATATATATATAACATTCTAAATATTGTCACCTTCTGTATACCCCCCCCCCCCTCCCAATCTCTACACCACTCTGTACGTATCTTCCGTTGATTGAAACAGTGCTGGAAGACTTCTTTTTTGAGTCGCTTCAACAGGCTTGCCGTTTCTGTCTTCACTTTATCCATTGAAGAAAAATGTTTTCCCCTTCAGTTCACTTTTGACTTTTGAGAACAAATAAAAATCACAGGGAGTGAAATTGGGCGAATAGGGAGGATGATCGAGGACAGGAATGTTTTATGTCAGTCAAAAACTGCTTTACGAGAAAGCAGTATGATGATTTTGAACAATCTGATTCACCGTTTTGATGTTTTCATCCGTCCAAGACGAGCGTGGGTGACCTGGATGTTGAACGTCTTCCACATTTTCTTGCCCTTCCTTGAAATGTTTGTGCCACTCAAAAACTTGTGTGCGAAACAAACTGTTATCACCGTACACTGTTTTTATCATTTCATAAGTTTCTGTGGCCGTTTTGTTCAATTTCAAGAGAAATTTGATGTTAATTTGCTGTTTGATTTTTTTTACCCAACATTATAGTGGCAACTCGTGTAGCGATTGTTGTGCAAATACTGACTGGGCTATTCACAGGATATATCTAATAATAATAATAATAATAATACATTTTATTTATATAGTGCCTTTCCCATGCTCAAGGCACTTACAGAATATAAGAAAGAACGGCAGGGTATACAGTATATAGCATAGTACAAAGCAAATAAATAAATAAAGAAGATTAAGACGGTAAATCAGCCTTTTCCAGCAGCTCCGTATATGACTTTATCTTTTTACCTTTTTATCTCTATTTTTCTCTATTTCACTGATCACTTCTACCACTTTCTTTTATGTGGAATTGCTCCCTGGACACTTTTTACTATTTTTACTTCTTGACATGGATTTTTACACTCCGAGACTCGCCTATTCAAGTAGTCAGCTTAAAGCACTGAGAAGAAATGCTCATGCCGGTGTTGTTCCTTATTTACCTGACGAGGTAAGAAGATGATATCGGGGCAGCCGAGCCGGCACAAAGATAAAAGATAAGATTAAATCGAGACAACTTGAGAGAAAATGGCGTTATAAAACGTTGGTGCCTTCTGTGATCCTGGGAAATGTGAACTCACTACCAAATAAGATCGACGAACTGGCTGTGCTGGTGAAAAATGTCAGTACCTACAGAGAATGCAGCTTGCTGTGTTTTAGTGAAACGTGGCTAACAACTACCATCCCAGATGCTAACGTGGAGCTACCCGGGTTTAGCACAGTTAGAGCGGACAGAGACGCAAGTACCTGCGGGAAGAAGGAAGGAGGAGGACTCGCTCTCTATAGCCAAGTTTCCATCCAGTTTTTTGCGACGTTTTGTTATCGACAAACAGAATATACGTAAAAAAAATGTGCGAAATTTGCTGTCTTCAGCCTGTTTCCATCCAACTGGCTTTTTATCGATAAAATGGTGTGCGTGATGACGTCATCCCCCCCAAAACGAACTGTTGCATAAGTTTTGTTGTATCGCGAAAAAAATCTGCCCTTGAGCCGTTTCCATACATAATTTTGTGTATGTCGCAAATTATCTACCTTTTGTTTTCCACGTTACACCCCCTCTACTAAACAAAGAAACAAAGAAATGGAGAGATTATTTAGACAGTTTTTTCAAATTTGCCAGCTTACTGTTATTTCAGTTTCACAAATAATTGGAATTGTACATAATATCCGAAGACGACAGCAGAATGAAGCAGTTGCTTGTCTGATAGCCCTAGAGCTCGAAGAAAGTACCCCAGTGCGACGAAACCCACGGGTATGGGAGAGACGACGGAATAAGACCTTCTGGGAGGAGGTGATGGAGAGACACTTCACAGAAAATCTCTGGCTGCAACATTTTAGAATGACACGGCCGACGTTTGAGATGTTGTGTGGATTCATCAGTCCTGATGTTGCGCCCATCACAGGTTGCCACCGACCACCGGTTCCAACCCAAAAGCAGATTGCCATCGCCCTTTACAAGCTGGCAACCTGCGCCGAGTATAGAGTAGTTGGAGAAACTTTCAGGGTTAGTAAAACTACTGTTCATCGATGTGTATATGCTGTGTGCTCCGCTATTAAAGAAAAATTAATTCGCCGTTATATCAGACTTCCGACTGTAGCGGAGGCCAATGAAATTGCATACCGCAATTCCTTGGTGCATCTTGTGCCACAGATTTACGGTGCGCTGGATGGCACGCATGTGCCTATTCTTCCCCCGACGGAAGGCTACCGCGATTACATTAATCGCAAAGGGTGGCCATCTATTGTTCTCCAGGCCCTTGTTGATGACATGTGCATGAAACGAGACATTTGCATTGGCACTCCTGGAAGTGCCCATGATGCAGCTGTGTTTGCAGCATCGGATCTGTACAGGTGAGCCTACCTTTCAACATCCCTTCTCAGTGCGATAACAACTGAATTAGTACTGTAACCTGCTTCCCTTAAGGTTTTTAATTAAAACTGAAATTTGAATTAATACAAAATAACGATGTTTAATCAAAAAAAACTAGAAGTTAATATTAATGAGAGAATTTCTCATATATGCTAAAACATCTGCCATTTAATAATAAGAAAAAAATGTTTAGATAATGAAACACACGGTTTATTAAATATTTTGACTGGCACAGTAAATTACCTTTGCGGTTTTTGTATTATTTAGACATCCTGAGAGACACCCCCAGGCTACAGTTTATGTGGAGGTAGATCAGTTACCCCTTTTAGTAGCAGGAGACCCAGCCTATCCGCTACTGCATTGGCTCATCACAAGAAATAACGAGTCTCTTCATCAGACCATGCGAACCGCTCCACTATTCTCGTTTTGATTGCACGTGATGAAAATGTATCATGTGACACATTTATTTGCGTTAAAGCCCTTTTTTTCCGACAAAAAGTGTTTCCAATGTAGTTTTTGCGACATCGGAAGTATCGATATGGAGTTTATGCGCTAAAGTTAAACGGAAAAATATTATGTCGACATGTACAACATTTTATCGATAATTAGCATTTCCATCAGCTAAAATTTGAAGCGCTAAATATTTTTCGCAAAAACTCCTTGAATGGAAACCTGGTTTATGTCAATACAAAGTGGTGCAACTCAGGACATGTAAACGTTAAAATCTCCAATTGCTGCAGGGACATCGAACTGTTGGCCGTAAGTCTGCGTCCCTATTACTTGCCCAGAGAGTTTGGACACGTGATTGTTGTCATTGTTTACATTCCCCCCTCAAGCGAACGCAGAGATAGCGAGTGACATCATCCATTCCGCAGTTGCTAAGTTACAAACGCAGCACCCAGAGGCACTTGTGCTAATAGCTGGAGACTTTAACCATGTAACGCTGGACAAAACATTACCTGCCTTCTCCCAGTATGTGGATTGTAACACCAGGGGAAACAGGACTATCGACCAACTGTATGTAAACGTTAAAGACGCTTACAGCGCCACCCCGCTGCCTGCGCTTGGGAAAGCAGATCATAACCTGGTTCTGCTTCAGCCTCAATACAAACCAAGAGTGAGGGCGCTACATACAACCACACACTCATTCAGGAAGTGGTCACCTGAGGCAGAGCAGGCTCTGAGAGACTGCTTTGGAACTACAGACTGGGATATATTGCTGGGGTCACATAGTGAGAACATTGAAGAGGCTGTTGAATGCACAACTGATTACATCAACTTCTGTATGGACATTGTAGTTCCAGTAAGAACAGTACGCTGCTATGCTAACAACAAGCCATGGGTTACAAGTGACATCAAGGGCCTTTTGAACCAGAAGAAAAGGGCTTTTAAAGGCGGTGATCAGCATGAGCTCAAGCGCGTGCAGAAGGAACTCCGAGTCCAACTCAGGGCGGCGAAAGAGCAGTACAGGAGAAAGCTGGAGCAGAAGTTGCAGAACAACAGCATGAAGGAAGTGTGGGATGGGATGAAGATTATCACTGGCTGCCCCTCGAAGCGGGGTGCCGCCATTGAGACAGACATGGAGAGAGCAAACCAAATGAACAACTTCTTTAATAGGTTTGATCACCCTAACCCACTCTCACCTCGGAGTACTGCATCCTCCAACCATCCTTCTGCTGATACCAGCATAGGTAAGACATCCCCACCCACAATGACAGCAGCCCATGTGAGCAGAGAGCTGAAAAGACTTCGTGCCAGCAAAGCAGCGGGTCGAGATGGTGTATCACCACGACTGCTGAAGGCCTGTGCGTTGGAACTGGGGAGTCCTCTACAGCGCATCTTCAACCTGAGCCTGGAACAGGGAAGAGTCCCAAAGCTTTGGAAAACATCTTGTATCACCCCTGTCCCAAAGGTATCACGTCGTAGTGAGCTGAATGACTTCCGGCCTATTGCTCTGACGTCACATCTGATGAAGACCATGGAGCGGCTGCTGCTTCACCACCTGAGGTCACAGGTCCGCCACGCCCTCGACCCTCTGCAGTTCGCATACCAGGAGAAGGTGGGAGCGGAGGATGCCATCATCTATATGCTACACCGATCCCTCTCCCACCTGGACAGAGGCAGTGGTGCTGTAAGAATTATTTTTTTGGACTTCTCTAGCGCCTTCAACACCATCCAACCTGTGCTCCTTAGAGACAAGCTGACTGAGATGGGAGTAGACTCACACCTGGTGGCATGGATTGTGGACTATCTTACAGACAGACCTCAATATGTGCGTCTTGGGAACTGCAGGTCTGACATTGTGTTCAGCAATACAGGGGCGCCGCAGGGGACTGTACTTTCTCCGGTCCTGTTCAATCTATATACATCAGACTTCCAATATGACTCAGAGTCCTGTCACGTGCAAAAGTTCGCTGATGACACTGCTATTGTGGGCTGCATCAGGAGTGGGCAGGAGGAGAAGTACAGGAAGCTAATCAAAGACTTTGTTAAATGGTGCGACTCAAACCACTTACATCTTAACACTAGCAAAACCAAGGAGCTGGTGGTGGATTTTAGGAGGCCCAGGCCCCTCATGGACCCTGTGATCATCGGAGGTGACTGTGTGCAGAGGGTGCAGACCTATAAATATCTGGGAGTGCAGCTGGATGACAAATTGGACTGGACTGCCAATACTGATGCTCTATGTAAGAAAGGTCAGAGCAGACTATACTTTCTGAGAAGGTTGGCATCCTTCAACATCTGCAGTAAGATGCTGCAGATGTTCTACCAGACGGTTGTGGCGAGTGCCCTCTTCTACGCGGTGGTGTGCTGGGGTGGCAGCATAAAGATGAAAGACGCCTCACGCCTGGATAAACTTGTTAAGAAGGCAGGCTCTATTGTAGGAGTAAAGTTGGACAGTTTAACATCTGTGCAGACTTTTGTCACTGTCCTGCTCCACTGACAGACTGAGGAGATCGT
>JANRMT010062813.1:75231408-75262939 GCA_026402145.1 Polypterus bichir lapradei | reverse complement strand
TATCTATCTATCTATCTATCTATCTATCTATCTATCTATCTATCTATCTATCTATCTATCTATCTATCTATCTATCTATCTATCTAAATTCAGAGAAAGCCTAACAGACAACAGAATTGATGGTCTAGCACACACACATACAGGTTACATGAGCATCTTGACAGAGAGGTAAACTGAGAGAAGGGGAATGAAGTCAAGTACAGCTAAAAGCCTTCCAGAACAGATGAGTTTTGAGTTGTTTTCTAAAAGATTTCATGGAGTCAGCTGACCTAATTAATTTCAGTAGGTTATTCCAGATTCTGGGTGCTATACAGCTGAAGGCCCTGTCACCCATGGAGTGTAGATTAGTGTGGGGCACAACAAGATTACCAGAATCAGAGGACCTTAGTGGGCGGGCAGACACATAGTGATGGAGAAGGTCACTGATGTAGTTTGGCGCAAGGTTATTTAAGCCAGTGAAGGCAGAGCAGGATGGGTGTGATGTGCTCGCTGCTGCTGGCTCGAGTAAGGACTCTTGCAGCCGAGTTTTGAATAAGCCGAAGCTGTGATATAAGATTAGAAGGGGCACCTGCCAGCAGCGAGTTACAATAATCGATGCGGGATGTGATAAAAGCATGGACAAGTTTCTCAGCATTAGAAAAGAAGAGGAAGGAGCAAACACGGGATATGTTATGGAGGTGAAAGTAAGAAAGTTTCTTAATGTGATCTATGTGGGCGGAGTAAGAAAGGGAGGAATCAAAAATGACACCAACATTCTTTGCAGTAGAGTCAGGTCTGACGAGATCACCGCCAAGATGGACTGGGGAAGAGCTCATTTTATTAAGTTGCATTTTAGTCCCCATTTGCAGGAGTTCAGTTTTGTTGCAGTTTAATTTTAAAGAGTTCTGCTCCATCCAGGTTTTAATTTCATTAAGGCAGGTTTTGAGCTGAGAAAGCTCTGATGAAGTTCCACTTTTAACATTGAAGTAGAGTTGAGTATCATCTGCATAAAAATGATAGCCCAGTGCATAGTTACGAATAATATGGCCAAGGGGAAGCATATAAATAAAGAAAAGCAGAGGACCGAGGACAGAGCCCTGAGGAACTCCTTGTGTGACTGGCGCCAAGCTAGATCTGCTGTTGCCAAGACTAACAAACTCTTGTCTATCAGTCAGATAGGACTTGAACTAGCATGTTCTTCATTCTGGACAGTCGAATGTCATGTCTGACAGTGTCAAATGCTGCACTGAGGTCTAACAGAATTAATAAGCTGGTTTGTCCAGAGTCTGCTGCCATAAGCAAATCATTGGTTACCCGTAGCAGAGCAGTTTCACAGTTGTGCTGCACCCTGAAACCAGACTGAAAGGGTTCCATCAAATTATTAGAGGTTAAGTAATTGGTGAGCTGGGAGGCTACAACACGCTCAAGAGGTTTTGACAGGAAAGGTAAGTGGGAAATAGGCCAGAAATTGTTAAGATTGTTGTAGCAGTCGGGATTATGGCATGAAGGCAGGATTTAAGTAGTGTGCTGGGGATGGGGTCCAGTACACAAGTAGTCGGCCTCATCTTACAAAGCAGGTTATTAACAAACGCATATGTGACTGGTGAGAACTTAGAGAAGGAGCTGGATGGAGTAGGAAAACGGAGAGATATAAACAGATGATGTATTTATGTTAGTTGAATTATTTAGATCTTTAATTTTGTTACGGAAAAAGTGGAGGAAATCCTCACAGACTTCAGTAGAAGAGGTAGTTAGGCCAGATGCAGGTTCGAGTAGTTTATTAACTACAGAAAACAAAACCCTTGGATTATTGTGGCCACTTTTCTATTATTCTGCCATAGTGAGTGTTCTTAGCAGCAGTTAGTGCTTCTCTGTAAGCTCTTTGGTGGTCAAAGAAAGCCTGGATGTGCACAGTGAGGCCAAACTAGCCATTCGGCGGTTTGAGTGGGCGTGTAGGAGGGGATATAGTTCTATGATTCACGTTCAGCCGACCTCCAGACGGTTTTCCAGAAAAGCCCCAAGCCCAGTCCAGTTAGTTTTACGTCTCACCTCGTAAAATGTATGAACAAAAAAAGAAAGGCTACTGGACCACAACCAATGAGTCGCCCACCTACTGAGGAGCAGCTCACCTCTCATCGATAGTGGCACTTAAAGAACTGCTAATCTAGAAAAAAAGAAGTTTAACTAAATTATCAAATGAGGCTTTCCATAGATCAGGGAAAGGGAATCACATGACTTCCAGTGAAAGGTTAAATTAACTTTTGCTACAGTGTGCCTAATGAGAAATATCAACACTGCATAGACAAAAGACAAGACAAAATATGAGGTAGAGGTTAAGAACTGGAGAGAAAAAAAAAACAGAAGTAGTTTTACCTCTCCCCCTGCCCCATGATTCTTCATTTTTGAAGCAAAGTCGGATCAACTGAAATATCCCAAGGAACTACAGTGAAATTCCAGCTCCTCTTGTAGTCTAGTTAGCTTCATGACTCTCATGCATGCTACAACCCTGCCCAAGAGGAACCACAGATGCTTGGCAGGACTGGTGTTAGGCTGTAATTACACTCACAGACTGACTCATGGTGTCATCAGGCTTCCAAATGGATGAATCACTAGAAAAAGCAGCACAAAACATTTTCAGGGAAATTATGTTTTTAGTAGTTTGTGAGTGCATGGGGGCGTTGATGGGATGGACAAAATGTCCTAAAGTGAAAGGTCATCTAAGCCACTGCAGAGTCCAGGCAGAAATGCTCACAGTTTTAGAAAGATTAACTAGAGCTGGGCCTACTGTTTGATTGATAAAGATTTCCTGCTTTTGCTATAGCAAACATTTTAAGGAGGATGCAAATGGGAAGCAAGCCTTCAAGCTGCTTTTAACTGTTTATATCTAAAGTTTAAAAAAAGCTTTGCAGAACACACAGTTCCATCCTCAAATTACACTTACATTTGTTTGATGTACTTTACTGGCTCATGGTAAACTCAAACGCCTTTTGAATTGATCAACTTTGGTGAATTTGTTAAAGTAGGCTTAAAACAAAGAAAATAATATGGTATATTGAATCTCATAGCTTTATTGGCTTATTTAAGTAACAGTCCAGAGTCCAGAGGCTGAACATAAAGAAAAATGCACCTCATCAATGATTATTGCTTAAATATTTTTAAACAAGATGGACAGAACTTTATTTGTTCCCAGGTAAAATTTAGATTTTTACAGAGGCTCTTTAAATAAATACATAAATAGAAAAATAAAAATTGCAACGTACAGGTCACCGACTTGCACCAGATGAGTCCAGGTTTCCAAGAAAATCAGCCTAATCGCAGGCAAAAAAAGTTAAAAGGGTTTTTATTCACAAGAGAACTGTCACTTCAGCATACTCAAACACAGCAATTCGGCAGTAACTGTTTCAATAGTCCTGCTTTTAGAGGACTTATAGAGCTCCCCTCTTCAGTTTAAATCGAAAGAAAAGTCAACCTCGTCAAGTATGTTCAGCACCTGCTGATCAGCAGCTGGAGCCAAATCATTTTAAACGAGAGGAGACAGAAAAAAAGGGAGCAAGCCAGGTTCGGCCAGACGTGAGAGGATATCAGTGTTGACATGAGCTGAACTGGGACAATGACGAACATTAAACGCAAAATGGCTGCAAACTCATAAATCTCCTAGTGAGTTGGGAGTTCCTATCTTTCTGCCTGTACAGTCACTGGAGAGGAGCATAGTCAGTCGCAAGGGTGAACTGTCTACGCCACAAGCAATAGCAGAGTACCTCCACCACTCACTTAATTGCCAAACCTTCTTTCCTGATGATCGAGTAATTCCACCCCTGGTGAAGCAATTTCCTGCTCAGAAATGTGATAGGTTGCTCTTCACCATCGAATCAACACTATAGCACCACTCCCAAACTAAACGGACTTGCATCCGTCTGTAGAATGAACTCCTTTGAAAAGTCTGGATTCAACAGAACCAAAGACAAAGCATTCTTTATGTCAGAGAAGGACATTTCACAATATTTGGTCCAGCGAATGCCGTGGTTTTTCCTGCCCTTCATCGGATAAGTGAGAGGAGCGGCCCTATTAGCAAAATTAAGAATGAACCTCCTGTAATAAACAGTGATTTCAAGGAAAACACAAACCTGCTTCTACATTTCCAGATGTGGATATACATGCAAACTCACCCACTTTGTCCAACTTAGGTTTAATCCCCGTAGAATACCCTAAATAATGCTTTTTCGACATACTCATTTTACAATCTTTTGGGTTAGCTGTCAACCCAGCCAGGCTCAAACTGTCAAGCAGTGCTCAACCACCAATCATTACTGAAAAATTACCACATCATCAAGGTACACTCTAGCATATGAAGAATGGGGTCGCATAATCTGATACATCACTGAAAAGTTAACTGCATGCCATGGAGACCAAATGGGAGTCTGGTGAAGTCTTTCAGGGTGGCAAATGTAGTGTTCTCACAACTGGACTACTCCAGAGGCATCTGCCAGTACTCCTTTGTGTGATCCAGGGTGGAAATATATGAGGCCTTCCCAAGTTTCCCCATTAAGCAATCAATGCATTATATTAGGTACACATCAAATTTAGAATTCTTATTCAAGCATCTAAAATATATACAAAACCACACAGAGCCAACTGGTTTTGGTACCAGAACAATTGGGCTGCATCGATTTGGAGAGTTACCAACATCCATCTACTAGGGTGTCTTCTCGGCATGGAAACAACACAGGATTGAATTTCAAAATGCTTTTATTTGCTGTATATGGGTAAAGATGTGCCTGTTGTGAAGAGCCCTCTAGCTGTCCTGGAAGTTCAGGTGAGGGACTGCCCCATCCATACTGGACAGATCATGTTCAATCTCCAAGAATGCTCCCAGGATGACCTTGTGAGTGGCGAGCTACTGCCTATCAACTGCAGAAGGAGGCTTTCTGGGCAGTGGGTAGTGCTGCTGCCTCTCAGTTAGGAGACCCGGGTTCACTTCCCGGGTCCTCCCTGTGTGAAGTTTGCATGTTCTCCCTGTGTCTCCGTGGGTTTCCTCCAGGTACTCCGGTTTCCTCCCACAGTCCAAAGACATGCAGGTTAGGTGCATTGTCGTGTGTGTGTGTGCGTGTGCCCTGTGGTGGGCTGGCACCCTACCCGGGGTTGGTTGGGATTGGCTCCAACAGACCCCCTTGACCCTGTGGTGGGATATATGGGTGGATGGATAATGGGTGGATGGATGGATACAAAATACAACAAGAAAATCCTAATCAAATAACAGAAAAAGTCTGAATTAACGTAAGCCATCCTAATTCGGAGTGTTCATAAGAAATTTAATGATTTACTTCAGAGGTAGAAGTACATAATAAACAATAAACAAGAATAGTTGCATCAGAATTTTTGAAATATTAAAATATACACTTCAGTCTAAATGTTTGAAGTCTAAATATTCTTGATTGTAATAAACATTTCTCATTTTTCATCCTCTGATAGGGGTTCATAGACAGCTAGAACTCTAGTAAAGGATCAAAAATATTGTCATATTTGTAATTACTGACCTTGAAACAGTTCATTACTTGCTTATGCTTGAAATTTGTCTTTATTAACCTTCTGGGAGAGGCTGTTAGAGGGCTAGGTTCCCCAGTAAAGAAACAAATATATTTTTGATCAGCAACCTCGAAATAGCATACAAAAACACCCCACATGCTTATATTACTGATCCCTATTTTGTCTAAGTTTGTGAAAAGGAGTACCTTTTGACCCCTCACATCCCATTAAGGAGTTGGTAGTTATGTCATAAACAACTTCAAGTCCTTTTGGTCATTATTGATGAAGACACCTATTAGTTTACTCTTCATGTCATTTCCTATGAAAAATATGGTCCAGAAATGGCCTCAATGAGGGTTTCTTGGGTCTAGAGCAGGTGTCCCCAACACCAGGCCTGGAGGGCCACAGTGGCTGCAGGTTTTCATTTTAACACTTTTCTTAATTTGTGACCTGTTTTTCCTGGCAATTAATTTCTTTTAATTTCATTTCAATTGACTTGCTCTTGATAACTAATTGTTTCTTTTTCTTTAATTAGCAGCCAAACAATATTGAGATACAAAATGATCCAAAACATGACCAGCACACTGTTTCCACCATACAATATCTGAAAATAAAGAAAGATGAAGGTCGCAGGAATGTTGATCTGCTAAGGTCCCCAAAGCATTTTAACAGTGCTCTTAGAAAACAGAAAATCAACAATTTCAGAAATGTATGCTATTGCACAATGAGAGTAGCAACAAGCCATTGAATTAAAGAAAGGCTTTAATTAACAACAAGAATCGAGGCCTAATTAAGCAACCGGTTGGAGTGAAATTGGTTGGAGTCTGAGGCCCTGACTTAGTTGGCCTTCTGTTGGCTCACCCACTTCATATTTCATTTCTGTTTGGGTGCCATTTGAGGAAAGAAATGAAGCGATTCAGAAAAATGATTAAGGGGGAATAAATCTTAAAAACAAGTCAATTACAATTAATTCAATAGAAGTTCTTTAGCAGTAAAAATTGGTCACTAATTAAGAAAAAGGTTAGAATGAAAACCTGCAGCCACTTCAGCCCTCCAGGACTGGGGTTGAGGACCACAAATTGGAGAAACCACAAAACAGCTTTATGCAAGACATCCAAACGAGTCATATGGAATATCACTTGTAGAGGATTTCTTTGTATGGATGGTTAAAACAAACGGAAGTGATTTCAAAGTGTTCATACTTTTTCCTTACAAGCACAATTTGCGATACAAATGAGTATCAGCCTCAGCATCTAGACAAAGAAGGTAATTTGAAAGAAAGGGTCAAAATATCAGGGTAAGTTAAATGTCTTCCTGAAGTTGATCAAGCTAATTTAACTAATTTTGGGAAGTCATTGCAAAGTCTGGTTACAACAGAACCAGCTCTATCACCCGTAGAGTGCAGGTTAATTTGGGCCACTAACCTTAGTGAGCAGACAAAAGCAGAGTGATGGATGAAGTTAGTAATGTAGTCTGCTGCAAGGCTAATGAAAGATTTCTTGATTAATAACAGAATTTTATATTCAGTCCTGTAACACACAGTGAACCAATCAAGCTAGAGCAGGATGGGAGTTATATTCTCACCGTTGTGGGTCTCGGGTCTCGGGTCAGGACTCTTACACCAGAGTTTTGAACCGTATAAAGTTGTGATGAATCATAAGAAGGGGCATCGGCCAATAGGGGGCTACAGTTGTCAATGTGGGATGCGATAAAAGAAGAGTTGAGTTTATCATTAGAAAAGTAGAGGAGTGAGAGAAAACGGGATATGTTATTGAGGTGGATGTAATTTATGTGGGTAGAATAAGAAAGGGAGGAAAATGTGTTTGTTTCTTTGCATTATAATTGATTACTGGTTGCAAACTACTTCTGTTGTTTTTCACCTTGATCTTTGGACTGCATTTTTATCTCGGTTCCTGTGTGTTTCGTCAGAAAACTTGCCATCTGAAGGCCTTGAACTTTAATTGGAATCTACCATCTGAGCACAGAGGTCGCTTCTGCTCCAGAACTCCTCAACGAAAGAAAAAGAACTGAGCCATTCCGAGGTACTGTGCTCTTATCTTCTATCTCTGCATGATCGTAAATGAAAGCAAGGTCGCTGTATCTGAACTTGAGAAGATTTAAGAGACTGTGATATTATAAAAGACATTGTGGAAGATCGGTTGTGCTTTTGCCTGAGTCATGGAAGCCTTGCTGTAAGGAAGTCGTCTGTTGTCAGTGTTCGACTGTGACGTTTGTTGCTGTCAGGAAACGCGCTGTCAGTTATTCGAGGTGCTGTCATGGCAACGTCTAAGCATAGCTCAAGTGAAGTCGGGAGTGATTTGAGTACAGACTCAAAGCCAGAGATTGTAATTGGAGATCTTAAAGGTCACTTAAGTCAGAGGAAAAATCAGCTTTCTGTGCTTATGACTGAAACTGAAAGCTTTAAAGATACTAAAGAAAATCTTTTAGAAGTAGCGCAAAAGCTTGAAATCTTTCGTGAGATGCATGGTCAGATTGAGGAGCTGAATAAAAGACTGATATCAGTGCTAAGTAAAGAAGGCGCAATTAAGAAACAGAAAACGACATTTGCTGAAAATTCTAAGAAATGGAATGAATTTATTGACGCTACAGCGGTATGGCTGAAAGATACAAACAGCCCGTTAACACACACATCTGACAAACAGCTAGTTAATCAATTCAAAGAGATGCAATGATGCAAGGATAGGATCACACAAAGTCAAAAGTACGAAATGCTTCACCTCAGTTAAAGCGCGCTCTTGATATTAAATGTGACTCTTTTGCTCAGAAAACCACTGCCACATCATCACCTTCTTCAACAGTGTTGGTTGAACAATCGACACTTGATAATATCCTACAAATGCTACATGAACAGGTTTTCAGTTTTCTTGCTACACCCTCCAACTGGGATTTTGCGGTGTCAAATCATGAGCATGTTTTTCTTGATTTCTCTGTTTTGATATTGATTAGTTCAATGAGTCCTTCTCCTGATTCTATTCTTCTTCCACACTTCTGCCATTTAGTGCAGTCAGTACAAAGGAAGAGAAAGGGAAAACTCCACCCAAACTAGTAATACAAATTAAGGCAACTGTGCTAATGCTGTTCTACCACCAAACACTTCACTTGGCCAAGCAATTCTCTTATCTATTAAATTTTAAAATAACAGTTTTCTGGTGCATAGTTTTAGTCAGAACTGTTCTATTACGTAAATGAGAGAAATGGTTCAAGTGCAGGACAAAGGTGTCGAATAACTTTGTTTTCAGAGGTGTCCCCAACGCCTGCTAGCAGGGAGTGTACAGTAGTCTTATGAAGAGGGGAATCAGTGCACTGAAGACCTCGAATGGGTTTTTTAGGGACTGCCCAATTCATTGAGTTGCTGACGTTTTAATTTATTATTCATTTACATTATAAGAATGAATTGTGAGCCACAGGTGGAACACTTAAATAAAAGTGTAAAAAGTACTTTGGGAGGCTTAATTTGAATAAATGAACACATAATGCGATGCCAGTAATGAAAGAGCAGTACAGACAAGACAGGTGATTTTAATGATTACCTGACGAAGATCGTTGATCATTTATTCAGCATAAAAGCGGCATAATTAGAACTGCTGTCTCAAACATAAGTTGTTTTGTTCATATTGGCATCATAATTCTGGCACATTGCTGTGTCACAGCCATTGAAGTGGGCTTTATTTGCACACCATTACGGCAGATCCATGTTGCAAAGCAGGCAAAGAATCCTGTGAATTAATGCAGATGGCAGTTACAAGAATTGCTGAGACAGTTTTTTGCCAGTCACGCAGATACTCAGTGCACAGGTGCAGTTTGTTTCTCCGCTCCAGGACATTGTCCTATTCTTGATTATTGTTTAATGATTAATTATCGTTAGTTTGGGCCAATGGATTAAGACTCATTAAAGGTTAATAAAACTGAAATGACTTTACATACATTAAAACGATTTTCTTACGTGCTTCCAAAAGAACGAAATATTACCTCTTTTAGGAATGACACATATATTGGGCATCAAGATGTGCAGGAACTGAAAATTAAAAGGCAAATCAAATTTGTTTTTCACTAATATTCAAGTACTTTCACCATTGCTGCTTGTTTTGAGCTTTTTGTGTGGTCTTTGGAAGACTTCAAAAATAAGCAAAGCCTGCAAGATGAATGATTGCAATTGTCACAAATTGTATGGCTCTACAAAGTCTAACCACTTCTGTCAATCTGGAATGATTTGGGAAATATTATCAATAGTAAAAGAGATGTCAGGCACCTTGATTGACTCCATAACCATGTCAATTGTGTGGTAACGATTGATCAGAGGCCATGTCATACCCCTGAGGTGAAGTGGTACTGGCAGCCAAAAAGTTACTCTGGATGGGTATTTTCAAGCAGAATCAGCGTTCTTAGTCCAATTTAAACATCCTTTACTGATGTACATTCATTTCCTCTACTGATATGAGCATATTTAGCTATAAATACCTTTGACTGAATTAGCCAAAAAAAAAAATAACACACATTTATCAGCCCATCTTGGTAATGGCAGTATTGTGCTCTCCCTTTAGGTTCCACAGGACCCCAATGACTTTTCAGAATCAGACTGACAGACTGCTCTAGTTCCATCAAGCCAACAGTGCAGCACACCTATATGATATTACCTTTATTTTTCAGTGGTGAGAATCATTTATGCCATCTTGCAGCAATGTTGGAAAATGTATAAAAAATCACTTGAGATGTTACTTGCTAAAAGTGGCTCACACAAAAGGCCTAACACTACAGTTGGTGTTTAAGCAGTACTTCAATTGACTTAGCAGAATGCACAACAGTTAATGCAAAAGACTTTCAAGTAAAGCATGGTTATAAAGAAAATGTTAAAATCTAGACAAAAGTCCGCCAAACAATTACAATCACGTGAGAGATTGAACTGTAGATGTGCCAGCCAGACAAGTGGTGGTTTAAAGATATAGAGTGCCATGAATGCAAGTGGAAGTGGTACATATCCAGAAAGCAAAAGCAATACCAAATAGGTAAAGTAGGTGAAGTGTCTGAAATCTCTCAAAAAGGGGGCAATGCCATGTCATGCCAACAGGAGGGATGTGTGGGCAGCATTTTCATCATGCACTCCTGAAGTGCAGCGGAGAACAGTGTGATAGACATGATCCTCATTCTATACATTAGAGGTAGATGTCTCTTAGAATATCATTTAGGTCTCAGGTAGATATACGTGGAACCAAAGTAGACCACGCTTCCTGAATGCAATGAATTTTACAGACAAATGAGCAACTTTACAATACACATACATAATAGATGAGCTACTTTTTCAGGGGGTTCCCAAAATTCCTCTTAACTGGTCACTTTATAAGTGAGTATAAAGAACTACTTTGTTAAACCCTGACCAGTCAAAAAAAGAGTTGATTGGCACTACTTTCATTTTATGGTGGGCCTTGCCCATTCTGCTAGGCTTTTTGTGGCACACAAGGCCTATTAAGGTTTAACAGGGGTGCAGAAATCCAGCTGCACACCCAACCCACCTGGATTCCTGAGTGAAAGGCTGAACTGCAGTTCGTACCAACACTCCGACCAGCATCTGATAGCAAAGGTGGTGACTTTCCAGCACAGTCGTGCTCTCTCCTTTCTGGGACAAACAATAACTGCTGCCTTATGGAGCCATTGTTACACGAAGGGTTAACAGGTATGGCATGTTCAGCTGCAATCTCGACAAATCTTTTTTTTTTTTCCCATTCTGTCAAAATATGTACAACGCAAGACTCTCTTCTCTTTGTGAGATCCAAAACACCTGCATTCCTTATGCCATGCACTGTATTTCCGGATGACTGCTCATTGATTATTAGCTCTCATACACAAGTCTACCCAATATAACGAAAGACAAAATCTATCCTTTTTGATTTTATTGCAGCAAGTCATTGAAGTGAGTCTCTGGGAGTGTCACGTTACACAACGTGGTTCACACTGATGACTGCCTCCAACTTGCTAAGATTATGTAAATGAAGACTACAACTGAAAATTGTTGGAAATGTTATATAATTTGTCATGGCCTTAAGTTGGAGTTTACGATGATCTTAGCTTTATGGTGCTTTTTTTGAAACTTACCTCTTTTTGATTTAGGGCCAGATTAACAAATTATACATTGTACTGTATAGCGGGTAGGAAAATGACTGACTTACTGTATATGCAATAATAACTGATGTAACAATAATAATTAAAAATGAAACTGACTATTATATCCTAGCAGATGTATAATTGCTGAATGTGATCGTCCTTTTAACACCTTCTTGATTATCATGGAACTTCAGAGTGGTGGCAGGTAGGACATGCAATCAAGAATTTCATTGTACAGTGGAACTTTGGGTCACGAATGTCTTTGAACATGTACAAATCGGGTTACGACCAAAAAGTTCGCCAAACTTTTGCATCTGTTCATGACCACACACTCGGGTGACGAACAAGCCAGTTTCCCTCCCAGTTCATATGCGCCGATGATTTCCACACGTGTTCAGCCTCTCCCTGTACTGTACATTGTTCTTGGCTAAAGGGAAAAAGAAGAGAACAGGAAAGAACGGGAGGTTGTAGGAAAAGGCAGGAAGCAGAAGGAGAAAGCCGGTACAGGAGAGAGAGAGAGAGCGAGCGAGAGAGAGAGTGAACGAACGAACGAGCGAGCGCAGGCTCGCATGCAGCTAGCTGAGCAGGGAGCCTGGGTGTTTGTCTCAGTGTTATTCAATGTTTTTACATTTAGTTTACTATTACACTGTGCATTCTATGGTATAATTAACTATTTTTGTGCTTAAAAATCTTTAAAGAAAATATATTTACATACAGTTCGTACGGTCTGGAATGGATTAATTTTATTTACATACAATCCTGTGGGGGAAATTACTTCAGGTCATGACCAGAGTTTTGGAACGAATTACGGTTGTAAACCAACTGTACTCCTGTACTCAATACACTTGACAATACTACCAATACAGTAATCCCTCCTCCATCGCGGGGGTTGCGTTCCAGACCCCCCCCGCGATAGGTGAAAATCCGCGAAGTAGAAACCATATGTTTGTATGGTTATTTTTATATATTTTAAGCCCTTATAAACTCTCCCGCACTGTTTATAAATATTCCCCGCAGCGTTATACAGCATAATCCCTTTGTATTCTCTTAGATATTAGGTAAGATTCATTGAAATTATGTATTTAAACACACACTGTTTATATACAGTAAAACCTAAATATTATTTTAAAGATATTGAGTGTCTCCGATATCACATATGTTACAGCCATTACGATAGACAGGTCACCAGCAATAAATACGTACATTGCAAGAAAAATAGTATACAGTAAATGTGTGTACAGTGACACTAAACGTACATACATGTACTAAGCACTGTAAGAAGAAAATTAATTATGGTTACTCACCAACAATGACACGATGACTTGTCCGATAACAATGAGTTTAATTTTACTGCACAACAAAGGAGAGCGTTACAGCCCTTGTAAAGGAGCCACTTCAGGCGATTGTGTAGCACTGCCGTTGTTCTTCTTCTGGCAGTCTTCAATCCAAATCCCTAAAGCAGATTCCATCCAGACTACTGCCTTATTACATCCACTTACAACTCGTTTTGCACCCTGGTTAAAAGGACGCTGCAGCCGTAGATCTTATATTCCTTTCCTACTTTTTAAATAAAAAGAATCGTAGCCTTCAACAAATCCAAAACGTTTACCTTTTCGGCAATCGTTAACATCTTCTTCTTGCGCTTGGGCACGGCACCTGAAGCAGTAGCAGATTGTTTTGGAGCCATAATGAAGGGCTTGACTATGCACAAAGATAAACACTAAAGAGCACAACTCTTTACACAGCGAAGCACGTTGATGCTGAATGAGCGAGATGAGACTTCCTGGTTAACACTGCATAGCTCCTGCGTGCTCTGATTGGTTAGCTTCTCAGTCAGGAGAACTTAACTACGTGCTCTGATTGGTTAGCTTCTCAGCCATCCGCCAATAGCGTCCCTTGTATGAAATCAACTGGGCAAACCAACTGAGGAAGCATATACAGGAAGTAAAAAGACACATTGTCCGCAGAACCCGCGAAGCAGCGAAAAATCCGCGTTATATATTTAGTTATGCTTTCATATAAAATCCGCGATAGAGTGAAGCCGCGAAAGTCGAAGCGCGATACAGCGAGGGATTACTGTATTAGAAATATAACCCCAGCTTCAGATATCAGAAGGATAATACAGATGCCTTCAGCCCATGTGGATCATTTTATTTTTATGTTCTTTGATTTTGATCTATTGTCCAGATTGAAAGTTATTTTTATAAGTCACCTCTGATACCAATGGCTTTTAGCTTCAGAATTAATGACTTGTATAAAATTCTGTCAAAAGGTTTTTGAAAGTAAATTATGTTGTATGCTTGGATTTGGACTGTGGTGCATTGTTGGAGGTCAGCTATAAACCTGCATTGTCTCCTTATGTGTGAGCTAATAGTCAGTTGTACGGAGTCCACTTCAATATACTGTGTGCAGAGTGCTTCTTGGTGACATCAGGTGAGCCTACTTGGTCCCCACCTTCTCTGGGCAACACCATGACTACACTCCACCATCCACACTGCAAATCTTACCCTTGTCACCAAGTGTACTGCTGTGGACTTGCACTGTGATGCATCTCAGTTCGCAAATCTGCACTGCAGTGAAATACTTGTCAAGCCTAGAAGTGTGAACTATTTGGAGAACTCCTAGTCTTGGCCTTGTGGAGACTCCTTCTGAACACTGTAAGCTTCATCGTGACATCAGCTGAGCTCTCTATCTCTCTCTTTCACTCACTACTGCCACTACAGACACAAATATAGCAAAAGGGCTGTGAGGCCTACTAATAGTCCCATGAAGCAGGCCAGGGCATTATTGGCCTGTGTAGATGTAGCTGCACCCCTAGACCATCAGCCAGGCCACAGCTACTACCTACAGGTTTAGGCCTAAACAGTCTCAGAAATGGGGAACTGGCTTTTAAAATTCAAAATGCAATAAGAGTCTAAAACATCTTACAAGGGAAAGTAAAACAGTAAAACTCTGGCTTGTAGAGACAACCTAAACAGTAATCCTTTATAACTAGGGAGTTTATTTGCAAAAAAAATAACGGAAGACCAAAAACAAGACAAAAGGAAAGAAAAGGAAAAAAAGAGCAATCCAAGACAAGGAAATCCAATAAGCCAGAAATCAACGGAAAAATGATACTTCCAGAAACTCCTAATAACACTCAACGATCTCCTGCCAGTCCCTCTCTCTATGCTTAATATAAACTCAGAAGGAGGTTTTACCCACAAAGCCCAAAAAAACTGCAGGACATTTGAAGACATAGCACACAAAAAACAAATAATAAACAAACCCAATATGAATTACATGAAAAACAAATATTCAAAAACATCAATAAAACAGAAAGTATACATGAGACAAGAAATAAATATATTGGTTTGGCAGGAGGTTTCTCTCATAAACCAGTGCTATTTATTATGCTTTTATTTATACTTGTAGTTTTATAATTTGTTTCTCATTATGATTTGAATAAATGGTAATCTCTATATGGATAACATGATTCTACTTGTTGCCCTACTTGTAGACTGAAGGAAACCTGGCAACATTATAGTCTTCATATTTTTGCGTGATCTAAAATGATTGCCGACATATACTTTGTAAAGTATTAATAAAATCTTTCGTTTCTTTTAGGAAAATTCCATCAGGCCTGTGGGATGTTTCAGCCTTTTAATGCACTGGGGGCCTAAAGCACAATCTATCTCTCCAGTTTAATAATTGTTAAACATGGAGCCTGTTTCAACACCTCCCTGAGGCATTTGGTTCATATCTTTTTCTTTTATAATCATTTCAGTGAAGTCTTCATAAATTTCATTGGCTATATGCGGCTCATTTGCAGAGATTTTTGTCCATGTGCATCTCTGAAATTTCTTACATTTCTTTTTGCCAATTTTTTTTTTTTTTTTGATGGAAAAAAAAGATATTGTTGTTTGTCTTCATATCTACATCAGTTCTTCCTCAGTCTCTCATTTTACATGTTGAATGCCTTTTTGAGCCCTAGTCACTAGCGTGTAGGATGGAGCAAGACCAGAGTCCTCCAGACTGTAAGGGTCCCCTTATATGATATAGTCAAAATCAGAGAAAAAAATATATACTGTATACATTTTTGAAAAAAGAAGTAAATATTATGTGATTTTTAGGCAAAATTTAAAAATGAGAATTTTATTTTTGAGTTATATGACATTATAAATTACTCAGTGCCCATTATGAGATTGTTGCATGTGAGTGCAGAGAGCTCTTTACAGGCAGGACTGAAAGTCTTCACTCAGTGGGCAGGGTCAAATGTTTGACTGGCAGCAGCCTGCGTCCTTTAAATCAAGAGGATTTCAGAAAGAGGGCGGAGACTTTCTTAGGAAATGAGTAAATCGGGTCCCCCACACAGGCACTGCGGTGTGGCCGTATTCAGTTGTTGAGTAAACAAACCTGTTATTGGGATATTCTGTGGTAGTGCTATTGAGAGGGCTTTAATTCCCAGCATTCAGCAGTAGTGTGCAGGTGCTGACAAGAGGTTGGCATAATTTTAAAGAAATTGGTGTTCAACTTCAAACTTCAGTGGAAAATGAAAAATTTCAGGTGAGGCTGCAGCAGTTTTTAGCACATAGTGTTTCAGTTATATATGTCACAAAAAGCAACTTTTACAGGTAATGCTGATGTGATTTTTCATTGCAGACTGTATATCTGCATATAATGCAATATGTATGCCTAAGATTTGCATATCTTAACTTTTTCCATATCTAACTTAATGTGTATTCTGTAATACCAGAGTAAGATTTCTGAGTTCAGCTAACAGAACTTCCCTGATTGCCAGAGCATGTTTCTCTCACTGACCATGAGCCTATTGTCAAACTGGAACCAAGGTAAAAATAATGATTTGCAGTATCTGAACTAAAATAAGCCAATAACAATCCTGGAATCTCAATTTAATTTATTTTCAATTAAACGGGCTCCACTGCTAATGACCTGTCCCCAGTCCTGCTCGTTTGCTGTGTCTGTGTGTAGTAGAGTGGTAGCTCCCGCTGCAATAAATAACCTTGCTCTTCCTGTTTCGATTTGAATAAAGCTGATTTTCGGCCTCGTCTTTTGGTTGCAAGGCAGCGAATCACGCATCACAGTGTGTAAAGTTGATCGGTGAAATATGCCAGCTTAGGCAAATATTTTTTTTCCCAGCGCCCCATGATGCTTTGTAAAACCAGCATGATTTGAACCATGCATTCAAAGAACTTTCATGCATGCATATTGGAAGTGTACTCCACCTCTCACTTTATAGCAGTGCCCAATCTGCTTCACACATTTCTGAGTAATTCATGGCATATTTGCATTTGTGTGATGTCACTTACTGATTGCAACTGTAGTTAGATTTGCACCCAGCATGCTTTTAAATAAAAGCAGTATTTTTATTTTGACCGGGTACATTAGCTGATCACAATGAAATTCCTATGAAAATATTTTGTTGTTCTGTATCGTTTCAGTACATTGTTCTGGTAATGAGTCTACCCAGGCATTACCAAAGAGAGAAAAATATATTTTTTAAGTATCTGCTCATTTAAAAGGAAGGAGAAAAGAAAGGAGAATGGCATCTATCGCTCATGTACTGTATAGCAGAAAAGAAGATAAGATGATGCTTTCTCTAGCAACACTACACATTGCTGGCTGTTCCGGCGGCAGGGAGACGTGGAGGCCTATGAGGTTCCATGTGTAGCCCGGTTCCTTGCCAGTGCTATAAGTAAAAAAAAAAAAGAAGAGTGAAGCATTTAGTGTACCACAGAAAGGAAAAGGGATCTTGGAGGTTGGGACCGTTTAGGGCGCTCTTGACTCCTTGAACCCTCAGATCACTCGTCAGACACCAGGTAAAAGTCCAGAATTATTATTTATTATAATAATAATGTGCACAAAGCACCACTACTCCACAATACTCTAATAATACCACAATAATCAATAAGCCTCCTCTCTCCCAGACGCGTTGCCACCCTGCTACCCAGCTCAGCTCACCCTTCCGGGGTTTCCCATAGTCCTTTATACCCCTTATCCCAGAAGTTATCCATGATTCCCCAGCACTTCCGGGTTAGAGGAAAAGTTCTCTTTTTCTTCATCCTGGAAGTACATCAGTCCTTCCGTCCCCGTGACTATGACGTACTTCCGGGTTGTAGTGAAAACCACTGGCTCTGGGCCTCCCTGCAGCGTCTCCTGGTGGTCCCCATCTTATCCAGCTTTGTTGTATTGGAAGACTCCAAGTCCCATGAGTCCCTGCTGGAATTTGGGGCCCCTCCATGATGCAGGGATGGCTCCACCTGGCGGCCTGGGTGTATTGGCCGGGATGACTGGCTGGCCATATTTCACAAGGTTAATTATAATCATGGGTTAGAAGGAGAGGTATTAACTTACCATAGATGATGATTCAAATGTGCTTGAGCTTCATTTCTGTGCATGTGTGTGTACATGTGCACCCGTGAGGCTGCCAGTATTTTAGCAGAGGCCTTGTTGGGGCAGATGTGGCATGACGTATGAACTTGCTTGCATCAACCGTGATTTGGTTAGCAGAATGGTTAGCAGTGCTTAATGCTCGGCAAAGCAGCACCAACTATAAAAGACATTTCCTGCCTGGCGGGGTTGTCTTTTAACTCAGTTATGGTGGTGTGTGAGAGTTTGATGTATCAAGCATGGCACCTTGTGCCTTATTTTGTATATATTTTCTTCATGTACATATCATATAGTTTTGGTGGAAGTATTTCTGTAATTTGGGTTTGTGGTGCACTTTTTGGCTTTTTGTATATACGTTGATTTATCTCTTTTTAAATATCTTTTGTGGATTATGGAAATGGAAGTACAGTGGTTTTGGAAGACTACCAAATGTTTGTGTATAAACATTTTTTTTTTTTTCTTTTCCATTTGGGAACTTGCAATTCACATTGTAAATATTGTACAGTTTTCATTATTTTTTGGGGACGTTGCTTCTTTGAGCTCTGTATGTCAGTTGTGGTGAAGACAATGTAAAAAACGTTCACCCAATATTATTTTTTTTGTGCACCTGTACATAAAAAGCCACTTTTGTTTTGCAATACCATATTTTTGTGTCTTTGCCTCCCTGTCTAACACCTCTCAATTCTGATCCTGATCTGTACCGAACTACAAGATACTCAGTGTGTAGTCTGGTGCCATATTTCCAACTACACAGGGTGTCACAGTTGCGTCTTCTCTGCTGAATTAAGCATTTTATGCTCTTCACTGTAGCGCAGATCAGGTTGTGACAGGGACACAGTATATAATGCTGACACTTTGTATCACATGCTCTGTGGGTGTTAGTTCATTTTAGTGATAGAAGCTCGGGAGACATCCAGAGAGATAAAGGATTCATAGTATTGTGGACTCAGAATATTTCTAAGGGAGTCACAATGGCACAATTTTTGGCACTGCTGCCTCACTGGTCCGGACACATTTTTGGTCCAGCACAGTTGGTTGACACCTCCGTAACCCTTGGGGACACTTAAAAGACCATTGCACCAGTACAATCCACTCAAAATTACTTCAGTTTCTCCATCCCCATTGTCTTCACTACATTTTGCTATGTTCACCAAAATTACCCAAAATTTCTGTGTTTTCGTTAAACTTGAGGCGATACGAATTCATCAGGGTTCGCTCATTCCTTGTAGAGTTACACCATAGTTAATGATTATGTGTTCATTTCTGTATTAATGTTTATGGTGCTGGTAGAAATTTAGTTTAAAGTTTGTTTTCAGTTTCCCATAATTTGTTTTTCACTTACATTATTGACATCATTTGTCCTAATGTGAACTACAGCCAGTAGCTGGTCAGTCTACCCTCTGACTGCTGGAGGGCACCACACTGCTATTGAATCACAGTCTGTGACACATGTACAGCAGGACAAAGATGTCCTGTTTCCACCTCACTTTGATTTCAACATCTTTTGATTCATAGACATCTGTTTGTTATTTCAGTACTTTTGATGGTGGGATGTGAGGTTTCCTTTTTCCTTTTGATTGCTTGAGCCCATGCTTGTTTGATGTACTTAGAAAATTGTTTGGATTGCTGGGTCTTCATTCTTTTGAAGACCTCAGACTCTTTGGTGTGTTACTCAAGTATATAAACATTTGCCATTTTCATACTTATGGTCTGACACTATGGGGTCTAGCATGCCAGTAAACATATTGCATTTATTGCAGGGTGATGGACTTGAGAATCATGTTAAAGAGTCTCCTGTTTCTTTAATGTGTGATTTCGAAACTATATTTGTTAGATCAAGAAGATGTATGTACAGCTATTGGATTCAGTAGCAATGGTGAAGGCTGTTTATTTACCTTTTTTGGAGGCGAATAACAGTTTTGTTGTTTCTCCACATCCTCTTATATGATTTTCTAGCACATTTTGCCAACTATACCCATTACCAGCCAAACAGCTATACATGGCAGCTAAGGCTGAAATAAAAGACCTTGTTATTCCTCTGGAATGAACTCAAACTGACCCGAGTTTATCAGTGGCACTCAGGTATTTGTAAACTAAAACAGCCCCACTGAAAAATGAAATGGACAAAAACAAGCCTACTGCTGAAGTGTCCTTTTACAAGACTTATTAGAATTACTGAGGTAAGAGTGCCAGGGTCACTGACTTAAAAATGAGGCTGGACCAGAGTGACTCTTGGACAGATACGGCTTGACTGGTACAGTCTGAAGTGTCAAGGCAAAGCCTTAAATGTTATGCTTCAGTAGAAGAGGCAAAGATTTTTAAGATTTGGGATTGGGAGATAATATGTAAATCAGCAACCAAGTAAAGTTCATTAAAAAAAAAACCTCCATCCTATCTCTTTACCAAAGTCGAAATCAGAAATGATCAGTCTAGAATTAATGTGGAGAAGCCAGGCATCAAGTCAAAAATAACAAAGAACAAAGCATGCACACATTAAGTAGTTGTATCCAAAACTCCGATGATTTGGGAATGTATTCACTTTTATGTAGTCACTCATGTGCTATATCAGAGCATTCTGGTTACAATCACCAAAATAACAGATTATGCTAACACTAGATAATGGTGGCACCCATGGAAAAAAAACTAAATGGCCTCACAGAATTACATAGTCAACTTCTAAAAAAACTTTTTTTTTTTTTTTAGAATAGGTGGATTTTTTGTCTTGTGATTATAGGAGACACTAGAAATCCACAAAATTTAAGAAAAACACTAATCATAACATTATCTAAATGAAAGGTGTTGGCAGCAATGAAGTTCAATCAACATTCAATACGTTTTTGTGTTCAGCAAGGTTTACAGACATACAAACCGATCAGCCATACAGCCTGAGCACCAAGAGAACCTCTAAGATAGAGGGAGAGAAGGAGGAAGAGAGGGAGATCAGATGTCCTGACCACTACAGCAACATTCACCCTGATGATATTCGGACGGGTTCTCTTGTCAGAGCCTGACTTGGATCTGCATTGAATGGTTCTTTAGTACAATCTCAGTATCACATTTGTACTTCTGTCATGATGGGTTTATATGTAAGCAGAACTACCTTTTCACAGTGCATTTCCCTGGTCTATTCACTGAACTTGTTGCACACAATGGTCCATCTAATTGGCTGTGGAATTGGTTAGGGTTGCACCCCACTTGTGACAGGCAGGTTTTGTGAAAGTATGTGAGTGTTTAGTGCTGCACGTTTTGTTTTTAACATTACATGACTCTGATGGGTTTCTTTTAGACATCTAAACAGCTTATGTCTCACTCCCCATTTTACTGAAGACTAGGGAACTTCGCTCGCCCACCCCCTGAGTTTGGTTTATCAGATATACAATTTATAGAGATATTTATTTTCATGGGAATTGTTACATATGCATTATTTTCTTTTGTAAAAACAATACTGTACTTGCCCTTTATTTCCGGCCCCAGGTGTGGTTAAATCTCTTTCTCGCAGGACGTATAACGTTGGTTGCGTTGTTAAGGGGGATGGGCTTAACGCAAGCTAAGAAGAAGCGGTCGGATCATCTGCTGGCTTGCTGCTGCTGGCGAGCTGTGTAATCTGCTTGTTGCGCTGTGCGTCGATCATTTAAAAGCCTGTACAACAGCTCTGTCCTTTTGCCACTTCGCGTCTCTGCCGCTCGCATTGTGGGGGGGGGGTTTGGCTGAACGCATGCTAAGGAAAGCGGTCGGATCATCTGCTGGCTTGCTGCTGCTGGTGAGCTGCGTGTTCTGCTTGTTGTTTGTCATTGGTTTAAGAGCTGGGAGCACATGAAGTGTGTCTGCCAAAAGCATTCCAACAACTGCTAGGTTAGATGTCCGTGAACTTGTTTTAAATGTTGTGTCACTGCTTTGTCTCGCGTGATGTGAAAGTGTCTCTTGCGGGACGTCAAATTGTCTTCCGAGAAGATCACGTCTTATCTCCCTAGTCTCCCTTCCAAAATTTTTTTTATAATAGAAAGACATATCAGTAACTAGAAACTGGAGCGCCTTTATGCCATTTAAAAGAGCCATGTGACAGTTGAGTTACAGTTTCTTGTGCAGAGCATTCACTGTTGTCACGGATCACTCTCTGTAGTTCTTCATTTTGCATTCTTACTTGTTAGCAGGTCTTTTGACAAATGCTGACATAATCACCTGGTGCATGTGGTCTTCTCTGCCATATCAGCAGGGGCAATGTAAGGGAGACTTGTCATGAAAACACTATGTGCAAAGAATTAAATAAAATGTTGGGTCCAGTAAAAAAAAATGTAAATGCTATGAAATGCATCACGAAGCAAGGTGTTCAGAAAACAGAGATGAGATTTTTATAACCAGAAGATGATAAAGGCCAAATGGACAGACAAGTCTTGTGCATAGTACAGGCAGGGGTCTTAAAACCAAGAGGTCAAAATAAAAAAGCGACAAAAGTCAAATCAAAGGTCAAAAAAAAGTTAGAAAACATCATACACGTGTGCATGGGAGGCAGGTAAAGGGCTTGAAAAATGGTAATTCCGAGCCAGATTAGGATGTAGCAGAGTGCACTGATTCCTTTTCTCACTTTTCTACAGACCTTTCACGGGAAATTCGGCCTGGTCCTGATGATGTCAAGTCTGCTTTCGACCTCTTTGACGTCACTTCCGGGTCCAAGCCTGGGGACGAAGACCCTTCCGGGTCCGGCCCCTCTGATGTGACTTCTGGAACTGAGCCTATGGATGAAGACCCTTCTGGTTCCGACCCCTCTGATGTCATTTCCTATAATTGCCTTTAAAAGCCACCACCTTTCCCCTATACCCTCAGTTCTATTTTGGACTCTGAATTGTGCATATCAGTGCTATCATTTTGCAAATTTTGCAGCCAGGAAATAATATATGGGTGACTGCCCCAAACCTTGCTATGGCTCTTGGTCGAGTTTGTGACAAGGTCTAAACCAAGCTAAGAGGAATAACAGCCATCACTAAAGACTTTGAAACACAAAGCTACCACAAAAGATCTTCTTAGAAATATTTCAAAGCCTTGATGTCAGAAGCTGCACACCTCCATCTTAAATAG
Organism: Polypterus bichir lapradei; assembly: GCA_026402145.1. Classification (NCBI taxonomy): domain Eukaryota; kingdom Metazoa; phylum Chordata; class Cladistia; order Polypteriformes; family Polypteridae; genus Polypterus; species Polypterus bichir. Next base: position 75,239,857 of record JANRMT010062813.1, on the reverse strand, counting down.
ATGGAATGTAGTAGAGCAAAATATCATCGGACTCACATACCATGTGACCATTACTGAAGGGATAAACAAAAGAGCAGCACAATGGTGTCAACAAAAAGTGCTGTGGAGCTACAACTGGAAAATAATAAAAGAAAATTTAAGAAAAATTAGTCTTTAACCTTTTTCTAATTTTTGAATAGCATAAAGAGGGTGATCTGTGTCCACATTATGATTATGAAGTCTTCTGAGTTTTACCTTTTGGACCCATATTGATTTTTGTTACTTTAATATTCAGAAGGTAGAATATTCAGGAAAGGGCCAAAATTACAAGAGGCTGATCCATTAGATTGGTTACTTGGGTTAGTCATTTAGGAAAGAAATTATATCAGGACCACCAGCAGGCAGCATAGCACAATATGGTGGATTGTAACCATTGAGTTAGTCAATGAAACAAATGCCCTCTGGCAGGTCAGTAGTGCAACCAGATCACTTGAGGAGTGGTGAAAAGAGTATGACAGAATAACAATGGACTTGTAATACTGCACAAGTAAGGTATAGTATGTAGTTTGTGGAGTACAAATGATGATTTTGTTTGCCTGTAATAAGCCCTGCTTAAAGCCTACATGGTTAATACAAGCATACAGTGAGCAGCACATGGAAAATAATGCATTATGAGCTGGGCTGTCAGCCCGAGTTACTGAGGAGTGACAAGGCAGCTAAGGAGCCATCTTTATAATAAAGATTGCTATGACCGTTTTAGAACACATTTCAAGAGACATAAGAGGGGAGGAAAACAAAAGAAAGGGGCTCATGTTTGGTAAGCATACAATGTGAACAAAGGGAGAAAATGCAAAAAAAAAAAGAAAACCAAAAACAAAAAGCCCTACTTCATAAGGTTGGACTAGCCATTAGCTTCCCTGCTATTTATTGGATTGAGGTAGCATTTTACCACTCTACACCCTCGCTTCTCGACATCAGCCCATCTTCCTTGTCTGATAATCTACCCTACAGCAGTGAACCTTCATTCACCTTCTACATAATGTTCAAGGAACAGAAGGAGTGAAGATTAGTAACTAGTTTTGGATTGCATACAGTTTCGTGGAACTGACACTAAAATTCTTATTCAGATGATTTCGCAAAAAGTGTATTTCTGAAGTTTTTAATGATTTTCTTGGAGTGGAAAATAAGGAATACAGCTCCCCAAGTCTTTTTCACATTTCTAATTTATTTGTTTTTCTTTTCTGCAGCTACATAATGTACATAATCGATTGCACACCCGTAAAATCAATTCAATGTATGCCACTCATTCACCTCACTGCACAGAAACACAATAAAAGTTTTAAAAACATTACATTTTGAATTAACTTTCCATCCATCCATCCATCCATCCTCTTCCGCTTATCCGAGGTCGGGTCGCGGGGGTAGCAGCTTAAGGAGAGAAGCCCAGACTTCCCTCTCCCCGGCCACTTCTTCCAGCTCTTCCGGGAGAATCCCAAGGCGTTCCCAGGCCAGCCGGGAGACATAGTCCCTCCAGCGTGTCCTGGGTCTTCCCCGGGGCCTCCTCCCGGTTGGACGTGCCCGGAACACCTCACCAGGGAGGCGTCCAGGAGGCATCCTGATCAGATGCCCGAGCCACCTCATCTGACTCCTCTCGATGCGGAGGAGCAGCGGCTCTACTCTGAGTCCCTCCCGGATGACTGAGCTCCTCACCCTATCTTTAAGGGAAAGCCCAGACACCCTGCGGAGGAAACTCATTTCAGCCGCTTGTATTCGCGATCTCGTTCTTTCGGTCACTACCCATAGCTCATGACCATAGGTGAGGGTAGGAACGTAGATCGACTGGTAAATTGAGAGCTTTGCCTTACGGCTCAGCTCTTTTTTCACCACGACAGACCAATGCAGAGCCCGCATCACTGCGGATGCCGCACCGATCCGCCTGTCGATCTCACGATCCATTCTTCCCTCACTCGTGAACAAGACCCCGAGATACTTAAACTCCTCCACTTGGGGCAGGATCTCGCCCCCAACCCTGAGAGGGCACTCCACCCTTTTCCGGCTGAGGACCATGGTCTCGGATTTGGAGGTGCTGATTCTCATCCCAGCCGCTTCACACTCAGCTGCGAACCGCTCCAGAGAGAGCTGAAGATCACGGCCTGATGAAGCAAACAGGACAACATCATCTGCAAAAAGCAGTGACCCAATCCTGAGTCCACCAAACCGGACCCCTTCAACACCCTGGCTGCGCCTAGAAATTCTGTCCATAAAAGTTATGAACAGAATCGGTGACAAAGGGCAGCCCTGGCGGAGTCCAACTCTCACTGGAAACGGGCTCGACTTACTGCCGGCAATGCGGACCAAGCTCTGACACCGGTTGTACAGGGACTGAACAGCTCTTATCAGGGGGTCCAGTACCCCATACTCCCGGAGCACCCCCCACAGGACTCCCCGAGGGACACGGTCGAACGCCTTTTCCAAGTCCACAAAGCACATGTAGACTGGTTGGGCAAACTCCCATGCACCCTCCAGGACTCTGCTAAGGGTGTAGAGCTGGTCCACTGTTCCGCGACCAGGACGAAAACCACACTGTTCCTCCTGAATCCGAGGTTCGACTATCCGACGGACCCTCCTCTCCAGAACCCCCGAATAGACTTTTCCAGGGAGGCTGAGGAGTGTGATCCCTCTATAGTTGGAACACACCCTCCGGTCCCCCTTTTTAAAAAGGGGGACCACCACCCCAGTCTGCCAATCCAGAGGCACTGTCCCCGATGTCCATGCGATGTTGCAGAGACGTGTCAACCAAGACAGTCCTACAACATCCAGAGCCTTAAGGAACTCCGGGCGTATCTCATCCACCCCCGGGGCCCTGCCACCAAGGAGTTTTTTGACCACCTTGGTGACTTCAGTCCCAGAGATGGGAGAGCCCACCTCAGAGTCCCCAGGCTCTGCTTCCTCATTGGAAGGCATGTTAGTGGGATTGAGGAGGTCTTCGAAGTACTCCCCCCACCGACCCACAACGTCCCGAGTCGAGGTCAGCAGCGCACCATCCCCACCATATACGGTGTTGACACTGTACTGCTTCCCCTTCCTGAGACGCCGGACAGTGGACCAGAATCTCCTCGAAGCCGTCCGAAAGTCGTTCTCCATGGCCTCTCCAAACTCCTCCTATGCCCGAGTTTTTGCCTCAGCAACAACCGAAGCCGCTTTCCGCTTGGCCTGCCGGTACCTATCAGCTGCCTCCAGAGACCCACAGGACAAAAAGGTCCTATAGGACTCCTTCTTCAGCTTGACGGCATCCCTCACCGCCGGTGTCCACCAACGGGTTTGGGGATTGCGGCCGCGACAGGCACCGACCACCTTACGGCCACAGCTCCGGTCAGCCGCCTCAACAATAGAGGCACGGAACATGGCCCATTCAGACTCAATGTCCCCCACCTCCCTCGGGACGTGGTCGAAGTTCTGCCGAAGGTGGGAGTTGAAGCTACTTCTGACAGGGGACTCTGCCAGCCGTTCCCAGCAAACCCTCACAACACGTTTGGGCCTACCAGGTCTGACCGGCATCTTCCCCCACCATCGAAGCCAACTCACCACCAGGTGGTGATCAGTTGACAGCTCCGCCCCTCTCTTCACCCGAGTGTCCAAGACATATGGCCGCAAGTCCGACGACACAACCACAAAGTCGATCATCGAACTGAGGCCTAGGGTGTCCTGGTGCCAAGTGCACATATGAACACCCTTATGCTTGAACATGGTGTTCGTTATGGACAATCCGTGGCGAGCACAGAAGTCCAATAACAAAACACCACTCGGGTTCAGATCGGGGGGGCCATTCCTCCCAATCACGCCCTTCCAGGTCTCACTGTCATTGCCCACGTGGGCATTGAAGTCTCCCAGCAAAACGAGGGAATCCCCAGAAGGTATGCCCTCTAGCACCACCTCCAGAGACTCCAAAAAGGGTGGATACTCCAAACTGCTGTTCGGCGCATACGCACAAACAACAGTCAGGACCCTTCCCCCCACCCGAAGGCGGAGGGAGGCCACCCTCTCGTCCACCGGGGTAAACCCCAACGCACAGGCTCCAAGTCGGGGGGCAGTAAGTATGCCCACACCTGCTCGGCGCCTCTCACCGGGGGCAACTCTAGAGTGGTAGAGAGTCCAGCCCCTCTCAAGGAGATTGGTTCCAGAGTCCAAGCTGTGCGTCGAGGTGAGTCCGACTATATCTAGCCGGAACCTCTCAACCTCACGCACTAGCTCAGGCTCCTTCCCCTTCAGAGAGGTGACATTCCACGTCCCAAGAGCCAGTTTCTGTAGCCGAGGATCAGAACGCCAAGGTCCCCGCCTCCGGCCACCACCCAACTCACACTGCACCTGACCTCCTTGGCCCCTCCCATAGGTGGTGAGCCCATGGGAAGGAGGACCCACGTTACCTCTTCGGGCTGTGCCCGGCCGAGCCCCATGGGTGCAGGCCCGGCCACCAGGCGCTCGCCATCGAACCCCACCCCCAGGCCTGGCTCCAGAGGGGGGCCCCGGTGACCCGCGTCCGGGCAAGGGAAAACGTTGTCCACAGTTTTTATTCTTCATTGGAGGTTTGTTGAACCGTTCTTTGTCTCATCCCTCACCTAGGACCAGTTTGCCTTGGGTGGCCCTACCAGGGGCATTAAGCCCCGGACAACATAGCTCCTAGGATCATTGGGACACGCAAACCCCTCCACCACAATAAGGTGACGGTTCAAGGAGGGGGAATTAACTTTCCCCACACTAAAATGCACCATTTTGTCACATTACTGTGTTTTTTTTTTCACAAGAAAATCTCAGTAAACAGGAAAAAAAACAACCCCACTCCTCCCACCCATCCAAACGTTGGTACCGTTCCTGTTACCTCAGTCTTTTCTTGTTTCTTGATTCTTGCAGAAGAGGTTCAGGACATGCAACCTCCAAGCACCGTGGAGCATCAAGTTTCTTTTAACATCTGGGATGCATCTTTAGGATTACAATCAGCAAGATTGTCATTATCAGTGACAAAATTGTGATCTACCTACCAGGACATGTCTGACGGCTCAACAAAACGACTACTACATAGGAAGTGAGTCAGTTGAAAACTGGAAATAGGACAATATCTTGAACATTCAGAGGACTCCTTTCCTTATTGTAAAATAAGTGTGATCACTACTACTTTAATTAATTTGTGTGCAGGCAATAGCAGTTTATAACATATGGAAAATTCATTTGGACACCTAATTCTGAAAGACTAAGGAATGCTCAGGGAGGTAGACTATCAGGTCCCGCAGGTCTACCTTTACTCTTAGAATCCAAAGCCTCTCTTATTTCAGTTACTGAGTCTAAGCCGTCTCTGGAGGGCTAGACCTTGTAAAAAGATTTACCATTAGAGTGCGATTTTATGAAGAAAATTCTAAATACAATTAATTATAATAATAATAATAATGCATTTTATTTATATAGTACCTTTCTCTTGCTCAAGGCGTTTCACATAAACATTAGCTACTCTTGGTGAGTTTATTGATTTAAGATCCAACTTAATCTTAATGGCCAAACAGGAGGCAAGTGATTCATATCTTCTGTGATAAAATGCTAGGGATTATCTGGGTTTTCAACCAGGCACGCATTATTGCACCCAGGACAGTAGAGCTCAAATTCAATGTCTTAGAGAAGCTGGAAATTAAATTTTAACGAAATCATTTATATCAGGGGACAACCACACCAAGGTTGCATGCACTCTAAAGATGATAATTTAGGCTCAGATTAGGAAATCTCTGACGTTTTCAAACAAACCAATATACTGCTCAGCATAGTTGTGAAATTTAGAATGACAGTTTTGTAGCTTGTCTAAAAACAGATAGTCATCCACAGAGCTAGTATGGATATCATTTTTTGGCAAAATTTGCCATTTTGGAATAGAGATTCATTAGACCTGCAGTGGACAGCATGAGTTATAAGCAAAGTATAAGGAGGTAAAGGCAAGCAGAGGAGTCCATCAATCCACCATAATAAAAGGATATGTGTCTGAGTGTCCTTTCAGATGCTATGTGTCTGTCATTCCAAAAGATGGTGCATCTCAAATTTTTTAGTAATAAAGTGCATTGCATTTGTCATTGCCATAGATGACACATTACAAACATCAACACTGCTTTTATGAATCCCATGCCAATTGGCATTCAACAGAGATATATGCATTGCATGGTGCACTGTAAATGTTAACGCTGAGGTCTTTGTTAATTATTTGGATTTCAACCTGTCTTAGACAGGTAGCACAGCTAGTTAGAAAATAAAAATGTAGTGTTTTCTAAACTGAAAATGTATAAGAAGAAGAGCAGTATTCTTTGACATCATACTCAAAGAGCTGACCAATTAAAATATGAGGTAAACTTGCCAACAGAATGACTAGATGGTGGATGGAGGGGTGAGGTATATATCTAATGTGGAATTCATTTGTGGATGTGTGTCAATGTTGAGAATTATTTCAAAGGGTTTAAAATTTTTCTAGTTATGATTGGAAAGAAGGAAAAGTGGTAAATGATCAGGCAATTAACAGAAACTTTTTATCTCCTCTCTTCATAAACAAAAAGCAACATCTTTTGTCACTATAACACCAGACCGGAGTGTTTCCAGTTGCAAGTTACATTATACTACAGCTCAGGTCAAGGTGGGGAGAATGCACTGGTACAGCGCATTGCCACACCCGCCACACAACGAAACAATTTGGGATCCTGGTTAGCACTTCCCAGGGCGGTCCAGTCCCACCCTCCTGAAATGACTATCTATCTGCCACAACCAGGTGTTATGTGGGTGAGTCCTCAACAGTGAGGATCCCACAAGCTGGATCACCCTCGGGAAATCATGCCACATGGCCGTAGTGCTGTAACTGACGCTCTCTCACAATGAAGGTAATGTTCCTCATTCGGGACTCCATGAGCAACCGTTCATTCGACGCAAAGTCAAACCAGCGGTACCCAAGGATCCTCCAAAGAGACACAGAACTGAAAGAGTCCAGTCTTTGTCTCAGGTCACTGGATTGTGTCCATGTCTCACAACCATATAGCAAGACAGGAAGCACCAGGACTTTAAAGACTCGGACCTTCATCCTTTAGCACAGATATTGGGAGCCCCACACAATCTTTCCAGTAACCTCATGACTCCCCATGCTCTCCCAATCTGTCTACTGACTCCATAAGAAGAGTCATCAGAGACCTGAGTGTCACTTCTGATGTAAGTAAACCTCTCGATGCAGTTGACACTTTCTCTGCAGACAGACACACTGCTGATGGCTGTGCCTAAGAGGTCATTAAATGCCTAATTATACTAATAATATACTAATAATCACAATATAGGCAGATCAGCTATGAAGTAACATTTCTGCCTGACATGTCTGATTTTTTTTTCTGCCAAAAATAGTGAACAACATTCAAACCTTTAACCTAATTCAAACCATAGTCATTTGTAAAGAGGGCTGTTGTACTTTAAAGAGAAGAGAGGAATGGACAATGTGCTGTATGAAAAAAGCAAGGGAGGAAGGGAGTGAGATTGTTATAAGTGAATGAGAGGGGAGTGGCGAATGAGAAGAAACAGATAACTTACACTGCAAAACTGGACAAAGAGCTCATATTTGTTTTTTGGAGGTGTCCCCTGTTCCCATAACAACAGGGAAGCTCACATAGAATTCTGGAGACTAAGGAGCAGCCTGATTTTAATAAAGCAATAAATACGCCCAAGCGTTAATTGTGTGAGCTGTCTCTGCTTTACATTTTAGGGCTTATTACAATGACATATATGAAATAATAATGAATAAAGGCATGCCTTTTGAATGCGTAACACATATGATGATTCAATGTTATGGGATAACATTAGTAAGTGAGGAGTTTGTGAGAATGTAGTGCAGGTGTGTTTAAGTTTTAAAACTGTGCAAGGAGATAACAGCCTAATATGTCTGAACCATGTAAATGTCAAATTTGCTCAAATATAAGTCCTGCCACATTGGACCATCTAAAATTCAGGCCTTTCCCAAAAAATGTCCCAAATATTACAGAATCTGTACTTTTAGATATACATCAGGTACTTGTGTTATGGACACCTAGCAAAGGAATGGTGTCCACAGATGATGAAAGTGCAAATAGAAGTGGGCAAAATCTTAATCTTTGAGCAGGCTGGTGAGAGACAGAAAAAAGCCTGAAACACAAAACTAAACATGTAGTGGGGCTACATAATAAGTATTTGTTTCATGTCTGTGTTGAGTTGCGTTTTGTTTTCATCGTCCCGTTTACTGTCCATTATATGTACATCAGTAAATGTTGTCCCTGTAAGTGAAAAGGGGAAGGATGATGGAGAAAGACCACAGCCCCGAGACAGAAATTGCCTGTTACACTGAACAGATACATCCAGGACATTCTGTATTTAAAAAAGAGGAGCGAAGAGGAGAACAGGGGAGAGAAATCGAGAGGAGAAAGGAGACAATGTACCC
>JANRMT010062813.1:75176568-75231008 GCA_026402145.1 Polypterus bichir lapradei | reverse complement strand
CTATTGGATTGCCGCTGACGGACGGCCTTATATGGGCAGGCACTAAATTACAAACGCCAGCGGCAGCCTGTCTATGAACTTAATTTAAAGTTTAGGTTTACATCGTGCTTTGTTTCTGAAGTAGCAGAACTCATGAATATGGTTGTATATGTCACTCGCTCGCTTCTTATTGTTTCGCTGCCTTCTCAATTATATAATGCATGTTTTCTTCAGCGCTTTTTGGAGGTCTTCCTGGTTTTCTATGTACTGCGTGATTACGTGGGAGGCGTGATGATGTCACACGAAACTCCGCCCCCACGGCGTTCAAGCTCATCTCCATTACAGTAAATGGAGAAAAACAGCTTCCAGTTATGACCATTACGCGTAGAATTTCGAAATGAAACCTGCCCAACTTTTGTAAGGAAGCTGTAAGGAATGAACCTGCCAAATTTCAGCCTTCCACCCACAAGGGAAGTTGGAGAATTAGTGATGAGTGAGTGAGTCAGTGAGTCAGTCAGTCAGTCAGGGCTTTGCCTTTTATTAGTATAGATTCCACTGCTTGCTTTTTCAACATCCGATTCATCATCGTGACAGCCAGTGCCGAGAAACCCCGGGGTTCGGATTTATACCTAGCATTTCCAGGACAAACATGGTGAGGTTGTTTTGTTTTCAGGAAGGAGCACAATAACACTACAGCCAATATCAATACCGCCGGACTTTATTAACTTTGGACTCATTTATCACCACATTTCAACTGCCGTGTATAACTAATCCGTGTTTGTGTTCCGTGTTTCTATTTAGTGTTTAGGGGCAAAGGAGGGTTCTTTGTAAATATTTGTATATTCGTGTTTTATATAATAACTAGTCACTGGTGTCATTGGGATAGTGTTGTTTTGTGCGCACATATTTACATTATTGAATATTTGTTTGTCTTTTTCATTTACAATATATCCATGTTTGATTTTACATTCCTGTCTACTGTTTGCTGGTTAATTCATCGTGTGGGGAAAAAAGTACAACTTGTAAGGAGTATGGCTTGTTACTAGATCAAGAAGCCTCAGGTTATCCAAGGAATAGTCTTGGTAGTGTAGTGGCCGGTCTGGGTAAGGGGTCGATCGTTGCAAACATATGGTTTGAAATAAGCAGCAAAATCTGGTTTTAACTGTAGCAAAAATCTGTTGAGAAGTTTGGGGTTCCTTTGCGTACTTAGTCCCAAAAAAAATAACTCAAAATACCCACCAAAAGTTGAGGACCATCAAACCCTGGCTAGTAACAAAAAGGGCAAATGTAGAATCTTTACAAATAAACAGATTTATTTTCACAGAAACACTCTGTGGCACAAACTATGCTCCGAGGAGTGACCTTAAAAGACAAAAGTAGTCCGGAGGTAGAGAAGTCCCAAAACATAAAATCCAAAAATGGTCAAAATCAGAAAATTCACAAAAAGCTTAGAAATCCCAAGAGAAACTCACCAACTCCAGTGCATTCATGAACCGCAAGGGACTGTGTGTTTTTATCAGCCTTTATAGGGCTGAGTGCAGCCTCTTGATTGTGAATGGTAGATGGTCCTGTCACTTTGGGGACCACACACAAAACATTTCAGAACAAGCATAGAAATGAAATAGTACACAAAGCTAATTAAGAAACATAAAGCAAAGAATCAAAAATGCATAAAAAAGTCATAAAAATTGAATCTGAACCTCAGTCAGGAGCAGAGTTTACCCTGGCTTTAATATAACAGAAATCCTTACCCCTAACTACAATAATTCATGAGATATTCAAGTGAATTTTGTTTTTATTTAGACCTGGTATGCCAGAACCAGCACATACTCATCTTAAATGGACAGGACACAAAATCATGTGACCACCATATCACATGACCAGCAATGGATGAAATAATGATAGTAACCATGCAAAGATCATCATAAAATGGTGACAACCATATAACATTGACATTGACACTGATGCCACTGTCAGAATAAAAGTTATATGCAACAGAAAAAATAAACTTAAATGTCTGAAAATAAACTGGAGATCCATGTTTAATGCAATGATTTGTTAAAGACAGGAAACAAAACAGCAAAAATAAGGCAAGGTGAGGTTTTGGTTCCCTCTGGTGGGCTTAAGGTAGGACTTGCAGAAACAAGGTCAAAAATAAAGCTCCTGCTGGTTTGCCAGTGTTTTCTTTCCCTGGCTGAACAGATGAGAGGAGCTTGAGTAGGATGTGACGATACCCATCTTCTGGCAGCTGTTTCTTCTACTATAAAAAGAGAAATGGAGAAGGAATGAAGAAACATTTCACCCCCATTGTTCCACCTGACAGATATCTGAGTAAGAGGCTCACCACACCTTCATGCATGACAGAAGTTAAAACCCACGATTCACAAAAGAGTTCTGTAGCCTAGATCTCCTCTTTCTAACCTTGATAAGGTACCAAATACAATTTATATTGAACGTTTTGAACTTTTTCTGACATATGAATCTTCTTTGTAATTCGTCTGTTTGCAGAATACTAAAAATCAAAAACATCTGAGCCAAAACGAGGATCCATTGCCAGAAATCAGTGTATGATGCAGCACTCAGACTCCAGTAAGTCATAGCACGTACAAGCCTTTATTTTCCTAGCTGGGAACTCTGACATTCCAGAGATGGAATCGGAAATAATAATTTTTTTTTGGCATGAACAAGTACTCCTGAGTTACCAGAAACTGTTGTGGGTGTGAACTAATAACTTTATTCACAGGGGTATCACTTTTGGCTTCTCAAACTGCAATCTGCTTGTAGCACGTGTCCAACACGCGACTATTCATCTGATTTTATAGGTACTGCTTTTAACAGGGACACAGGGGACAATGATTGAGGTGGAAGATATCTGTTTCTTCTTTGAACCCAGAAAATGAGTCTGGGCTAAGAACTGCCCATCATCCCGACTCTGTGGTCCACCAGTGTATAAAAACACCTAGCCACCTCAGCCTACAGACTCCCGCCTAGATGAAGAAGATTCATCAACATATCTGAGCTGTTCTGAACTCTCACAAGGCCAACTTCCAAACACCACATCATTAAACACAGATCTCTGGTTGAACTGGCCGCTCATTAGCTTATGCAGACCAAACTGGATCTAAACAGGCTCAGTCATTCCAACTATCATTTGCTAGGGTGTCGTTGAGGGCTCCATTGCAGTCCTCCAACTCATATATATTTTCCAGTAATTTTCAGTAAGGAGAACTATCAATAGGGCTGATGGGAGAAGCTAGGCTATACCAATGTCACTTCAAAAGTCCTTGCAAGTTAATAAGGTTGACTGCACTGAATGCTTGAAAGTCATAATGAAGACTTTCCACTCCCCAGCAGTCTGGAAGCCTTTTTGGTATGGGTAGGGTTTACATGGCTCCAGCTTGTTGACACCATACAGCTATGATATGTTGCTTCAGGCCCAAAAGGCTGCTGTTTAGAGAGCTGTTTTGCCCAAAGCTTCCACTCATTTATGCTCAAAAACAATTTTTCTTTTTCAATCTTGTTCTTCCTATTGGGCGTCAATACAGTGCAATTGTATACATACAAGAGACTGGCTAGCTTGTGATTTAAAGTCATGATACGACACTGGGTCCCTGATGTCTGGGGTCACACAATAGGGGACTTGAGATTTGAAGTGAAATCTCTGATCCGTAGCTAAAATGAAAAATATGATACAAATTATTGTTTTAAGTGGTCAAATCAATAATAACAATAATAATAGTAATAATACTGCAGTGGGCTGGCGCCCTGCCCGGGGTTTGTTTCCTGCCTTGCGCCCTGTGTTGGCTGGGATTGGCTCCAGCAGACCCCTGTAACCCTATTGTTAGGATATAGCGGGTTGGATAATGGATGGATGGATGGATAAATCTTTAACTGAAAATTGCATTTAAAAATTAATACAATCGAGTGCAACTTTGTGAAGGCTGGAGAGCAGCCATGAGCAAGAATCCAGAAGCCATTGGGAATCCTGGCAATTGCTGGGGATTGGCAGCTCTCTGTGGATTTAGAGAAGCAGCTTGAGTTCCCGTGGCACAGACGCAACAAAGAGAATCAGTCTTTTGGAACTGATAGTCCCATGGGAATACAAACTGGAGGAGGCCCTACAGAGGACCAAGTATGAGGATCTTCTGTTGAACTGCAATTAACAGGGCTAGAAGGCAAAATACATGCCAATCGAAGTTGGTTGTATGGGCTTTGTAGGGCAATCACTCTATAGAGCATTCAGTTCACTTGTCATCACCACAGAGAGGAGGTGAAGAGCCATCAAGAGGCAGCAGAAAGAGCCCCAAGATGACTCTGGATTAGAGGAAGATGTCCATGAGGAGAAACAAAATCCAACTGAGCACAAACTGTGGCTGGGTTGCCTGGGTGAGGATGTCTGATGTTAAAAGACCTAAAACATTTGATGACCTCATGTAACATCACTGTTGATGTGATCAGGAGCATCAAGAAATGAGGTATTATTTGCCTAAACACTTTTAAACATGTCATATGTTTTTAAAATGATTACAGAGAATATGAACTTTACTAAAGGTGTAACAGACAGGTAAACATTTCATTAATAACTGTGAAATGAAGTGAGTCTGGGTAGTGGAGAAGCGGTGTGTTGTATTGCAATTTAGTCATTTGGCCACATGTCATTTATGGATGGGAATGCTTGATTTGTGCTCCATTTGCAGTAAAAGAGAACACAGCACTTGCTTAAACCAATATAATAGAGAATATAAAAGAGAATATGAAATTATCTTTCCTTACTCCTTAAGCAAATTAAAAGAAAAGACAAATCTCTTAAAATGCTAAAAGTGTCTGGTCTGCTCAGGGGAGAGTCCTCGAGAGACACTGAAATTGATGTTGTTATTGAGCATACTGTTTTCAGCATGCGTGCATCATTAGTAAGAATGAAGTCTTAGTTGGGAGGGACTGGGTATTTGTGGAAATTGTGCAAATCTGTGCCAATAGTTTGTGTTTTGTAAAATTTTAAAGAAGCATGTCATTGAAAAACTGGCTGCATCTGCCTCCACCTCCAAATAATATGCTGTGTACATCTCTCTGAGATCGGGATCTTAGCAGGACAGCTGAGGAGGTGCAGTCATTTTCTGACTCCTTCTCTGCCGTAGGTTTTAGTTTGCTGGATTGCGCTCACCACCGTTACTTTCCTAACTCTAAGCTCAGATGTTCTACATGAGTGCTGATCCTGTTACCAGTATTAGCACAAATACCCTTTTTGGGATCTACTTAACTATGCTCCTTATATGTTTTGAATGCACCCTCTAATTCTCTGTTCACTTTTCTCCCATTATCTTTATATCTTTAACTCTTTCAGGGCTGATGATGACTTTTGTCGAAATTCAGGGTTAGAGGATGGTAATCGGCTGTAAACTGCAATAAAACTCTGCCTTACTTTTTAGTTCGACTCTCTTTGCTTAAAGGAAAGTTACGAAGCTTTGTTGATTTGACCTCGATTCCCTGCGTGTGCGTGAGTAGTGAAGAGCAAACAGCCTCTGAAATGGCGTCAACATCTGGCAGGACTAAAGCAAAGGTGCAGAGCAAAATACTCCATGGACATTTTACGTATTATTGCTGAATCGGACTGTGAGTTTGATGCAAGTGATCTGTAGATGGATATTGAAAACGAAAGTGAGGTACCAGCATCAGCCTATTGATCCCCAGCTGATCGTGGTGCTGAACCTGTTCGTGTAGCTGATATGCTTATAGCAGCGTTTGTCTAGGAGGACCACAAATTATGATGACAAGAAGCACCAATCATATTACGTCACGCTGTGACTGCCACCGTCGCCCACCTGCTGTGCGAAGACAGAGAGGTAGCCGGCCTGCCGTGCATTCCTGCTGGCCATCAAGCCAACCCTGCACAGTCACTGCTGCTAGAGATGCTGAACAGGTGCCAACAGCAACAGACATTTTATGTTGATTTATGTGCGAAACAAGTGCATTTTAGTTTTTTGGAAAAAATATTCAGCCCTCAAACAGTTAACTGTGTCTCTATGAAAGGAGATCAAAAGTGTAGGAGACAACCATATTTGTCCAGGGTAAGAAAATTTCAAATGAATGGTGGTCAAGTATGTCAAAGAAGACCACCTAACAGCTCTGGGAAATTCTGTGTGCAATTTGCATCTGCTCTCTCTATCTTTTTTCCTTCCACACACAGACTGAGGTGAAGTAACGCTTTTTATGATGGACCCGAGTGTACTTCCAGTGCCACAATACTGCATGATAGTAAAATATTCCAAAATAGGAATAATTCTTCCCTACAGCTGCCCCTGGTGGCACCTATGGTATCCAGAAGGATTGAAAGGAACTATTGTTCTCAACATACCCTGCAGGTACATGCATGGTCACATTGGAGCCCAGAAGCACTGCCATTTAGCTTATTGGCAGGCTATACTGTCATGGATAGCTGTCTTCCCCTATCTACTCACTTTATTGTCCCACTCTGGAACAACAACCCCACCATTCCAGCTGGAACTTCAGTCCAATGCACTCTCTTATTAAAACATATTGTTAGACGTATCTCAATTTTCATAGCCATTGGTAGATTTGAGTGCTGATATCAAAAGACTTCTGTATTTTGATTGTGTTATTTATCTTAATAATATTACTGTATTTCAAATTATGATATTATTCTTCACAGATTCAAATGTAAGGTTTTCAAATAACATAGTAAGTTGAACTCTAAATGCATTGTAGGCAACATTGAAATAACAGCTCTTAGAGTTGTACTATCAAGATTATTTTAGCCTTGGGAGGTGGAGGCACCCAAGCAAGCTTCCCAGAGATCCCTAAAAAACAAAACAACAAAAAGGGTCTTTATTATAAAAAAGGAAAAATTACGGACAGGACTGAAGGTTTTCAAACAAGATTGTAAACCAACTAAAAGACTAAGACTCCAGGGCTCAATCGAACAAGTAAGATCCCTAACTGCCCTGTGGTGTGGCTGGTCTACTTATCTACTACTGTAGTCTTTCCTGTTTCTCACTCTTTAGCTTTCTTTCATTACTTGAGCTCTTCTCCAACTGTGACTTCCCAACTCCAAGCTCACTGGATCAATGTAAGAAAGTCCCATACTGCTTCTGGGTGCCTCACAGTAAGTACTTTCGGGGGCCCAGATTATATAATTTCCTAGTGTTTTATGGGCAGAACTCCCTGTAGCAGTAGGTGTAGGTGTTCCTGCAGGTCCTCTGAAACATAAAGATATTATACTAAGAAAGACTAGATTGCCTGCACTCCCCAGTACATTTGTGAGGTTACAACACTATGCCAACGAATGAACCTCAAAAACACTAAAAAGACTGGAAATATGGACCTGTGTGACCTGCTGTCAGAGCTGAAGTGTTACATTTGTTAATAGTACACCCATTTTTATCCAGCCATACATGTAGCATGAATTTCTCTCCTGTTTCTTTCTTGCATTTTATAGCTTATGGAGCAATGCCTTCATGCCCTGCAGCCTACCCAGTTTCAATGTTTTTATTGCTCATCTCATTTCCTCTCTTGCTATTGTTAAGACATCTTCTTCTGTTTCTCCAGTGTTTCTATTTGGACTGCCTGACTAAGGTGGAGCTCCTTCCAAGAGGTCCATAAAATATCCCCTTCATATGTGAATAGATTTCCACCCTTATTCACAAATTTTAGTGATGACTCTTTTCCTTTTCTTGTGGTTTTCAACACCATATAAATAACTTCTAATTTCCTTTATTTCTTTCCTGCATAAACTTACAGCACCAAATTCTCATCAACTTTACCTCTTGACTGCTCTTGTCCTTTATTTCTCCTTATTTTGCTGTGCAGTATGTTCTTCACAGTGTCTGTCTTCCCCTTTAGATTCCTTTATCTTCAAGCAATTTCCCCACACCTTCTTATTTTCTTTCACTTCAGTCTTGATACCCTCATCCCACTTTCATGTCTTTCTCTTTGTTTTTTCTCCCTTGATACTTACTCTACAGCCTTCTTTAGTTGCCATCAATATAGCCTGTTTCAAAACTTCCAACTTTCTTTCAGATTTTTTGTATTATGTTTCTTTCAGCTAGCTTCCCGTTCTATGGCTTCTGTAAATTTCTGCCTAGTTATACATCTGAATACTTCCTGTAGTCCTTCTACTATGTCCTTACATCCTGTACAAATTTTGCCAAGGACTTTGTAATGATGAATATGAACACCATAGGTTCTTTCCAGGCGGTATGATGGATATTTTTATGATTGATTTTGTGTTGGTGATAACCAGCTAATTTACAATATGGATTTGCAATAGCATAATTCCTATGATATTAATCTGCTCTTCACTATACTCTCCATTCACTTTTTGCCATTCCTTTAGTTTACTGCCAACTCAACTATTGAAATCACCCACTATTACTACATTTTCACTATGCACATTCATCTTTTTTTAAAGTCCCCACAGAATGACTCCTTCACGTTTACAACAGCAGCATTGTTTGTCCCATATGCCACTACTTAGCTGAGATTTTATTTCTTTGCTTACTAGTTAAATTTCAATTCTTTTGTTTATGTATTTTCAGTTTATTATATTTTCTCCTTAATTTCAGTGCATAAGGCAAGCATCACCATCTTGAGCTCTGTCACATCCCTAGAAACAATTGTATAACCAAATGATAAATATTTTTTCACAAGGCTGCATTCTGTCCCCATTTCTATATAATACTAGTTGTCCCCTGCGGCTTCGCCCTCGTAGAAGTGAAACAGGACAGTAAAGGGGACCCAGCCCGGCTCCCTACTACTGATGTCATGCTTCCCCCTCCCCTCGGCCCGCAGCCTCTGTCTCTGATTAGCACAAATATATCGCTCCTGCAATCAAAATATGATTCTTAGTGTGATGAGAGAAGTCGCAAAATCCACTGGAATGTTAAAGCAAATTCTAGAAAAAAACCCAGCTAGCTAAGCAGAGGTAAGATACGCCCTGAGGCTGGCGCATGAGTGAGGAGGGAAAACCCCACCCCCAAACCCACTGCGTCTCTCTCAGATTCACGCAAATAAATCGGTACCGGTACATCGGTACATAGCGCAAGTCACAAAATCAACCAAAATGTTCAAGCAAATTATAGAAAAAAAACAGATCTAAATCCATTAAGTAGTTCTCTCGTGAAAAGCGGACAGATATACAGACAGACAAACGTTGGATTTTATGTATATGGAGACGTATGTGGAAACAGCTATGAGTAAATTGAACTTGGATAAGTTCAAAACTGGAGTGAAATTTGGTGGAAGAAATGTTAACAATATAAGATATGCAGACGACCCAACTCTGCATGCATTAAATGAGGAGGATATAAAACAACTGACCTCGAAAGTTAAAGATGAACTCAAAGAGGTGAGATTGAAACTCAATACCAAGAATATGAGAATTATGGCAACAGCTAAAAACAGAGAAGCTGTGATAAAAATCAACAGCAAAGAAATCAAACTTGTCCACGATTTCATTTTTCTAGGATCCAAGATTGACCACAGTAGAGAATCTGTCCCCCAAAATTAAAGGAATATTAACATTAGGCTGAAGTGCAGCCTCAAAACCAAGAACAAAACAGTCCTTGCTATTGTGTTCCCCAAAGAGTGCGAATGTCGGACGATGAACAAAGAAAAACTGATTCATTCAATTTATAGTGCTGGACAAAGCTGCTCTGCGTGTCATGAATGGAGAGAATTATGAATAGAGAGGTTCTGAACTATATTAAGCCATGAATATCGCTGGAAGCTAAGACCACCAGACTGACACTGACCTATTTTAACCATGCTCTGTTTTTCCAATTTATTGGAAAGGGTAATAATGTTATATAAGGACAGCAGAATAAGGAAATAGAGGTCAGCAAAGAATATACTGGACTGATACCATCATCACTGATGCTGGAATGAATACGAAAGAGCTAATAGAAGCTGCTAAAAGTCGGAAAGCTTGGTGGGAGCTGGTCCATTAGGTCTCTAAAAGTGAGACATGACCAAACAGATAGTCAAATCAAGTCAGTTTCCTCCCTGTTTCTGGCAGCTCTTCCCTTTCATTGTTGTCTAAGTAATGATCATAGCATTTCTGCTTCGAAAGAAGATGTGCAAAATGAGCAATAAGCTTCCCTCCGTAATTTAACAATTAAAAAGTAAGAACGCTCAATTTTGTCTTCTTAAGCATTTTTCTATTACTATATATGTTCAATGAGATTTCTTATCTAGAAAAATATTATTTCTTCTAGCAGTTGACTTCCTACCAGAACTTCAGGCCTATTTCTGGCTAATGGCCTGAATCTGTTGGCCTGCAGTGTTCTCTTTACCCATGGTTGTACATGCCATTGACATGATGAGTGATGATCTTCCCAATCCACCCTTTTCAATCTGTTATACATATGCAACTCACATGAAACCCCAAGGGGAACCCCTCCCCTCGCTGCTCAGTCTGTCACGGGTGTTCAGATCTTAACTTGAGGTGTTGATGTTATGGCTGGGACCACCCCTTCGCTATATGTTCAGGGGGAGTAGCCATGGACTGTGCAATACCTCCCCCTGGACACTAGATGGCAGCCCCCTGGAGTTGGGTGCAGCCTTGTTGGGTCTTGCAGGCGCCGCCAGGGGGTGCTGCAGCTGGGACTCCTGAGCCCTTATGGGCAAGTATTCGCCACACCCGGAAGTGCAGCCGGAACTCGGCAGTCAACCACCTGGAGCACTTCTGGGTGGACTATAAAAGGGGCCAGCAGCCACCACTCGAGGAGCCTGAGTTGGGTGGAGGAAGAAGAGTGTGGTGTGCCTTATTTTGTGTACTTGGGACTGTGTCGTGCCTGTGGGACACAGGGAAAACATGCCCCACAGGTGAAGATAAATAAAAGTTCACTTGCTTTTATATGTGCCCTTGGTGTCAGTCTGTGTCGGGTCAGTGCCCATATAGCGCTCTTTGCTACAAAGTTTAAATTTAGGCATTTCATAGCCAGTTAGTTGTGAGTCTTTTACTTTACTTAGCATTAAAATCTCTATGGCTGTGTTTTGTCAGAGGATGATGATGTTGGAAGGTATTACAATGATCTGATGCCAGTCAAAACAAACCAGGCACTAGGATCCCAGTTTTTGATTTTTTGTGATGTGAAAGGTGTGTAAACTTTGTGTTTCATTAGCCATTAGCAAGAGAGGGACAGACTAGTTATAGTAGATAACTTAACATTTATGTTTGAGACGTCTGCACACAGAAAGGATCATTCTAATATGGCCTCATTAGAATTTTATGTCAATATAATTCTTAGAGACTGAAATGTTGTTTTCTCTGTTTCTTTAATTAGTTCCTGCTCCTTTGAACTCAAACATCTAACTTTCAGTGTTCCAAAAGCTGGAGATGTTTTACTTTGCCAGGTTGTCACCTTTGTCTCTGGTTAGGCTATTTCTCTTTTAAGAGGCTGGCACACAGAATCATAGCTTGACGGAAGGGGTGCCAAGTCAGCTCCCCTGTGGCTTCGCAGTCAAGATGTTGAGACTCTTGTACTTCCTCAGACAGGCAGAGTCTCTATCAGGCTGCCATTATATCAATGAGAATGACCAGCTCAACTCATTATGTAATTACACAAAAAGGAAAAATACCGATTATAAAGATGTTCTAGCAAACTTTTCATTTTCTCTGGACATGCTAAAAGCAGCGAAGTGCAAATGCAACTTTTTATACCATCAAAACATTATAATATTATTACAGGCTACAACACCTGTACGTTCCAGGAGCCCCTTACCTTTGAATGCACCGCATTAAGTTTCCTTGACTGCTGTTAAGTCTTAGGACAGTGCGGTACTTCGGGTGGTGTCCCTCAGCATGGTGGCCATTAATTAAACTTTCTTTTCTTCATAAATCCGATGAGTCGCTCACCGGTGGGATGTCCCGTTTCCCGAAGACACTCCAAAGCTCGCGTCACAGTCGCAGCACCAATCCCCGACGTCAGCCCTCTAATCCCCGACGTGCGCCCTGCCCTATAAAGATGTTAACCCTGAGAGCAGCTGCTGTAAACAGCGACACGCCGCCGATGTGTGACGCGGGCGCCGCATTTCTTCCATTGATTGCTTGCATTTTCCAGTGCGCTTTATAAACTGAACTTTTTTATTTTTTAACTCTGCGACTAACTTATTTAGCTTGTTGTATGCATTGTTTGCTTTTATGAAAATTTTCCGACTATATAGATAATAGCTTTTTATTATTATTTTGAATCTTTAAGAAGTTTTTAAGTGTTCATGATGTTGCGACCGCTTCTGTGTCTGCTCTTTGCACAGCTGCTTGCAGCGGATGCGCGGATCTCCAAGCGTTACGTCCCCGGCTGTCCCGAGCGATGTGACAAGTCTCAGTGCCCCTCCATCTCCGCTGACTGCCTCGCAGGCGACACGCTAGACCACTGCGACTGCTGTCCAATATGCGCAGCCGGGGAGGGAGAGCCCTGTGGCGGCCAAGGGCGGCTCGGCGAGCCCGAATGCGCAGAGGGACTGCTGTGTTCCGTCACTGACGGAGTGGCGCATTCGGCCACCGTGAGACGAAGAAGCAAACCCGGAGTATGTGTATGTAGCAGCAGCGATCCGGTGTGCGGCAGCGACGGAGTGTCCTACAGGAACATCTGCGAGCTGAAGAGAGTCAGCAACCGGGCAGAGAAGCTGAGGAAGCCACCGGTCATCTTCATTCAGAGGGGAGCCTGCGGACAGGGTATGTGGGCAACTTGATTTCAGCTTTGTGTAATGTAACATAGCCGCACAAATCACATTTCGGTACTGCAATCACAGATTTTTCTGTTTAAACTTTTAACAAAACTCCAACCATGGAAACGTTTAGCAAAACGCCTCAGTGATCGCTAGAATGCACTTAATGTTGCCGTTTTACAGGTATGAGTGATTCAGAAGTTTTTCTCCCCACTCTGTTTGTCCATCCATCTCCCAAACTATTTCCATTACAGAACAGCAGGGAGCAGGAATGTCCCGAAACCTCGGAGCCAACCCTGGAAGGGATAGCAGATCATGGCAGAATAAATCAGCGCTGTCATTTATTTCTACAACTGTAAAAGTTCGACCAGTCTGGAGGGGTTAGCTAAAGTAACGAGAGGTGACAGGGAAGCCTAGCTGAAATATTTGGGATATACGGCTAAAGTGCATTTTACTGAATTCTGAGTAATTCATAAGCTGGCACGAAAAGACAAGCGGTACAATACGTAGAAATTCATGTGCCAGGTGTTAAAATAATAACAATACTAATTCAATTTATTTATATGGCGCATTTCACATGCCGAAAGCGCTTTTTAAACCACACTAGGTCAACAATTAGAAAAGTAGCATTATCATGTTCTTTTGAATTCCTCAATAAAAATGATCCCTTACACAAAAAATGGGATTTCTTAGTACCCCATCAAGAAAAGAAAAAGATACGATTTTATAGCCATGGAGAAAACACTTAAGATAAATAGTTATTCGTTTGAATAAAGCTTTTAATCTTAATAGAATAATCCAATACATCATTCACACATAAAGCAAACGGTTTTAAGGTGTGTGCTTCCATTCCTCTGACAGCATTTTGTTTTTCTTTTGGAAACTCCTTAAAGTTGTCATTCGCTTGGCATGAAATCGGTGCCGCTCAGTTAGTGCGAACGGGAGGGACGCGGCCGTATTTTTCCATTTGGAATTAAATAAGCTGTTGGCAGTAACGTTATTTGCCAGCTGATTACAAAAGAAAACAATAAAAGAAAAAGATGCTTCCGTGGTAAGCAGGTGTTTAGATGGAGCATATGGTCATGTAAAAGAAATTGTCAAGGGTTCCACATATCAGAGTACTGTCATTTGTACAAGAATGACGCTGCCAAATTCCACAGTGTTGTCCTGACACGTTTATGTTGTTTATTGATTTATATATAATAGTAATTTATTAGACTTCTATTGTCTATAGTGTTAGTTCTTGAGTTGAATTAACCTCAGACCTTAATTTGTATAATTTGATGTAAAAATGGATAAAATATGTGTATGTATATGAATACACGCGTCCGTTCTTCCATTTCCTCTCTGTCTCTCCGTGAATATAGCATTAAATAGTATATCCGATTTTATATATACTGTATATATATAATATATATATATACACACACACACACACACACACAGAGAGAGAGAGAGGGCTTGAATGAGCTGTGGCACCCCAAACCTGTCATTTAATCCAATGGAGGCTTGCTAGGGGTACAACTCATCCCAACAGCATCAGCTCCACAGCGAAAGCCAATCCTGGATGTAATTCTAATCCTATAGACAGTATATTGATGCATATATCTGTGATATATGAATATGAACCATTTTTCCAGCTATACACTTTTATAAGTGATGAATGGTTCTTTTATGGAACTTTACTGGATTGTGTGGTTCCTCCTAGAACTATTCCTTGATGAAAAGTCATTCCATTCTGTGAAGGGTTCTTTGCAGATGAAATGGGTTATTTAGGCTATGAAAAGGTATGTACTTGCATCCCGGCCGGGATTAATGTTTCCTTACCTGGGAAGAAGGCATCATGATAGAATGATAGCCTAAGTGGATGGGCATTGCTGCTGGAAGGATCAGTGTTCCTGTTTCTGTTTGGAAGGCCAGGGAAATGAATGGATGATGGGAGAATGTAATATGTTCCCAAATGCACTTCATGGTAGCAAACCTGTGGCGGTTTTACCACTTGTACAGCCAGAGGTCTGCATGGTAGATGTAGTCTTGAGAGGGAGCACCAATGGGGTCCTTCTGTGGTGCTGAGGGGATTTGTGGGAGGGGAACTCCCCTGTTCTAAAGTTCAGTCTGAGTCACAGGTGCCTGTGAACTATGGCCCTGACGTGTTGGAAGTCCTCTTGGGCCTAACTTTAAAAGAAGTCTCCCTTTCGAGTCGAGAGCAGAGTAGGGTGACATTCACCTGGAGTGGGGGTGGAGGAGGAGAGAAGTATTATGCTTGGAGATAATTGTGCCAAAAGCCTACAAAAGATTATTTTGCTCAATATGACTAACTAAACTAACTAAACCCATGACTTTAACCTGTATAATTGTAGCCTTGAGTTTGAGTCTGTGACACCCCCTAGCATAAACACTGGACAAAATAGAAATCATAATATATAGCAGGCTACCTAGTAGGTGAGTTGAGCTATTAACAGATCAAGAAAACCTGAACTTAGCTTGAGTTACTGCATGCTGCAAAAGTCTTTATAAATCATGAACACCTAGCTATATTACAAATCTTATTCTGTCTATTCATGAATATTTATGGTATCCATTAAATAAAGGTTCTTTCTGAAACTCTGAAACCTCCATGTGGATAGTTCCTTTGGGAACCAAAAGTGATTCCCCTATGGTATCACTCAGTACTTTCACTTTGGCACCTTCGTTTTCAAGAGTGCACAGTATACACTTTAGCTTGTGGACATTGTTTGTTTAGGAACAACATACATTAAATGCATACTGGGTATATTGGGCATGTGTTTCTGGGTTTTACACTTGTATATTGGTTTTTATTTTACTGTTTTGCTATATGCAGTTTATTTATTGTGCTGTTTCTTGAGTAAATCAATGTCTTCTTTCTTTCTTTCTTGAGTAAGTGAGTGAGTGAGTGAGTGAGTGAGTGAGTGAGTGAGTGGAGCTTTGCATGCGCACTGGTGTGGGAGCGACTGCAGGTCTGAATTTTTCCTTTCTTTTCCTATCCTTTTTTTTTTTTTTTTTTTTTTTTTTTAAACTGATTTTTGTCTTTGCTGTGTTGTTTTTGCACTTTGGCACCCTGAGGGTGGTCAGGATGGCCTCCTTGGTGGGTGCCAGTTCCCACAGGGAAGATTTTGAATCACTTACTCACTTACTCCCCAAGTAGTGCTGTAGAGCAGTTGTAGCACCCCCTGTGACACCCATGGATCCCAACAGGGTTGCACCAAACTCCAACTCCCATGAAGTCCTGCAGGAGTCCAAGGCACCACTGCAACCCAGAGGGGCTGCCATTTAATGCTCTGCAGGAGGTAACGCTCTGGATAGACTGGTTCTCATGGTCCTTCCAGTGTGGACGCATCCTGGTCGGGCAAGGGTCCCTGCCATCCACCACAGTATGTGATAGCAGTTATCCCATAATCACTTTAAAAGTATTATCACAAAACTGTGGGCATCATTAGTTAATAAGTACACATGCTGGATCTGGCAGTCACTTCTCTTTCTTTCAGATTGTTTGTTGTCTGTTGTCATCTGAGTGTTTCTTTCTCTCTAGCTAAAATGGACAGGGTTAGGATTGGCATGTTCAATGTTAATGAGTGCAAAGATGAGGCAAAGTAGGAGGTCTGTGTGGGCGGCAGCGTGCATTTTAGCCACAACACGAATTGGTGATTGGCAATCCTTCTGGCTAAACATGTAAATCCTGTATTTGTGTCAGGCACTGAGTTGGTGTATGACCATCTACTGGTAGTAAAAATGGAAACTGAAAAATGTTGGTTAGTTTTTATCAATGTGTTTGCACCAACTGACAGAAAAGTCAGACTGAAATTCTTTGCCTTGTTGAATACCACATTTTCACAGTTAACTAGTGATGATCATGTGATTCTAGGTTTTTTTTTATTCTACTTTACACAATGAATTAGATAGGAATCATTTGGAGCCTCTCCCACCATCTGCTCAGGCACTGCACCTTATGTGTGAACAGTACAAGATGTAGAACATGCAGAGGGCGATGAATGGGGGCACCAGACAGTAGAAGTGGGTGCAGGTGAGGGGTGGCTCTCTCTTTCTATCCAGACTGGGCAGACTATATACTTTTAAACATCATCTTAGTCTTTTTAATTTGTGTTTTTTAACCCCCATAGTCCTTTCAGATCACCGTTTAGTTATTTGTGAATTGATATTGCCCAATTTACAGCATAAAAGTTCCCATAGGCATTTTAATGCTCAGCTTTTATATGACTTGCATTTTAAAAACATTTTTATCTTTTTCTGGGTACAACGAAGGAAGCAAGTAGGGAATTTTTCATCTCTGAGGCAATCGTGGGACATAGGAAAAGTGCAAATTCACAAGTTATGTCAACAGTACACTTTGAATGTTACTCAGACCATAACTACATCAATGAATCTTTAAGAGCAAGAGATTGCAGAGCTCCAGCAGAACATGGCTTCTAGATCATCTGAAGATGGACTGGAAAAGTTAAGGGAGAAGAAGGTGGCTTCGTCGGATCTGCTGGATTGTAAAGTCCAAGGAGTGCTGGTCGGTTCACGGTTTCAGGCTGAAACAGAGTAAGATGCACCCACCAGATATTTTTTTGGATTGGAAATGAAATGGGGTCAGAGCCGAATGGTCCACTGCTTATGATCACCAGAAGGTCAAGGCTGAGGAAAATGCATCAGATTTATTCAAAGGCTGTGTACATTTATTCTGAGCGCTTCTCTAAATAGTTGTTAGGGAAGTCTACAGAAACATTCGCATTTTAGAAGGTTTACCAAAAGTTCTTGGTGAACTTCTATCTGAATTAAAGATATATCTCTTCAGGAGCATATGTTTGCCATGGAGAGTTTAAATAAAGGGAAGGCTCTAGGAATTGAAGGAATTTCAATTGAATTTTATCAAGCATTTCAGAATATTTTGGGACTTGACCTGTTAGTTGTATGTATTTCAGGAGAGTTTGGATAAGAGACTGATGCCCACGAGTTGTTGCAGAGCAGTGGTAATTGTTTTGCCCAAGTCTGAAGACTTAAGTGATATGAAGAACTGGAGGCCTGTGGCGCTGCTCTGCACGGATTATAAAATCACATCTAAACTTCTGATAATTAGTCTGAGAGAGGTGATGGCCTCTCTGATTCATCCAGATCAGACTAATTGTGTACCTAACACATCAATCCGTGACAATATCTGATTTCTGATCAGAAATGTTATGCATATATCTAAACTGCTTAGTCTGAAAGCTGGGCTCATTTACCAGGAGAAAGCTTTTGCTGGGGTGGATCATGACTATTTGTGTTAGGTTCATGAGGCGTTTGGGTTTAACTCCGGGTTTATTTCAATGATTAAGATGCTCTACAGTGACATTCAAATTGTTCTGAAGATCAATGGTAGTCTAAGTGCTCCGTTTAGAGTAGGTTGAGAGATTAGGCACATTTGTTCTTTGTCAGGGATGTTATTTTCCCTGGCTTTTGAACCCTTATTAAATAAATTAAGAAGAGTAGTTAGAGGGTTGTCTGTTCCTCGGTGCCCCCCACCATTCTGGACAATGGCATATGCAGATGACATCATGGTGTTCATTGAAAGCCAAACATATGTTGGTGGCCATGATTCTATTTTGGAATATTTTCAGAGGGTGTCATTGGCAAGGGTAAAGTGGAGTATTGATGGAGAAGTGGAGTGAGAGACCACCTAAATTGCCTTCAGGACTCCAGTGGATGAAAAGTGGCCTGAAATATCTAGGCATTTACCTTGGAGATAAGGCTTTTGTGGAAAAGAACTGGGAAGGTGAGCTGGACAACGTGAAAAGTTGCTTGAAGTGTTTGGCAATGGCCTTTCATACAGAGGAAGGGTTTTGATTATTATTAACTTAGTAGCCTCATCCATGTGGCTAAGTTGAATCTCTTCTCGAACTTTTATTTAGCATTCAGAGACAGCTGCTGAATTCTTTTTGGAATGGAAGGCATTGGCTGAGGCAGTGTGTGCTCTGTTTACCTGTTAATGAAGGAGGATAAGGACTTGACTTTGGATGATGGCATTTGCAGCCGAGAAAATGCTTTCCAATTGCAAGCTTTGCAACAATTTGTGTATTATCCAACAGACCTGTCCTGGAAGCCACTTGCTTGTGTCTTGTTACGATAAGTGAGAAACCTACATATTGATAAGGCAGTCTTTTAATGGACAATAGACACCTGTCAGCTTTTGGCCTTTTGCCTTTCTACAGCAGTTTACTCAGAGTGTCGAGTCTCCTTGAGCCTTGTGTTGAATGGAGCTGTGCCAGTATCTTTTGAGCTCTGGAATACCCAATTTTGGACCTCAAAGTTACACAATCTGTAAAAGTCCTATCATTATCGATCAACTCTCGAATAATTCAGGTGTGCCATCTAATTGAAATGGAAAAGTGCTGCTGGCACAACATTGAGAAGATGGCAAAAATATTGAGATTATGCTCCTTGAGGCAGGCTAATCAACCGCTGCAAAAGATCATTGCCAACCTCCCAGCTGAAATAAAATCTCTTATTGGAGACTTTCTTTCTGACAGTGATGAACCTCACTCCAATGAAGGCTTTCCTCATGTGACCATGGTACCAGCTGTTTTGGAACCTGAGGATACTGAGGGCATTATGCATGCCATCTACAGCATAGAACAACTTCTTTAGACTATGCTGTGGGGAAAGATTTCTGTAGAATATGCATGCTGGCACATCACCGGGAACCACTGAGCACAACACCAGAAACATCTTGGAGGAGCAGACTTTGGGGGCAGAGACACTGGCGCCAGCTTGCCAGAACTTTTATAGACCACCATTGAACAAAAGAACTAGCGTTTTGCAATGTCATGACTGCACAGAATTCATTGCTGTTAATTCCTGTGTCTCACTGATTGATCCTTCAGTCACAGACAAATGTCCTTTCTATGGAGAAAGAGAGAGAGAGATTGTCTTCCACTGTTTTCTGTAATAGACTTTCACCTCTTTCTAATGTTCTTAACTCTGTATTTAGTGTTCATAACTTTCCTTTTAATGATTGAGTATTTATTTATCGTGTGACCGGAAATAAGAATAATCAGGAGGAATGTCAGATTGGGAATTTCCTCATTGATCAGGCCAAGATGGCTATTTGTAAGTCAAATCAAATAGGCAATGTGACATGATAAGGCTATTTCATGGACTTTTGAAAGCCAGAGTGTGTTTAGAATATAAATTCAACAAAATGACCACAAATGTAAATTCTTTTGTGGAAAGATGGTGTGTTCGTGAGGCAAATTGTAAACTTGAGTATAATGAGTTGATTTTTCTTATTTGAAGTATGAATTAGGCATTGTTTTCATTTTTGAGTGAGTTGGGCTTTTCTTTTTTTACTTACGATAATGTAGATGATTTGTTGACTACTAATTAATAATATTCAATTCAAAACTCTTTCTTTCTTTGTAGATAAATGCTCTGTCTAGTTGTAAATGACACACATTCTAACTAATCAAAGGTTTCCAAGGTTTTTCGAGCTCAAATGGTCCTGATTCCATAGAGTGAAGCAATTGTTTAATTTCAGTACAATTAATATTTTCTGCCCAATTTATCATCCATCAATTTTTTTGAGCATGCTTAATCCAGTCCAGGGGCTTCTAGACTGGATGTTATTCTGGCAGCATCAGGCAAATGGCAGGCACAAACCCTGAATTGGTCACCAATCCCTCACAGCACAGACACATCAGTCCATCTGGATCTGGGTATCCAGTCATATTGGAGTCTTTGGGATATGGAGAATGTGCAGACTCCACACGGTTAGTGACTGAGCTGATGGTTTAACCCAGTACTTGGTGCTCACCACAGGCTGCCTATAAGTTAATGGATTCCATTTAGGGTTGGTTGAGTTAGAGATATACCATCAGATCTGAATAAAATGAAGTGATGAATATCTTACTGATTTGTAATCTACTTCTTCGGATCTCCTTTCAGAGAGAACTCTATTATGAGGCTCTTGACAAGCACACAGGATAGATTATAAGATCATTCTAGATAAGCCTTAAAGAACCATCAAGAAGCAGACATAGTATTTACCATTAGATAAGCATGTATTTGTCAAGAGGATTAGCTGGTATTAAATTAAGATTACATTTCTATAGCTCTCAACATACAGCTCACACACACTGTTTAGCAGTATGTTCTTCATGAAGTTCCCTTTAATCTCCACATACAGTATCTAAGATACAGTAGTTTAAATATGATGGGCATGAAGTTCCAGAGCTGTTTTCAGTTTTGTTTTTCTGTTTTACGTCTTGGAAATGTTGCTGCCATAACAAAATATAATGCTTCATGTATCTATTCTCTGAACTGTTATTTTTTCCAATATGGGGTTTGCAAAGAGACAAATACTGTATTTTGCCCATAAGCAATGGCTGTAAGGTAGGAGCCAACCCTGGACAAGTCATCAGGCCAAGCTTCTTTGTACAGAGAGGCTGTATTAATGGATTAGTGGTTAATGCCAAACTTGTGCTTGTGTTGATCAGCAGAGCTCCATTTGTAGTTAATTGGTAGACAGCATGGTGGTTTTGGTGTCTCCAGGAGACTGGGTCCCAGTTCTGTCCCAAATATTGTCTACGCAAGTTGGTTCCTGCCTTTCAGCCAGTCCTGTATGGGTTGGCCTTCTGCAACCCTCAATTGGATTAAGCAGGTTGAAGAAATGGATGAGTGGATGTCCAAGAACAGTAATTTGGATAGGTACATATAAACATCTGAAAGAGTTAAATGACTTAAATCTACTGGTTCGTTTATTGATAATAAAGAAACCATCAGGAAAAGGAAACCTGCTGCAGCAAGACCCTGATTTTATTATGTGTGCTGCACTTCGGCTATCAGAGGCAGTTTGAGGACAGGTGACATCGTTGTTTTCCTACATTTTTTGAATGGCAACATGGAATCGTTACATTTTTAGATTTGTCAACAATCCTACTTTCTAACAGAAAGGTCTGGCAATGATTTGTTTTATTAAGATCACTCAACCCCTTGTGTTTTTGCTGATCCCATTGTTGTTATTCTAAATTGAAAAATTAAGTATGAGAAAGCAGTTTGATTCATGAGCTTTTCCTGTTATTTTTATTGGATTTTATGTTGCATGTTTAAATATCCTGCTGGCCCACCAAATTTCCCTCTTAGTGTGAAAAAGCTTGAGTTGAAATAAACCTGAAAGAGTTCCTCTTAACTTGCAGTTTAAAGACAGGCAGGGCATCTTAACTTTTTCATTGGCCTCATGGGGTTTGACGCGGCTTCTTTTTATGAGACCACATAATGGATCGATGGATCAGGAAGTTTTGATGAAAAATCATAGAAGAGGACTTTCTGTTCAAATTAATGCACTACACCCTTTCAGCATTTTCTACATGGCCATGTCAGAAGTCTGCTTCAATCATTGGGATGTGTGATGTATGGCCAGCTGTTCATCCCGGCCAATACCCCCACACCGCCAGGTAGAGCCCTCCCTGCAGTATGGAGGTGCCCCGAAGACCAGCAGGGCATTATGGACATTGGAGTCTTTATTCACAGCCCTGCTGGATACCATGGGGGCCGCCAGGAGTCGCTGCAGGGAGGCCCAGAGACTATTTGCCTTACGCCCAGGAAGTACGTCATAGTCACATGGACAAAGAGAACGATGTGCTTCCTGGGTGAAGAAAAAAGGATTTTTTATCTGACCCGGAAGTGTTCCAGGTCATATGAACAGAGAGGGTGAAACGCTTCCAGGTCGAGGAGTATAAAGCACTGTGGGAGATCCCAGACAGACGAGCTGAGTTGGGAGGCAGGGTGGCTAAGCGTCTGGGAGTTTGGAGGATTGGATTATTGTATATTTAATTATTGGAGTATTTGGGAGTGGAGGGGGCTTTGTGCACTTATTATTATAATAAATCAATTATTTGGACTTTTATCTGGTGTCTGACGTGTGGTCTGAGGGTACAAGGGTGCAAGAAAACCCTAATCTGTCACAGATGTTGTTTTTCCTCTTTTTTAATCTGTAAGATTTCACTCGATAGCTGCAGCTAACAATCACAGGAAGCATGGATCACATTTAATCATACACTTTAAAGTTTTTATTAATAGTCTGGGAAAATTCTCATAGAGAGATACAAATAGATCACATTTAATCATACACTTTGATTAGATCATATTTAATCATACACTTTGATAAATATGTTTATAATCTGGGCGAATTTCATAGAGAGATACAAATCTTAAAATAAGGTCACATTTGGAAGGAATAGAAAATACGCTCTAAGGATTTGTTTTAATGGTAGATTAAAACCCAAAGCATGAGTCTTAAGTTATTGATCCCTGAAAACCAATCTTTATCATGGCAGCTGCCCTCATTGTGCCAGCGATGGGCACACCACTCTATGTTCCTCTGCAGCTTTTTCCATTTGTGGTACTATTGTGAAAAAGGTGATATGCTTTACCTTTACAAAGTATTGCTTGCAATGATTTATGCACAAGTGTCCTTTCATCTTGCCAAGGCGTCTTTGTAAGATGAGACTGTACTGGTGGAGTATTAATTCAGACTCAGCGTGACCTCTGCAGGATGGGCTTCTTGTTTAGGGTGGCTTTCTGCCTTGTACTTCCCGGTGTTGGGATCATCTGCATCTAACTTACAACTGTAACTGGAGTCAAATAGTGGCAGAAGAGTTGAATGTTAATTCATTATAAAATTAAATTAAATGATTAACATACATTCCCTCTTGATAATTGGTGTGTTTGGAACTATAATTTTGCAATGAGTAGTTTTTGGGTGCAGGAGCGTGACATATGCTAATAAAAACATGCAATGACACTTGTGATTTAAAACAGTCATATATGCAGTGATGGAAAAACGGGAGGGCTCTACTGCTTGGTTTTTTTCCCACTCTGCGTTACGCTCTCTTTCGAGTCAAGATCAGCTGTTGTGTGCAAGTGACAATGACTCGTCCTGAAGAGCTGGTTTCAGCTTCATGGACTGGAAACTGAAGGCTTATAAAAAGGAAACTGCAAAGAATTGTCAAGGGGAAAGGACAGAGGTTAAAACTAAAAAGTTTAACGATTACCAAGAGTACCAAAGCCCAATACTGTCACCAAAATCAACATTGTCAACATTGACTGCCTTGTAGGATTTTATACTATCTAATTGCATGTGAGAACTTTCCACATTCTCCAGAAACTTCAACAGTGAGCTGAGTGCTCCACTTATATAAGCAGGCAGTGGTGACATATTATATCACTTGACTGGCAATGGACATTAAAACAAATAAAAAAAAATAAATCCTTCTTGAAATTGTGATTGATGACTGTAGTGGTCAAAATTCTACTACTTCTTGCCCTCTTTCACTGCATTTCCTCTTCTGAGTAGACTCAAACTGAGTGATGGTTTGTTATGTTTGTTAATGAAACAAACAGCCATTCTTCATAATCTGTCTGACAAGGAATGCTGTGCTATTGATGTTCTACTCTGCAACACTTTCCTTGGTAGTTTTTGTAGCTTGTACTCCCACTCATTATTCTTCCTTATTGCAGTTTTCACCAGTTGTTGAGCTGTTTTGCTTCTGCATCAAGTAGATTGATTGGTTTAATACTAATGAAACAAAAGACCACTTATTAAAACATTTGTCAAGAAGGTGATCTGTGGTGCTCACCCTTCTTCTACTCTGCATCATTCTGAATCAAGCAGACTAAATTTTACTTATTAATAAACCAAAGAACCTCACTTGAGAAATTTGCTTGACAGTTTTTCCCAATCTCTTTCACTGCTGTATTGCATTTTAATTTATGTCCAAAGATCCTGTGTCTTTACTAAAAGCAAAACAAGCACTATGGCACTTCGTTCAGTGACTGCTTGTAGTTGAATTGCATTTCGATTCAAGACCATGCATTAATTAGGCCAGAACTGAATGTAATCAAATGACCAATCAGAGTCAAAAGGTGGGGCAAGAAGCGTCAACAGGTATGGTAAGATACAGCCTACTTCTAAATACTCCTGTGTTCTGACAGCAAGCATTAAGTTTCGCCTGGGGTTTGTTTCCTGCCTTGCGCCTTGTGTTGGCTGAGATTGGCTCCAGTAGACCCCCGTGACCCTGTAGTTAGGATATAGCAGTTTGGGTAATGGATGGATGGATGGTTATTAGCAGA
The DNA here is from genome assembly GCA_026402145.1 of Polypterus bichir lapradei. NCBI lineage: Eukaryota > Metazoa > Chordata > Cladistia > Polypteriformes > Polypteridae > Polypterus > Polypterus bichir. The sequence goes on along the minus strand of JANRMT010062813.1, from coordinate 75,206,219 downwards.
GTTATCTAAGTGCTGAATATAGTGAAAAATTTGTTAGCATTACAGAGTTATTTTTTTGTAGGCTTTTATTCATACCCATAACCAAGTATTACAGTATATATTTATCCTCATTTTTCAACACAGAAGACAATAAAATCATCATTAACATCGCCATCTTCCATTGTTCAATAAGGGGCAAGATCCCCTGCCTTATTAACAGCCTGTGACATCGACTATGGACGCCATTTGCCCTCCCCTTTTGACACTGATTGGCCATTTGATTACATTTATATTAGTCATTATTAATACGCGGTCTTGAATTGAAGTGCAATAAATAAACATTATTATTATTATTATTAATAACAATAATAATGATAATAATAATACACTCTAAGCAGCTGCTAAGTGAAATGCAATATTTGTTTTTAAATAGTTTTTGGTTTTTAAAATTCAGTACACTTGACATTTTGAACTGGCACAAAAATAATGTGCTATAGTGAAAAGCAATCGATCACTTGGCTGATACAGTATGTTTATAGTTATGATAAAAATATTAAATGTACCACTTACATATGCATTGAATTGCAATGTAAGTTAACACGTTGTATTGCATTTCATTTTGAGTTGAATAACTTTCTGTAGTTGTCAGCTGTTGTTCCTAGATGAACACACTTTTTTAAGCTCTCACTAATAAATCAAAATAAACTTGTTTAAAAATTTGGTTAACAAGTGAAGATGACTTACTATTTTTTCCCTGTACCACTGACCTTCATCATAGTTTTCACAGATCATAACCAGCTGCTAGTTTTGAATCAGACATATTGAAACCACCATGCTAATGAAGCAAGACATTTCTCTTTAAAATGTATATATATATATATATATAAATATATCAGTCCTTTTAAAAATAACAGCTTAAAAAGATGGATGTATACACCTACTGTACATGTGTGGACAATCGAATGAATCGACTAAGTAACTTTTGATTACGGATTCAACAGATTGGAATGAAAAAAAGGCAACCCAAGACAAGCCATTACTGTGTTGCTCTTTTGTTTTCTTGATGCTACATGGGATTGTTGGTCTACCCAATATCCAGTACAGTATTTTCTTTCTCCATTACTTTCTGTTGAGATTAATCCGTATGTGAAGGTTTGCCTCCTTAATACTCTGAACAATAATAAATATTTTTAATTTGATATATCTATTAAACTAAAATAAAATGATGCAATAAATAAAGATTCATTCAATAATTTACAAAAAACTATACCATCAGAACTAACATGAATTAAACATTAGAGAAAGGAATTTTAAATAAACAGAAATAAGGAAATAAAAATAATAATAATTTTTTACATTTATATAGTACTTTTCTCACTACTCAGACCATTTTTCACAATGAGTGGGGAGCCACTTCAACCACCACTAGTGGTGGTGCACCAGTGAGCACACTGCACAATAGCTGTTAGATGGTGAAGTGGTGAGAGAGAGAAATAGCCAATTAGACACAGGGAATGATTAGGAGGCCAGAATGACTAGGCCATGAAGGTCAGTTTAGCCAGGACATTGAGACACATTGAGATACAATCCTGCTTTTTATGAAGGATGCCCAGGGATGTTTCGTGACCACAGAGAGTCAGGATCTCAGTTTTACATCTCATCTGAAGGACAGCACCATTTGTACAGCACATTGTTCGAATCACTGCACAGGGGCATTGGGATCCACATTCAGACCACCAAGGAAGTGCCCCCTGCTGGTCTCAACAACACCTCCTCCAACGGCAAACCCAAGCTTTTTCTAGATTGTCTCCCATCCAAGTACTGGCTGGGCCCAAACCTGCTTAGCTTCAGGTGGAAGACCTCTTCTGAGGTACATGTGGTATGGCTGCTGGCAAGGGGCCTAGCAGAAAACAAAAATTACTTTAGAGGTAAAATTCTTAATATAAAAGTCAACACAAAATCCAAGCTGCATAATCCTTACAAGTAGTCATTAACTAGATATTCTAATTAGTTCTAAATTTAAATGCTTATCATCAGAAACTAAAATTCCAAAGAAGCAATCAAACATTAACAAAAAAGCAAGAAACAGTGGAGACTATCCAACCCAAACTAAGTAGAATAATTGTAGTAGTACTTAAAGACCAATTCAGAGAGGTGAGTGCCAAGAGCAATGCCATAGCAAGACGTTGAGGCTTCAAGAGCTTTTTGTATTTCCCTCAGGTGACTGCAGCATTAGTAGTGGTAACTCCTGAGGGCCATAGACCAATTAAAAACCCCATCCCCAAGTAACTCTTTTTGAGGAGAATCCACAAGCTCAGATGACCATGAAGGACACAGCGCCACCCTTTATCTTGTCATATCAACAATGTCACATGTTGTACATCTCCGGTCATTCGAGCACAGCAACACTATGGCAACAGTAAATAGTAAATAAAAGACTCTCAAAATGCCAGTACCCCATAATAGCATTGCATTAAGGCATTAAATATTTTTAACATCTTTAAAGACACACAAAAGGTGACTTTAAATGATAGAACAGGGTTCAAATATGAATAGAAAAATGTAAAACAAGAAAAACAGCAAAAAAGGTAAATATTATAGAAAGAATTCTTAAAGGACCCAGATCATTACAACTACCATTTTAGAAGCTTTGTAGGTCACTTGTCTACACTGGAAATGTTTTATAGAGGCTTCAAAATAGCCTAGCAAGGTGTTGTGCCATGGGGGCGTGAAATCCGGATCAACCTGAGCCAACTTGTTTGTGTAATTTATTTGTTCTTCCAACTTTTAAGTGGCTTTTAATAATTCCTGAAATCCAAGGAGGTAATGTACAGTATAGAGTATGTACGAGGATTCTTGTTACATCATACAGTATGGAGCATTTTCATCAGGAATATGATAATCTTTCTTTCTTTCTTTCTTTCTTTCTTTCTTTCTTTCTTTCTTTCTTTCTTCTTCTTCTTTTGGCTGCTCCCGTTAGGAGTCACCACAGCGGATCATCTTTTTCCATATTTTCCTGTCCTCTGCATCTTGCTCTGTTATACCCATCACCTCCATGTCCTCTCTCACCACATCCATAAACCTTCGCTTAGTCCTTCCTCTTTTTCTTTTTCCTGGCAGCTTTATCCTTAACATCCTTCTCCCAATATACTCAGCATCTCTTCTCTGCACATGTCCAAACCAACACAATCTTGCCTCTCTGACTTTGTCACCCAACCGTCCAACTTGAGCTGACCCTCTGATGTACTCATTTTTAATCCTATCCATCCTCGTCACACCCAATGCAAATCTTAGCATCTTTAACTCTGCTAACTCCAGCTCTGTCTCCTGCTTTCTGGTCACTGCCAACGTCTCCAACCCATATAGCAAACCTGGTTTTTCTACGGTCCTGTAGACCCTCCCTTTCACTCTTGCTGATACCCGTCTGTCTCAAATTACTCCTGACACTATTTTACACCCATTCCACCCTGCCTGCACTTTCTTTTTCACCTCTCTTCCACAATCCCTGTTACTCTGAATTGTTGATACCTAGTATTTAAACTCATCCACCTTTGCCAACTCTACTCTTTGCATCCTCACCATTCCACTGACCTCCCTCTCATTTACACACATGTATTGTCTTGTTCCTACTGACCTTCATTCCTCTCCTCTCTAGAGCATATCTCCACCTCTCCAGGGTCTCCTCAACCTCTTCCCTACTATCGCTACAGATCACAATGTCATCAGCAAACATCATAGTCCACGGGGACTCCTGTCTAATCTTGTCTGTCAACCTGTCTATCATCATTGCAAATAAGAAAGGGATCAGAGCTGATCCCTGATATAATCCTACCTCCACCTTGAATGCATCAGTCACTCCTTCCACAGACCTCACCATTGTCAAACTTCCATTGTAGATATCCTGTACAACTGTTACATACTTCTCTGCCACTTCCTCATATAATACCACAGCTCCTCTTGAGACACCCTGTCATATGCTTTCTCCAGGTCCACAAAGACGCAATACAACTCCTTCTGGCCTTCTCTAAACTTCTCCATCAACATTCTCAGAGCAAACATCACATCTGTGGTGCTCTTTCTTGGCATGAAACCATACTGCTGCTCACTAATCATCACCTCACTTCTTAACCTAGCTTCCACTATTCTTTCTCATAACTTCATGCTGTGGCTCATCAATTTTATCCCCCTGTAGTTACTACAGTTCTGCATATCCCCGTTATTCAGAAGGGACTGGGCGGTCTCTTGGTCTGCAATCCCTACAGATTTTATTTTTTTTTTCTCTAGCCTCTGGAGTTTTTTTTTTTTTGTTTTTTCTGTCCACCCTGGCCATCGGACCTTACTTATTCTATGTTAATTAATGTTGACTTATGTTTATTTTTTATTGTGTCTTCTATTTTTCTATTCTTCATTTAGTAAAGCACTTTGAGCTACATTTTTGTATGAAAATGTGCTATATAAATAAATGTTGTTGTTGTTATTCTTAAATAATAATATGAGTAAAATGTATGCTTCTTAGTTCATAGTCTTTAGATAAATTTAACAGGGGAGTACCAGGGTCATCCCATCTTGAACTGGGACGCTGTCTTAAAGTAGTTTCAATTACAAGTATTACTGATAATGTAATACTGTGTACTTATGGTGGAGATCCATTGATCTCTTTTGAGACAAACTGTTTCTGTTGTGGCAAATTAAATAAACTGTTGATTTAAAACCTTCACATGAGCATGCGTTTGTATTTAGTTCTTGCAGTTCACTTGAGACCCACTCCGAAAGTCACCCAACTAAATGTGATGCCATCAAAAATAATTTAAAGATGAAGTCCATGTAACTTTCAGACTCAAGTAATACATTTATTGAATGAATCCATGTGTAATCATTTAAGAGCACAACTTACAGTATATGTTGATGTCTAGTCTGTGTTCATTTGAGGCTGGGTAGCTAATGTTGACCAAAGTGTGAGGAACAGGTTCATTATTTGTTTTTTTATGAATTTATGAAGTTGAGCACTTGTTTTGTGAGTTTCTTAAGCCTTAGATTCCAAATCTTCCATTAGTTTTTGATTTACGATTTACTTTTGTTATTATGAATGATTTTGTACCATTTTCACCACCATTTTGGCTATTTAGCAGTTGATGCTATTTTTACTTTTCATCTATTAGGATAGCTTCCATGTTGTCAGGGGTATACCCTTATAGTTGTGACCCATGTTAATGGCACGACGGGTTTAAAACTTTACCCATGAGATCATTTCCCCATCTGAGTTTACAGATTCTAAAGACCCTTTATGATATTAAATTTTCTGATTAGATTTTCTCTCTCACGGTGGCGCAGTGGTAGTGCTGCTGCCTCACAGTAAGGAGTCCTGTGGTTCGCTTCCCGGGTCCTCCCTGCATTTAGTTTGCATGTTCACCCCGTGTCTGCGTGGGTTTCCTCCAGGTGTTCCGGTTTGCTCCCACAGTCCAAAGACATGCAGGTTAGGTGCATTGGCGATTCTAAATTGTCCCTACTGTGTGCTTAGTGTGCGGGTGAGTATGTTTGTGCCCTGCGGTGGGCTGGCACCCTGCCTGGGGTTTGTTTCCTGCCTTGCGCCCTGTGTTGGCTGGGATTGACTCCAGCAGACCCCCGTGACCCTATAGTTGGGATATAGCGGGTTGGATAATGGATGGATGGACGGGTTTTCTCTCTACTGAATTTCTTTTTTAGCTTCAACTTTCGCCTGTAATTTTTTGATGTTGATTTTCGCTTCTCATTTTTGCTTTGGTGTTGTGATGTAGATCTTATGGTTTTGACCCATTTCTGACTCTGACTGCATGTCTTCTAGTTTTCCTTCGAAGAAAACCTCATACTGCTAGCTCTGAAACAGTGCTGTGTTTGCCACAGTTCTGTCCATCATTATGGGTTTAAGTGTGTGCTAGGGATATTGCAGCAGTTCCTCTGAACTGCTTCTTTTTAACAGACTACTTTGGGAATACATGCACTATATCCTAATAATAACCTATTAGTATTTATTACTAACAGGACACTAATATTGGTAAGGTGAACCGCACAGTAGTAACAGTAGCTGTACTGTCTCATGTACAAGTATAGGTTTTACTTGTTTGCAAAGAGTGTCTTTCACAAAAAGGTTGGGTTGGACGTCTACCATAAAGAGAAACACACAGGGAAACACAACATTTGACCTGACTGGGACCAAATATATCAAACTAGAAACTTTTAAATAGAAACTTTTAAAATGATGATATTTCTCACAGTTTTTAAAGGTATCTTATAAATATGACACCAGATGTGTATATAACTGTTACGGTTCATACGATGGGACCCCAAAATTCTCAGAATTGTAAAAAAAATTATAAAAACTTACAGCAATTCCCTTTTAACCACCGTCAAAATGCTCCCCTTAAGATGCAATATATTTGTCCCTGTGCTTCTCCCGATCCTGGAAACATTTCCTAGTCTCATCTTTTCTTAGTGTGTTTAGAACCTTCTGTGATTTTTTTTCCTGGATTTCTAACATGGTAGCAAATCGTCTTCCCTTTAGTCTCAATTTTCAATTTGAGAACTAGAAAAAAAAGCAACAGGAAGCGTGGTATGGTGAATATGAGAGGTGTGAAGCAACAACCGCTTTGCTTTTGGTGAAAAACTCACTACTCCAATTTTTTTTCCTGATGCTTTAATGCAGTTAAATGTAATGTCACTGATGAATGGTCTGTTCACGGGGAAGCTCTTTATTAACAAGTCCATTATTGTTGAAAAGCACAATCATCGTTGTCTTGATATAACCTGATATGCTTTTGTAGAATAAATGTCAGAAACGCACATTTCAATCAGCTCAGCACAATGCCGCTTGGCAGACTGATTAGCAAGACTATAGGCATATCTACACCTCACTCCTGTGCTATTGACTGATTTTGAGAAGATTTATGTCCTCCCTCATACTTTCATTTTTTGTATTAGTATTTCATAATGTAAAGTGCTGTCTGAGGGAACTACTTTCTTGCCTCACCCAATGTGCTAGGCCTGTTTTTATATATAGACCTATAAAAAGACCTATTAGGGTCCCTTTTAGCCTCAGCTATTTCCACTTTGTTTTCAGCTACCTTATCTAATGACTCTATTCACATTGTTCTGCTTGTCTGTAACGTGAATATGTCAGCTTTCATTTGAAAGCATTAGCTCATTTTAGTCCTTGTGGCTAATAATCCACCCTTTGGCCACCTATGAGAGTGTTCAGACATTAAAAAGGGTGTGGTCAGGTCAGGTTGGGGAGCATGCACCGGTACAGCGCATTGCCGCACCCACCACATGATGAAAAAGCTCGGGATCCTGGTTGGCAACCCCCCCAGGCAGACACACGGTCCAGTCCCACCCTCAGAAATGACCCTCTATCTGCCGCAGCCAGGTGTTACGTGGGCAACCCCTTGTCCTGGTCTAGTTACTCGGGTCCCCAACAATGAGGATCTTGCGAGCTGGATCACCCTCGGAGAATCGCGCCACATGGCCGTAGTGCCATGATTGATGCTCCCTCACAGTGCAGGTAAAGTGCTTCATTAGGGACTTCATGAGCAACGACTCATTCGACACAAAGTGAAACCAGCGGTACCCAAGGATTCTCCGAAGAGACACAGTACCAAAGGAGTCCACCCCACCAAAAGGAGAACATACTTAATTCTGTGAGCAATCTGATATTGTTAAAGTAGTAATATAACACTGGAGAGTCAAGTGAAGAGTTTCCATATAGACACTTTTTCATTCAAAATGGTGGAAAAGAATCCTATATTCCTACACAGCCACCAGCCTTGGAGTTAACCAGATTGTACAATTCATCTCCTATTCACTTCCAACCTGTAAGGATAGATATATTACCAGCTGGGTGTGCAAGTACAGATTGATCATGATAATAATCAATTTTCTGACTTTACCTGGTCTATTAAAGGGTTACAGAGAACCACATCCCATTCTGATGAAGGGAAGGACCCAAGTGTTGATGGGATCCACTATTGAGACAGGCAAAACTTGCCACTCTACCTATCACAGTGTTTGAGGTGGAAGTAAATTCCTCTCAGCACCCTTTTTATCAAGATAAAGTGACATTCGAACATGGGGATACAGCAACAATCAATTGAAGAGGGGACAAGGGAGTGGTTCCTCTTCAAGATTCTTGAAGATGCTCTGGTGTTCACTTGTTCTCTAAAACAAGTGACACATCAAAAGGTTCCGGTAGTCTATTTTGAAATTAGAAGAGGTGCAGGTACTGCGTACATTTCAAGCACTGACCCCACACAGTATCGACCCCTGGATTTGAGCCCACTTCCTTGAAGCTTTGAGGCCGTAGCACTAACCACCTGGATGATCCTAAAAGTGCCTTTGTGATGCAGCCCAAGTAGTAGTTTTGCTACCTATTTTTACTTGAAATGTCTTTAATTTATTTCACAGCAGCATGCTGACTATAAATGCATGGTGAATGGTGAAATTAAAAGCAGTTTACTTTATACAAAGCAAACAGTCTTTTTATTTTAGTGCAGCTGAAAGGCACCCACTGCTTTGATACAAGCCTATAATTGATTCTTTATTAAGAAAAACAAACCTCCTTAGGCAATGGAAGGAGATTGTGTGGGTGTCTGCTGAGTTGGCACTCTGTGCCCTCAAAAAGCTCTCGCTGGTCACTGTGTGCAGCTGTCGAACGCAACAGGTAACCACACTTTATGAACTGTATGCCCATGTGTTTATCAAAGGAAAGAAGTTTGGGATCCAAAAGTGCTTTCAAGGATGCGGCATGTTTGATGTCCTACTTTACTTTTTCTGTTTCAGCAAATATGGGTTACTTCTGGCATCAGATGCAGACTACATTTAATTATTCACCTCACCGGCCTTTCATTTATTGCACTCTATAAGAAAAACATGAAAAAAATAAAGAAAAAGCACAAATTTCTTATGCAAGCTGCAGAAAGCAAAACACAGATTTTCTTACCATTTCCATATGTTTGCTTGTCGGCCCCTTTTCCTGGCACTTGTCAACATTAAGGAAATGCTGAGTTTTTAAATCGCCGTATGCCATTTGTGTCTTGTTCCAAAACCAAAACATCAGATAGCATTTAAAATCTGGCTCGAAAAATAGGTCATGGCTGCACTGTTGTCCTGGTTCTTGTTTATTTCACATCCTGTGTCTCACAGTATTTTTATTTCAATGCAAATCCGGAAGTGACGCATGTATCATCTTTACTTTCTCAGAAACATTCATTGGTGGGAACTTGACCCCTCGTTTATTTCTATTAATGAATTCTGACTCCCAGAAAGATCTGTCATGGACAGCTTTGACCAGTAACTCTGCTGCTTCACAACTCTGTGAAACTGGTTTAAAATCCTGGGGTTGCTCGCTATCTGCACAGAGTTTTCGTATTCTCCTCATGTCCAGATTCTCTGGCTTTTCACCCCGTAATGGGAGTATGCGGTTGATCAGTGTCATAAGTAACACTGTGGCATGTAAAATGGAACAGAAGGACAATGTCAAAGTGCTAGGGTACCAGAACATGAACCCAAATTGACTGCCATACTGTAGTTGGTAAATAAAGAAAAAATGGAGGGATCAGCAAGTCTGATCAAATTATCTGGAGTTCTTTGCTGGTCACAATATGACTTACGCCATCTTGGTATCCTGGTTATCCTGGTTTTATGGCATCAGGTCCAGAAGAGGCAGGGTTTGCAGAGAGGTTACTATTCTCTGGTCTTCTTGGCTGAACATAGAAGGGGAAAATGGGTGAGTGTCACATTTATAGTGGTCCTTGGGGTACCCAGGGAATTGACACCAATGACAGACTGCCGCAAAGATTGGTTCCTGCCTTGTGTCTCGTACTGCTGGGACTGGTTCCTGTTCCAAAAGTAAACTTACCTATAGAAAACATGTTCTGGGAATTAATATAGATTACACAATCATTTACAACCCTCTTGTTAAAATGGTCAGTTCATGCACAGTATAAGCAGGATCTCTCCTGCATTGCTCCATACCTTCTTACTCCTGCTCCTCAAGTTGCATTTTGAGAACAGATAATTAGAATCTTTTGCTTTTCCTAAAGTGTGCAGAATGAGGGCTTTCGTCAAAAACAGGATTAATGTTGTCTTTCCCAAATTACTAAGAGACAACTACTGAGGCTACCTTTGCATTGAGGAAATGGTCCAGGTATTGCAGATATATTAAAAGAAAAGTTGCATATTTGTAATAATCGTATTTCAATGCTTATTCTTTCTTTTAAACTCTGGCTCAAACTTTATTTTACAAATTGCATCTTTAACAGCATTTATTAATGGAAAGTGCCAGGGACAAAGTGATGTAGAAAGACATAAAGTAATGAAAAAAGATTCATTCCTATTAATAATTTTTCTGCATAGTATTTTATTTTTGCTTGCTTCTGCTTGTATAAGGGTTGTACCAAAAGTAAAGTGAATATTTTAAGAACCAATGAACGTCTGAGAATGTTATATCTATCATGTGACACTTGAATGAAAAATGATGCCTCATATTCAAATTCATTCAAAGAATATCTGACAAGGAAACAATAATTTGACATAACGCGGTGCTAAAAATGAGTATTTGGACATGCCCACGTGGGTGTTAGCACTCTCGGGCGATGGGTAAAGCACTTTAAAGACAGAAACACAAACATCAGAACTGTGGTACTCAGCAGGGTGATCTCCTACAGTCCTGCATGACTGAGATCTTGTCACCGCAAGTGGCTAGCGCTCCCTGAAAGGTGGTGAGAGCAACAGAAAAAAGCCAGTGAGCTCAACAGCCAGAATTGACGTGTGACAATCGGAGAAATGACAGCAGAGACTGGAATAGGCCATCTGTTTATGTGTTTCAAAATTTTAGAATAGGGGCACAATTCATCAAAGGAAATTAATATTTTGTAGACCAGAAAGTAAAATAATCAGAATCACAATCGCAATCAGAAAACCTCTATTAATGCTGAAGGAAATTACTTATGTTACAACTATACAAATAGATAAGGCACAATTAACACAAAGAGCAAATATAAAAAAATAAGCATATAAATAAAGCAGAATATAAATATCAAAGTAAACTATAGTAAAGCCTATAGTTCACCAAGCTATATACTGTAAATTCAAGTGGCATGTAGCACTTTCCTATTCATATCTTTAGTGAATCATAAAATAAATGCATACTGTACTTGGAGCATCAGTTAGACTAAATAACCCGGGAAGGGTGAAGCAGTAGTCCACATTCCTGCTTATTAGTTCTGGATTGATTTTTAAATTGGCCTACACAATAGTAATTTGCTCAGTTGAATTAGATAATTCCAGGTGTGAATGTTACACATAGAGAGGCAAGACCACCTTGCCAGATCGGCTCTACTGAGTGCTTCACCACTTCTTTATAGAACATGACTTTCGATGTATAAACTCCATGCGTATATATATTAGTTTTTTCATTCTTTCAAAAAAGTTTTCTTTCTCTTTCATATATAAAGAAGTTTTATCAGCTGAAAAGATTTTCACAGCTCATATTGTTCTTGCCTGCATTACAGGAGAATGAAAATCCATACCTGAAAGACACAACTTTTCATTTTCTCCTCAACTCTTGGACACTGCTTTGCTCTCCACAACCTTTTGATAATCTATGCGTGATCGTGTAGCTTTCAGCTCTGCTATTACTCAGTATTTTATTGCTTTTGCTATTGAAGTTGAATGTGATGATTTGTTTCGTTGTATGCTCATGCTTATGACAAACTAATTTAACTAAACTTGAAAAAACAGCAAACCCTTTTACTGCAAAATTAACTTTAAAGCTTCCATGTTCATTGCTAGCCCTGGGTGATCTTCTGCAGTCCCACAGGTCTTGTTGCAGCTTGTGGCTGGTGGTCTGTGAAGCTGCTGAGGCAGGCACTGATGTAAAAGAGTCCTTTGACCAACACAGTTCCAGTCTGTGAACCCCCATACACTGCTACAGAGCTGCATTGTGCAGCTGACCACTTGGTGTGTGTTTTATAAACTGTTACTAATACCACACTGGTAGTGTATCAGAGAGAGCAACAGAATGAAATACTCATTGACTCTCTGAACCCACTTTTTTGTCTCATAATCGAGAGGAACGGTGCTGCAATAGCCATGGACACAAGTAGGATCACACCCTAGAAGGGACACAAGTCCATTACAGAGCACCTTAATGCAAAAACCAACACTGGGGCAATACAGAGTCATGAATAAACAACAACATCTTTGGTACCTGATATGGAGCTGTAATACCTGGAGAAACCTCCACACAACCTTTGGACCTGTCACTCACTCGCTCCATCCACTGTACCACCGGGCTGCCACTCCAAAACAGATATCCACCCATACAATTTCTGAAAATGTTCAAGCAATTACCAGCTTATTAGAAACAATGCTGGAGCCAGCCCTGTAATTGGGGAAACAATCACAGATACTGTACATCCACACCAGGCCAATTTCAAAATGCCAATCCAAGGTGGAATTTTGATCCAGATGTCTGGAGATGTCAGGCAGCAGTTATAACCACTGTGTCAACTTTTGCAAATCACATACAGATTTTGAACATACCTAGTCTATTAGCAGGTTGCACCATCAAGCACAGGAAGGACGCATGCCACTTCCACACTAGGCCCAAAAAGAAACACCATACACATCTTGGAGATGTGATAGAAAAAGTAAAGTAGCAGTAGAAAACTCATACGGACCTGGGAAGAATATGCAAACTCCACACAGTGACCAGGTCATGAGTTGAACCCGGGTCCCTAGACACTGCTGTGCCACTGAATCCTTCAAGAATCCTTCAAGAAATTGCACAGCATTCTCCCAGTCTAAGCTATTTTTGGACCTCATCATAACATCAACATTTATTTCTATAGCACATTTTCATACGCAGTGGCAAGAAAAGAAAACCAAATTAGAAATGGAGAAGAATATAAATGAATAAATGACACGCCAAAAATAGTAAATAAGAATAAATCAACACACACTTATATAACAAAGATATAAAAATAAAAGACAAAGTAGATTCTTTATTTATAGATTAGGTTTTAAGTCTAAAATGATAAGTTCGATGATATGGGAAGATGAACAAGGAGGGCAGAAAAAATAAAAAACAAACTCCAGGGGTGAGATGAATCAAGTGAAATCAATAGAGTCAAATTTCTATAAATGATTGTGATTTGCAGAGTGTAATCTTATTTGAAAAATCAGTGACATTCACCCCAAGATCTGTAAACCTTAGATCTCATTATTACAAATGAATATGGGAATTTGCAAAGTTTAGTGACCACGTTCAAAATAAACCCGAGACCTTCATTTTCAAGCTCTCATATTGCCCAACTTTTAAGTTGTAAGATGACCAGGTTACTCTTAGAGATGGTGGTACTAGCATGATGAACTTCTCAAAACTTCTCTTGTTATTAATCTGACTAATGATCTATCATTGGGGTAGCAAGAGGGTGGGTCCAAGGGTGATGGGGTGACAGGAATTTTTGGGTTTGGCCACCTAAATATATTTTATGGCCTGCGCGGTTTTACTATGAAACTAATGAAGTTTAAGCTTCAGGGCCCCTAATCCTGGAGGGGCACCAAAATAAACCTTAGTCCAAATTGCTTAAGACTTTTGGGTGTCTGTTATAAAGAAAGTGTTTTTGAAAAAAGATTACAATTAATAAAAGTGTAATTCAATATTAAATAATAGTTAAAATAAAAAATTAAAGGTTAATAAAGTATTATGCAGGCTAGCCTTAAATGGAAATGCATTGAAATTAAGGCAAAGGAAATGCTTATTCACACCAGTGACTTTGCCATGTGATATAATCCAGTACAGGTTTTTTAATCAAAATCTGAGATGTAGTAATTATATTTTTAAAAAATTGTGCTAATCTCTTGTGGAACAACCCCATTGAAGAAGATAACAGTGGTTATTCAGATCTCATTGCTGGTTGTGAACGGACCCCCATAATAGTTCAAGCTTCAGGCCCCCCAACAATGTAAGTCTGCCATTGTTTATGACAGTTGCAACTGATTCGTCACAGGGCAGATTTATGCTTCATGTACTTTCTTAGTGAAAAATGAATTACACCTCTGTGACCCATTTAGGGTTTAATTCCTAATTTGTGACCCTTGGATTAAGCCAGTTTGGAGAGTGGAGAAATTATTTGCATGTCATCAAAATAAGAAAAAGTTGTGACTACCATTCATAATGATGTCAATAATCAGCCACCGGGAATTGGGCACACAAGCAAATTTATTCCTGGCTGCAGTGAATCCAGGATCACGTGGTATTGCTGTAAGTGCCATGTTCTGCCATTGTGTCTTTTGCATGGCTGTGGATTAAAAGAGCATGCAGGGTCAGACTGCAGTGACTGGGGTAAGCTAAACATTTATTTAGTGGTGGTTGCATTTCCTGTGCATCAGATGGTGCCAAAAGCTCTCTGGGACTTGAGCAGCTGAGACTGCTTTTGGTGAGAAAGCAACCCAATCTCCTTGCTGCCCTCACAGGGAAGGAAGGGCACAGTTTCCGAATGGAAAAACCCATAAAACATCAGTGGCAATGATATTCTGGGAATTGCACTGAGAAAAGAAAAGGGAGCTGCATCTGAGACCTGTCATGTGAGCCCAGCAGAGGAGATCTGTAGCAGCCAAGTCTGTAATCTGATTGCTTGCTGGTGGCAGAGGTAACGTAACTCTAGAAAGCCTACAGGCACTGGCAGGGTGGGAGACCCTTGAGACAGGAAGACAGGCTTACAAGAGGAATGCTCTAAGGTCAGGAATCCATGCAAATGCTTATCTAGAAGGGTAATTGATCGTTGTTCTTATGGAAAAAGGTTTCGACTATTTTGGGGGTGACAGCAGATGGTTCAACCTTTTTCTTTCTCCAAGAAAGTGGATTAAGGTTAACATACTACAGGCTAGCCCTGTGATGGACTGTTTCTCTGCCATGGGCCAATTCCAGATGCTGTTAGGATACGGTTGTCATCCTAAAATCGAAAATTGGATTAAGCAGGTTCAGAAAATTAAGTTTAATTTTGTGTGGTGCTACATTGTGAGAACTGAGGATCCATGGACTATCTTAATTGAAGGTATTTATCCAGGGGTGGCCAACTCTAATCCTGGAGTGCCACAGTGGCCACAGGTTTTTGTTCCAACCCAGTTGCTTAATCAGAAGCCAATACTCACCAATAGCAGATCTTACTTAATTTCATGGCTTGTTAGTGTTTTAACTCTACCATTTCAGTTCATTCTTAAATCATAATTTTTTTTCTTTCTAATGATACATGTATCATCCTAGTGATTTGAAGCCTAAAACTAATGAGTACTTAATTAAACCAAATAGTGCATGATAAATAAACACGGGTGGAAATGGAGACAAGCTAGATATAAAGCTGCTGGTTCCTTTGTCATTTGCATCTTATTGCTAATACGTAGCAGTTAAAACAATGAATACAGCTGTTTAAAACTAAAATAAGGAATTAAGGGTCCAAAATCTTAAGAAGCGAGACAACTGAAATGAACCAGAAAAATGTCACTTGAGCAATAAGTGGCTTCATCGGCAATGAATGATTTCTCATGAAGCAATTGGGTTGGTCCCACCAGGACCAACATTGCTCAGCCCTAATTTAAAGGGTCTAAGACATAAATAGCAAATAAAGTAAATGATGTTAATTAGTATCAAAAAAGTAGTCACTGAATAAATGTTTAGAATAAAAACCTGTAGCCAGGATGGGAGTTGGCCACCCCAGTATTATCTATCAATTAATACCAATTTATGAGTTTCTAAATTACAATACCATTACATACTATTGACTTGGTGGGGCGCCCGATCGAGCTTTTCCTTTAACAATTACAGGACACCTTTCTGACACAATGGCTTTTAAAGTAATTTGGACTATTCTTTAAGGAGGAATGATCTAAACCATGGGTATGCGCTTCTTGTGAAGGGAATTAGAAAATTGCACATATCACTTCAACACTGCTTGCTCATCTGGGGTTTGAGGGACTAGTTTGCCATCTTTGAAGGATTTTAAGTGTGAAGCTGTTTTGCCAAGAGGTGGAAGGTTGGCTGGCCACAAGGGCAGAAATTATAATAGGCCAGAAGATGAACCATATGTATTGAGAAGTGAGCAAGGTCAGGACCAGAAAATCAAGCCTAAGAAGCGACTAATCTCAAAGTGAAATAAAAAAAAAAGTCAGAAACAAGATGTTTCCTCTAAACCAGAAACTGAAATACTTTAAAAAGCAATTAGAGCAGGGTTCTTAAACTCCGGTCCTTAAGGGCCGCAGTGACTACAGGTTTTCATTCTAACCCTTTTCTTAATTAGTGACCTGTTTTTGCTGCTAATAAAATCAATCCAAAAGTAGTTAAATTGACTTGTTTTTTTAAGATTTGTTCCTCTGAATTTCTTCAGCCATCCTCTGAATTGCTTCATTTCTTTCCTTAAATGGCACCCAAACAGAAATGAAATATGAAGTGGGTGAGCCAACAGAAGACCAACTAAGTCAGGGCCTCAAACTCCAACCAATTTCACTCCAAGCAGTTGCTTAATTAGGCTCTGATTCTTGTTGTTAATTAAAGCCTTCCTTTAATTTCATGGCTTGTTGCTGTTCTCATTGTGCAATAGCATACATTTCTGAAATTGTCGATATTCTCTTTTCTAAGAACACTGTTAAAATGTTTTGTGGACCTGAGCAGATCAGCATTCCTGAGACCTTCACCTTTCTTTATTTTCAGGTACTGTATGGTGGACACAGTTTGCTGGTCATGTTTTGGCTCATTTTGCATCTCACTATTGTTTGGCAGCTAATTAAGGAAAAAGAAGGGGTCTGAGTCTTCAAGAGCAAGTCAATTAGAATTAATTCAAAAGAAGTTAATTAGCAGCAAAAACAGGTCACTAATTAAGAAAAGGGTTAGAAAGAAAACTGCGGCCCTCCAAGACCAGAGTTTGAGAACCCTGAATTATAGTGAATTAAATTTAGACGGTGAATGTACTGCATCTTTGGTTTATAAGCGGTCACTCTCATGACATCGCTAGATATGACTTCTGGGATCTGTTATTTAGCAACCTGCAATCTCGTCCGTGCACAAAATGGCATCACAGTAAATAATTAATAATTTTTAGCATGGAAAATGGTAATCCTAAACAAAAATGACTTATTATATGAAATCTTCATATTTAGAAATACAATAAAAAATCCAGAACACCAATGAGAAAAAATTTCTGAAGACAGGAAAATTTTATAAATCCACAACAGAAGGGGTGTGACTTTATGGTAGTTATGAAAGAGAATATAAGATTGGTTTTCCTGTCTTGAATGCAAGTTCATGGTCTTTTATTTGCCATATACAGTACATCAAAGTCATTGAAATTTGTACTCATTTAGCTGTACCCAGTAGCAGAAAAAAAACTAGAAAAGTATGTGACGAGTTGCCGGGGCTGCGACCCGGCCGGGACGCCTGGAAGGACCGGGAGGTGGCATGTACGTCCTCCGGGCCACAAGGGGGCAACCGCCCTGGATCAGAGGAAGACCACGAGAGAAGAACAAGGAGGCTCACGCCTATTGGGACCCGTGGCCACCGCCAGGGGGCGCCCTGACTCTCAGAGGACCTGGGACTGATTTACTTCCACCACACCTGGGAAGATGGAGGAGGATCCTTCTAGGGACGCCCGGAGTGCTTCTGAGTGCTCTTCCACCACACCAGGAAGTGTCGTCACAGGGAGCACCTGGAGCACATCCGGGTGAGAATAAAAGGGCCTGCCTTCCTACAGTCTGGGAGCTAAAGTCGGGAGTGGGAGCAAGACAAGGCTCCCGTGGAGAAAGAAAAGGTGGTCCAAGGACAGAGAGGGAGAAAGAGAAGCCCGGAGGACTGGTGATTGGTGTTTGGAGCACAGTGTGCTGTGCGGGACTGTGCTGTTATGGAGGAGAAAATAAACGTGCTTTTGATAAAGATGCGGTGTCTGTCTGGTGGTGTTCAGGCATGTCTCACAAGTAAAAATAGAGACAAATGACAAAGACAATAAAACATCACAACACAATTGGATGTTATTACACAGGCAGTATGTGACATTGTGTTAATAGTATATTGTAGTTGCACTTGTTAAAATAAGGAGTAGTTCAGCTTAATTGTTCATAATACAGAGCTGGAAGAAACTGTTTTTGAATCTGGCAGTCATTTTTCTAATATTCCAACATCTCTTACCAAATACCATAGGAGAGAACAGTTCAAAGCCGGTAAACCATAGCTTGAGCTCTCTTTTGGCATATCTCACAACTGGATGGTTGCTCAGTCCCATTGGTTTTTAGTGTGGACCTCACAACCCTCTTCCACCACACTGGAAGAGACTCTTGACTCCCTTCCTTCTTGAACTGGATTTACTGAGTTCAGAAAATTATATTGATATTATGATTTAGAAATGTGTTTTCCTTGTACTAATGTAATGTTCCGATCTTTGGAGTTGTGTAGTCATTACCTGTGTACCTTTTTCTGTTGTCAACCGATTTCCAAAAACTTGAGTGTTGTCATTTGGCCCCTGGGGGCATTTAAATTGTCTAAACCTTTTTAGAATAAAAATAAGGAAAGCCATACAAGACCACAGCTGCACAGACGTTTATGAGCAGAAAACTAAAAATTCAGAACTTGTACCTCAGGTGGATACACACAACTTCCAGGGTGATGAAGTTTATTTTGACATCCCTGTCATTGAAAGTCTGATTTGTGGCTGACAGCACCCTTGGCCATGTGAAGTAAGCTGTGAGAGGGCAGATATTAAATCAGGAATTATTCCAGCTAGTCTGAAGTGCTTATTATATCATCACAATATTCAGTCTGTGTAAGGAGCTGGGCGAGAATAATTAGTATATCACTCAGACAAAACACAAGCAGAATAACAAACACACTCACAAAAGTCCAACATTCCACAAAAATGGTACCAATGGGTTAAAAAAGGCAATGGTGGGTCATAATTTCATTAGAGAGGTCATGCCAAAGGATTTAAATCAATAAGGTGATAGAGTACCAATAGGCCATGTCAAAACCAGTCTATTCTGTTTTGAAATTCTAGGATAGCACGCAGTATGTCTTAAATAGACCAGTTAATGGAGATATTAGGTTTGCTAACATTGACCATTAAGCATAAGAATTGTAAATGTTGAACAAAGGTTTCTTCAAGGTAACCTTTAAATTACAGAGTTTCATCACAAAGTTTAGATTAGACACTCAAGCTGATTCAGTACATAAAGGTTCTTTCATGCCTATAGAACCATTACATAGTACTCTGAATCTTGGTACAAAATCATCAGCTAATTTTCTAAAATAAAAATAGTGAATGCCCAGGTAAGCCCTCACTGACCAGTTCAATCATACTGCAGCTTTTTAAAAATCTCACAATATTTCTGAGCCAACTTGATGATACAGAGGGGAGTGGAGAGTCACAGCTATCTCTGCACTGATGGCTGCAACACAGAAATTGGCACTGAATGGCTTTGTAAGGGACACATTTCACCTATACAATGCCAATTCAGAGTCACTTGTCAATATAATATCATGAGCATGAAATGCAAATACAAAGAGTGGGCACTCCAGCTTGGACTCAAAACAAGCCTGACATACAAAGAGGTGACACCTCTCATCGACAAACCACTATCCAGGTAGGCATAGTTCTTGAATCAATTAGTTATATCCCTGTTACACTGGACACAAATAAAGCACCAATCCTTGAAGTCTGAAGTGCATTTTTCAACTGTTCTATTATTCCTGCCCTGCACTCAAAGCTGCAGGATTTACCTCTAGGCCTCTGTGACTCTGAATTGGAATAAGTAGTGTGAACGGGACACTGACACAGACAGACAGACATCGTTTCTTCCACCACACACGTTTATTTACAACTATTTACAAATTTAAATTGCACACAAACCCAGTGCCTCCAGCACCGATTCCCCAAAGTCTGGGCCTCTCACAGTCCTTTAAGCCTTTCTTCGAGCCGCCTCCAGTCCTCTCTCCAGCTCCGTCCTCTTCCACCCGACTTCCGCTCTCGAATGAAGGGAGGCGGCCCCTTTTATCACACCCCGGATGGGCTCCAGCTGCATCCTGGCATTCCTCTGCGGACATGCCCCAGTGTGGCGGAAGTGCCGGCTGCGCACCCGGAAGTCCTCCGGGTGTCCCCTGTCTTCTTCCTCCCAGCACTTCCTGGTGTGGCGGAAGTGCTGGGCTCCAGGTTTCTTCAGGCACCGTGGCGCCACCTGGCGGTGGCCATGGGCCCCTGCAGGGTTGGGATTCCAAGTCCCTTACCCGAGGTCACCAACAAAACCAAGGTTGTCGCCCCCTCATGGTCGGGAGGAGGCACCAGCCCTCCTCCGATCTGCTCGGGCGTCCCGGCTGGGCTCCACCCCCAGCCGCCTGTGACAGTAGATCAGAGAATTTTATTTCAATATCAGTGGCAATTCTATATTAGGGGCCAGTGGGATATTGTGAAAAGTAAGTAATAAGATTCCTTTAGTAATTGTTAAAATGTTTATAATAATTCTTAACTTTGTTTTCTTTTATAATTATTTTATTATTTTCCATCATATGCTCCATGATATTTCTTGTCAAGAAAAATATTGCTGTTTGTAGTATGTGAAATTGGCTTTTTGTCGGGTACTACAGGCCCGTTTCCAAGTGATGGGGCTAGCGCTATTGGCCCTGCATATTCTTTCCATGTTATTGTGACATGTCCTTTTAAAGCCATTCGATTCTCAACTTTCAGTGTCACCATTTCAATTTATACAGTGCATTGCAAATGTAGTTTTCAAAGCAGCAGGTGGTTGCAAGTCTCTCACTTTACCTAACATAGAAGCCTATATGGCTGTATTTTGTGAGATGATGATGATGTCCAAGGGTATCACGATAATCTAATGCCAGCCGAGACAAAATCGGGCACCAGCTTCCCATTGTTTGATTGATTTTTTTTGTGACAGTAATGGTCAAATAAGGAACAGATATTATTAGTTAGCTAAGTTAATATTAACATTAAAAAGCCTGAACACATAAAGGAACACTGTGGTATGGCCCCACCAGACATTTCGTGGCAAAAACATCTCAAATGATTATTTTAATTCCATTATAAAAAGCCAGAAATAAACTAACACTTTTGTTATTCACAAAATGACCAAGTGTGTGTTTTATCAAGTGAAATACAAATCACAGAGAGGTAAACCTTGGGTGTCATGAACTATCCAGTTAATGCTTAACTTACTGAGTAAATGCCTGTTTAGTAATTTTTCAGTTAGAGTATTGATGCCGCTAATATGAATTGATCATCCTACATGCTAGTGCAGTTAAAACTTATGGAAGATTCACATTTTTAAATTTTCTTTTATTGAAATGAACACAGTGCTAATCCATTGAGTAGCCTGAAATGGTACAAAGGTAAGCACTACACTGCCAAAGATTAAAAAAAAAGTTAGCTTACCAAAAACTGAAAAATAATATACTTTTCTGTTATACAAAAAAGCCTTTTTCAGGGAACAAGTAAGGAGTTAATAGCTATCAGCATGCCCTTGAAGGTTGCAAACAATTCCTGCAGGTGTCCCATCTTTTGTTGATTACTTACAAACCCGCTGGCTATATAAGAGCCGTGTTGGAACAAACTGTGTTGCTACACACTCTAAATCAATCATTATTTAGGCAATAGCAACCTCTCATCTTTGTTCCATTTCAGGTTATTCACTGAACGTGAACTGCTTAAATTTCAATTAAACCTAGAAAAACGAGGGTGTTCTAAAACATTTGACCAGTAGTGTACAATTATGTAGTGTGTGCACTCGCCCTGCTGTTGGGTCTGAATCAAAAAGAAGGGATCATTCACAAAGGGCAGATGATAACAATGGGCCAAAATCTCAAAAACATAGACAGTAGCAGTAATTCATAGTTCAAAATGCAAACACCAGAAAATAACACTGGGTCAAAATCACAAACCAGTGGACAACAGTGATAGACCAATATTATAATAATGGTAGGACAGTATTGCAATGCTTTTAATGGAATAAAATCTTATAAATAAGAATTCAGAATCAGAAGTGGCAGATAACACGGATGACAGGCAGTACCGAGAAGAAGGCTTTGCACAAGTCAGATAATACTGATTGTAGCAATAGTTTGAAATCATGCACAGTAGTGTTGGAGTAGTAGTAGTAGTAAAGTTATTTGTAATGTTTCAGACAGTTGTTTGGAAGTATGTGTAGAGTAAGAGAAGTGTTCTTGTGTTGTAAAAAGTAGGAGGGTTAAAGAATTTCTTTCTGATTTATTAAACTTTTTGTTCTATTTGTGTAGGTTAAGAGATGCTATTTAGTATTTTAGGAGGTTCATGTTAGGAAACAAAAATAGCATTTGGAATAGAATTTGCATATTCTTTAAAAAAACAGGTTGAATGTTTGTTAATTTATTAAGTTGAAATTTGTATTTATTATTAAAAAAACTTTGAACAATGAAAAAGGTAGACAGTACTCTTAGCTCAGTCTTACAAAGGGAAGATGGTACTGCTGGGTTATTATATAGAACAAAGTGTCCATTACCTGATAGACATGAAGAGTGAACAGCACAGATGGACCAGAATCACAAAGGGCAGACATCTGAACTGTACTGAGTGAACCTATTGATCAAGACATGATTGAGATGGATGTGGAATCTGAGCGACTTGTCAGACTGAAACAGGACAAAACAAAACTCAAAGGCAAAGATGATGGTCAGTTCCAAACCTGAAATAATTTATGAGATATTTTGCAGTTTATAAATTGATTAATTAAGCAACATCTTGGCTTTGTTTAAAAAAAGTTCAGGTAGCCTTTGAGATATGGCTTGAAGTTAAACAGTTGGCCGCCATGATGTCAAATGTTACTGCACGCGTGACATTATAGCCACCAGAACAATACATTTTGATGATAATAATAATAATTCTTTACATTTTTATAGTGCTTTTGTCACTACTCAAAGTACTTTAGTGAGTGGGGAGCCACTTCAACCACCACTAATGTGTAGTGTCTACCTAGATGATATGATGGCAGCCATTTTTGTGCCGGTACACACTCCACATACTGTATTAGCTGTTAGGTGGTGAAGTGATGAGAGAGAGATAGCCAATTAGAGATAAGGAATGATTAGGGAGACAGACTGACTAGGCCATGGATGGCAGTTTAGCCTGGACATCATCTCGGCTCTTTATGAAGGATGTCCAGGGATCTTTTATGACCACAGAGCATTAGGACTTCAGTTATACATCTCATCCGAAGGACAACACCATTTCTATGGCATAGTGTCCCTGTTACTATACTGGGACATTGGGATCCACATTCAGACCACAGGGTAAGAGCCACCTATTCGTCTCACCAACCCCTCTTCCAACAGTAACCCAAACTTTTCCTAGATGATCTCCCATCCAAGTACTGGCCAGGCCTGGACCTGCCTAGCTTCAGGTGGATGACCTCTTTTGAAGTGCATGTGGTATGGCTGCTGGTGTCAACAGATAAAACAGTAAAATAAAAATAACACAAATTTGTAATTTTTTTTGAATCCTGACACTCCCCTAATATTTCTTACTTTCTGTAGATTCAAATCCCACAACCAGTAGTGAAGAACTTCCATTAGACTGTTGCACCCGTTGGGTCAATCACTTTGAAAGACAAACAACAACATCATCATCTATTTATATAGCACATTTTCATACAAGAAATATAGCTCAAAGTGCTTTACAAAATGAAATAAAAGGAAGTTAAAACAAGATTAGACAATAATATTATACAGTATGCAACAAAGAAAAAGGTAAGGTCGGCTGGCCAGGAGGACAGGACAAACAAAAACAAAATTAGTTTTTAATCAGTTAAGCTGGAGACAAAAACAAAATCTGCAGGCGTTCCAAGGCCAAAAGACCACTCAGCCCCACTGGGCATTCTACCTAACATAAATGTTTTAAATCAGTCCTCAATGTTTTCAGAAATTGATGATGATGAAGGTCATGTGAACACCTGGGACACCCACTATTCAATCCAAAAGTGCAGGGGGCAGCATGGTACCTTGATCAGATGGTAGTGGCGCAGATCATCACCACAGAAGAACCAGAAAAGACAGCAGAGAGTATTACAGATAAGTATGGAATTGCAGAACCCAGAGGAAAAGGATAATTCAGTGTCTAATAGGGATAAAACTAAAAAAGCCACTTTAAAATAATGGGTTTTTAGCAGTTTTTTTAATTGTTCTACGGTATTAGCCTGGCCAATTCTTAATATTCACTACATAAATATGATTTTTAAAACATGCACTGAAAAATCTGTAATGAAGGCTTTAATTATTAATTCAAATATTAATAAGTAATGCATTGCAATTAAAGTTAAATGCATTTTTTTATGCTAGTGATATTTTTATGAGCAAACCTAATGAAACAGAAATAAGTGTTAACAGTTTCCATAATAATTAATTTTACTCTCTTAAATGGAGACTCTATGATTTTTGTCTTGCTGTTTATACAGCCAGAATATGCTTTTTTCCAAGACTTAACCGGTGCTTAAAATCAATAGTCTGTTAACTATAAAACCTGGGAGCTTGTCCAAGCTGTTTCACAGTGGTTCCAAAAGAATCCAGGGCATGCATGTTCCTCATTAAGGAGCTTTCAAAAAATAAGAAAAAACATTTTGAATTCTTGTTTTACTTTATTTGAGCACTTTTAAAATATTTATTCAAAACAAAAAAAAAAGCGAGATCACAGAAATACACAAAACCCTAAGCATCGTACCCTGAAGCCTTCATCACAAAAGAAATTCAATCTTTGTATGCAAACTTTAGTAATACCCAGTTTCTTAAAGTAGACACTCAATCCTGTGCCCGAGAACTGAGTATTTCAGCCACTTATTGACTAATGTTTTTAGAGATTATCTGCATTGTGCCCGAGACGTCTCTGCCGTGTTTGTGTTTGGACGGCTATTTTGGCCATGCTTCGTCTTAATCGTATTAGACCCCTAATTACTCATAGACGCACCTGTTGTCTGTGTTCTCAGAATGTACTATGCTATAGGGTTCAATTAGCAGAAGGTCACAGGGATTTATTTCTTTAGGTGACTGTTTTAAAAATCAGCTAATATAGTGGGTCCATCACAGAAATGCTCGTTATTACCTCACATATCAAAATGACAAGCAGTGACAGATGCTTTTGGCAGCCTGCTGCTAAGTTGTGTATTTAAGTGACCCTCATTAGCTCGTTAATTGGCACGTGCTAAAGGCACATTGCCAGTCAGGGTTAATTAGTGTTGAAATGAGCTGCAGTGGGCAAACTGCCATTGCAAAGGAAAGTGGAGAAGACAGAAAGCAAGTCAGAGAGAATGTGACTGTGGGCCACAGAGTTTTGGACAGTGAGCATCTGGGCTTGTATATGAAACTTGCTGAAGTGATTGCCAGTAAAGATACTCTAAGAATAATATACAGTAGTTCTTAAATGAAATAGAGGAGAATTTCTCATGCCAGCATTTCTTTTGTTGTGGAACATTGCCAAAAGGTTAACAAACATGTATGTTGGATGCATGTATCCATCCATTTTCAGAACTTGCTTAGTCTCCTGCAGAGTTTTTCTGAGCTGGAGCCTGTGACAACAGCACTGGACACAATGCAGCACTAGCTGTGGATGGGATGCCAGTCTGTCACACTGCATGCGTACACACAGACACCCACTTTGACCAATTAAACGTCACCCATTAGAGTGTTCTTCTTCTTATTTCCCGTTAGGGGTTGCCACACTGGATCATCTTCTTCCATATCTTTCTGACCCATTAGAGTAACCCACATGAAAACTGAAATCAGACAGAGACTTGAACTGAGGTCCCCAGAGACGTACAGGCAGTTACGCAAGTCAGTGCACCACAGTGCTTACATATTGGTTTAGAACATCCTGACACTTTTCTGTCATAGTACTCAAACACAAAGGAACTCCTCAATAGTTTTACTGTCTTTTTTAAAAGTGTAATGGTAGTTGTGATGTGGAAATGAATTTTATTGTGAGCCTCTGAGACAATTTATCATTTGCTGTTTCCCAAAAAAAAAGATATTTCAAGTGAACACTCAAGCACATAAGAGTTGACATTTCTAGATCTTTCTAATGGGTAGGATAAATGTACAAGAAGATCCTAAAAAGCATATGACGCTCAATCCAGGGTTGACTCCAGCCTGAGATGGATTTTTGAGCCTTTGGAAATGAGTGGATGAATGGAGGAATTTGAACAGTTAGGGTATAATTAGTAATCAACCATTATTCAAATTTCCAAAATGATACAAACAATCAGCCAGTAGGAGTTTTTTTGTGTATTTTGTGGGTTCTGCATGGAGTACAGTATTGTATGCAACTCTTCAGTAGTCATTTAGTGGTGCAATCATCAAAAATCTGATTATTACAGGTATACATACTTTATACTGCTTACTATTTTTATATGGAAATGTACTTTTAGAAAAAAAGATTCAAGTTATGGCTTGCAATTGCATCCCACTGAACAAAAGTTCTAAGTGAGCTGAATTAGAGGGTATCAAGTTTTAATATTCTCCATAACCCACAAATGGGACTAACCAGAGTTGCCATGAGCTACAATTGTTAAACTGTTTTATTTCAAGGTGAACTTTATTCTTCTCATATTACTGGCTTTTGAAATGAGTTTAAGAAAAGCACACTGGGCAGTAGCAAGCGGCACTCCTCTTTCAGAGCGAACACAACATGCATTTTAGGCGGACACAATCAGAAACGGGGTTTAATGCTGTAGAGCAGGGTTCTCAAACTCTGGTCCTGGAGGGCCGCAGTGGCTGTAGGTTTTCATTCTAACCCTTTTCTTAATGAGTGACCTGTTTTTGCTGCTAATAAAATTAATCCAAAAGAGGTTAAATTGACTTGTTTTTTTTTTTAAATTGTTTCCATGAATATCTTCATTGTTCATCTGAATTTCTCCATTTCTTTCCTTAAACGGCACGCAAACAGAAATGAAATGAGAAGTCCGTGAGCCAAAAAAAAGGACAGCTAAGTCAGGGCCTCAAATTCCAAACAATTTCATTCCAACCAATTGCTTATTAGGTGCCGAGTATTGTCATTAATTAAAGCCATTCTTCAATTCCAAGGCTTGTTGCTGCTCCCATTGTGCAATAGCATACATTTCCAAAATTGTTGATTTTCTCTTTTCTAAGAGCACTGTTAAAATGTTTTGGGGACCTGAGCAGATCAACATTCCTGAGTCCTTCATCTTTCTTTATTTTCAGATATTGTATAATGGACACAGTTTGCTGGTCATGGTTTGGTTCATTTTTGTATCTCATCATTGTTTGGCTGTTAATTAAGGAAAAAGAAACAATTAAAGGGGTCTGAGTCTTAAATCGCAAGTCAATTAAAATTAATTCAAAAGAAGTTAGTTAGCAGCAAAAACAGGTCACTAATTAAGAAAAAAGTTAGAATGAAAGCCTGCAGCCACTGCAGTCCTCCAGGACTGGAGTTTGAGACCACTGCTGTAGAGCGAGTAATTCAGTTGCAGCTATTGGCGTGACCGAGGTGGGCAGTGAAGTTGGTGGAGTTTGAAAACTATCCAGTGGCAGTTTTTAGCAAATTAAAACCCTGGCAAGAAGCCTAGGTGGAAAAGCAATATGTTCATATAATGATTTCCATAATATCTTCAGTTAATTAAAATCATCACAGAGAAAAAAGATGTTAAATGAAAACATGTTATTTTGAATAGTATTTTTTCAGTGCTGCTTTGTGGTGGCTGCTTTTTTAAAGCTCTGGTTTACACAAAACCTGCTCCAAATCAGCAATGACCTCCCTACTTCACCCAGGCAGTCCATTAACATCAAGATTGCTTGCGGGTTGCTTGCCTTCAGAATTTTTCATATTGATTCATTTATTTCTGTTCTGAATTACAGATACATTAGAAAATCTGCTCTTAATGTGTACACTTCTCTATGGTTTAGCTTTTACGGATGTCTGCATAAGTGACTTAAGGTTTGTCCTTAATTCCTAACATGGCTTGTTGTGGCGTATGATCTTTACTGGCCACATATTCACCTTCTCACCACAGATACACACACAAGCAAACCAACCTGCTGAGCTAACAAAGAACCTGTACAGTCCAGGAAGCTGGCATCACCGTGACCTAAAGCAACAAAGTAAGAGGCTTTCACAATAAACACTGTTACACTCTTCCCTGCCCAAACCTGTTGGTCTTAGAGAAGGACAGTTCAGCTGCTGAAGGCCTGTGCGCTGGAGCTGGGGAGTCCTCTACAGCGCATCTTCAACCTGAGCCTAGAACAGGGGAGAGCCCCGAGGCTATGGAAAACATCTTGCATCACCCCAGTCCCAAAGGTATCACATCCTAGTGAGCTGAATGACTTCCAACCTGTCGCTGTGATGTCACATGTGATGAAGACCATGGAGTGGCTGCTGCTTCACCACCTGAGGCCACGCCTTTGACCCTCTGCAGTTTGCATACCAGGAGAAGGTGGAAGCGGAGGATGCCATCATCTATATGCTACACCGATCCCTCTCCCACTTGAACAGAGGCTGTGGTGCTGTAAGAATTATGTTTCTGGACTTCTCTAGCACCTTCAACACCATCCAACCTCTGCTCCTTAGGGACAAGCTGACAGAGATGGGAATAGATTCATACCTGGTGGCATGGATCGTGGACTATCTTACAGACAGACCTCAGTATGTGCGTCTCAGGAACGGTAGGTCTGACTTTGTGGTCAGCAACACAGGAGCCACAGGGGACTGTGTTTTCTCCAGTCCTGTTCAGCCTATATACATCGGACTTCCAATACAACTCAGAGTCCTGCCACATGCA
The DNA here is from genome assembly GCA_026402145.1 of Polypterus bichir lapradei. Taxonomy (NCBI): domain Eukaryota; kingdom Metazoa; phylum Chordata; class Cladistia; order Polypteriformes; family Polypteridae; genus Polypterus; species Polypterus bichir. The sequence goes on along the minus strand of JANRMT010062813.1, from coordinate 75,177,407 downwards.
AAAGTTCACTGATGACACTGCTATCGTGGGCTGCATCAAGAGTGGGCAGGAGGAGGAGTAAAGGAACTTAATCAAGGACTTTGTTAAATGATGCAACTCAAACCACTTACACCTGAACACCAGCAAAACCAAGGAGCTGGTGGTGGATTTTAGGAGGCCCAGGCCCCTCCTGGACCCCGTGATCATCAGAGGTGACTGTGTGCAGAGGGTGTTGACCTATAAATACCTGGGAGTGCAGCTGGATGATAATTTGGACTGGACTACCAATACTGATGCTCTGTGCAAGAAAGGACAGAGCCGACTATACTTCCTTAGAAAATTGGCATCCTTCAACATCTGCAATAAGATGCTGCAGATGTTCTATCAGACGGTTGTGATGAGTGCCCTCTTCTACATGGTGGTGTGGCTGGGGAGGCAGCATAAAGAAGAAGGACGCCTCACGCCTGGACAAACTGGTGAGGAAGGTAGTCTCTATTGTAGGCATGGAGCTTGACAGTTTGACATCCGTGGTGGAGCGATGGGCACTGAGCAGGCTCCTGTCAATCATGGAGAATCCACTGAACAATATCATCTCCAGACAGAGCAGCAGCTTCAATGACAGACTGAGGAGATCGTTCCTCCTCCACAATATGCGACTCTTCAATTCCACCCGGGTTGGGGGTAAACATTAACATTATACAGTTATTGTCTGTTATACCTTTTGTCTCCATTTTTATCACTCTTAATTTAATATTGTTTTTTATCAGTATGCTGCTGCTGGAGTATGTGATTTTCCCCTTGGGATTAATAAAGTATCTATCTATCTATCTATCTATCTATCTATCTATCTATCTATCTAT
>JANRMT010062813.1:75149477-75176558 GCA_026402145.1 Polypterus bichir lapradei | reverse complement strand
TATCTATCTATCTATCTATCTATCTATCTATCTATCTATCTATCTATCTATCTATCTATCTATCTATCTATCTATCTATCTTGTTCTACCAATATGGCTGTGATAGTGTTCTCCTTTAGCACTCCTCGTGCGATTGAACTCTAGCTGTTGAGTTCACTGCTGCAATATTAAAATCATCCTGACCGACAGAGCTAAAGAACTTCTGTAGCCTGAGGGGCAGTGAATCACTATGGTGTGGGAGACATTCCCATAACTGCCCACTTACAAGCTCACACGTCAAATAATGCCACAATATGTAATAAGCATGCAATATTTTTGGTTAATAATTTAGCAAAAAATGTATAAGGCTTCTTCAAAACGTCTCCACACTTTTTGTTTCACAGCCATATGTGTGACGTAACTTGATGAAAATTTTTAACGCTGTAAGTCTTAGGCTGGTGGTTCATGTCTTGATGCTTTTGACCTACAGTAGTTGTCAGGGTGTAGGTTACTAATGTGTTTTGAACATAACTGCACCACTATCAGTTTACACTAAAGGATTCCAGAAACGTATTGTGCACCCTTTGTAAGCAAACACTCATAAAGAAGCTCAAGGTCAACCCCATCTGGGGGTAATGAGTGGACAGAGATGTTCAAAAATAACTGGAGAAGTGTGGTGGACGTAGAATGCTTGTGACATCAAAACGCAACGCTAACAGGAAATATAAAGTAACTAGGGCTGTCATTCTCAGCAAAGTTGTTCATTTGAAAATGATAAAGATGCGAAAAAAGCAGAGCGCTCCTGGCTTCCCATGTGAAACTGCTGGAATAAGTCAGAAATCATGCATTTGTAATGGCTCTAACATAAAAGAAAGAGAAAGGGCAGCAACATTTTAAAGAACTCTCATATTGTTAACATGGGCAGGTTTGCAAAATCTGAATTGCTGAAATACTGGAAATGGAGCAATGGTAACATAAAAGAGAGCTGAGGTCATACTGTAGGATATACTGTAAGTCTAAACTTGTTCATAGAAGAAAAATTGTGCTTAATTCTTTTGATAAATGTCAAAACACCATACTCTTGCTGTCGCTGAGGTGATTTAGCCGTGTATCACTGTGGTTAGTGACAACACATCGCCTCTACTATCATTCTAGCTGTTCCACTTTTCAGACTTGCCAGACACAGTACAAACATCTTATGAGGTCAATTTGACTGAACAGAGTTTATGAAGATTTAATGTGAACATACAGTGGATTCAGAAAGTATTCAGATTCCTTCTCTTTTTCAATTTTGTTATGCTGCAGCCATGTGTTAAAATTGTTTAAATTAATTTTTTTTCCTGACATTAAGCAACACTCAGTACCCCAGCATGACAAAGTGAAACCCGGATTTCAGACATTTTTCCATGTTTATTAAAAATAAAAAAATGAAATATCACGTTGTCACAAGTATGCAGACACTTAGTACTTAGTTGAAGCCCCTTTGGCAGCAATTACAGCCTGTAGTTTCCTTGGGTCTGACACATAAAGGTTTGCATGCCAGGATTTGGGAATTTTCTGCCATTTTTCTCTGCCAGGTTGGATGGAGACCATCAGTGAATGACTATTTTCTATCCAGAGATATTTGACTTGGTTCAGTTCTGGGCACTGGCTGGGCAGCTCAAGGATATTCTCAAAGTTGTCCCTAAGCCACTCTCATGTTGACTTTGCGTTGAGCAAAGGCTCATTATCCTGTTGAAAGGTTAACCTTCACTCCAGTCTGAGATTAGAGCATTCTGGAGTAAGTTTTTATTAAGGATATCTCTCTACTTTGATCCATTTTTCATTTGTCTCAACCCTATCTAGTCTGCCAGTCCTTGCCATGAAAAACAATCCAACAGCACAATGCTGCCACCCCAATATTTCATTTTTGGAATGGTATTACATACAGTAGGTGGTGACTGGTCCCTTGTGTCTTCCATACATGACACTAATCTTGTTTCATTACACCAGAGAATCTTGTTTCTTATAATAAAGAGAATCCCGTTGGTCCCTTTTTTGCAAACTCCAATCGAGCTTCCATGTGTTTTTTACTGAGGAGAGGATTCTGTCTAGCCACTCTGTTACAAAACCCAGATTGGTGGAATGTTGCGGTAAAAGTTGCCCTTCTTGACGTTTCTCTCATTGTCACACAGGTTTTGTAGTAACCTCACCCAGAATAATCATCAAGTTCCTAATCACATCTTTTACCGTAGTCTTACTCCCTTAATAGCTCAATTTGGACATGTAACCAGCTCTAGGTAGAAGTGTGGTTGTTTTAGACCTCTACCATTTAAGAATTATGAAGGCCACTGTTATCTAGGGAAACTTCAATCCTACAGGAATTTTTGTAGCCTTACACAGATCTGTTCCTTGGCACAATCCTGTCTCTGAACTCTACAGGCAAATCCTTCGACTTCATGGCTTGGTTTTGGCTCTGACATGCATTGTGGGCAACTGTGGGCAGTGTTGTGCATGAACTAGTTCAAAAGAGTGTGTTCATTGAACAAGCTCATTTTTCTAAGAACAGTGAACTTAACATAACATACTTGCAAGTGAAGAACTTGAACATGAGCTAGTTCAGTTTTATTTGACATTCTGGATCTGGTTTTGGTCCAGATTAAACCCTGTAATGTAGAGGTGGAGCCGAATCTGAATACGGTATTCGAATAAGCACAAATAGTGGATTTTTACGAATATTTATTTCATACAAATTTTTTGCCATTTATTTGTATTTGGAAAAAATAACGTAAAATCAAATAGGTACTGTCTGCTCTGCCTGCTTGTGCTTAAGCTGCACCCCCACTGACATGAGCGTGCGGTGAAGCTCCGCTTTCACTTTTAGGAAATGGTTGTACTCGTGAGGCCACTTTATATTTTTCCCCATTGGACATGCAATATGTGATGCAAATTTTGACCGGCAGTGTAATAGGTTAGTTCACCTACATACTGGTTCCGCAGTCACCACTTGTGTCACACGGTTGAAAATAGAGGGGTAATTTATATGTATACTCGCATCTATTTCATTTCTTTTTTGACCGGAAGGATATTAGCATATATGGTTATACGTGTTTGTTGCTGGGTATGACTCAATAAAGTGTATTTAAATAAAAAAAGTTTTCATAATTACAGTACTGTATTTTATTCAAGAACACTGTAATTGCCTAATATAAGGCATGCAAAATTGAAAAAAGTAAAGTCATGGGTCATATATTCTCACTCCTTAAAAAATACAAAATGAACTGAACAAAATTGAAATGGTGAACTATGAATGTGAATTTATTCATTTTAATCTGGGTGACCTGAACTTTGAGCTAGTTCTTGTGAGGTGTGAACTTGCACAACACTGTCTGTGGAAACGTGTATGGAGAGGTGTGTACCTTTCCTAATCATGTCTAATCAATTGAACTGACCACAGGTGGACTCCAAACAAAGTGTAAAAACATCTCAATGATCAGTTATAGAATGGGATGCACCCGAGTAACATTTCAGGGGTCATATCAAAGGGTACATGTGTCGAGGTGATATTTCAGTTTTTATATTTAATAATTTTGCAAATCATTCTAAAATCATGTTTTCACTTGTCATTATTGGGTATTGAGTGTTGCTTGATGTAGGAAAAATGCTTTTAAATGGTTTTAGCAAAAGACTGCTATGTAACAAAATTACAAAAACTGAATACTTTCTGAATTCACTGTATATTAAAAGCCAACATTGCATTTGTAGAGGATAGATAGATAGATAGATAGATAGATAGATAGATAGATAGATAGATAGATAGATAGATAGATCTGGCCACCACAGAGTTATAGAAGATGTGAAGGATGTCACTTCCCACATTAAAAAACACAGTCTCCTAAAGAAAAAGAGCCTGCTCTACTCTTTTTTATACAGTTCCTTTGTATTCCAAGACCAGTCCAACCTGTCATTAATGTGAACCCCCCCGGTACTTGTAGGAGTGGAAAACCTTTACATCCACTCCATGAATATTAAGCCGACACAGAGGCTCTTTGATGTGGTGAAAGTCAATAACCATTTCCCTGGTTTTGTTGATGTTAAGCTGCTGACAATTTTCTTTGCACAAAGAAATCAACTTTTCCACCTGATTCCTCTACTCTGTTTCATCCTCTTTATCCATACACCCCATAAGTGCAGAATCATCTAAGAATTTCTGCAAGTGATATGACCTGGTGTTATAATTATAATCTGAGGTGCACAGAGTAAATGGAAAAGGAAACAGGACTGTTCCTTGTGGTGCTCCAGTGTTGCTCGCATCTGTATTAGAAAAACAGTCTTCGAGTCTCACAAATTGTGATCTGCCCAACAGCTAGTCAATTATCCAGGACATCACAGGCTTATTCACCTGCATATCTCTGAGTTTACCCCTTTATAGGGATGGCTGGATGGATGATAATCCTCACAATGCTGCCAGCTTTGCTCAGGGAAAAATAACAGTTGTGGATCAGATAGATAACTTCATTCACCACTCCAATCTTTTTCCAATAGGCAAACTGCAGTGAGTCCAGATGGTCTACCACAAGGGGACCAGGACGAGTCTCTCAAAGGTCTTCATGATGTGAGACGCAAGTGCCACTAATCTGTGCTCATTAGGTAAAAAAGCGCCTGCCTTCTTGGAACAGGAACAATGCAGGATATTTTCCACAGCAGCAGCCCTTTCTGAAGCCTTAGGGACAGACTGAACAGGTTACAGAAGACACCACAAAATTGTTCAACAACAGGCCTTAAGAAGTCAAGGACTTCATCTGGTCCCGTAAGGTTTTCCTGTGTGTAGCTTCTTCAGTTGTCTCCTTGGTCTTCAGTTATAGACAGTCCACACTGATGGTAGCAGGTAGGCTTGTCCCTGGCCATTCCAGTTGACACATTAATGAGCTGTTGATTAGTATGGATGGTGAGGGGAGACTGATTATTGGAAGAAGGTGACAGAGAGAGGGAAAATCTATTAACAAGTTGGTTAAGTGCGTTACCTTTGTCCCCATCACCTTCTAGCACACGCATCCAGGATTGCTTGAATCCAGTAATTATACCTAGTCCATTCCAGACATCATTCATATTATTCTGAGAGAGTTGGTTTTCTCTTTTAGCTTCATAAGATTCCTTTCCTCCACTCAGCTTTTTCTTTAGCACTTGCTATATGTCCTTTAGTAAATGCTGTAAGATGACTACTTATCCTAGCAAACATAAGATTACTGACAATTGGGAGCACTTTGAGCATGGGGAAAGTGCTATATATAAATACAATTTATTATTATTATTATTATTATTATTATTAAATGCATTTCTTTAAAAATCATCAGTTTTTGCTAAAGTATTGGAGACTCATAAAACTGTGAATGAGTACTACAATACTGTAAATCAGTAGTTTCTAATCAGATTCTAATCAACAGGTCCTGGCTTTCAGTTAGAGAAAAGTTTTTTGTTCATTCTTCTTTTTATGATGAGAATGAGTTGTGATGAGCCAGACAAGCAACAGAACATTTCTTAGACGTTCCACTGTGACTCTCCCTCAATCCAGTTTCAGTGTCTTCTCTTTCAATTACAGTGCTAGGAGTGCTAGAGCCCATCCTGCTAAGGCAGAATCCAAATGTAGGCAGAATATGAGACTATCAGAGAACTTAGTCGCAAAGGGGAGATGTTTAAATATATACATTCATATGAAAAAGTTTGGGAACCCCTCTTAATTCTTTTCTTTTTGTTTATCATTGGCTGAGCTTTCAAAGTAGCAACTTCCTTTTAATATATGACATGCCTTATGGAAACAGTAGTATTTCAGCAGTGACATTAAGTTTATTAGATTAATAGAAAATATGCAATATGCATCATAAGAAAATTAGACAGGTGTATAAATGTGGGCACCCCAACAGAGATATTACATCAGTACTTAATTGAGCCTCCTTTTGCAAATATAACAGCCTCTAAACACCTCCTATAGCCTTTGATGAGTGTCTGGATTCTGGATGGAGGTATTTTTGACCATTCTTCCATACAAAATCTTTCCAGTTCAGTTAAACTTGATGGCTGCCAAGCATAGGCAGCCTGCTTCAAATCATCCCATAGATTTTCGATGATATTCAAGTCAGGGAACTGTGATGGCCATTGCAGAACATTGTACTTCTCTCTGCATGAATGCCTTTGTAGATTTCAAACTGTTTTGGGTCATTGTCTTGTTGGAATATCCAACCCCTGCGTAACTTCAACTTTGTGACTGATGCATGAACATTATCCTGAAGAATTTGTTGATGTTGGGTTGAATTCATCCGAGACTCGACTTTAACAAGGCCCCCAGTCCCTGAACTAGCCAGACAGCCCCACAGCATGATGGAACCTCCACCAAATTTGACAGCAGATAGCAGGTGTTTTTCTTGGAATGCGGTGTTCTTCTTACGCCATGCAAAGCTCTTTTTGTTATGACCAAATAACTCAATTTTTGTCTCATCAGTCCAAAACACTTTGTTCCAAAATGAATCTGGCCTGCCTAAATGAGCACTTGCATACAACAAGCGACTCTGTTTGTGGCATGAGTGAAGAAAGGGCTTCTTTCTCATCACCCTGCCATACAGATGTTCTTTGTGCAAATTGCGCTGAATTGTAGAACAATGTACAGATACATCATCTGCAGCAAGATGTTCTTGCAGGTCTTTGGAGGTGATCTGTGGGTTGTCTGTAACCATTCTCACAATCCTGCGCACATGCCGCTCCTGTATTTTTCTTGGCCTGCCAGACCTGGGTTTAACAGCAACTGTGCTTGTGGCCTTTCATTTCCTGATTATATTCCTTACAGTTGAAACTGACAGTTTAAACCTCTGAGATAGCTTTTTGTAGCCTTCCCCTAAACCATGATACTGAACAATCTTTATTTTCAGATCTTTTGAGAGTTGCTTTGAGGATCCCATGCTGTCACTCTTCAGAGGAGAGTCAAAGGGAAGCATAACTTGCAATTGACCACCTTAAATACCTTTCCTCATGATTGGACACACCTTTCTATGAAGTTCAAGGCTTAACGAGCTAATCCAACCAATTTGGTGTTGCAAGTAATCAGTATTGAGCAGTTACATGCATTCAAATCAGCAAAATTACAAGGGTACCCAAATTTTTGCACAACCAGTTTTTCACATTTGATTTCATTTCATACAACTAAATACTGCTTCACTAAAAATCTTTCTTCGGGAAACACCCCAGTACTCAGATGTTCCCATGAAATGAAAGACATACCACTGTTATCTTTTTTGTTGAAAGCAGAGTAAATTATTATGCAGGCTGAGAGGGGTTCCCAAACTTTTTCATATGTTCATTTGTATTGCAGTCTTAAAATGTGAACAAACATTTAAACAATATGATCAATTAAAGCTGCACATGTAGAATGCCATCTGCTTGCTGCCCACCTAGAAAAAGTTTTGGGCCGGGGACTTGGGGGGGTGGGGGGGAAATTTGTTCTTTTTCCTCTCAGCCAAAATGTGTGTGGGTGTCTGCAGATTCTGAGTATGATGCAGAAACAATATTAATTATAAAGATGTGCCAGCAGGGCATCATGGACAATGGAGTTTTTATGCACTGCCCTGCTGGATGCCATGGGGGCCACGAGAGGGAGCTGCAGGGAGGACCGAAGAGTTCTTTGTACCTTATGACCCGGAAGTTCGTCATAGGAAGAGCGACGGGCTTCCGGGTTGAAAAGAAGGGGACTATTTACCTTGACCCGGAAGGAATAAGGACTTCTGGACTGTTGGGCAGGAGCACCTCCGGGTCAGGGAGTATAAAAGGATCATGGGAACTCCCAGACAATGAGCTGAGCTGGGTGGAAGGGTGGCAACTCGTCTGGGAGCTGGAGGATTGGTTTATTGTGTTTATTATATGAGTATTGTGGTGGAGAGTGTGCTTTGTGCACTTTATTATTATAATAAATATCACTATTGGACTTTTACCTGGTGTCTGACGTGTAGTCTGAGGGTACAAGGGTGCGAGCGAACCCTAATCTGTCACAGCATTTATATAGCATAACATTCTCAAACCCACAAGAAGGGTCTAACTGCAGCCTGGAATACCCAAGCCAGCCTGGTAATGCCCACAACGTCAGTCACAAAATGCCCTTTGAGTCAGATAACCCTCATAAACCCTAATCTTAACCAAAGTGTAGTGGGGACCTATAGTTAACTGTAGTCTAATGCAATGGGTATTTCATGACTCAAGTTGAGGGCATTTTGTGATGTTGGGGCATTACATGACTGACCTCATAGGTACTGCAATTACACTCTGCTGAAACCCACTAAATCCCATTCAGCATCATGCGAGCTAAAGTCTATCCCAACAGCACTAGGTACAAGACAGGAACCAACACTGGATGGGCTGGAGTCCATTGCAGGGCCCACTAAAGCACACATTTACATTTTATTTTTATTTATTAATAACCTATCCTGCAGGTTTTTGGTGATATGGAATCAAACTAAAGAATCTGGAGAAAAATCAACAAGGACACTTCATGAATGTGTCACATCCACATGGATAATGACTGGGTGCAGGTTTGAAACTCAGGACACTGGATTTGTAAAGTGGCTGCAGCCCCACGTAAACATTCTTACGTTCAATATATGATAAAACAATGGTACTTTATGCAAAACTATGATTGCTCGACTGTAAATCATAGGCAAGGTAAGGTATATAATCAGAAAAACCCACACAGAAACAGGACAAAAGTGCCAGCTCCACACATACAGCCTATGGATGCAAGATTTGAACCCAGGATGGTTCATCAATGAAGGAGTCTTACTTTTACACCATCATGACACCCACAGCATAACTAAATAATGTGAAGTCATCAACAACACAACAATAAAAAGGGTAACAGCTCTACTAGGATTTTGGTGATCTGACACACTTTTATTTATACAGTAATTCTTATTTTTGTGTTACTTTTGGCATATTGATATCATGAAATAAATGACATGTCTAGGAAAAGGAAGAATGAATTCACCCAAAAATGAAATCATCTCAGCACCAACTGTAAAACTGAACCTGTTAGATATGCTTTCATTGCCAAAGCCGAGTGGTTTAATTATTAAGAAGTAGAAGAGAACAGTAGAAAACGGTGCAGGGAGGTAAAGGCATATAAACATAAAAAGTTGGAAGTCATTTCTTTACAAAAGAAAAAGCACATTTTTCTTAATAATATTTTAGGGAAGTTTTTCCCTTTTCCACACATTGGAAATTAATATGGAATTTTTTAGCGATGAAGCAAAAAAAACAATAAAGCAAGGGATGTAGTCAGGGCATGTCAGTGAGTTCCAACTGATGCAATTTTAAAAAATGAGCCTCTGTTAGAAGAAAGGGGAAATTGTACTTTATCATTTGTGCATTGTTTTTCGGAGAACACTAAAGTCAAAGCTAAACACTAATGACCTTTGTGTCTGACTATTGCCAGTGTTTTGTCTCCAAAAGGCACCACTTACCTCAGGCTGGCATGCTGGTGCTCTTACGTATTGCTGGAGCCTGGCATGACTCAGTGAGGTGTGATGTTTTATTCATCGAAGTCCATTCTAAAGAGTCGGGAGGGGGACAACTTCAGAAAGGTTCAAATAATAAATAACAAGTATTTTTTTTTTCCTTTGCTGTTTTTTAGTTTTGTCCCTGGTGGATGTATGAGAAGATTCATTAACAAGGTGTTAGTCAATGCTGGTTACAACGAATGTGCATCAGCTTTATTTTAGCAGCATTTGACCTTCGTCAGCATATACAGATGGGTACAACTGAATTTAATTAGAAAAGTACTTTATTTACAACATTATATGTTTGTAGGAATAACATACAGGAGTAACATATGCAAAAATCAGTAGGAATACTAGATTTCTGAAACCCCTGATATCTTGATAAGGTAGCAAGTGGAAAGTCTTTCCTGACATCCTTCATTTCTTTGGTTTCCTGATAATTAATTACAGCAAGTAATAAAGTAAATATAAAACCCTGGACAAGCACCTTGGGAACCTGTAAGGAAACAGACATTTACGTAAATCTTCAACAAGAGCAGATTTCTTTTTTTCTGGAAGAATATCATCTTTGATCTTTTTCAGTGTCTCATTTTAATTTACTGCTGGGATACAAAACACACAATTGACACTTGTGTTGAGCAGATGTGTTGTCTTTCTTCCAGATATTTCCCTGAAATGAATACTCTCACTGCCAACCTCAGATGGAATTGTCTTATTGAAAAAAAAAATACAAATTTGCTTTTGTAATATGTCTTATGAAACAATATTGATTCACTTATCCTGATTGGTGTTCTACAATCCAGGGTTCTACAATGAATAGCTTTGTTAAGAAACAGAAATAAAAACAAAACAAAAAGACTATATAGTATATCGATAGATACATCGGTCAGCCACAACATTAAAACCATCGGCCTAGTATTGTGTATGTTCCTGCATTGCTGCCAGAACAGCTCTGATCTGTTGAGGCAGGGACTGCACAAGACCTCTGAGGGTGTCCTGGTGTATCAGGCGCCAAGACGTTAGCAGCACATCCTTTAAGTCCTGTAAGTTGACTTACAGGCATCCATAGATTAGACTTTTTTTTATAGCACATCCCACTGATGCTGATCGTATTAAGATCTGGGGAATTTGGGGGCCAATTCAGCACCCTGAATACTTTGCCATGTTCTTCAAGCAGTTCCTCAACAACTTTTGGAGTGTGGCAGGGTGCATTACCCAGCTGAAAATGAACACTGCCATCAGGGAATACCACTTCCATGAATGGGTGAATGTGATGTGAAAAAAAATCTTTAGGTAGGTGGTACATGTCAAAGTAGCATCCACAAGGTTTCCCAGCATGACATTGCCCAGAGTATCACACTGCCTCCACCGGCTTGCCTTCTTCCCATATTGCATGCTGCTGCCATCTCTTCCCCAGGCAAATGAGTCACATGCACCCAGCCATTCACATGATCTTAAAGAAAATGAGATTCCTTAGACCAGGCCACATTTCTTTCATTGCATTAAGTATTTAGCTAATATTGGTTGTGCTTACTAATAAAGTGGTAATCTGTGAATACTACACACTACATAATGCTTTGAATGTGTGCTGCTAAAATCTTTTTTAGAACATAATAAAAAAGATTTTATACATATACAGTATATATATATATATATATATATATATATATATATATACATACACATACGAGGTGAGACACAAAAATAACCGGACTGGTAAAAAAAAAAAAATGTATTGATGAATTACAGCATTCTCAACATTGTCACCTTCTATATACTCCCCCTCCCGATCTCTACACTGCGCTATACGTATCTTTCATTGATTGAAACAGTGCTGGAAGTCTTCTTGCTTGAGGCTCTTCAACAGGCTTACCGTTTTTGTCTTCACTTCATCCATTGAAGAAAAATGTGTTCCCTTCAGGTCACCTTTGATTTTCGGGGACAAGTAAAAATCACAGGGAGCTAAATCGGGCAAATAGGGAGGATGATCGAGGACAGGAATGTCTTTGTCAGTCAAAAACTGCTTTATGGAAAAAGAGAAAACTGCGCAATTTTGGTATTAGTGAAACGACAAGAAGAAAGTGCAAAAGTGTGAGACGCACGAGGAGGAGTAAAGGCGTACGAGGCACGATAAGAGAGTCACCCTCAAATACGACAAGGATAAAACCGGACATGTCATGAGAAAGGTGCCTCAAAAGCAGGCTTTATGGGAATACACTTGAGAGACAGAGTGCTGGTTAAGAGACGTTCACACACACAAATACAGAGGAAAAGCGTTGAAGGTATATGTAGGTTAAGAGATAACACATATTTTTTAATTATTCTCGTACCTTTGACAGGTACTGTGGCTAGCAATTGAAAAAGAAAATAGCAGTACCTTGCAAGCTGAATGCGGGTGCATAAAGCGTGTGAAGTAGAAAGCGATTTACGTGCCACCTTTCTTTGCGCTTGTTATATATCAAAATGTAATTCAAACGGCTGAAATCAGAATGTGCTGGTCAACAAAACGTTTACCATATGGACAGAAAAATCATGAGTGAGTAACGTTTCAGTTTATTTCTCAGGTGACTGCTTTTTGTTGACAGCAATTCACCTGCCACTTCACACAGGAGAAATCATTTTTACTTTCTCATATACAAAGTATAGTAATCATGAAAAAATTCAACTTCAATATTTTGATGAATCTTGATGTTATAGACCTTCCAGAGTCCTAAAATACAGTTTTTTGGAATTGTGTTTACGCGCAAGTGTGTGTGTAAACACATTAACTTAAAAACGCAACTAGATAGAGGGATGAAATTTGGCATGTGGTTGTTACACCACAATTGTAGATCTGTATTAACTTTTGGGCCAAATCCATTACCCGGAAGTGGTACTTTACCTGAACACATACTCAATTTTTTTTTTTAATTCATGCAGCCGCAGAATACGATTTATTCAACTTTATAATAATTGTTCAATGTACTATTAATTTGTTTTGTTGTTGATGGTTCCTTAATGAACATAATATAAAAATATCATTGTCTTTCTGTTTATACCTCAAATATACATCCCCATATCTGAGTATACAAGAAAATCTAGGGGATACCACTCCTGGTTTTTGAAAATAAAACGGCACTGATCAAGAGACTGACTAGGTCATCATACAAGATCAGCATATTGTTGCTGACCAATCACTTTTGCTTTAAAAACATCGTTTAACAATGAAGCTATACAAACAAAGGTAGGTAGGCGAAGAGAGTCTGCCAAGTGATGAAAAACTAAACATACTAGTGGGTTTTTGTATGTATTATATATTTATTAATTTGTCTTTTTTAGTTCATATTCACATCTCAAAATACCTGATACTCTACCTAACCTTGACACTACATGCTTGTTTTGTTTCCCTCAATACAGCTAGGTGGGGTCTGCACACTGATTCAAGTCTAAGAGCCTTATTCTTCCTAAGCCCCCGTGATTTTCATGAGAAAATATTTTAAAAATTATAAAATTGTGTAAAATTGTTCATATTCAGTATATAGTTTTGATTATGCTTGTTTTTATCAGACGAATACAAAACCAGATAGTAAACCATGTAGTGTAGTAAGCTTCCACTAACACTAAACTCATATCTAAATCTCTTAAGTGTACAGTTCTGTCTGATTGTGACACAAAACTAAACTCCGTAGGAGCTCCATGCCATAGTTACTAAAACTAAAACTGAAACTAATAGATATAAAAATAAAATAGAAATGTCTTTGTGAAGTAAAAACGAAACTAAAACTAAAAATACACGATGAAGGAAAACTAAAACTAAACTAAATTTCCAAATAAGGTCAGAAAAAATCTAGAAATAAAAACTAATAGAAAAAGGCAAAACTATAATAACATTGGTGCCTGCCATTTTTTAATTCTGATCAATGGAACCTCTCTTGGGTGGTTTGCCACTTATTTAAAGTGAATACGCTTATCTGTGAAAAAGAGCAGAATTGTCCATGACTACAAATGAATATTAATTCTTGACAGAAATCTTTAATATAAAGCAGCATTATAAGCACCAGTAGATGCTTAGTCACCATTTGTATATCTCTGAGATGTGGTGTTGTAATGGACAATATTAGCTTTAAATATGTGGACAACTGAAGTGGATAACCCCTTCCTGGTCAGTGTCTGGGTGGTGTTTGCATGTTCTCCTTGTATCTCTTTTGGTGTTCTCTGGGTATCTTAGCTTTCCTCTAATAGTCAATTTTGCATGGCCACGCTAAATTGGCCTTGTATCAATGTGTCTACCCTTCAGTGGACTTGCACTGTTTTGGTTCTTAGCTTGTGCTGTTGCTGGTCAGGAAAATGTCTACTTCCTTTAATTTGAATTGGCATAAATGATTATATATAGCAATATTCTGCTATATATATTTAATAAACTAATCATATTAAAACATGGAACTGGACAAAACTGAGTGGCTGATATAAAGTGTGTGTATTTTCTGTAGAAAGTACAACTTCCAGTTTCAAAGAAAACTGTTTGCAAACAATTTAAAAATCCCACAAAAGATAACATATTTAAACCTGCCTGAATGCAATATGTAACGTTTTTAAACTTTGGATTGTGTGAGGATAGTAATTATTTATTTTTTCAACTGTCTGCATTTCCCACCACCTACTCAGTTAAGAAAAAAAACAACAATAAAGTCTGATTCATAGACTGTTTAACACAGATGTTGGAATATAATAAAATATGTGACTTGGCTAAGGATAAAAAGAGTAGTCACAGTCACAGTGAGGCATTATAAAGGCATATTGCTGTTGGTATAAAGGTGCCCCAATAGCAGTTCTTGTAGACATCTTTAATTCTGTTGAGTGCCATCCGCTGGTAGCATTATGGAAGTCGACTAGAGAATCAAATGGTTTTTGCACTTTTGATATCTCAAGGTATAAAGGAAGAGAAACCAATAACAGATTATTTTTTTAGGATTTTTTCCCTGTGTTTGGCTTGATGAAGTGACCACAAACAGAAAGATTAAATGAAAAAGAAGTCAGTAAGCACAATAAAGCAAGATAAAGATATAATATACCATTTGATCCTTCAATCTTCCATTTCTTCTTTTTACTTTATTTAAGATAACATATACAGAAACACACAATGCAGTCAAAGAAGGAAGCACTCATGTAAGCAAAACAGAAATATATTCTTTGTGTTCCACAAAAAAAGATAAGATCAAAATAAACAGAAAACACCCATCCAGGTTCACCTACTGACATAAGAGAGCTGTATGACAAAATATTCCAGATGTGATTGTTCATATAAATTAAAGCAGCAAATGTCAAGCATAAGCCTGGCAAGCTTTTTTTTATATCTTAACATTGAGTTATGTTTGCCAAATTCTGAAAACAAATCTTGAAGCACACCTACTGTTTGGAGTTTGATTGTTTGCAAGATTGGACTCCAGTTTGCTCCCAGCATTCAGTCAAATACGTGCAGTTTGCTGTATACTGCCTGCCAAATGTAAAAGTGTGACCTTTCCCTGTGCTTGGTGAATTAGTGCTAGTGCGTGACAAGTCCTGGAATTTTCTGTTAAGTCCCAGCTTGGACACTGTCACCATTGAGTCAGTGTGAGTTTTCTCCAGGTACTCAGAATTCCAGACAAATGAATGTTAGATTGTGTACAGATGACTATGGTCTTGCAAAGGAGTGTCAGCTGTTCAGAAATGGATTCAGTGTTGCACTGGTTAAATTCTCATAGGTTTGAAAATGAACATGTTTATTTTTAACTTGCTGTGCTACCCATCTAAGATGATTTGAAATCTAAGTAATAAATGTAGACCTTAGCGTTTACGTTTGAAAAGCACCATGCAATGCATATGTCTCCATTATATGCCATTTGGTATGGGATTCACATAAGCAGTGTTAATGTTTGTGATCTGCCACTTGGAATGACAAAAGCAGTGCATTTTATTACTACAAAAGTTTGTGCTGCACCATCTGTTGGAATGAGAGAGGCAGATACACAGTCACTTAACCTTTTATTAAGGTGGATAAAAAAAGTAAAGATTCTAAATAAGGTGTATTGCAACATAGAATGCAGGTTCAGGACATTAAAAGTTGTCAGTTCTGAATGAAAATGCCCTCTTTTGTGTTTTCTACTTTGATACATAACATTTACAGATACAGGGAAAGGTATTATTGTATTCTGCAAAGAAGGCTACATTTGGTTTTTTTATGAAAATGCCATTAGTCTTTATTAAGATGCCTGCAAACATTTAATCTTAACCTACTGCACCTTTTAATTGTTTGACATGACTACCGTCATCTTCTAAATGCTAATCTCTCAGTGGCATTGGATCCTGATCTAAGCAGTCCATTTGTTTTGGATTTTGAATTATGGTTGCGTAGCTGACACGCACTTCTTTCATAAGGTTATGTCTTTTTATTGACAGACCAGAGCCGATGAGAAATATCTTGAAGAAATGGAAAGATATGATACAAACCAGGAAGAATATAATGCGAAACAGATTTGATTTTCTTATTCATGTATTTTTCCACTCGTACTCATTATTATGAAACCACAGTTATGCAAGGTGGAAGAAGGTCTTGGATTTACGCCATTAGGAAAGGTATCTCGCATGCCGCTTTCTCTCCGGCACCAGTTCTGAGGTCAAAGCAACCTGTTTTGTTTACATTATACTGTATACAGCCAGCTGTGAGATTTTGTTTCCATTTGTTTTGTGCTCTGTGCCTGAAACACATGCTGACCTGTTCATGTCTACACCAGGCCTTGATAGATTATTTTATGCAAAAATGTGTAAAAGTTGTAAGATTAGCACATTTTTATAATTTGTATCTCTAATCACCTGTAAAGATTCCGTTAAAACGAATTTGAGCTATGGGAATTTACATAGACAGACAGACAGATAGATAGATAGATAGATAGATCTTTATTTATGAAAAATTAATTGAGGATTTGAAAAAATGTTGCAAGGAAATGTGCAGAGGTCAGAAAACTAGGAGGAAATCAGAAAAGACAACCATGAAAACATTAACAAATCCCTATGAAAAAAAAAACACCCCAGGAGTTCAGTAACAAGAAAAGAAACTAAGATTAAGAACTCTTATAAGAGTAAATAAGAAATAAAAGTATTATATTTACAGAAAATATCTCACAATTAGGACACCACATACTGTATACTATGATGCCGTCTTAAATACCAATCCCAAACTGACATCTCATGAAGCAATGCAGACACCATGAACAGTAATTGCCACTAAACAATTTTGCTCACAACCAGATACAAGTGTATAACACATGGCAACTGCCAAAGCAGTAATATAAGAAAGGGCAGAGCATGCTCTTCTTCCTTAGTCGGCTACGTTCCTTTATTGTAGAAGTGACATCCTTCATATTTTCCATAACACTTGTGATGACCAGTGCAGTTGTCTACACTGTGGTGTGCTGGGCGGGTAATATCACTTCAAGCGAGACCCACCAAATCAACAAGCAATTTTAAAGCACAAACTCAGTTATAGAACTCGATGTGGACCCCCTGGAGGTCGTAGAGAATTAAAATTGAAAATTAAAAACAGAGTGCCATTATGAACAATGTTGCACGTCTTCTCTCTGACACACTAACACAGAGGACTTTCAACCAATAGATTATTCAGCAGAAGTGTGTCACGAAATGCTACTGGGGCTCCTTTATACCAACAGCAATACGTCTGCATAATGTCTTTTTAATCTAAAAGAAAAACAACTTGTGCCAAACTTGCACAGAATATTGTTTAATAAGAAAGGACATAAATTCGTATATTCTCATGCGCAAATATTAAAGTGTCATATAAAACAATATTAAGGAAACAAAAAGCTAAGCTAAAACAAGTGTATTACAAAACAAAAAAGTACTATGTGATGAATTCTTCCATAGCTGTTGTGTTCTTATGCACAAAAGCATTTGTTTCTCATATTTGTTGTATTCAGTTTTTAGGTAATGATGCTTGTAATTTAGTAACACCTGAAGCCAAGTTTTTCTCAGGTTCTTCCCACCAGTTTTCAGTCTCAGTAGAAATGTTGTACTGGTAATATGGTGCCAGTGTTTTATCAGGTCCATGAGCAGAGTAACCTTCATTTGATTCCATCCCCAGCACTTTTCTTTCATATATCTGGTATATTCTTGATATACTATCCTGATTAGAGTCATCTCATGGGTTTCAGAACGTTGTGGTATGTTATGTTAATTCTGCCTTTGCTCTGTACTTTTAATTTTAGTTAGGATGATGTGCCCTTTAAAACGTGTAATCTATATATATAAAAGCCAAATAGCATTGACTCACTCATCACGAAAAATCTCCCGAATCATGAGGACTTGGGACTTGAAATTTGGAATGAAGGTTACCCTTGGCCCATAGGTGCTCATTAAGAAACGGTTTTAAAAATTTCGTGGTCCAAGCACGAAATTTCTTATAGTTTTTTAGACCCGTTTGTATGGCTGTCAGCTTTTCACAAGAGAACTACTTAACGGATTTAGATTGGGTTTTTTCTATAATTTGCTTGAACATTCTGTTGATTTTGCAACTTTCTCATCGCACTAAGTATCATAGTTCACCTGCGGTACCGATTTATTAGCGTAAATCCGACTCATTGGACTGCGGGAAGGGGGGGGTGGGGCCCTCCTCACTCACAGGTCTGCCTCAGATGTAACCTTAACTCCGCTTAGTTAGCGAACGAGAGAACTACTTAACGGATTTAGATTGGGTTTTTTCTATAATTTGCTTGAACATTCTGTTGATTTTGCAACTTTCTCATCGCACTAAGTATCATAGTTCACTTGCGGTACCGATTTATTAGCGTAAATCCGACTCATTGGGCTGCGGGAAGGGGGGGGGTGGGGCCCTCCTCACTCACAGGTCTGCCTCAGATGTAACCTTAACTCCGCTTAGTTAGCGAACGAGAGAACTACTTAACGGATTTAGATTTTTTTTTATATAATTTGATTGAACATTCCAGTTGATTTTGTGACTTCTCTCATTGCGCTAAGAATCATAGTTCGCTCGCAGGAGTGATGTATTGTGCTAATCCGAGACAGAAGCTGCAGGCCAAGGGGAGGGGGAAGATTGACGTCAGGAGTAGAGAACTGGGCCGGGCCCTCCTCACTGTCCTGTTTCACTAATACGCGGGCAAAGCTGCAGGGGATGGATGGTATAACATAAAATTTACCTGTGGAAATGTACCTTACAGAAGTTGTTTTTCACTCTGTGGAGTCAGTTAACATGGAAAGCAGAAAGAAGCTTTGGTTCTCCACACTACCCCTGTTCAAGCGATGTACATCTACTTATCATCAACAAATGAAAATTCACAAGGATCTTTTAGAAACACAGACTTTTATCATTGACCTATCTAATTCTATCTGCCTAATGCCCAGAATCTGTAAACATGCACATTAAGGTAGAGAAGGAAGCCCCCCGACCTACATTATCAGGGAGGGCAGTTAATTTTGTGTTTTGCTGAACTTGATTGAACCTCTCCATTTTTTAAGAATTAAGACATTTTCACATTGTAACTGAGTGTATGAATTAAAACCAGCTCCTTGTGTATTTTATCTGACCACTTTAAAACTGCGTGCATTTGCGGTCTTCATGATATAGTGTGGAATACTTGAAGGCTTTGAAGTGAAGGCCATAAGGATGCTGGTTCAATCCCTGCCACTGACTCAATTTGTAACCGGTGCAAGTTACTTAACCTGCATGTGCCCTAGTTTAGAAAAACTACATGTAGGCAATTTAATGTTATTCTATATAGTGAGGCTCCATGAAATGGTTGTTTTTGGTTGTTTAGTTAGGGCATATAAGCTCATATATTTTCAAAACTTATGGTGGAGCTGCACAACATCTGCATCTATTGAGGGATTACTATAAACTATGTATGAAACCCAAGTAAGAGGCGGCCTCACACGGGGCCTGTTATGTCAAACGCTGTTACTGGTATGTGTGGACTGTATAAACTTGTGTGCAAATTTAATAAAATAATGTTAACATACACCGGACTTTTGTCATTACAGTATTCTGCTAAATTTTTAAAACATAACACGTGGACTTTAACAAAATACAACTGGAAAATATAACTTGACAAATCCGCTGGAACTTGCCATCCCCAAACACCACTCTTGACCCAAGTCTCCTGCTCAAACTATAAAGCTGTTTCCTAGTAAGGAGTCAATAAAACGAAGTATTCTTATTTGTTGGTTTATTTTATAAAGTGTGCCATTAATTACAGATGTTATCCAGCTTTTATGTATGTCTGCAAAACTCTTTTCACTTTTTGACTGCTGTTATTTACCTCGCATCCAGTGATTTGCAGTTCACTGTTCTAGGTGTGCAGCTGCGATTGCACATAAATGACAAATATTACGGGTAAAGAAACAATGGTCACTTTTAACAGTAGTGCGTAGGGATTTTCTTGGCTTTTTTTACATTGAGGCAAGTTATTCCTGTAAGAGACAGGATTATTAGCTGGTAATACAAAACCATCTGCTATACTTATTTCTGTGAAAGTGATGTTAGTGATGCTGTCTCATAGCTTCAGAGTCCTGACTTATCTTTGCAGTGCTAACAAGATAAATGGTGGCTCTAAATTGACCTCACATAAATGGATGTAGCGTATGCACAAGTGCTTCCTATACTAGACTGGCATCATTTCTAGTGTTAGCTTCAACCTTGTGCCCAGTGCTGATCGATATGGTTTTGACATAAGAACACTTAACTTAAAGAATTGGGTTTGACAATGCTATTGCATTTGGACAGTTTTAACTGTTAATATTTTTATGAAATAACACAGACATTGTTGATTGTTCGTCCAAAAGAAAAACAAATTGCCATCATTTCCTGGATTGATTTCTGCAGGATTGGTGTCCAGTACTGAAATGGATTGTGTAGTTTTGAAAAAGGACTGGTGAATGGGTGGACAACACATTAAATGACATTCTCAAACCACCTCACCCTAAGTCAAGGTTTCAGGGGCCTAATATAGATGGACTTGCTTTTTCCAAATTTAAACTCATGGCCACAACTGACAATAAGTGACAAATCTATCATGATAGTGTTTATAGAAAACTGCTTGATACGTGTTACTCTGTGGTTTAGCATCTTGTTACAGATGTTGCCTGTGACTGCTTTTAAAGATGACAGTAGAGGTGTGGGAGAGACATTTTAGAATGCACTCAAGCTGTTTGTGAGAACTGCAATAATCTGCAGGCATCTAGGCTTTTTCCACTCTTGGGGCACCAGCACCATTTTACTCGATCCTGGCTTGCTGTACTTTATGATATGAGTGACAAGTTCTACTAATTTAGCATCAGATCATAAAGCACATCAGGTGAAATGGTCACACTTCTCAACTAAACATTCTTCTGTGTGACTAAAATTAGGCATCAGCATTTCTCATCAAGTGTATTCAAGTGCTCAGGCATGTCCATTTTGTAGTGGTCTTTATGAAATTGTCTGCTCATGCTGCATAAACCATTATGACAACTGTGAATGATGATGGTTATCTCACAATTTCAAAGCCTACGATGTTTTCCCAAATTGATCTTCATTGTTGTGCAACACAGCATCAGTCCAATGTCAATGCTATCCTGATATGTTGCTCTTAAGATGAATTCTTAAAGAACATATTTTCATATATGCATCTACATTTGTAATGTATGTGTTTTACATGATAAAAAAATCACTGTTTTACAAAACATTTAAAATATGAAAGTTTTATAGACTGTAATTTTTAATTATATGACTGCTGCAGAAATTCATTTCCCAGACTAGTCGGGTTCAACTCTTCTGATAGTAAGCTCTGCCTTTGTGTGTGTGTGTGTTTTACTACAAGTCAGCGTTTGTGCAGCTTTACTTTTTCTGCTGTGAAGTGTTTTGATAGCTGCAGCAAATATTAAGCCAGCAATGCAGAAAAAATGGGTTATGGGGTGTTAGAATGCAAATTATTGTTGTTTACCTAATTTAGTTTTGTTTAGTATTTATGCACTGCAATTGATTGATCACATTACCATGATTTGTCACGTCGATGAAGGCCTCAGGTATAAATATGGCTGCAGCGCAAGTAGAAGTATCCTTCATTTGGATAAAAACCAGATCTTTTAGTAGGCCAAACACTAGGTTTGTTTCGGTTTTCTGATTTTCTTGTTGACTTTGACATCTAGTTTTATCCCAGTGCTTTGTTTTCTCAATTTATTTTGATCTCCTGGTTTTGACCTTTTGCCTGCCACTGACTATGATTCTGGGGTTTTCAGTCACTCACAATAATCCCAGAGACTTTAACTCATATCAGTTGACTGCAAGAAGTGGTGGCCCGGTCACATTTCCAGTTATTTTTAATTGCAAATGTCATTTACATATTCTTAGAGAGCTGGAGGGAGTTCTTGTATTGTAGTCTGACTTAACTAGTAAGTCAGTCCAACCAGTCTGTGATTTCCCTCAACAAAATCAAACTGAATTTGTAAATATGAAACTACGTTGGAAAGCCTTCATGGAATTGTGTGATTTGTCATCCCCAGTGACTACTACTCTTTCCATTTGAAATCATCAAGTAACAAGATTATCAACAATAATATCAAGTTTGACATCCCTTCCAACAGTAGTTATATAATGTGCCCCCAGCTAAAGATATCAAAGAGTCATTCTTTAAATTTTGTTCCTTTGTTCCATTTTATTTTTTAAATTTTGTTTTAAGGACTTTCTCTATGCATGAGCCCATGCACTTACATGTGGCATCCTGTGCATCTGATCCATACAACCTATAATCGACTTTGGGGTTGTTGAATAACAGTGCTTTTTGATGTGAATTGAAGATGCTGTTGGTTTAATTTGCATCCCTCCTAACCTGTAAAATTTTAATGGCCATCAAAAAATGTCTCAAGTGTCACCCCTGTATCTCTGGGGCTCTGTCCGAATGTTTGAAAATGAAATGCCCTAATTTCTGAAAAACTGTGTAGTTGACATGTTTCTTCAGTTAATCTTAACACTTTTGTCACATTGTTCTGCTTTGCTGTATTCTTCTAAGATCTCATGTGTTGATAGGATTGTGCTAATCAACATGCAATGCATTCAAATTCTACGTCAGCTCACATCGGCTTTAAGGTTAGTGCACACTTTCATTTGGTCGTTCGGCCTGAATTGCTTTGTGAAGTGCATTGCAGCAGTGCTGTAGAAAATAAGAACTACATGAGTTCCTGCTTTATGATATCATTCTTCTGCCAATAACACATGTTCAGATGAGACAACAGCTCATGCAGCGTGCTGTTTTCTGTTTTGCAAAATGAATGTTTAGATTAGCATTTCAGTCACAGCTAAAGCAAAAAAAAAATTATTATTCCTGTTTTTTTTTTTGTTTTTTTTGTCAGGTCAAGAAAACCCTAACAGCCTGCGGCACAAATACAACTTCATTGCAGATGTGGTAGAGAAGATTGCTCCAGCTGTGGTTCATATTGAACTGTACCGCAAGTAAGTGTGGTTGTCTCTTTACTTTAAGCTGCAGATTGAAATTGTTTCCCTAAATGCGAAAAACAATTTACGTTCATTGTCATGTTAATGTACTATATTAATAATGTTAAATTTTGTGCTGTCATTATAGAGAGAAAGAATTTTGCTAGCACACATACTGCTTCTCTTCAGGGCGTACCATTTTATTTATGATGTTAGCCATCTGGCACAGTTGTTTTTCTCACTGCTCTATTATCACAAATAGTGCAGGACTTTTCACACTCCCATCAGTACAATAAACTTAAAAACAGTTGCATCTACTGTATGGATTAATTTTTTTTGACCGTGGATGGTATTGAACTACTGTCACTACTGTAGTCCAATGCTATTATGTGCACATGACAACAAACCTGAACTTGAACGTGAAATCAAAAATTGAGAGCCCAGATTTTCTCTGGACTTTTCTGCATTTCAATTCTGTGTCACTAATGGTCAATTATAACTCTGTTTTAAATTACCTGCTAAAAAGCTTCTGTGGTCATTTTAGTTAATTATTCCTGTGTTAGGTGCTGAAGAACACAGGTAGGGACTTTTATACTTACAGGTTCACAGATTCTGAATGTGTTAAACAAAGCAGCAAGAAAATTAAATTTGCTTTTTATGTGTTAGTATAGAATGTTGCAATGCTAAGTGTTTAGCATTGTTATCTCACAGATACAGAAACATTGCTTCACTTCCCTGGCTTGGCCATTGTCTATATAAATTTATACATCCTCCTCATGGATGACTGAATGTGGGTATCTGCATACTTGAGGGGGTCATGGCAGCATTTCCAGTGTTCAATCCCTTTCGGGATGACTTTGAATCACTGTGACCCTGCATTGAAAATATTAAATGGACGAGTAATTAAAAGTGCTATCTTAAAATGAAAATGACTTGCTTTATACACCTGAGAAACAAGGTTTGTTACATTTTGTATCTTTTTTTTAAAGACAACACACTCCTATTGGAACTGTATTTTGACATCAGCACTGTATGTATTGACAGGGTAAATGTAAATATGGTGTAATTGAAAGTTTTTGGCCCCTTTGCATGTCCTCTAGACTAAAATTCCTCTGCAACAATGTGAATGACTGATACAGAACTATGGGAAACATTTTTAGCAGCCTTTGCTGCTGAAGGGAAAGCAAACTAGTGTTAAGTGTACTGGGAGCAAATACTTTTTTAACGCAATATCAGTTGGTGCTACATAAGTTAATGAGATACGTTATAAGAAGTACATGTATTATTTGTTTACTCTTGTTCACTTTATGTAGTGTTCAGTTTTGGTTGAAGACCTGAAAAATTCACTTTTAAATATTTGCAATAATACCAGAAATTAAAAAGGGACAAAATCTTTTTATTAACACTGTACAATTGTTTACTCCAATTCACTGTTATTTCACAGTGCTTCATGTGGACTGTTAGAATAATAACAAATGAGAAGATTTTAAAAAGTGAGGATCTAATGCTTAGGCGGGGACATTCAAAAATGAAAGAAAAGCAACTGCTCATTTAACTTTGTGAGATGGAATGTTAAAGGTCTCAATCACGAATTAAAGAGAAAGTATTCTCTCACCTAACAGGTCTAAACGCTAAAATAATATTTTTACAGGAGGCCCAATTATTAAGCAAGGATCAGTTTCAGCTGCACTTAGGCTGGACTAGTAAAATATTCCATCCCAGCTTTACAAAGAAAATTAGAGGAATGGAAACTCTTATACATAGAACAATCTCATTTGTAGTATAAGATGTGATATCTGATCCTGAAGGGAGATATGTGATTGTCATGGGCAATTTATTTAACTGTAAAGTAATTTTGATAAATATCTATGCACCCAATGTGGATGATAGGGACTTCATCCAAAACGTATTTGCATCCATTCCCAATGTGAACACTCATAAAATTATAATGGCTGGGGACTTTAATTGTGTTTTAAATTCACTCTTAGATAAGACTCCTGCCACAGGGGTGATGGCATCTAACACTGCAAAGACAATTACACAGTTTGTAACTGATTACAACTTATCAGACCCCTGGAGATTTCTAAACCCAAATTCAAAATCATATTCCTTCTAGTCACCAGTGCATGACTGTTACTCAAGAATTGATTATTTCTTTCTAGAAAGCAATATTTGCCTACAATTAAATCTTGTAAGTACAACACTATTATTATCTCCGACCACACCAAATCATGGAGCCAAAATCACTATGCCCTACATACTCATCTTACAGCTGGCGTCTTAACCCACTTTTATTAGCAGACAAGAAAAGCAACTGCTGAACAATCCAAGTTCTAATTTTCAGTTATCATTAACATGACCACAAAGCAACTGTGTTAAGCACGCCAAGAACAATTTCTCACAAGAAAACACACTTAATGTATTTTTAGGACAATAAAGTGGCCATACCATTTGAGGAGCCAAATGTGTTCCTGCTGCCATGTCAATGGTGTTAAATCTGTGCTCCCAAAATGTAGTGTCAGGTGGTGCAGCTGACTAAAGTAGTTAAAACAATTAAAGTATTGTAAATAATATTTGGCAGTATACTTAGCAGGACGGCGTGGTAGTTCCTTAAAAAAATTAGAAAATATTATTTTGTTTTTTCAAATCCAAAAAGAATGGCACAAATCCGGCTTCTACCCAAATCCTGAGTAATCTGTGAAATACAGTTTATTTGAGTTATTATTGTTGTTCATTCCAAGTTCTCCATTTTCTTACCTACATCCCAAAAATGTGTGTGTTGTGTTAATTGGTGCTTTGAGTGGTCCACTGTGACCAATGCTGCCTAGACAGGCTCCAGTTCCTTGCAATCCTGTAATCGAATGAGTCAACTCAGAAAATGTATGGATGGTCGTTGTCTGGAAATCATAACTCAACTGTCACTCTTAAAGTATATGAATATGTATTCCATCTTAATCACAAGACAAATCATATAAAGAATTAGAGAAATGTTAATTTATCTTATATTTGCTATGCATGTGCATAAGTGAAAGCAATATTACCATACAGTGTTTCATTAGAGAGTAAAAATAAGAGAAAAGTTAAATACATACAAAACTGAGAACTGAGAAGTGAAATCAAATGTTTAGAAAATATTTGCCATCTCGGCTCAATTAATATGGCTGCTTTTAACAAAGGTGATTCTGTATGTGGATTTTAATCCTTATGCTCTCAGGAGCTCCCTGCTTTAAGTGATGAGCAGTGAAGCAGATGGGTTTCCTGTGAAGTTTTGCTTTCTGAGATAGTACTCAGTGTTCTGCACATGACCAGGAGTATCCAGTTAACAAATATCATTGTGTTAATGTGACTGCGCAATGATAAGGGTATGACTGAGAAAAAGCATTCTTATAGTAAATTGTTGTTTTTTCATCTAAGAGTTCAAAAGAATGTTTTGTCTGGCAGCCCCGAGGAATGTTTCCTTGTTTGTACAAAGTTGTCTGACATTGTTACTTACCATGTTTTATTTTGGTCCCTGACACTGAATTAGATGTGTTGTCAAGGTTTCCCTCATATTAACCTGATGATCTGTATCCTGATCACTTACACATCTCTTAACACACAGCACAGTTTAACATATTGCATCTACAGTAATTCCTATTTGGCTCAATAAATCTTTCCTTTTCCTATTTTTTAGGTTGACATTCTCTAAGCGAGAAGTTGCAGTAGCGAGTGGCTCAGGGTTTGTGGTGTCTGAAGATGGCCTCATTGTTACTAATGCACATGTAGTGGCTAATAAACACCGGGTAAAAGTGGAGCTGAAGAATGGATCCACGTATGATGCCAAAATCAAAGATGTTGATGAAAAGGCAGACATTGCACTCATTAAAATAGATGCCCCGGTAAGAACAGCCGATATTTATTTATCTTTAATTAAAAGAGTGCTTTCTGTAGTGACTGCTGTAATGGAACTCAGCTATGTGGAATAATGGGAGTTGAAATTTATGAATTTGCCCATGAAATTCTAGAAAAAGTACACTGTGTTTCAGAGGTGTAGGGGTAAATACCATACCTGATAGCTATCT
Organism: Polypterus bichir lapradei; assembly: GCA_026402145.1. Taxonomy (NCBI): domain Eukaryota; kingdom Metazoa; phylum Chordata; class Cladistia; order Polypteriformes; family Polypteridae; genus Polypterus; species Polypterus bichir. Next base: position 75,149,553 of record JANRMT010062813.1, on the reverse strand, counting down.
CATTTTATTAAACAAACTCACATTTTCTAATCTATCTATCTATCTATCTATCTATCTATCTATCTATCTATCTATC
>JANRMT010062813.1:75081435-75149467 GCA_026402145.1 Polypterus bichir lapradei | reverse complement strand
TATCTATCTATCTATCTATCTATCTATCTATCTATCTATCTATCTATTACTGGTTTTCCAATATATCAGTCGTATTTTTAGGAAGCAGAAGTGATTTGCCAGTCTTCTCCACATAGGCAGTCTTTGTTTTCTTCTATTTGTTTTCCTTTCCAGTATGTACTCTACCACAAGTTATATTAGAAAAATAGATATTGATATCAGAGAGAGATCTGGAATAATGAAGAATACATTGGCTTAATAGAAGTGAGTGTGGTTTTTTAGTGGAACTATAACTTGTCTTTGACTGAAAATCAGTTCCAGTCTGCCTGTGACCCTAAAATGGTTAAGCTAGCTAAAAAATGGAGGGGTGGATCATAGAAAAAAATTGATCAGTTCACGAATAATTGAGCATCAGTATGGTACTTTAGAAATACCCTTTTGGAACAGACGGCTTCCTGGAAATATAAGTGACAAGGCGAGTTTTATGTCATATTATAATCTAAAATTGAAAAAAAAGAAAATAATAAAGCATAGTAACAGATCATGTTGATACAAAACCAAAAAAACACCATAAATGGAAGAAAATAGGAATATAACAAGCTTCAATCCATTGTAAACTCACAAATAACTAATGCTAATCGATTTTTAATGCTTAAACCAACATTTCTCAACCTTTTAAGTATTTGCGACCCGAGTTTTCATGACAGTTTTAATTGCACACCCCTAACGTTTTTTGGAAAGGAGCCCACTAATACCAATTTGTTCTTTTTTAATTAATGATATATCATAGATGCATATTTTATTATACCTACTGTGATAAGGAGCTATATAGCGCCCGACCCGGCACAGACTACGCAGAGGCACGTGTAAAAGTCACACAGGCCTTTTATTTTTCTTCACCCGTGGGCGCACGTCTTCCCCGTGACCCACAGGCAACACACAGTCCCAAAAGCACTAAAACAACACCAACAACTCTCCACCTTGCAATACCACTCCTCTCAGGCAACCTTGTCCTCCTCCACCCGATTCTGGCCCCTCATTGGTGGAGGCTGGCATGTTTTATAGCCCACCCGGAAGTGATCCAAGTGCTTGACCACCTGGTCCCAATTGCACTTCCGGGTGGGGCTGATGACTCATCCAGCCGGGTTCTCGAATCTGTGCAGCACCCCCTAGCGGCCACCCCAGCTCCCACCCAGGTTGTGGAGGACTCCATGTCCCATGGAGCCATGCAGGAGACTGGGGAACGAACATCGGCCAGGGAGGCTGCCACCAAGCGTCCCGGGGGAGGTATTGAGCTGCCCATGGTGGCTCCCCCGGAACATATGCAGCAGAGGCGTCCTGGCCGGGCATGGGACCCGGCTGTCCATCACACTACTTAACTTTTATCGACATTTATCTAACTCTATATTTATTTTTCTAGTATCAGAATGTAGTTTAAGTTAATTTGTTTTGGTTTCAATAGATGTATTTTTCATATTTTTGATTCTTGTTTTCTTTTTTTCTCATCTTCGCACCCCCCTTTTTGTTACTTTGCACCCCCCTAGGGGGGCCCGCCCCACAGTTTGAGAACCACAGGCTTAAACAAATGCAGAGACTGAATGTTTTATTAACAATTATAGTAGTTTGAAGCAAACAGAGTGCTTTTGTTCACAATCCATATAAATACAACTGCAATCTGTTTGTTTTTCTCTTATTTTTTCGGCAAGCACTCAAAAAAAGCAGAACTGATTTTCATGAAATATTGCATATACACTGCCATTTGACTGACATAAAAATAAGGCTGTATGGTGTACAAGGGAGATGGATTTTAGTGATGGGGAATAATCCAAAAACAAGCGGCAATTCAGCGACTATAATTTCAATAATACAGCAGGAGAGCTCTGAGGCTGATGGGTGAATACACGCAAAAGGTTTTCTACCAACCAAAGCAGGATCTTATCTAAGAGAACAGGTACAGCATTTTTTTCTCAAATAATTTAGATAATAATTTAATTATCTCACTGGATTACAGCTTTTTTTTTAAAGAGTACATTATTTTGGCTCATTGTGAGATGTGTTTAACCATGTTGAATTTCTGAAAGTCAGTTTTTGCCTGTTGAAATTCATCTATAGCCTTTGCTGAGAAATATAAGGCCCTGAAGTGGTGTACAATTTTGACAAATGTTTAAGGTGCAATGTTCCTTTGTCAAGAAGAGAACTTTGGAGCCCAACATCTTGACCCTGGGGGTACCTTTGTTGGGGCTCCTTTTTGCAACAATGAGTTTTAACATCTGGAGCAAATGAAACACCAGAATGGGACTGAAACCAGACTAACAGACAAAAGGACCACAGCTTAAAATGACGTACCCAGGTAACACTGGGCGCTGTTGCTAATGTGGTACATTCCAGCTAAGCACTTGATGCTGTGAATTTAATAATAATAATAATATTGTGAATTTAATGTTTTGCTATTTCAAAAATAAACTAGGATTTAGCTTCTGAGACAGTCAACTTTAGTCTTCAAGGTGAGTCCATGTAATCTGATATGTAAAGCAGTTTTTAGAATTGTTATATTCACAGAATAGTAGCATCAAGTATCCTATATGATCTCAAAAAGTGCACTTCATATTTACTACTGAGACTTACTGATTACATTATTCAAAATAAGTATGTACTGTATATGTTGGATGAATATGGCAAAAATTATTATATTCAGCAGAACATTTTGCATTTTCTCAGCTGTCCTATTCATTATTAATTTAGAATGCTTCCATACATTGCAGTAGCAATTGATCTTCTTTGTCTCAAATGCTGGATTGTTTACTTAAGTGATTCAGTTGGAATCAACTACCAGTGACATTATAAACTTGAATGTCTGTTTTCAGCATTTCTAAATAAGCCACCATTTTTATCCTGTAAATGATGGAATTCAGCAATAGAAAACTGAGATTAGTTTCACTCCTGTCAGTGAAATACGATAAAGGAGATCTCCACCCAAAAATGATGTGGTTTAGGTAATAGCTGAGGAAGATTTTTGTTTCAATGGAGAACGGAGATATCAATAACATTTATGACAGAATAGTAGCTTTTGTTGACCATAGCTGGACATCAGCAAGGAGGTTGGGAGCTTGCGCTGATAGCACATTGCTGACCCCACCACACAATGATCCACCTGGATTGGGAACAGAGTGCAGCAGGTGACACCTCAGCACCACACTGGAGCAGTGTGTGTTTATTTTACAGTGGCTGGAGGTTTTCACCTGTAAGTAAGGAGGACTTGCTTGCAGGGCTGGATGCAGATTAACGTCATAACCAGTACAAAGCAATTGCAGGTTAAGGGCCTTGCTCAAGTCACTTCTGGCATTTACGGGATTCGAACTAGTGCAGACCCCTAGACTCAGACATTGTGAAAAATGTTTATGAACAAAATCTCACGTTACTTTTGTCACATAATCTACATTTCAGCTCACAATGTGCCAAATGCATGCATGCTGAAATATTGTTGAATACAAACCTCTGGAAAATGAGAGTAATTTCACAAACAGGATGCTTATTCAAATGGAATCGAGCCTTTGAATTGAAGGCAGAATTTTTGATTAGAGAACAAGAGGGGGAGGTGAGTCTTCAATTCCAAAGTGCAATTATCCTATATAATACTCCTATAATAATCAAATGTACTTTAATTTCAATGTATATAGTTAAACATACCATGACAAAAGTGATATACCATGCTTTAGCAATCCAGCCAAATGCAACAGGTCGCTCTGTGAAAATAGTTCCTTAAATGAAAATCCTGTTTTTATATTGTCATCAGGTCACCCTACTTTGCATGTCCACTTTGAATCTTTAGAGTTCAGCTGTCTTCAAGTGTCAATCAGAAGTGCCTCTGGTGAAAACAGTAACTGCCTGGTCACTCAACAACAAATCGCTTAGCCAGGAAAACTCTTACAAAAGCAAGGGTGGGACGTGTGCTGAATTTGCTTCTGGGAAAACCAGGTCTCTGAACGTGTTTCTCTGTCTTAGAATACTCGTCTTAGTCATGGTTTATTAACCAAAAAAAAAAAAAAAATTGGCCTTTCTCTGAAACTTTGATTACTCTTGTCAAGGGAAAAACACAGCTTTTTTCCAGAAAACCATTTTTCTTTTCTTTTTTTGTTTTTAAGTTTACCAAGGGTGGAACAGTGGTCAGTGCTGCCGTCCTGGGTTCACTTGGGTCCAGTGTGCTTATCTTCTGCATCGGATTGATGGCCCGTGTACTGTTTGCTTCGATTTTTCCCCAGTGCTACCTGACTCTCTACAGTCGTTTAGCAAATTTAAAAAAATAAAAGGAATTCTTATATAATGCACTACTCAGTAGACAGCAATCCAGCACAGTTTATGCAGACTAAGAGCTACATAATGAGCCAGGGATGAGATTTGGACCTGTATATTTCTATTTTTGTTGTCCACAAGATCACACTCACTGTTATTTTACTTAAAAATTATCTTAACTTTTAACCTTTTAAGATGCACATGCACATATGCTTTTTTGTTTTACTTTTCCAGCTAGGACGCACTGTGGAATAACATTGCATCCTGAGTTCTGTTCTTCCACCCAGTTGCCGGCTTTGTAGTTAAAAGTTGTTTCTGATGAATGTTTCTATGGGCACTTTGGTATTCCTTTCAGAGATCAGAAGTAGATTAATTTAGCTTCACTTGACCTGTCGTCAGTCTCTCAACTCAAAAATTTAGAAATAATCTTTAAAAATAATTTAAACAATGTTCCAGAAACTGCATTTTGTCATTTACATAATGTAACTAAAGTGAGATCTTTACTGGCTTATACCAATGCAGAATAGCTGGTGCTGCTTTTGTTATTAGTAGAACTGATTATTTTAATGTGCTTTATACTGGCCTGCCCAAAAGATTTAATGAGAATCTGCAAAATGATTTAAAATGTTGTGACATGTTGACAGACTCAAATAAAGTAGGGCATATCACTCTGGGTCTTAAGAATCTACAGTGGCTTTGTTTGAATATTAGGATTAATTTTATATTTCTTTTATTAGTTTAATTAAGCTCTGCATGCATAGATGGATTCCTGAATGGGCCTGTCGGGATCAGGTCCATGGCCCAAAGGTGCATGGGCCTTCATGAAAATAAGCTTAACCCAGGCAAGGAATTTGGGCCCCAGAAAGGCCAGTTTTTTGGGTAAAACTGAAACTTGTGTAAGGTAGGGCAACTTATTTATGAATTAATATATTATTCTATTTATCTTCTCTAACTGTGTTTTCTAATGTATTTAGACCTATTAGGTGTTGGCCAATATTAGTTGGTTGAGTTTGGATATTACAGAGGTAATGTTGATGCCTATAACATTATTGTTTTATTGTTTTTGAAACAAGGGGTACCTATGAGTTATAATAGTTATTTATCACTGTTTACAAAGAATTTTATAACGTTTTATACAATAAACATTACAAACAAAAGAGAACCCAACCAATACAAATCAAAATTTCACAAACATAGAGAACTCTACATTAAGTACATCTAGAAGTAAAAAAAATAAAACATGTATGTAATCAAATTATATTTTTTTATGTAACTCAACATGTTGCTTCAGTATTTTCAGACCTTTTATAGACTTCAAACAATATTTGAAATTCACCTCAAAGGAGTAGAAAGAGGGAGTATTCCTGGAACATTCTGAATTATGAAAATGATTTTTTCTTCAAAATAATTAGACAGTCAGTCAGTCTTTTGCTAACCTGCTTTGTCCTGAACAGGGTTGTGGGGGTCAACTTGTCTGTTTTTTTTTTTTTTTGGTTTTTTTTTCTGTTCTCCTGGCCATTTGACCTTACCTTTTTCTTTTTTATATACTACTAGAGGGCTTTGCCCCATACTCGCTTCGCTCGCCCACTCCCCAACCCCTCTCTTCAGGGACACGCTTCACGCTCGCCACTTCGCATCTCTGCCGCTCATGTTGTGAAGGGGGGGCTGAATGCACGCTAAGGAGATGCGGACAAATCAACTGCTGGCTTGCAGTTGCTGCTACTGAGCTGCGTGATCTGCATATTGCGCTGCGCGACGATCATTTAAAAGCCCTTTTGTCTCACTTCCTTGTCTACCGGGACGTTAAAGTGTCTCCTAGAAATTGTTTGTAAGTAAGGCGTGACGTGCAAGTAGTCTCACGGGACTTCAAAGTGTCTCCCCGAGATGATCACATCTCAACCCCAAATTTTTTTATATAATAGATAGATATAATGCTATTACATAATCTTGTTTGTTTCCTTATATTTCATCTTGTAACGCACTTTGAGCTACATTGTTTGTATGAAAACATGCTATATAAATAAATGTTATTGTTGTAGCTGCTGGAGCCTATCCTAGCTAGCTTAGGGCACAAGGCAGGGAACAAAACCTGGACAGGGTGTCAGTCCATCACAGGGCACACATGCCAAGCACACACTAGGGACAGTTTAGGATCATCATTTCACCTAAACTGCATGTCTTTGGATTGTTGGGTGGAAGCCCAAGCTCCCAGAGGATACCCATGTGGACATGGTGACAACTCCACACAGGAAGGCCCCGAGATGAGAATCTTGGTCTCCTTACTGCCAGGCAGCAAGCACTACCACTAAGTCACTGTGCCACCCCTCAAAATGATTAATACAGTACATTTATATTGAATAACTAAAATAAATATTAGTATATATTAAATATTAATACTATTAAATAACTATTCCCCTGTTTTGTCTTACACAATACAATAAAATGTTACAATCCCTAAACTTCAAGTACACCTTTAATTCCCAAACAAAAATATTTGAAAACCAGTCCAAAATAATTTTGAAAACAAAGAGATGCACCACAGAGACTCCTTTTCAGCAATACAAAAAGAATAAATAATCACTTTGATCATGTTTAAACCCAGAAAGTATTAATTTAACTGAATAAACATTTAACTGGAGTAACAATTTTAAATGTTATTTTTTTTTTATTTGTAATCAGGAATTGTCTCAGCTATTGTTATTATGAAATGTTGCATTCCAAAAACAAAAACAAGGAGGGTGAAACGGGGTTAGCAACATTTTGTTACATACGTTTCATTGCATTTCTTAATATTAATTCCCACCTCATCCTAAACATTATGTCTGTAGGTCTGCAGAATCGCTCAGGTACCCCTCACTGCCAGTGCAACAGTTAATGTTTCAAGGACAGTTTGCGAGTGCCAGCAAAATCAGAGCTCTGCATCATTCATTCGGGTTTAGTGAGGACAGCCTCAGTTTGAGTGAAATAGTGACTGTGACATTTGTGATGGCTTGTGGGAAGAATTGACTGCCAAATTCATGCTGTTCACAGCATATTACATGGATATACAGTATTTGTGTTTTTTTATTGAATGCAAAGCATTTTTTCCCAAGTTGCCATGTTTTCATTTAAAGCATGCTAATGCCAAAGCAAATTATTATTGTGCAGGTTATGTAGTACTATATGTGCTATCTGCTCAACTAGTTCAATTAAATTATTAGATTGAGTCTGATGTTCTATAAATACAAATAATCATCAGCATTTGGATGAATAACACACTTTCATAGATCATGTCGGCAGGTTGGTGCTTGCTAGACAAGAGTTTAAGGGAAGGCGCCCTGATGTTTTGTCAGGCCAGGGGCCCAAGGACTTGGGAGCTGCTCCTGCCTGCATGGTTTAGTTCCTAAATACTGCATATATTAGTGACTGTCTAGCTCCATATCAGCCTAAAAGAGATCTTCATTGTGGGCCGGACTTCAATTTAAGTCATTCCCTCAGTTCATTGTATATGTGAAGAAGAGACTGCGTTAAGTTCTGAGATTATAAAATGTTTTGCCACAGCAGTTAAGAAATTCTTCTGCTCTTAGTAGTTTAAAATCTAATAAAATATACTTTTATTGTTTGGCCTTTTCATGATTTGAACATATTTATTTCTACATTTTTTAAAATGTTTTATTTAATTATTGAATTATTTTTAATTTTATATTGCTTGTAATATTGTTCTGACTCAGTATGTGGAACCTTATGATGCAATTATGTACAACAGATACTAGAATTATCATTTGTATTGTTATTATTATCACTTCCCTAAAGGCATGCATGTTAGTTTAATTGGGAAGTCAAAAAGCTGTCCTGTTTTAATGTGTGAATAAAATGGACTGTTTCCTGCCTGCCATTACCAGGATAGGCTCTGACCTCACTCCACTCCACTACACTCCACCCCACCCCACTATGATCGCCAGATAGATTAAACAGGTTTGAGAATTTTATGCAATGTTACATATCTAGCAATTGAGAATTGTGACTTGCCTAGCTACATAATATCATTTGTTACCAGACAAACACTCCAAGGTTAGTGAGATTAAAAAAAACTGTGGAAAAATATTTTTCGCTAAATTAGAACTATTTTCCTTGGTAATGCACAATTGTCTGAGATGGGCATGGGTATACAATAAGATCTGATTCTGTGTAAAAGCAGCCTCTACGTGTACTTTCTTGAGATGCAGGTGGTAGATAGAGCAGAGTCAGCTCAATTATGGAAGGCCAATTAAGAACCTGCACGTCATGCGTGAGCTGTTTTGCCAGCAGCTACACCACTCCTTATAGTGAAGATCTGATAAGGGCAAAGCCTTCACTTGCAGAAACGTGTTGGTAGTTATAATGTACCAGGAGGAAGTGTCTAATTAACATTTTAATGTGATCTGGATTGTGAATAATATCTTTCACCAGCTACTTGATGATTATGACATGCTTGGCTTTAGGCATCCTAAGTGCATTACTTCATATTAGTCTTCTACTCTTAGCAGCATTTTATATTTTCTCCTATGCACCTTGTTGCACCTTACAATATTTGCTTAATACATATCTTAAGAGGCTGGCATTTACAGCACAATGGTTAGTGCTGCTAAATCACACTCCAGAGCCCTGTTTTTCAGCGTTCATTGACTACTTGTGTGGCATTTGCAAACTCTGTCTGTGTCTCTATGGAGTTTTCTCCAGATAATTTGGCTTTGCCACCACATCCTAAAGGCATATATATGTTACATTAATCGATGACTTTAAATTAGCCTAGTTTGAGTGAATGCACTCAGCATTAGACTCAAGCATGGTGTTATGTTCCTAGCCCTTCTCGAATAAGGACTGACTCTTTATAACCCTGAAGCGAAAAATGGATGAAATCTACTTAGGTTAAATGACTGTCATGCTCAATTTTATTACTCAAAATATTAAAGTATTGGAATCCTAGTATGCATCAAATATCAAAATCACACAGCCACCAGGTTAGCTTGACTATATTTATTGCCAGTAAATTTCTACATTTTTCTTGAAGACTGCTCCCAAAGTTCTAAAATCAAAAGGCCCTGAACTTGTTTTTTGTTTTCTTAATTTTATTTTTCAAAGTCTTTGTACACCTGCTCAACAACTGAATTCTCTTTTAATCCTAACAAATGCAAAACTCTTAGCTCATGCACTCATCAACATATTCAGTGTCATCATTTAAATCCATGCCAAAGGCTAACCTATTATAAAAGCTAATATTTGGATTTAATCAGTGTCATCAAAATGACATACTGAATACTGCACTAAATCCAAGTCTGTAATAGTTACCTTCACTCATTCAGCATTAGGCCTGACCTAATCCATTGTATAATTATGGGTGGTTATTCCAAAATCATTGTGACACAAGGCAAAAAACAACTCACAACATAGTGACAGTCAGTCAGTCGCTTTTATACACATCCACACTCTCTCATGTGGAGCCAGTTTAGAAGTGATAATCAGTGCCTGGCATTGCCATGTATAAGCTCCTGATGTCACCAAAATGCAAAGGAACACAATTGATTAACCCTTATAAGGACTGTTTGTGTCAATAAAGTACTGTGGACACAGTGTGGGTACAATAAGAACTGTTCCCAATGCTACAAAGCACACCACAGCACACCACAATGCAGCAAAATCTCCTTTACTAAAAAACAAATCTCTCCATGGAGCTAATTAGAGGAGCTCACTAGCAAGGGAAGCAACATCATGCCACATTCCCATTTATACAACCCTTTTATAGCCTTGCTGTTGACTACTTTGATGGGCTTTGTAGGGGGTCATTTGCCTTGCAGGGCAGCCTGGAAAGAATCCCAGACGAAACTAAACACCTTTCTTACTGTTTCAATGGTGCGAATATTACTAGTCACATAACATCAAATTTGTTTTGTGCAAATCACTAGCTCATGGATAATCACAAACTATGACCCTCAAATGTTTCTTACTGCAATGTGAATTTTCACAACAATGTATTAAAATAAGCAGGTTCTGAAATGAAAATGTGAATTGCTTTGTAAAGTGTTTTATGTCCAATGTGCAAATCTCCTTTTAAAATAGAAATCAACTTTTTTTTTATTGCATTACACAGGAAAGAAGCTTCAGTAACTACCCAACACAAAAGCACAAAGTTGAGTAAATATCCAGGAGCTGGATTTTTTTATTGCTCTTTTTCTTTCCTTTAGCAAATTAAAAAATCTGTTTAATAAAACCTTCCTGTGATAGTATTACTGTATAACACGTTGGTCTACTGCAAGTAGGGGCCTCTACAATATGTCAATTAAATTCCTTCGGACTTCAAGTGTCTTTTTTGTTTTTCATAAGCGAAAGTTGGAAGAATAAAAATAACAAAGTGTCACTTTACTCCACATTCCTTCTTGTATGCCTAACTTATCTTTTGTTTTAGTAAAAAATGTTTCTGGACAGTTTTACTTGTCTATTGTAGCTTTTGCACTAACCTTTGTCAGGGAAATCTGACTAACTTTTGAACTTTTCATTTTCTTCTGCTTGTTTCATTTTCTGTCCCTCAATTTTTAGCAGCTCAGCATCCATCATGCATTACACCTGGGTAAGAACAGACTTTGGGTTCAGTTAACTCATTTCACTCCATGCTTATGGCCCCACTGCGGTGTCCCATCTACCTACTCAACCTTTTGACTGTTTCATAGAACTACGCTGTACTTCATTTAACTCTGTCACATGATTAGTTGAGTTTCTTGTGAGGTTGTTCCAAGTGGCATTTCAGAGCCTCTCTGTCAGGCGTGAGGGACTTCTTCTAGCCATCACTGGCAGCATTGTTCCACTGACACATCAATATAGACAAGAGGTGTTGCAGAATGATGGACTGACCACCACCCTTTATGATGACTAGCAGTGTAGCCCCTTCTACCGGACACAATTAGTCATATAACTGAAAATATAATATTATTTATGTTACCTGAATCAAATGCCTGAATAAATACCTGGAAATAGCTACTTTCCGAATTCTAGGTGGTAACTTTATTTCATACGGTGGTCATTTTAACTGTTCTTTCACACCCATTCCAGAAACACTGAGAGAGTATGTGTGTGTGTGTGTGTGTGTGTGGTAGTGTGTACACTCATTACTGTTAATGAAGTGTGTTAATGAAATAAGGGAACACACACAAAGACTGCCTGCTTAAACATAGGTTCTCTGATCAAACAGTTAAAAATATCTTTCCTCCAGGAATATTCATGTTGAAGACCTTACTGTTTTCACTGAGTTGTCACCCATAGTTATGAAAACCTGGCTCAAACTCTCTGCTTCATACTTTGACTGGCCTGCAGCCAAATTCCTTTAGCTGCAGGTGCTGCTTTGCACCAAGTGGTAAAGATAAAGCCATTAAGTTTGATTAATGAAGCTCAGAAGAGATCTGTTTTTCCATTTATGACATTAATTCTGCATCTTTAGTTTAATAAATGGCATATTAAAATCATTTTTGAATCTGAACTTCAATGAGATTAGAAATGTTTATTTGAGAAGGAATATGGACATAAAACCCATTTAATATGTGCAGTGGATTTAGTTAGTAGAATCCATCGATAATAATGAAAGTGAACCTAAATGAGATGTTTAAGTGATCTAACCGTTTGTCAATTAACCTTAATAAGAAGCTATTTTTAAAGAAGCAGACTTCAGGCACAGGGCGCAAGGCAGGATCAAACCCCGGGCAGGGTGCCAACCCTTTGCAGGGCACACACACACACACACACACACACACGCACACACACACACACACACACACACACACACACACACACACCCACATACCCACACACCAAGCACACACTAGGGACAATTTAGGCACAAAGTAGAGTTGATACTGTATATTATAAGACATAGATATATTTTCAACTGGCATAGCTGCTGCTAAAAACTAAACCAGTGTCCACAGCACTGCAATCACATGTGCAAGGGCACTGCCAAGATATTGATACCACAGTTTAAATGGTATTTCCAACCAACTTTGCCCCCAAAAAAGATGATATAAACAAGGGAGCAACACTGGAGCAAATAAGCAAATCTATATACACAATAAGTTTTCAATAGTGAGTTTAATTACACTGACCTTTTAGTTGCTAATGGAACAACAGGAGCTAACATACTTGGCTATGTTCAAAAGAAAATACTTTGCCTCCCTGTAGCAGCACATATTTAGTTCAAATCCTTGATGTTTGCCTACAGAGTAGTCAGTGGGTTAGCACTCATATATATGGAGACACTTATTAGGTCCTACACTCCTTCTTGCCCTCTCTGCTGATGAATGGTGTTTGGTGATACCACCTCTGCAGCAAATCTCAGTCCAGGCTTCTTTCACGTGTAGCTTCTCACTAATGGAAAGAGCTGCCCACTCTGATTCACACTTCTGATTCCCTCAGTGTGCTTAAAAAACATTTAAAGACTCTTTTGGTTGATGAATTTCTATCAAATTGAAAATGACCTTGACAGTTAACCTGTAATCTAGGAATCATAACTGGCTTGTTATTTTGTTCTGAGCTCTTCACTTGTGATGATTAATTTTGTAATCTTGTCCTGTAACATTCATCCCCCAGACTGATGTTTACTTAACCTCTTTTATAAATCACTTTAGACAAAACATCTACTAAGCAAATAAATGCACTGTAAATGTAAATGTACAAAATAAAATAATAGTTCTCTAATCTGAAAAGCGGTGCATTAACTTTACAGAACTGAAGATGCATTTACCGAAAAAGTGCACTTCAAGAGAAAATGAGGCTGTAAATATTATTCACCAAATTCAAAATAAAAAGTCAGATGTATTTTATATATTTGTTTGTAATTCTTCTAAGTAATTAGTAAACAATAAATCCAGAATTTATTTTAGTTTCATCATTTGTTTCTATTTACACTATGCTGGCATCATTAAAGTTTTGCAATTGCCAGTTATTGAGCAGGTTATAAGGAATTTTTTTTTTTTGTTTTTTTTTATCTGAAACGATTTCTTGTATAAGAGGATATATTTTTTATTATTGCGTTACCACAGTGCATTTCCTGTTAGTGCTCCAGTTTTCCTCCCACATTCCCAAAGACATGCAGGTTAGGTTAAGTGTTGATTGCCCGAGTGAGGTGCACATGAGTGGGCCCCATGATGGACTCAAACCCTGTCCAAAAGTGGTTTTCGTCTTGTGTCCCGTGCTTTGTGGATAGGCTCTCACCCACCTCAGTACTGAATTGGGTTACACTGACTTAAACTTTATATGGTATAATACTTTTCATTGTTCCAAACGTTATTGCTAATATAAATAGGGTAAAATGAACAATGGACCAGTTCATTTTTTATAAACATTATTTAATGACATTTTAACATTTTCACCATAGATGTTTTTAATTTTGCAGTTTGTAAATTTAGTAAATAGTAAGAAAATCTAAGTTTTGTGCTAGTATACCTGAATTTATATATATCGTAACCTTGGGTGAAATTACAGTTAGCCTTCTGTAGTTAAAATTGCTCAAATTCTTCAGTCTTCATTATTGTGATCACTGACTTTTCAAACAATCAGTTCTGCAATGCTGTCTAAATGTGGCTCATACAGGAGAAGCTTTTTTCTATTGTCACACTTACATCAAGATTAACTGTGGCTGCTTCAGGAATTCTGGGTTAGGTTAAACGTATCAGAGTTGCTAGTCATCATCTGTGCAGTCTCTTTGGGAAATGATATCCCATGACACTGCTGCGATTGTGTCTCTGTGTGTGATCTTTCCTCAATTAATTCCTAATGATAATTAAGTATAAATTACCTATTAATGCTAAGAAAGGAGGAGCAGCAACAAAAGTGGTGGGTTTGATCATGCTGTGCACTGAGTCACTGCTTCACTTCCATTTACAACATCATTTGAGCACTTTCTTCAAATCTGTCAGCCCTTAAATCTGATAACTTGGCATGCCATTAATTGGTATGTGCTGACTAATTTCAGGATGTGAGAGAATTACTTTGTAAATGACTGACTTTATCATAATGCTGCTTTATTGCTGTCGGTTGTTTCATTACAACTACGATAAGTGAAATTAACTTTAGCATGATAAGCATCAAGGCTCAGATTACTAAATGTGACTCTGTCTTTGTAGTGTTCATAAAATTACAATTTTCTGCTTCCCATTGATATGTTCATGTGAAATGTTTTTAAAATTTTTCATCCATCATCTTTTCAAGAGGTTATTTATATGTTCACTCCCCCAGAAATTAATCTTTTTTTATTTACAGTTTATTTTTTAAAACATATCTGAAATTTTATAAAGATGTAGACAAATGGAAGAGATAGGACTCCCATTATTATGAAAATTGAAAAGTAGAGATTGACCCTGTTATTTGTTGTGCTTTATAGAACGGTGATTTTAACCAAATGTACTAGTCATTTAGAGCCAGTAACCTTAAGGCATGTATTTGTTTATTTATTTTTATACCAGTTAAACATTATATATCCATTTTCAGAGTCTGCTTCTTCTATTTCACGGTTATGAGAAAGCAAACAGCACTGTGAAGCATTAGACACTAGGCTAGATCCAGGGAGACCATACTGCGAAAGCATTAGGCACAAGGCTACATCCAGTCCATATACGTGGCCACATGCATACACACTAGTTCAAAGTTGAGCCATCAGTTAACTTAATCATCATCTCTTTGGGATATGGGGAAGTACCAGCTTAAAATCTACCACATGCATAATTCAGGGACCCATAGTTATGAGACTGCAATAGGAACCCTGCACTGCTATGCCACCTACCCTATACCATGCAGACTCAAAAATTTACCTTTTCAAGTAAAGGCATTAAAATGAATGCTACAAGAAGATTCAGTGTGTTTTATCTTGTAAATGTCTATGATAAGCATTTTAGCCTCCTAAGGTAAATTTTTATTGGTGGACATGTTAATTCTGGAAAAGGTAAATAATGTTCCTGAGCTTTCTAATCTTGTTTTACATGTATAACCCACAATAGTTACCTTTGAAATCCTTAATAAGGGTAGACTACCTTTGAAAGGATTAAACTTTTAACTCTTGAACTAACAATGGCTGAGGCCAACATTGCTCTCAGTTTCCCCAACTTCAAGAGCCAAACCATTCCTAACAAGACCTGACTACTTTCAAAAGGTTTTTAAACAGAAATACCTAACAGGACCTAGTTGCCCGCTAAAAGGTTTTAACACTATTAACCTTTTATGACCTGAGTTAGGATCCTACAGAACTTGGATAAGTATCTCAATCCTTCACTCTACAGATTGCTAGTGTCAGTAAACAATCAGGTCATTTCAGTGAGATAATACCCAAAGTATTTCAATCTAAACATATGTTTTTTTCCAAGAAGAAAAAACAGGCATATCAAACACTAGAATTTAAAGTAAAAGAAAACAGATGACCTAAATGATTCAAATCTAAGTCCATGCTGTTTCATATAATATCATAGTTTGTTTGGATTTTTAGCTGTTGCAGTCTTTATCTTTTTAATCCAGGTAAGGTGTTTTTTTTTTTAAATGAAAGACATTGCACTGTCTTTTTCCTCTTAGTTGTGATGGTTGCAGACATTGGCTAACAGGAAAGAAATGTCCAAGAAGTGCTTCCAAATCCTGTCCTTTATATAGTACCTTGGTGACTAATTATGCAAGAATTGGCAATAGTCACGTTAGGGACAACTGATCATTTCCAATGGTGTGGTTACTTGTCAGTGAAGGTACTTTTAGCTAAATACAATAACCTGTTGACTACATGATCTCATACCTTCTTACAAGCATACACAAACTCTGATTAGTTTATCAGAGATTACACTTATACAGTTTAAAAGTTCTAACACTTTTTAAGTATTGTTTTTACATTTGCATGTCTCCCAGTATTCTTCAATGGTATTTGCATATATACCAATATTCACTTCATCTGGGTACACATTGATTCATTCCTATGATTCATTGTCACATGCTTGCTTAACCATCCTGTCCAAAAAGGCACTTGCCTGCTAAACTCCTGTTCAAATACACAAAATCACAAATAATGCTAGTCTTCCCTGAGCTTTAAAATACAGTCTTGTTTACGTAGTTTTTTTTTTTTTTTTTTTTATTTATTTTTTCCACTGCTTATCTAAGAAAGGGTCGCAGGGGCAACAGACTTAGCAATGAGGCCTAATGTCCCTTTCCCCAGCCACACTTGCCAATTCATACTATGGGATCACAAGGCATTCCCAGCGAACCCTGGGTATTCCCCAAGGGTCTTCTTCCTGCTGGTTGAGCCTGTAAAATCTCCATGGGGAGCGTCAGATGCTTGCACAACCTCAGTTGGCTTCTCTCACTTCAGAGGGTCAGCAGCTCAGTACACAGTTCTATTCACTTAAAATCAGTATCTGATCTAAATAACCCTAAAATTATCCTAATATTCACACAAATTAAAATATTACTTCTTATTTAATAAATTGTAAAAAGCACAATTTGTTCACCCCATTACACAGTGCATTAATTCTGATTCAATGACAGTGCGACCTCTCTCAATAAAAAGCTGTAATTGCTCCATATTAACAGATGTGAAGGAACCTCCTTCTCTTCGTATATAATAAGGTCAATGTGAATTCCAAAGAATGTTTCTCTCCGTGCCTGTCTACATTTTGAGATCTGCCCAGGTCTTTGTCTAATTTGCTCCTGGATTAGAGTCGCTGGCTTTCCAGCTGGAATCCTTCATAGCTCACTTGCTTTTCAAAAGACTATAATGCAGCTCTTGATTGTATTCAGTTATATACGTCTTTATTTTTCTTCCTCTCATGCCATCTTAACCATACCTTTTATGTGCAGTACTGCATCCTAAATGTAATTGTAGCAGTTCGTGATCTGATTCCATTAATACAGCCTTATTTTACACTCGTAGCCAATGAACCTATATTTTTTAAATACAAAGTCAAAGAATTCTTTAGTGGTCATGTAAAGCTATCTTCACATTGTAACAGATAGCCCGGCCACAGACAGACACAACACCAATGTCCAAAACACACGGGTTTATTTACAATACTATTTAAAGTTGGTTCCACCCACGCACACACTATTCCTCAGTCCTTTCTCTCTTCTGCTGCCTCCACTCCTCTCTCGCAAGCTCCGTCTTCCCCCTCCCAACTCAGGCTCCTCGAAGGGAGTGAGGCAGCCCCTTTTATCTTACCCTGGATGTGCTCGGCAATGGTCTTCCGGCAGCACTTCCTGGTGTGGCGGAAGTGCTGTCCCCCAGGGCTCAGGAACCATCTAGGCAGCTCCTTGGTTGGGCCACGGACCACCACAGGGTTGAGCTTCCCAGGGTTGAGTCGGGTGGAAGGAGGACGAAGCTTGGTGAGGAGTGGTGGAGAAGGAAGATGAGATTTGTGTTATTGTGTGCTTGGGACTGTATTATGTTTGTGGATACGGGGAAGGCATAGCCCACAGATGAAGAAAATAAAAAGTTTATTTCATTTTACACGTGTCTCCCGTGTCTAATCTGTGTCGGGTCAGGCATTATATAGTGTCTTTCTTATACTGGTTTTCAACAGTTTGCAAACCAGAGAAGGTGTTCAGAGTGAGTACACTTAGGCCTTGTTCACACGGGCGTTAAGTTTTTGGATAAACGAACTTGCTCTGAACGTCCTAGACGTTTATGTTGCATTTTGTGGTGGCGATCGATTGACTTCTACACCGGCGTTCGTTTGTCTCTGTCTAACGCCAGCCTGCAGCCCAAATTGTAGTTTGTGTGTTAACCTGTGGAGGCAGTGTCGGGAACTGGATATGAAAGCCCTTGTCGTTTTATTTGAGGTGCTTCCTTTCAATATGGACCATTTTGCTATGTTAGATATTAATCTTCTTGTTTTAAAAATACTCGTAATACGGCGACGTAGGGAGAGAAAAAATTGCCGCCGCTACTGGGTTCATCCTCTGACTGCACAACGTCGGGTTAAAGGAAGTTTTTTTGTGCTTTATGAAGAAATGTGAAAATTTCCGCGCAAGTTTTTTAATTACTGTCGGATGTCGGTTTCCACTTTTGATTGTCTGCTGCAGCTGATGCAATGCCTCATTGCACGCCGATCAACCAATATGCGACTTGGTGTTAGCCCCGAAGAGAGACTATATATATATCCGGTCCTCCGAAGCGTAAAATAAACGCGCAGAAAACGAACTAGAAGCGGTTTCCTTGCGTTCGTTGGGTTTTGAACGCCAAGAAAAAGCTGCATGCAACGTTTTTTTGATGCCGTATAAACGCGCAGCCGGACAAACGCACGTCACCAAAGCCCGTGTGAACACTCTCATTGACTCTTACGTGTAGAAAACACTCGGCGCTTGATCCGTGCTCACCGGACGCTACGAACACAAAAAAAACGCTCGATTTTAACGCCCGTGTGAACAAGGCCTTAGGGGAAATGAAAGGCACTCACATTTTTTTTTTATTTTTTAAACTGCATATGTCAATATGTAGATATGAAAGTGAGACACCATATTTCTGCATTGACTCTTTGACTTCTTCAACACCAGGGATCACGATGTCTTTCTGAAACTGAAGATCACATACAAGTGTAAATGTTTTTTTTGAATATGATTGTGTTATTTTCATTTGGATATAGATGTATAATTTGTTGTTAATTTTCTGCGCTTAATTGATGGGTAGCTGGGGTATAAGGTACAGACCACGAAATCAGTGAAAATTCACAATTACAATTTAATTTACCTCAAATATCTTTTGGATACGGGAGCAAAAAGCAAACTGGTCTACCTGGAGAAAACTCATATATATACAAGGGGAACTTTGTTCTCATAAGACAGGATCATTTATCACTTTGTTAGCATGGCTTTTGTAAGTGCAAGAGTGGGTGGACTGGTGTTCCAAATCATTTCGAGGATAACTCTGTACCAGGGCTGGAGGCTGTAATGGAAACAGTGCAAGAATGGAGGCACAACCCGACCCAGAAGATCCTACATTTCTGTCTCAGCTGGGAGGAACAATTAATGAACATTCCATTCATCCCCCAGAACGAGAGATAGCAACACTCCTCTGACCAGGTCCTGCTTTGGACATCCACAAGGTTGCCTGGGAGTTTTAACATGGAAGGGCAACCCTGTTGGGGTTCTTGGGTGCCACCAAGGGTTGTTGTTGGGAGAGGACTTCCCTGTTATGGGCAGCTTCCATGTGACCCAGAAGTGCTCCTGGGTCCAAGATAAAAAGAGGCATCTTGCACCAGACAGGGAGTTGGAGTCGGTAGGTAGATGACAAGGCTTGTCTGGAGGAGAGAGAAGGATATAAGGCTAAGTGGTGGCTCTGAGGCTAGGGATCTGCACTGGCAATCGGAAGGTTGCCGGTTTGAATCCCGTAAATGCCAAAAGGGACTTTGCTCTGTTGGGCACTTGAGCAAGGCCCTTAACCTGCAATTGCTGAGTGCTTTGAGTAGTGAGAAAAGTGCTATATAAATGCAAAGAATTATTATTATATATACTTTTGGACGGTGCTTGCAATTACTGGTGTGTTGGAGGAAGAAGCGTATTTAGTGTAATAAAATAAGCTTCATTTATACCCTTGAGTACTTGTGTCTGGAGTCTGGGGATGTGGGACCCCTGTTTTTGTTACACTGTCATTAATTACAGTAGTCTTATTCAGTTAATTAACCATGTTTGTATTCTCTTTACAAAGTTGTAACATTAAGTTAAAAAATGTCATCATCTGATGAAAAGAATGAAATAGCAGCTAGTTATAACACTTAAAGCGTATGATTTGTATGTGGTAAGTGCTTTGCTAGCCTTGGATTTAGGGCCATTATTTCACTCTGGCTACCCTTGAGAATGGCAGACCAGAAACATGACCTCAGGAGGTTTGGCAATGAAGGTTTCTATTTTGTCTATCATTTATTACACATTGGAGAGGTAATAATTTACTAGAAACCGCTGATTGGATCAGTATTATAGATAAGAGAGACTAATATAGAATCTGCCATTGAGAAACTCAGCACTTCTTAACTTACATTTCATGAAGTTTATGCCAGGTTTAGACACATAGCCTATGCATTGCTTCAGCTCATCTTTCAAGCTGATACAACTAAATCCATCCATCTGTAAGCCACTGGTTATAGTCATTTTCCCTAAATAATTAAAAAGTCCTTAATATTTTTTACATTTGTCATTCTATCTCATTACCAATTATGTCTGTTTCTTTAGCTTTTAGCAACTGGTGCATAAGCAGCATTATTTTGGAAACCATAAATTGGCGGAATTTCATGCCTACTAAATATTTTCCCTGGCGTTACGCTACTCTGATATCTGTCCTTTGGCAAATGTAATGGAACTAACTCAACAGTATGAAAGTAGAAGGTTGGCTTATGGAGGCAGTAGTATGACACACACTTGCTCATTTCTCAATGAATGTTTATCTAAACAATCTGTACAGGGAGATAACACAGAAATGCAAATAAAAATGTAATAAATTCCAACTATCACTAGAGTCTTTAACTGAACTTATGTAAGATAATCATTTGTAACTCATTCTCTCTCATGCAACTCTTTCTTATCTGTATGTTAAGTAGTGAAGCTTTCCTTCTTTTCTTCTATTTTTTTTATGTGTATATATATATATATATATATATATATATATATATATATATATCAGTTGAACTAGCCATTGCTGAATCAAATTATCTTGGGGCACACAGGAGACTTTCACTCCATTTCCTGATAACAGTGTTAAACAGTCCTTGATTGTCCAGACTAACTGTCTGAGTTCAGCAGTGTTTTCCATGTCATGGCTCACTGTTAAAATTAATAAAATAACAAAAGTTTAAACGTTTTTCTAATATGTTTTACATATTTATTACAGTTTTTTAAAAGTTATTTTAAATTTATTCTGAAGAGAACAGGTTTTTGTTATAGAAATGAAGACACTCTAGCTGTTGTTTATTATCAGAAATCTTTGGGCAAGCTTACTTTCATAATTAGAAGTTTATTTTTAAAAAGTTTAAAATACACAACATTTTTGATTTGTGTAGTCCTGTGATGCCATTTTAGTTTTGTGTGTAAGGTTGCGATGCTGTTTCTACACTTCCCAGATGTCACGCTGTATTGCATCATTGACGTGACTTGTAGATGGGACATTCCAATCTATAACTTTGCAAATACCTCTTAGAACCCTTCCTTTCTTTCCTTTTTAAAAATCTTTTATTGAATTTATTAAAAGCATGTTACATTCCATATAATGTAGTTAAACTTAACAAAACTAAATTCAGTTCAACCCCCACCCATGAGAAAGAGAGGAAGGTCAACAGCCAAAATAAAACTTTTGAGATTAGTATTGATGGAAAAGGAGTCTTTCTCCCCAGTATAAGTGCTTATTCTAAAATGGTATTGATTAGATCCAGTCAGGTTTTAAAAAAGTTTTGTACAGATCCTCAAAGTGAGAATTAGATTTTTTCCAATGTCAAATAGTATATAACATCAGTTACCCACTGACTTAAAATAGGAGAGTTAGGATTCTTCCAGTTGAGCAAGATAAGTCTACATGCCAGTAGTGTAGTAAAGGCAGTCACAGTTTGTTTGTTCTTCTCCACTTTAAGCACATCTGGAAGTACACCAAACACAGCTGTTAATGGGTTAGGAGGTATTGTGACACCAAGGCTGTCTGAAAGGCATTTAAAGATTTTAGTCCAGAATGTTGTTAATTTGGTGCAGGCCCAAAACATGTGACCCAGTGAGGCTGGAACTCGATTGCAGTGTTCGCAGGTTGGATCTTGCCCTGGAAACATTTTGGACAATTTTAAATGAGACAGATGTGCTTGATAAAAAAATTTAAGTTGAATAATTGAAAGTTTTGCGCATACGGAGCTGCAGTGAATTCTGTGCATGGCTCCCTTCCACTGCTTTTCTGAGTTGTTGAGTAAGAGATTCTTTTCCCACTATACTCTAGGATCTTTAAAAGGAAGAGACTTTAAAATGGTTTTATATATTATAGAAATGCCGTCTGAGTCCTCATTGCTGATCAGTATCTTTTATGGAATAGAAATAGGTGGGAGGTGAGGAAAATTGGGCAGATTTTGTTTATCAACGTTTCTAATTTGGAGAAAGTGGAAAAATTGTGTTGAAGGGAAACTGAATGTGGAGTGTACTTGTTCATTGGATGCAAAGACATTATTTATATACAAATCTCTAAATGATTTAATCCCCTATGTTTTTCTAACATTAAAAACTGTGTAGGTTTGAGAGGGTGGAAATGGATGGTTATCATGTAGAGATGCCACAGATAAAACATTCCCTAGCATTTACTGCGTGCTATGAAGTTTATTTTTTGGTTTTGACCCTGATGCTTATCTCAGCATTGTCTTCCCAGTCTTCATGTCACTCTCTCTGTTCATTGTTTGAAATGAGGGCAGCATTTTTGGTGAAATACGTAGTGTAGCCAGCCGAGAGCGCTGGGATTGGCTGAGTTGGGTTCTATGAGATGAGTTCTGGTGGAGTTTGGCTTTTGTCTTCAACATTTATTCAGTTGGGCTTCATCTGCATGTTTAAGTTTTGTTCCACTTCAAAATCCTGCAATAGTGTTGTATCAGTGTGTCAATGATTCAGTGTAAAATAATGTTTTGTTCTTTTGTTTCTATTCTTGTTTATTTTATTCTTTCACCATTTCTTCAGTTATTTATTTGTGATGTTATCATTCACCAAAATTTTGGAAAGGGTTGCTGTGATGTCACACATGCCCCACTATGTGTGTGCATTTGGAATCACAGGGTGTGGCCACGTGCAGCCCTCATTAAAGGGCTCCATCCACATTACTATGTCTTCATTTAAAAATATATACATTTGCCTACATTTTCGCTTTTCATTCACACTACCCTGTTGTTTTTGACTTCTGAAAATGAAGACTTTTAGACATGCTCTCCAGAAATGGATATTCTCCTAAAATATACAGCAGCAGCATTGTGGTATGGACAGGTGAAAATGGACATTTTTGAAAAAAAAATTTCTAATCATCCTCTGATTGGTTTGTGCTTATTTTATGGCCTTTCCCTGATCGAATCCTTCTCACTACAATATATGATTGGTCACCCTTCACAGAAGAAAAACATTTTCTGGCATAGTAGGCCATCCAAACTACATATTGTAAAGTGTGAATACTGCATTAATATATAAAATGAAATTAATTTTCCCACTCTCCATTATTTTGCGATAGATCCTATGGCTGGCGGCATTATTATTGCTGCAAAAAATTCAGAGTCCTGTGAAAATCAGAAGTAAATAACTCAGTCAACAGGGTCTAATTACTTAAACTAAATCTATTCAGTAAGAAGCGTGTTGTGCATCAAAATGAATAACAAAGCACTTAACAAAGTGAATGGGTGTAGAATACATTCAAGCTCACAATATTACATTACAGAGAAAGACAATAAAGCAGAATTTAGTAAAGCAAAGATATACACTGTGAAATAAAGCGCCTTGACACACGACAAAGGTTTGGGGCAGCCACCCGTGTACTTGACCTTGGCTGCAAAGCAATCAAAATATTCAGCACAACAATGTACAATGTAACAGAACTGCTTAACAGAGGAAGGGAGTGGGGTTTTATAGGGAGGTTTGCGAAAGTGATGTAGTCCTCGGGGGCCAGGACAGGAAGTGATGTAGTCCTCAGAGCTGAGGCGGAAGTGACGTCTTCATATTCAGGTGGAATGTCCAGTGTCAGGTCTGCGGAGACAAAATAAGAGGGTTGAATGCACCCCACCACCCCCCGGCTGGGCATTGAATTCCTTTCTTTTGGTCCCTGTGGCCGGCTCCCATGCGCACATGTGTGACAACACTTTATTGGTTTATTTTCTCTGTTAAGTTTTCTGTAAACACACTATCACAGTCCTGTTGGATACTTCTGAAAGCTCATTAAGCACATGGGATTTTCAAGGGGATCAATTATGGACTTTGCGCAAGCCCAATGTAGCTGTAGGTCTACATCATAGGTGTTTTTGGGCATTAAATATTGATAGGGATTCTTTTTTAAACAACACAATAACTCCAGTGTGGACTGAGATCGATTTTGTTCATTCTTAAATAAAGACATGCCAGTGTGGAAAACTGAGACTTTTCTATATATATATATATTTTTTTTTTTTTCTAAAAAAATGCAAAGACTCTAGTACATCATATCACACTGTGGCTGCAGCTCTTCACTCCATCTACTTAATGAACCATTTTTCTTTTGCTTTAATTTTCATTGGCTTGGTTTTTAGGATTCGTAATCCTTAAATGTTTATTTTTCTGCATCTAGCAGTCAAACTATAATTAAATGCAAAGCGAGCCAACAGATGACTAGTTCACACAGTGATCACAAACTAAAAGCCTGTTTCTTTTTTAGAAATGAACCCTTGCTGTTAGTGAAACATGTTATTTAACAGTTTCAAAACTGTTTTCATATATTTTATTAAAGCAGATATTGTATGAGGTTAGAATGAGAGCAATAAGATGCTCTTGGCTTACTTTGCATTTCATTGTTGTTTAACCACTAGAAAAAGAAAAAAAAGAACAATTAAGGGTTCTGAATTTTTAAACATCCAGGCAATTAAAATTAAGTAAAGGAATTTTGTTCCATTTACAGCAGTAACTGGTTACTAATTAAGGAAATTTTCTTGAAATCAAAACTTGCCACCGCCATGGCCTTCCAGTAATAAAGTTTGACACCCTTTCTGTAGTGTAAGAAAGTTGCTTTCCTGGGTAATTTATTTTCAAGGTTTTTTTTTATGGGTGTTTAATTTTGACTATTTTTGTTCTTGATTTTGATAAAGGCACTCTCTGTCTTTGTCTTTAAGAAATCAGTAGAACATAAGATATGTTATCTTATTGGGCATTATTTTCAGGGACAAATAATTTTTATCTTATCTTTATCATATTTTAATCAATTTGTTCATGTGTTTGAGATTATGCTATTCATTTGATTAAAGGATGAAAAGAGTATCAATTCGAAGTTGTACAACGCTTTGCTAATGTTGTGATTTTTTTAGAACTGCTGAACTCTCCTGCTACTTTGACCTACTAAACTTAAAGAAAACTGTATATTTCAGGATATACAACACATCCTTTAATGTGTGCTATACCTGCCTGGCGTCTCCATAAATTGAAGTCAGTAAACCCTGTCAAAATCTTTCCTGTAATTATACAAATCGGCTGTTTTTGCTGTTGACGTTTCTATACTTAATGTATAAAGAAAACTCCACCACAGTATCGAAAATGACAGTGTCTGCATTTGGACTGGGCGTTTTGCATTTGCTAGCGTGTTGCTTCTTGAATTGGAGCAAATGGCAGGTCAGGTTCAGAATGTGAAAGCTGATACTTATTTATCTTGTTGATGATAACTACACTGTCCACATCACAAAAGAAAAAATAAGTTTATTCAGAAATCAGGGTTCTAAAAACAAACAATTAGAAGAGTGGAAGTCAACATTTCAGTAAGCAGGTTTTAACTGAATGAATATGACATTCACATTTAATGGCAAAAAGTTAAATGTAATATAACAGTAAGCTTAAATCACAAGTTTATCTATACTAATAAAAGGCAAAGCCCTCACTGACTGACTGACTGACTCACTCACTCACTGACTCATCACTAATTCTCCAACTTCCCGTGTAGGTAGAAGGCTGAAATTTGGCAGGCTCATTCCTTACAGCTTACTTACAAAAGTTAAGCAGGTTTCATTTCGAAATTCTACGCGTACCGGTCATAACTGAATCCTACTTACGCACATATATATGACCATAGCCTGCAGCTCGGTCGCCGTGTGAGGCGGAGTTGCGTCACCCATCACCACGCCTCCCACGTAGTTGATTGCCTGCCTATATTGCGTCCCCCATACCCACGCCTCCCACGTAATTGAGTGCCTGCCCATATAAGGCCGTCCGTCAGCAGCAATCCAATAGACACGCTGCTGCTACGAGGCGTTTGTCATGCCTAAGACGAATACGATTTTCGCGAGATACAAGTTTAGTGAGAAGATGCAAGGTATAAATGAGACTTTTGATCACTTTGTAACGGAGTTAAAATTGCTGGTGAAGGACTGTGCTTATGCAAATGAAGATGAGATGGTCAGGGATAGAATAGTGTTTGGCACAAACTCAGCAAAAGTGCAAGAGAAACTTTTAAGTGCCTGGTCTGAGCTAACATTAAATAAAGCCGTGGACATCGCAAGATTGCACGAGATAGCAAACCTTCGATGCATGTACTCCGAGCGGCTCACGTGAACTGACTGTGAATGCACTACACAGACAAAAGGCAAAAGTTCCAAAGAGCGCTGAACAAAAAACGCATTACACAATTGAGAAGGCAGCAAAAGAATATGAAGCGAGTGACGCATACAAGCATATTCATAAGTGCAGCTACTGCGGAAACAAAGCATACGGTGGAAAAAGTCAATGTCCAGCTAAAGGAAGACAGTGCAAACGGAGACGAAATGGTCAGGGATAGAATAGTGTTTGGCACAAACTCAGCGAAAGTGCGAGAGAAACTTTTAAGTGCCGGGTCTGAGCTAACATTAAATAAAGCCGTGGACATCGCAAGATCGCACGAGATATTCGCGAGATACAAGTTTACTGAGAAGACGCAGGGTATAAACAAGACTTTTGATCACTTTTTAACGGAGTTAAAATTGATGGTGAAGGACTGTGCTTATGCAAACGAAGATGAGATGGTCAGGGATAGAATAGTGTTTGGCACAAACTTAGCGAAAGTGCAAGAGAATCTTTTAAGTGCCGGGTCTGAGCTAACATTAAATAAAGCCGTGGACATCGCAAGATTGCACGAGATAGCACAACCACAGCTGAGAACCTTCGATGCATGTACTCCGAGCGGCTCACGTGAACTGACTATGAACACAGTACGCACACAAAAAGCAAGAGCTCCAAAGAGCGCTGAACAAAAAACGCATTACACAATTGAGAAGGCAGCAAAAGAATATGAAGCGTGTGATGCATACAAGCATATTCATAAGTACAGCTACTGCGGAAACAAAGCACACGCTGGAAAAAGTCAATGTCCAGCTAAACACAGTGTAAAAAATGTGGTAAATTGAAACACTTCACTAAAGTTTGCAGGACTGGGAAAGGTAAACCCGTGCATGCAGTGTGTGATGTCTCAGATAAAGAGGAAGACGAGCTGTTTATTGATGCAGTAAGAAAGGAACAACCCTCTGAATCTGAACAAGCCTTTGTAGACATATCAATAGGACAGCAAGGTGTAAACCTTAAGTTTAAATTAAGTTCACACACACGCTGCCTCTAAATATTTGCTGGCAAATCCACAACTTAATACCGGGAATGCCTGTTAAACATCTTAGATTCACGAGTACCGATTTGGGTAGTGAACACTTCGATGAATGAAACCTGTTATCTTTACAACGGTTGACAAACACGGAATGTAACTTGAACACAACACATCCTTCAAATACGAACCTGATAAATAATGATAATCAAATCCTTGATGACAGCAACACTCATAACAGTCACAAAACAATTACATTGACAATCATGTTACGTTATTTTTAAAATGTTTCCTTTTCTGTTACATAACTTCTTTAACACGCTACTTCTCCTCAGCAAAGCGCGGGTATTTTGCTAGTATTCAATACTATGTAAATGGAACTATGCCTTTCTAATTTACAACTTGAATTATTATTAACAGAATATTAATAGTTTCTATATTTTCTTTACAGTTCAAATAAGAAAAACTCCACAATAACTCCTGGCAATATCTGGTTTTATGTTCTCCTGGAAATATCTGGGTTTATGTTGTTAAAACCTGCTGGATGTGTTTTGTGAATTATGAAATGCAAAATGATAAAATGGTTTAACAGGCCTTAAAATAAACAGAAATCTGACCAGGACTTCACTGGTCTGTCACAGAATAGGCCTCATCCCAGACAGCCTGGCCGTAAACTCCAAAGACAGGCTTCAAGGCCCAAAACTAGGCACAGACTTGTAAATTTCAATATACTTACAGATGACCTTCAAGGGTAAGAATAATCATAAACTCCTGGCTGAAGGACAAAAATAAAACAAAATGTTTTTTAAAGAAAGTGTTAAATGATCATAAAACCTGTCACATAAAACCTGTCTTCAAAATGCAAAAAAAAAAAAACCAACTCAAAAGTAGATGATGTTATTTTTATATTAAAGAACATGTAATTTAGCCCTTAGAAGCATTCAGTATCAGTATTATAGTAGACTAAGGCACTTTATTGTTCCTACTCTGTGTTAACGCTGTTAACTTTTAAATAATTCCTAGTTTATAATGTTGGGTGCCTTTTAAGGTAAAAAGTCATTTTTTTCTACTTAAAGTAATACTCCATCCAACATTACATTTTTCTGTATGTTACTTACCCTGTGTGACTGATAATGATGGCTGAGAAAAAAAATGTAAATCTCATGTTTTAATGGAGAATGAAGATAATAAAGTTTCTGATACAATAAGTGTCTATGGACAACAGCAAACAATATAAAAAATGTCCATGATAAATCTCATGTTACTCGTGTGGCATAATCCACATGTCAAGACATCTTGTGATTATGGTTACAACATGTAAAAAGCATGATTTGTTTTCTAAAATATTGTTAAGTAAATAATTTTGGAAAATCAGAGTAGTGTGCCAATGAATGAGGGTGAAATGTGGGTTATCACACAAGAAAAGGTATTGATGAATGTTTTTGGCTACTTAACAGGTTCTCCTTAAGCCCAGTGGCATTTTTGGCATGAAACTGGTGGTGGGGTCTTTCTTACCTGAGAGAGAGAGTGGGAGACACTGCCAGAAGGGGAGCCAGCAGTGCAGAGGATGTGTGGTGTGGTGTGTCTAATTGAGTAACAGAGCAAGTGAGAGACAGTGATGATGATCAGGCACTTACACAAAAGAATTTGTGAAACAAGCTTCTCTTCAAAAATCCATTGGCCGGGGGACGTGGCTGCGGGTAATGATGTGGAAGGTAGTGTGATGTGCACCAGCTGCTCTTATTCAGTTTGCTTACATGTAATGCCAGTTGACTTGTTATGGTTATAAACTAACCATTCAATAGTATTAGCCTATCATCACAAGTGCATTGAACAAAAGAAGGCATTCAATGAAAAGAAGTCTTGGTGTCTGTATGTGTGTCTGCCTACTCCGAGTGACCAATTTTGTCAGTACCATAGGTCTACTGACACAGCTACAAGTTTTTCATTCTACATATTCCTTCAGAATTAATAGTGTCCATGCAAGGCTGGGGATTTTTTTAAAGAGTTACAGAAAATCAGTGCCATTTTGCTGATGTCATGCCAACAATGTGGACGAGAACAGTTCTCTGATCTTCTGATATTGCCATGTGATATGTCACTATGAATTAAAATGAAGTCATTGCAGCCTATCAAAACCTCCAAAAAGAAGACTTTACTATAAAAACAAAAGAAGAAAACCTAAGAAGCAAAAAGGCCCTATTACTTTCCCATTGTTTTGGTAACTGAGCAATTGTAATAGATATAGCAAATATATTACATTGTACTTTAGGGATCTGGATCATAATAATTTTACTTTTTATTGTTAAAGGTGTAATGCACATAAAAATACTAATACAGTATATAGTACCAGATGATCAGTTCTATTGACTTCCTGAATTTTTAAGAAACATGCTTTAACATGCTATGACATGAACTCTTGGTGTTAGGATCCACTTGATATCTCATTTAACTAGAGAGGAATTCTGTTATCTTGTTGAAATGTGTTATATTAGGAAAATAAAGCATATACGCAGTAGCAAGGTTATATTGTCTTTTCAAATAATCTAACATAATCAACAATCATGGACACGATTTTTTGCTTTTTTACAAATGTTATAATGCCCTAAAGCTACATTCAAATGTTCCATGACAATTAAAAACACAGAAATAAAATCAGACAACTTGTTTCCAGGATAAAAAAAAAAAAAAAAAAATCCTGATCCATACAGTGCATCCTCTCCTCTTTCTTCGCATATCACTGGACCCAGAAATTGATCGACTCATTGAGTTGGCAAAATTGAGTTCAGATAGTCTTGCTTCTAGCTACATATGAGCATTCTGAAGAGGAGCTGGAGGTGAGAATGTGCTGACAGGTGACAAGGCAGAAAAAGAGATCATTGGAGCCACATGGGGAAGAAATGTTAGCTGAGGAAGGAGATGGCTTCTAATAAACATTAAATCAGGGACCAAGAAAGTGACACTGAATTTTAAAATGTTTAAGGCTACAAGCACCAGTGACAATAAAATATCAGCTGAATAATGCCTTACAAAATCACACAAAATAAAGACCTGTTAAAATATTGTCATACAAGGCAACCACTAAAGGACAGTATTTAAAGGTATCTCAAAATCATCAGATGCTCAACACTGAAAGCAGAAACAAAAATTATTTATAAATTTGCAATATTTGTATAATGGCCAAAGCAGTAAACCTTATTATAGATATTTAATTGGCATGATTCAGGATAACATTGACAACTCTATCAATATGGCAACGTGTACAAAATCATTCATCCTTAAAAAATACATTACAATTAATCAAGCAATGGGTGACTTAAAGAGTCCTCAAGTCCCAAGGTGGAACTGAAAGGTTCAGTTTGTACATGCGCACACCTGAGCAAAGTTATGGGTGGAACACTGGAAAGTTGAAGGACCTGTTCAAAAGACCTGGGGCCTCATGTATAAACGGTGCGTACACACAAAAATGTTGTGTAAGAACATTTCCACGTTCAAATTGTTATGTATAAAACCTAAACCTGGCATAAAGCCACGCACATTTCCATGGCAGCTCATACCCTGGCGTATGCAAGTTCTGCGCTCGGTTTTGCAGACTGGCAGCACCTAGCGTCAAAGCAGTGCTACTGTTCCTGTGTGTTTACCTTTCTTTTTTAGATCCACATCCCTGACGCGGCTTTATAAATACTCTGAAATTAACTGCATATTGTTTATTAGTTTAAAGCATCTGATTGTAATTAACCTGTAACAATATAATGGTCCACAGAATGGTCACACTATTCCAAATACCATAACTGCTTTAGTGTTGTTACTCTCACTGCACCTTCTTCTTCTTCTTTTAGCTGCTCCCGTTAGGGGTTGCCACAGCATATCATCTTTTTCCATATTACTCTCACTGCACCACTCGGATTATTTATATCACTGTATCTGAGTGTGAATCACAGCTGTACAGAAGTGGATCGGAAAGAGAATTATTGGTATACAGCATCAAGCACATGCTGCCTCAGCCATGCTGTCTATTGAACTGCACTCATCCGACAAACGCTTCAGAGCTTTTCCTGTACGGACCTCGCGGTTCAGAAACAGTTTCATCTCAAGAACTATAAACACACTCAATCAGTTCATCAAGTGCTCCTTGTAGAACGCTTTGTACTTATAAGTACAATCACCTTATTGTAAACTTGCGATAGTTATAATATTGCACAACCTGAGCCACTTTATAAAGCGCATATTTACATATGATCATGATTTCATTTTTACGATGAAATGCAGAAAAATATGTTTATTATATTACACAGATAAAACTTTAACTTCATTTAAATAATCTATATTGTTAATAATTAAACACGTGAGGACACGGTGCCAGCGCTAGTGAGTCACTGGCACTCCGTTCACAGATTGTTCCTGCCTCCCGCTGTATTCTTGCTGGGACTGGCACAACACTGGATGGATAGATGGATAAAATAATTAAACACGTACTACGAAGATATTCCGATGTTCCTTAAAAGTTTTGAAGAATTGGCACTCTAAGCTTACAGGTGACTTAATGTCTATTACAGAGCTGATTGTATGGCGATTGGGTATTTGGAGAAAGAAAAGTAAGGACAGGAATTGGAGGTTAGTACGTTTGAAAGAGACAGTACTGCTACAATAAAGTATTTCATCGAAGTTTGTGCGTGGCGCAGCAAGAGTGAGACATGAACAATCATTGTGCCACCGTGTTCCCGTGTTTAATAACGCTTTAACTCTTATCATCATGAAAATGATATCACGTATACATCTCAGTATTTTAATTATTCAGAGAGCTGTAATATCACAAATGTAATGGATTCTGTGTCCTGTCGGAC
The DNA here is from genome assembly GCA_026402145.1 of Polypterus bichir lapradei. Taxonomy (NCBI): domain Eukaryota; kingdom Metazoa; phylum Chordata; class Cladistia; order Polypteriformes; family Polypteridae; genus Polypterus; species Polypterus bichir. Next base: position 75,117,106 of record JANRMT010062813.1, on the reverse strand, counting down.
GAAGAGAAAGCCCGGAAGCACGTAGTGATTCACACACGTTGAGCACATAGAAGATCAAATACAAAACAAAGCATTTAACATGCTACTTTAGTTACGAGGGACTTGAGAAACTAGTAAATGAAACAATTTTAAGATGAAGTTTATGATGTTCTACTTTAATCACAAAATAAACTATGTGATTAAAGTGGAAATTTCGAGATTAAAGTTGACATTTCGTGCTTTTTTTCCACTGTGTGCTTTTGTTTTCTCTCTGTACCCTAATAAGCTTTTATATGACACTCAGACGGTGGGCTACGTCTTGCCTTTTCTCGGCGACTTTGATATGTGACAGCTTCTTTTTTATTTTGGCACTGTGCGACTTTGTGAACTTGAGCTTTCGAGTTTCTCCGACACGCTATGTCACTCAATCAGCTTCCTTTTGTTGTTTATACCACTGTTTAAACCAACAAATAGTACGTTTTTATTTGCCTCCACTTGGTATTCACTGAAATTCTATTTTCCCTCATGCTTTTGCCATTGTCTTTTCATAGAACTCTGAGCTTAAGGGCTATTTATATTGATTTGCATATTCAAAGAGGCGTAATTCTGGGAGGAGTTGGGGTGGGACAGCAGGTGTGTGCATCTGTGTTAATTTTCACGCTGACCGGGATTTATGTAGTGGAAGAACGTGGAAGTTGGCAAACGCACAGATTTATGCATCTGGATTTTTTCTGTGCGTACGCACATTACCACTTTTGTGCTTACGCCATGTTATAGCGTGAGTTCTATGTACACCGTTATGCATGAGGCCCCTGGAAACCAGTTAGCAGCACCAGGCCCAAAGAAAATTTCGTATAATCCAAATTGAAATCATTTTTTAGGTAAGAGACAGGCTTTTCTAGGTAAGAAATTGCAATGGACAGATTATGGAAATTTTAAATTCAACTAAGTTAAGTGTTCTATAAACTTTTTAACAATACATTACATCATTTTAGTTTATTAATTATTTAATTTTTTAAAAATTTAATTTAATTTTAATCATCTGGTGGGAGACGGGAGGCAGTACCCCACCTGACCTGCTACTGCTGCATCCTTATGGACATTGACAGTAAACTGAGAGAAGAGACTAATTTTCTAATTCCTAACTTGCTTAATTGTCATTTTAGGTATTTTTGTTACTGTATGAATAAAATATCTAGCATTTGTTCCAATGTGGTCACGCAACAAAATGCATTCTTCATCTGCTGTTTGTTTTAGATTGAATAGTGGCTGACATTCAATCACTTGCTCAAGGGAACTGACCTTAAAATAGCCTTTTCAATCACACTCTATAAAATGACATTTTGGGACATTGACAGAATTTAATAATTCCAAAATGGAAAATGCCTTCATTCCAGACTGACTTTCTATATTAATCGTTATTTTACAGGCAATTATGTATTATTTTTCTGACTTCTTATCTTCATTCATTGTTACTGTTCATGTGTGGAAAACATTTAGCAGTCAGAATTAATAGTGTAATCTTTTTTCAAGTATGATTATAAAATGGTAAATTACGCTGAATGAATACAGAATTTTTGGAAATTTTCTCCTATGAGTTTACAATGAACTCTGAGTAATAAAAGCAAAAAAGGGGGCAAAAGGATTTTTAATTACAAGGAGATTTTCTTTTAAATTAATGAATTTTTATTTCTAGAAATGCAAATATTTTATGAGAAAAGTGCAGTTGCACTTTGCAGGGCACTTTCATTACAGGGCAGAAACTTCAAAAGAAAGGAGAAGGAGTGAAGCAACATTAGCACAATGAGCTTTAAATGTTACCCGTGCATAGTGTACTGAGCAGTATGGGTTCAGACTGTGTTCAGGTCGTGTAACTAACCTGAATATGCAGCAATCAGACTGGAAAAATGGAATAGAGAAAGGTGGTCAAGTGAAACAATGTGAACAACTGTGCCCTGCATTTTGTATTTTGGTGTCTGTAATTTTGTATTTCATTTTACTTCTAGGTGGCACACTGGGTAGCACTGCTGCCTCACAGTTAGGAGACCCTGGTTCAATTCCTAGGTCCTCCCTGCGTGGAGTTTGCATGGTCTGTGTGGGTTTCTTCAGGATGCTCCGGTATTCTCCCACAGTCCAAAGACATGCAGGTTAGGTGCATTGGCGATCCTAAATTGTCCCTAGTGTGTGCTTGGTGTGTTGGTGCCATGCCCAGGGTTTGTTCCTGCCTTGCGCCCTGTGTTGACTGGGATTGGCTCCAGCGGACCCCCCCGACCCTATAGTTAGGATATAGTGGGTTGGCTAATGGATGGATGGATGGATGGATTTGTAATGGCACAAATTGGTTAGAGCAGATCTAGATTCCTGTATTTGAATTCCACCCCAGATATTGTTATTTTCTTCTCATGTCTGTGTGTGTGTTTTGTTCTCCAGTGATCACCCCATACATCCCCTAATAAGAGTTTTTTCCATGTCCTTGATGAAGCGCTGGTACAAAGATTAAGCATTTTTTTTATTACGTTTTAATACTTATCATGACTCCTTCTAGATGTCTTTTGTTTAGTCTAAGAAAATGTCTGCTTCGCTTTTCCGCATAACATCCACTCTTCTACCCTGGAGTAAATTTGTTGGTGTTTCCATTTTTTGCACTTTTGGCCAGGGCCGATGCCACCATTAAGTCGAATTAGGCATTCGCCTAGAAAGCAGATCATATTTTGGGGGGATCAGCTGCACGGGTTAGCTACCAAGCAGTCGGTTGGTGCACAGATAAGCTTGGCCTAGGGTGCAAAATGACCTAGCTACTGGCACTGCTCATGGCATTAAATGTTTGTTGCAGATATAGATACCAAAATTACATTTAGTGTTAATTTTATGGCCTTCAATTTGTATTATAGACTGTAGTTCAAGTCAGATGTCTGGAATTTTTTTTTCTACTCCAGCTAACAGAATTAAAAATGTCTATGAAAACATCTCATGTTGTGTCGCATAATCCACATGCCAAGTCATATGCTTACAATGCCCAAAATCCATGCATTTTTTTGCTAAAATATTTTTTAATAAATAACTCCAGAAAATGAAAGTAGTCCACCCCTTCCCACAAGATTGCACATTTGAACTCAAGACAGGCCTCTATACTAACAAATGAGGGGGAGAGGCAAGTCCAGTAAATGGACCCCTTTACACAGTTCTTGTCTTTTAACTTTTATTATATTTACATTTCTTATAGCATGCCACACTTCTTCTCAGTTCTAGGACAAAATTTTTCTAGTATTTCTAGTTTGATGGCTATAATATCTGATTCATTTTCCTATCCACATTTGGATTGTTTTAGCTAAATGAGCCTCTGATAAATCTGAAATTTATATTTAAGATATCCTAAAATGAAACTATATCTGTTCATGTATATCTAAGTTCCTATAGATACCACTATTGTCTTTTAAGATGCACATGAATAGCTTCTTGTCCAGTTGGAAGTATGTGAAAACAAATTCCTGTGAAAATTTCTATGTGTTGCATACTATTTTCTGTCTGTTTAAATATCTCTTACAGCAGACAGGCAGTTATTTTGAGAGATGAATAAGATACATTTACTCTATTTAGAAAATGACTCTGAGATATCTGTGCATGCAATTAAGGTATCTAAAATGCAGTTAAGACATCTTAAATTGACTCACATTTAAGATATACTAAAATATATCTTAAATAAAATTGTCAAGCCTACTCAATCAAATTCAGGGTTACAGGGAAGCACAGTCTACCCTGTAGTACTGGGTGTAATATGTGAAACAACCTTGGACAGGATGATAGTCCATCGCAGGGCCCACTCACATTCACTGGGCCAATTTGGGATTGCCAGTTAAATTAACCTGCAGATTTTTGGGGGATGTGGGAAGAAACCTGCAGCACTCAGAGGAAACTAACTCCTCATGGACAATGACTAGCCACAGAGTTCCAAGCCAAGACACTGCATCTATGGCAGAAGTGCTACCATGCCATCCAAATACATTTTCAGATATTTCACATGTTGACAGATATTTTGAGATACCTTAAAATGATTTCTTTCTTATTTTGATATTGCTCTATTGCCCACCACTCCAAGACCTGGTTTCAGTTTGTGACTGTCTGCGTGAAGTATGCACTCCCTCCATATTTGTGCTTTTTCTTCTAATTGTTTTAGTTTTTTTCTAGTTTAGTTTCAATGTTAGCTCTAAATTGGTCCTATTTTTGATTGTCTAAGTGTGCCCTGTGATGGGCTATATTCATGTTTCTGTTTTGTGCCTTATACTGGTTTTTGGAATAAGCAAATTCAGAAAATCAGTAATTGAAATACAAAGATATCTTCAGAAAATGTCCAGCTTCCCCAACAATATTTTAAATGACATCCAGTATATTTTAAAATATGTATTTAAAGAGATTGTCACTGAAAATGAATCTTTTCAAAAACGCCCTCCAAGCGGTATCATTTTGATAATCTTATGTAGAAGTGTGGATGGGGAAAAAATAGCTTTTTGAAAACTCTGAAGCATGATTGTCAAGTAATCAGGCACTGACTTCAGTTTTGTGATTTGTCCCTTGTGATTTCATATTTACTGTGGGGATCATCCTTTCCTAAGTTCTCTTCATCAGCTGACGAGTACTACACCTTGAAACACTTGAATATTTTTGTATAATATTCTTATACTCTGTTGTAAACTTTACAAGCAGTTGTACTTCATCATCTGTCGAATCAAACAAACCTTGCTCTTGGCTGACAAATCACGCATGCCCAATAAGAAAGGTTTATGTGTCTTTGGTGTTTCAGAGTAAATGATAATTTTTTAGAAAACAATCTGAAAATCCTAGAGTAGGAGGCAAACTCAGACTCAAGGCCATACACAATAATTAATAACAACTGGGACAGTCACATATAAGTGGAGCAATACCTTCTCATTTCAAAATTCACCCATCCTTTACTTCACTGGCTTCACAATTGCTGCACTGTGTGAATAAAGCACAAAGAGGAGCATAAAGGGTTGGGGCGTCAGACAGTTTTCTCTACTTGGTGAAAAAAAACAAACAAAAAAAGAGTTAACAACAGTCTAAAGGGCATCTTTTCAGATGAGAGTCCAATATAAGATTGACTCAAGATGGCAGTTCAGGCAACAGATGCAGAAGGGATGGGTTCAGGTGACTAGAAACCGGATGTGACATCAGACATTGTTGTGCCTTCAATCTTTGGATCAGCAGAAAGAAGAAGAGCAGGGGCATTAGGTGACAGCACCAACTCTGGCTGGAATTACAATTTGACGAGGCCTGAAGCTGTCTCCTAAGTACACGTGTGTGAGACCTGGTAGACCTGATGGTCATGTTTGGAGCTCACACCTTTTTTTTTTTTTTTTTTTTTTGAGTGTTCACTTAGTTTTTGTTAATGTTTGAATTTATTTTTGTGATTATTACTGTTTCGGAACAAGTGTTTGTTGCATTGTTATTTTATTTATTTACGGTGACACTATTTTGTTTTCCTGCTTTGGGTTATAGCAATGTCTTTTTGTGAAAGTTGTTTCTTGCAACAACGTCAGTTGTTAAGCACATCACAACAGTTACGTGCATCTCCTGACATAAGCAAGTCACAGCTATATAAGATATGCAGTATAGTTAGTGATTTCTTGCTTTAATAAGGACTTTTATCTTAGCTAGTTAATCTGACCACAGTTGTTTCCATATGGGCCATTGGTACTTTCAGTTTATTTATTTTTTGGGTTCGACCTCAGCCCATATCAGATTATGACTTCATTTTTGTTTTGATGTCCTTGGTTTTGACCTTTTGCATGTTGTTAGACAATTTTTTTGCTTTTCTGCCAGAATACAAGTAATGTGAGGAGAAAGACTACACGTATGACGAGAAAACACAAAACTATGTGAATGAAAGGGAAACTGCACTTTGCAATTTATATTGCCACATTAAGCACAACTCCTCTAAAAGAGACACTTGTTCATATGTCATTACATGTTGTAGGCAGTGATTAAGATGGACATATCTTGATATGAACACCTCTAGCTCTGAAGTGAAAGTATCCCCAAGCTCTTCCAAAGCAGCAGGCATGTCATCACAATACACAAAACTTAAACCTAATAACATTTGAATTTGCAGAGGAACTGTTTTGTCATACTTGTATGCATCAACTAAATTAAGTCCCACTGACTGTACACATTTTTCAAGTGTGCATTTGTCACTGTGCACTTTTGTCAATGAACCAGTTTTATGTGCAGGTAAAAGGAACAGTAACCTCAGCCAAATTCTAGCAAACCAAATTCAAAGTCAAAATTCACAGTTTAAACTAGTGATGAGCATTATGATTTGTGTGAATTAAATTCAAAGTGAAATTCATTGTTCTGCTTTGTAAAAAAATGTACAAAAAAAATGGTGTTTGTTCCTGTATTGAAGCATTTTCATACAATAATACCACATGTGTATATACCTGTCATTTAGTAATTAAATAAAAATATGTGCTGAAAAAAAAAACCAAATTCATTTAATGTCATGTGACTGCAATCCTAAAGATGCTTTGTAAACAGAAACTAAATTCAGAGCTACAGGGTAAACATACTTCTACATAGAGAGTTTGCCTGTGCAGAAAACAAGGGAATGCGCCCAATAGTGCATTTCATGTGCCTTTAAATGAAAAACATTTAAATGTGGCACATTTTTAAAAGTCTTACTGGACGTGGGTGAGGCAAAAATAAAATAGATTTTAATAGTGTGCAGTGAATTATATATGTTATGCATCTGCAGAAAAGAAAGCAAGAGCACATGAAAAGAGACAGAGTATTTCTTGTTTTCCACCAAAAAAAAAAATATCAGAGTTTTGTGTTTTGCAATTGAAAAATCAATTTCTAAAACTATATCACCAGTTCTCATGGCTGAGTGTCAATAAAAGGAGAGGTTATTGAGTGGCTTTTATTTCTTCTGAGGGACAGTGAACAAACACAAGACTGACAGTTATTTTGAACAAGCAAACTCAGAAAACAGAATGGCAAAAGAGCTACTAGGTATTTAGATTCAAACAACAGGGAAAACCAGTGTGAAATCTTTGTATATGCCTTATATAACTTTTATGATGAACTGTAGATTTTCTAGAAAATATAACATCTCCATTATATTGTTTAAAGTTCTCAAGGGATTCTAACTCTTTGCAAAATCTTCATTTACAGAAGAGGACAGTGTGCAGTTCTTCAAGTGACTCACAAACACTCAGGCTATAATTTAGTGCACATCAGCACCTGTTGTTACGCCAAGAGCTTGTTTCAAAAACACATTTTCAAGACTGGCATTCTGTTATTGTCATTCTTTTGACAAATTCATACTGTGTTACAAGACCAAGAGATCAATTATTTTTTTTAATCCTGAATGTAAAATACTATCAGAACGTCATTTGTCACTCATGTTTCATTAAGCTGCCTTTTCTTAAAAGGATAGTGAATAACACAATTACAATTTTTGTTTACCTTTTTCCATTTATAAGTAATAATTTTGAATGTAAGGCTTTAGGAGTGTCTGACATGCCTCTCAATTAAGTTTTAAGAAACTTAGATTTATAGTAGGAAGCTTTGGACATGTGCAATCTTATGGAAAACTAGGGGGCTTTTCCACCTGCTCGCTTCTGTCTCCAACCCTCTAGCCTGCACTACACGCCAGCCACTTTGCATCTCTGCCGCTCGCGTATGTGGATTTCATTTTTACCAAAGAACAAATCTTTTAATTCTTCATTGCGAAAAAACACTACTTTTCCCTGATGGCAACACGAATTAGATGATCTACAAGTCTCTGACTTAAAGTTTAAATGTGAACAATATATTCAATCTCTTTTTGTTGTTCCGTTATTTCACCGAGTAATAATTTCCATTTGTTTTTGCTAATGCGATCTTTACTATCATTTTTTCGTGACTTTCGAATTTTAGTACTTTCATTATCTCTAACCTGCTCTGCGTGCGTTTTTGAATCTCTTTATGGCGTTCTACTTTTGTTATCTACTCTTTGTCTTTTATTTCCAGCTCTGGGTGTGGTTAAATCTCTTGGCTCAAAGTCTCGTCTTGCGGGACGTGAAAGTATCTCTCTGAAAAAGTCATGTTCATATCCCAAGCTAAAAAGTTTCGTCTCTTCCCAGGATTTTTTTATATTATAGAGAGATGTGAAAAAAATCAGAAAAGGCCAAACAAGTCAATTTTTAAGCTGCCTTATTGTAGCGAAGCAGAACAAATGGCACAGTACAGACTGTTTGTCGGTTTTAATTGTAATAGGCACATACAGCCACCAAAATTAAAAGCTTTTTTCTACTTTGAACAGATGAAAACAATTCATCATTCAACTACACCAAAATAATCACAGGATGTAAATATTTTTGTAATTTTTTTTTCTTTATGTGGACATTTTTGTTAAGGCATTACAGTAAATTGAAAAACAAATTTCATGATTATGGGCAACAATCTGCCACCATTACACTGCTGGTCTAGAGTAATAGGCTTAAAACCTTAAGCTAGTTGATGACTATCTACACTTTGAAATTCTTCCTGTGTCTGCATGTGTTTACCTTCTGGTGTTCTATTTTTCCCATCACATCCCCAAATACATACATGTCACATTAATCACCTGTTCTAATTTGTGTTAAGTTTCTGTGAATTTGGCAGAGCTGACTCAATAACTATGCAAGCCTAAACTCAAATTATTTTGGCATCTTCAAATTTTGATGAGATAACATTATTGCCATGGTGATTCCCCCTGGTGCTGTTTACTAGGGTTTAATTGTGTGATTTGTTATATGCTGATGACCTTGTGATCAGGGCAGTGTCAGAGGAAGAACTGTTGATAAGGTTTAATGAGTAGTAGGGTGGCACATTTGAAATACTGATACATCGTAGTTAAGTAACCGGGGTTCACATCCCAGGTCCTCCATGTGTGGAGTTTACATGTTTTCCCTTTGTTAAAAATGGTTTCCTCCGGGTGCTCTGGTTTCCTCCCACAGTCCAAAACACATACAGGTTAGGTGGATTGTTGATGCTAAACTGGTCCGTGTGTATGTGTGCATGTGTATCTTCATTGTGCGATGGACAACCATCCTATCCTGGGATTGTTCCTGCCTTGCACTCTTTGCTTGCTGGGACAGGCTCTCCCTGTTCAGGTTGAGTGAGCTTAGAACATGATGAGTGGCGGAAGGCCTTGGAACAGGGAGTGTTGAAAGTAAATGTTGGAAATAGGAGGTCATGGTTAGTGTCATTAAGAAGACACAGATGTTTATATACTTGGATCAGTTATGCCAAGAGGGTTTGTGAAGTGGAAACAGGTCAGAGAATAAAGACAGAATGGAAAAAATGAGTAGTATGTTATAAAAAATAATGGCAAAAAAATAAAGGTACAGACTTGAGTGGCAGCAATGATGCTGATGTGTGATACAGAGACATGAACAATAGACATTACAGAGAATAAGGACAGCATGGAAAAATAAAGGTACAAACTTGTATGACAGCAATAACAAAAAGAGAGGAAGAGTAAATCACAAACATCGGGTAAGATGGGCTTTGATTGTCTCAGTTAAGGAGTGACAGAGAATGTAGGCAAGTAGGAGAATGGCAGGAGTGGGAATGTTTAGTGAGAATATTAGCTAAGCAAGATTGAAGTGGTAGTGATATGTGGAAAGATCAAACAAAGTGCCAGGTTTTGAAAGACTATGGAGACTATCGACCACTGAGAGAAGGTTGATGGGGACACAAAGGGTCCGATAGATGGACTGTCTTTGGACTGATATAAGTGAGATGGGTTTGAAGGAGAAAGATGTGTAGGGTGGACAACAATGGAAGAGAAAAAAAAGGCAGATGGCTCTTAATAAAGGAATGGTGGTGTGAAAGAAGAAGAAAAAGAAAAATCATTCATGGCAGATTATCTCATACACAGCAAAAGTAATATACAGCATGTTTGATGGAAGAAGCATTCCATTTATGCAGTTTGTAAGAGTTACTTTAAAATTATTTTAATTTAATGATTGGTGTAAAAATGCACATTCACAAGAATTAGGGTTGCTTGTGCAGTATCGTCTTCACTATCTCAATTACACATCCACCTTCAAAACCTTTCATCTTTTCGTAGACTCTTGTGGAGTATTATAAATGAAAGGAATTGCAAAGAGGGGATCACAACTACCCACGGAAGGCCACACCATCACCAAGAGAAGAATAAGATGCATGCAGGAAGGAAACTAAGTGACAACGCTGATTGGGAGATGAGAATTGACTACAGAGTAGTGCACAAAACAGAGTTCTGCTCCCTGGCCTAGTACTCACTAGGAAAAGTGGCGTATGAATTTAGGACATAAGAAAAGCTTTCCTTCCTTACCTCAGATTAATTGTACATTTTGTTTTTATTCTAATATCAGTAGAGCTTAATGTATTTGTTAGCCTAAAGACTACTTGTCAACCCACCTCATCAGTTTCCACTGTACACAGCAGATCATTTTAGCAGAGGGAACATATTCATAATACTTCAGTAATTTTCTCCAGTTATTATTTCTTACAAATCTTAAAGCACATTCTGGCTTTAATTGAAGTTATGCAGCTTCACACAACACCACTTCCTAAATATTTTTCTTGTCAAGAATAAGGTTTTGATTTTAAATATTAAATGATGCTGGCAGAGATGTCACAATATTATTTGAAAACAGCGAAAGTGACTCATTGCTGTGGTCAAAGGCTTCCCGCCATAGACTAAGCAGTTGGGCCACACTGATTAACAATTCTTAACAGTTTTTTTTTTTTATAATTGAATGCAGCCTTGTAAACTTGCTGAGGTTTCACTGTCGACGGCACAGAGCGAATTTATGCGTTTCATGATTTTCAGCTTTATACCAAGTGGAGTTTGTTGCATTACTCACAGGTCAGAAAACAAGTAATGACTCAGCACAATTCATTTCTGCTAAACAGCTGCGTTTCCTTGATGGGAAGATCCAAATGGTAGTGACTCATTTAGATGAGACAAATGATTGTTAAAAAGCCTAAATATTTCTATTAATGTTGATCTCTATTTAAATTAATTACAGCAGATGTGTAAAAAGATGTTTGTGTCTAAGGCATTTCCTATAGTTTTAGCCTGCATAGAAAAGAAGCTCCTCTTTAGACTCTTTGGTACTTGAACTTGCATTTATTGTATACCGGCATTGCTCGAGTGTATTTGTAGAATGAGTTAAAGAAAGAAAGCAAAGGTTTATGTGTTTTTTAAATGGTGACCCGGTTATCATTGCTGTTTGTCCCATCCGTCATCTGCAATGTTTCTCTATCAGTATCTCCACTCTCACGAGTCCAGAATTTGTTCTTTTTGGGTCTGATTGGTTTTCAGAATTGTGGTAACTCCTTGGTAGGTTGTAACCATGAACACATGTCTGACTCGTTCTCATAGTTCAAGGTGAACAGTTTTCAGTGCTTAAATTATGAAGAAAAGCCAAAAAAGCTGGAGTAAAACAACAAACTTGTGAGTTGTATTTGTGTTGAGCTGCACTTGCACATCCAACATGCCCCTGCAAAGGCACACGGTACTCCTTTTTATTTAACATGCAATGTTGCCCGGGTAAGTAATGATAACCTCTGGTAATTTTGCCTGCTAGCCTAGCTTCAGTCTTTTCGGATGTTTCACTTGCTCTGAGCCAGCAGGGGGCACCGGTGTGCAAACTGCAGCGCACACACACACACACATACACACACACAAAACTCCTGGAACCCCTAGGGTCAAATTTTTAGATTTCAAAGTAGTCTATCTTGTCCGAATCGTGTGGAAATTATGCAAAATGTCATCCAGATCAGTGAAAGGGTTTATGATTTTATAAGGAACAGAGAGATTTTTACATGATATCTAGCTCTTAACTATATTAAAACAGATTATCAAGTCAAATGCTCACACTGATTATTTTCATCACGAAATAAATACTTGAGAAGTACATGCATTTTATGGGTAGCCCTGTATGTCATGCAAGTTATGTTACTCTTTTGCAGTAAATATTTTAACTGACTAAAAACTCATATCATCTGTTCTGCCTCTCTGAGACACTTCTGTATTTTCTCCATGGTTTTCCAACAAAGCTTGAATTTACTATTGCCAAAAGCATACTATTCTCTATAATTACACATTCACTACAGGTTTTAAATAAAAGAATTCAAGAAATTATGTAAAACTTACTGTAAGTTTCCCTACTAGTCTATACTGTCTTACTTACTTGTCAAGAAAACATTAATGTCAGTCATGCACAATCATGAAAGAATATGAATGAGTGAATTAATCAGTCATACAGTACTAGTTGAAATTTTCATACCTGCTAAAGATGTGAGTTTGTGTGTGGCCTGTGATGGACTGGTGCACCAGTCATGGCTGGTCACTTAGCATTAGAATATTAGAACAGTTTTGACAAGAACAGGCAATTCAGACCAACACAGACTGTCAATCCTATTTATGTAATCTTTACGAAATAACATAACACTTTTGAAGGACCTGAAAATGTTATTCCATGTTTCTATAATTCTCTAAGTAATATTGTATACATACGGCTCTGTGGGGATGGCACCTTGACGTCCCTAGCCTTGGATTGTCCCGTCATGGTGAAAGTGCTGTTTGGGTCAGCCATCACAGATATAAATGTGAAATACCAGCTATGCATCATCAAACTGGGGTCTTTTTAGCCCTTTTTCTTCTTCAGACAGACATTCATGATTCACATGTGACAAAAAAGACTTTCTCTTGGGTTTATGTTGGTATGGACATTTCTGACACATATATATATATATATGTGTGTGTGTGTGTGTGTGTTATGATTGTAGATGTCAGTGTGGTACAGTAGTTGATCTTAGCAGATCCAATGTCCTGAGCTCAAAACCAATATCTGGTTGTTTCTGGTGTGACCTTTGCATTTTTTCTGTGTCTTCTGAGGGTTTTCTTCTGTTTCTTCCTATTCTCCTCCCTTCATCTCAAAGACATGCATGTTCAGTTAACTGACATTTCCAGTTTGGTCTCTGGAAGTGAGATTGTGGGTATGTGCATGACCTGGCTCTGCGATACACTGACACCCCATCCAGGTCTGTCTGCTGCTATTCACCCAGCGCAACTGACATACAATCTGGGCCCCACTGACCTTGAATTGAATTAAATAGATTTAAAATATTACATTATGATGAATTATTTTAATAGCATTTCAACTTTTTCTTCTTTGCTCTTTATGTGAGTGGAACTTTCTGTTTCTGTGAATTTTTAAATTTTCAGTTTTCAATATCTCAGCTTTTTAATTTTCGCTAGTGCAGTTTAATTAATAGTGTGATTATTCCTTTCTTTTTCGGCTTGTTTTGTCTGGTGTGTTTCCTCTCTTGTTTCTCAATTTTCTTTAGGTTTTAGGTTATTCAGGCTTTATTTTTTTCTTTGCACTCATTTAAACAAATTATGAAAATGGTTGGATGCATGCTTTGAACAAATAAATTACAGTATAATTTGAAACTTTCCTTGTGGGCTTTGTAGTTCCTTACTCTTTATAAAGAACCAGAAAAGCCAATAATTTTAGATTTTTTTCATTTGCATATACTGTATACATGAGGATGTGTGACTTGCAGAGAGCTAGTGTCCCACCCAAGGAAGGTTTCTCCTTTGCCCCGGATTCTACTGGGATGGACCTTGCAATGCTAGAATTGAATTTAGCAAATTTAAATGAACAGATGGATGAATTTTCGAAATTAATTCTGATATATTTTTCATTTTATCCACCTGTCAACACAGCATTAACATCACTATTCACAATCATGACAGCACATGATGCTATTTGCTTTTTTTATTCATAGCTCTATGTGGTGTGAGTAAGTGGCAGTGCATTCCCTCCAGTTGACTGACATCCCACCCAAGAATGATTCTTATACTCTGCCCAGTGCTACTGCACACCACTTACTGCTGCATGCCCACTCACTCATCATCTACCTGGCTTTGGCCCTCAGTGTCACAATACTGGAAGAGTGAGATCTTAGGCTGTGTGGACATATTGGCTGCACTGACCAGTTTCACTGCAATGCCATTTTAAGAAGCAGCAGGGCAATCCATGCATTACATTCTTAAATCAACACAATTTAATTCAGGGTTGCAGAGGAACTGAGACTACCTTAGAAGCATCGGGCACAGGGCAGGTACTAACCAGAATGGCATGCTGGTACATCTCAATAAACACTATAAAACAACATTGGTTATGTATTATAAACAGACATACCAGTAAAGTGCAGTAACATGAGAGTTAATATCTCTTTGCCTGAACTGTGTTAGCTGATAGGAAATTAAAGGCAGAAAAACTGCACTTTCACGGGTTGTGTGCATCTGTTTATTTACTTACCGGAAGCGAACAGTGCAGTGCTATTTCTGTTCACGGTATGAATTCTCTGCATGTCTGCTGGGAAGCAGGGAGCACTTTGTCATTACTTCTATTTATGCTGCACAAGTCTGAATACCAAACTTAACCCTGTTATGGTCTCTACATAGCAGTTAGGTAAACTCTTTAACATATGATAAAGTTTGCTGATCAATTAACTGGTCTGGCTGTTCTCTTATGTGCAAACTCTTTGTAACAAGTATAATGCATATAATAAATATTATTAAAATTTGTACAAGTATATACTGTATATTTAAATGTTAATCGTTATTGGAGGATTTTGCTGTGGTTAGCAATACTGATAACACTGGAGGACAATCTAAAATGAATAAAGAAGCTTTTTAAATATTATCACTGCAATTAAAGAACACAACTGAACCAAATAAATTAAAATAACATAGTAAATACAACAGGATGCTTTGAAGGTAATCCATGAAACACATCCGTCAACCCTCTCTCAGACAGATAGCTATTTGACTAGAGATCCCTATCTAAAAGGAGAATTTGATTTTTTCCAGTTTGAGATAATAAAGAGCATTGCTTTCTCATTTAGTTATTGATAAGGACTGGGATTGTTCCAGTTGAGCAAAATAAGTCTTTATTCGAGTAGTGTGGTATGATACTGTATTATAAACGATATTACAACTGATCATTCATAGCACACTTTTATCCGATCTAGCATTACTGCTGTTAAAAGAGATTTACAAAAATGTTTATGTAAGGAATTCCCACAATACACATCCTAGTGATGCAAGTGCCAAATGATACCGCTCATGGATGTTGGATGTTAATCTGAGATATGTGTAGTCATTGAATTATGGCTGGCTTAGCAGATATTGTACTCAGTATAATTTACGAATGACTAAATTGTATTCCTTTCCTGAAATTTTTTATTTAGATATTGCTTTCTCATCATTCCCTACAATTAAAAATGGGTAAGGCTCTCTGGAGATATTGCCTGAATCTTCACTTACATTAGCCAGTACCGCCTCATTGATGAATGTAGGAGAAAGAAGAGGGACGTTGGGCAGGTTGCTTTTAGCAAATTGTCTTATTTGTATATAGAAGAAATGATGTCTCTGGAAGATCTGGAAGTTAAAGCGCAAAAAATGTAGATAAATGATCAATTTGAATATCTCTAAACATCTAAATCCCTAGCATTTTCCATAATTAAATATGAAATAGGTTAAAGAAGGCTGAAGCATGTGATCATCATGTATAGGAGCAACATATCAGAGCTTCTCTATCTTAAAATGTATACTACATTAGTTCTATATCTATAGTAAATTGTGAACCACTGGTAAATTGACGATATTTAGTATTGACTGGAGCACAAAGTCGAACACCCAAAGACGATTTGACTCGCCAAGTAAGTTTGTGGACCTCTACCCATTTCCAAATATTATCTTGTACAAATATTTGCATCCCAATAATGTAACTGAATTTTTAACGTGTCACCATTTTGAGCTTCAGATAAACAAGTCCTAAGAAGTCAAATTTTTTAAAGAAGAATTTGTTGATGTATATAGGGATGTTGTGAAAGACTTGTAGGACCTTTTGCTTTCCAATTTTGCTTTTCCTGAAAATTAAATTTCATGGATTTGCATAAAATAATACATCACGTCAAATGTAACCGGTATATTTCAACATACCAGTGCATTCTGCTTTTATATAGTACCAGGGAAAGGCATCATGCTGCATTTTGGTTGAACATAGAAAGTAAAATCTTCATTGTATTCTGTTCATGTAATAATACTGCTAATCCTACTGTGCATACTACCTCACACATCCTGTGTCTGAAACCAACTGCTGGTTGTTGTGTGGTGTACAGTTTACACGTGCTCCCCATGTCTCTGTGGGCTGTTTTTTTTTCCATCCTCAGCATGTTAGGTTAATTGGCAATTCTAAGTTAGCTCCCTGTGTGTCTGGTTCTGTCAGTGGACTGGTTTCCCAAGTAGGAGTCATTCATGCCCTGCACTACAGGTTGCCACCACCCTGAATTAGATGGCAAGGGTTCACCTTTAACAACTACATCCCTGGCACTTGTAGCTCCTGTGTTGACTGAATATACAATGACCTACCTGGAAGAATTTTGGAAGTGCAGATGACTTGTTATCTGCAGTTATCTATGCAATTGCTTTGTCATAACAGGCTTGTACATCCATAGTTGCTACATAAATGAATTAGAGTTGATTTCACCATCAGAGATGTATAGTGCAAGAGTTAAACTTACCTTGCAAAAACTTAATGGTTCAGAACATGGGAATAACTGGAATGTAGTTAAAAAGAAAAAGATCGACTTAATGAGTGCACTAGTTCATAGATTTCAGTATTGCAGAAGCTGCAAGAATATTTGGACCAAGAAAAAAGCTGGAATTGGCTTCAGCTCCCTCGCAACCTTGAATGTGAATAAAGTGAGATTTAAAATGGATTTAAAATGAGTTCCAGCAAATGCTTTTGAATCTTCTCAGAGAATCTTGGGTTTTGGGGAGGCTTTTGAAGTACTTTTTTAGATTTATATTATTTATGGTTTATTGTGTACAAAATTAATTATCTTAGCGAGGTGCTCTTCTATATAAAAAGTCATTTGAAGTGAATAGCCTTAATCTCCTCATGCATTGAAGCAAAAAAATGCAATATGTCTAGAACTTTGGCACAGCACTGTGTGAAAATAGGAATTATTTATGAGTTGCCACAATCATTGAGTAAGGTTGTCACACTGTGTTTGGCTTTGAAATTAGACATACTTTTCATGCCCTAATATCATACATTACCTTACATTGTATGCCTTCCAGTTCTGTAGTGCAAAATATTATTGTAACGTGTAACCCAATTTGAAAAGTCAAACATAGCTTTATCCATAATTTACTTTATGACTGTGTAGTTTGGTCTCAACATCTAAGATTCTCTATGTAAATAAGTGTTTTCTGGATTTTGTCTTGAATGCTTTGCTCGTAATATCTTATAGCATATGCCAGACAGCATTGCATACAAGTCAGAAATCCATAGTGGACATAGTGCCATTCCTTCAGTCCATCTTTCCATTTTATTAACATGTTTATCCGGTTCATGGTCACAGGGTGAGAAAAAGAGACAATATAAGCAGAATCGAGCACAAAGCAGGAACCAACACTAGGATGGATCATCAGTTCAGTTTAAGACAATCTTTCAAAGAAAACCACATTGGAGCATTTAGATTTGCCATTTAATTAAACAGGCCCATTTTTGGATGTAGGTGGAGAACATACAAAACTCAACACAGACAACATTCAGACTCAGGATTTGAACCCAGGGCTGTGCAGCTTTGAGGTAGGAGACTTCAACCACTGTGCCACAGTACTACCCTCAGTCCAATACATTTAGATACACTCCCTGTGCAAGTTATTAAGAACATCTGCTTATCCAGAAAATTATCCAATCAGCCAATCATGTGGCAGCAACGCAATGCAGATACAGGTCAGGAGGTTCAGTAAATTTTCACGTCAAACACCAGAATAGGGAAAAAAATGTGATGTCAGTGATATCAACCGTGATATGATTGTTAGTGCCAGATGAGCTGGTTTGAGCAATTCTGTAACTGCTGGGTCTGTAGGGTTTACTCAGAATGGTGTGAAAAAACAAAAAACATCCAAGGAGTGGCAGTTCTGTGAATTGAAACACCTTGTTAATGAGAGGGGTCACAGGAGAATGGCTTGACTGGTTTGAGATGACAGAAAGGCTACAGTAACTCAGATAACAACCTCCTACAACTATGATGACCAGAAAAGCATTTCATTGTAGCTGTCCCAATGATGCTGTGGGGATCCAGGAACATGCTCAGCCTTGACCCGGCACACATACACTCACACACAGCGACACAGATAAATAATGATGAATATATTAATCAAATAATGGAATTTATAGTTTTGTCCTACCAGTTCCTGATACAGAGTGAATTGATTGGGAGTGCTACCCAAACAAAGATATATGCAATCAAGACAAACTTACACAGACAAGCTTACATAGGACAGCACATACATCCAGATGGAAACTGTAATCCAAGGGATAAGTTGTAATCCAACTGAGTGTGAGAGGCATATAAAGAAACAGATGGACAATCGTGAATCCCCCAGTGTCTTTCAGGTTCCTTTTTAAAGGGCCTACTTGCTCAGAATTCTTCCCAGCAGCCCCTGTGCCCTGTGAAACTGTCCAATAGTGTTATACATCCAGAGCCACTGATACATCATTATTCACAATATGAAAAACCTTGAAGCTGACAGGCTACAATAGGAGATGGCCTTATTGGGTTTCAATTCTGTTAGCCAAGAACAGAAAGCTGAGGCTGCAGTGGGCACAGGCTCATTGAAACTGAAGAACTGAAGACTGGAAAAACATATCCTGGTCGGATGAATCTTGATTTCTGCAGTGACACACAAATGTTAGGGTCAGAATTTGTCGCCAACAGCATGACTTTAACACACCCAACCTGACTTGTATCTACAGTGCAAGTTGTTGTTGGTGGTGTAATGGTGTGGGGAAGGTTTTCATGGCACACTTTGGGTCAATTGATAGCAATCAATCATAGCTTGAATGCCATGGTGTATTTGAGTATAGTTGCTGACCATGTGCATCCCCTCATGGCCACAATTTACCTATCTTCTAAAGGATACTTCCAGCATGATAATGCACTATGTCACAAAGCCAAAAGTCTTCTCAAACTGGTTTCATGAACAAGGCAATGAGTTCATTGTTCTTCCGTGGCATTCCTTGTCACTAAATCTGAATCCAGTAGAACATCTTTGTGATGTAGTAGAATGGAAGATTCGCAGCATTAATGTGCAGCTGACAAATCTGTTGAAACTTTATGGTACAATTATGTCAATATGGACCAGAACCTCAAAGGAATATTTACAATAGTCGCAAAATCCATGCCACAAAGAACTGAGGCTGTTTTGAGAAAAAAAGAAGACACTATGAGTGTTAGTATAGCATTCCTAATAATTTGCTTACTCACTGTATAAACCAATACATCAACTATAAGTTGAGAATTCAGATCATTCTAAACTGGCTTACAAAAGGCCAGCCGATTAGGCTACACAATCTTTATTAATCATTTCTGAGTTTTGTCTCTGCTTGCCTCTGGTTGACTAAGTGACTGCTTTGGTGTGTCACAGTGCCTGAGCTCTACCCTAATGGATTAACAGATAGCAAATGGTTTCAGTTTATCTCACCCCTTTTGCACCTATATTATTTCTAGATGTGGTAGCAATGTTTAGGTTGTTGAAAACATGAGTTTGCTTTCTCCCAGGTGAAAAATTGTGAGAATTTCACTTTCCAAAATATATTATGCGTGCAAAATTAAAAAAAAAAAAAAAACCTTCACTCAGTGTGACTTTGCCTCGGCATGCTAAGATGGGATTCTTTATAGCTCCTGTTTGAAGGATCACAGGTATGTTTTAAGTTAACAGTGATTTACGGTTTGTTGGCTTGGCATACTATGTGCAATGGCTTTACACGTTTTTATAAAAAATATATTCATTATTGTATTTCATGTGGAAACTATTACAGGAAATGGCTTGAGCTGCAGTTAAACTAACAACATTTTAAGAGAAATGATAGGAAACTGAGAAGCCACCCCTGGAGTTATCTATTTGTTTCACAAATATCTATCTTTTATGTTATTTAAGTTATTTATTTCTATTACATTTACTGCAGTAATTCTAATTTTCATCATGAGAGCCTGCAGTGTCTGCTGTTTTATATTACACCACATTTCTTTAGTAGTAGCCAGATCTTGGTGTTACTAGAGCACATCCTTTAATTAGATGCCATGTTCTTGCTCTTATTTTAGAATGGTGTGTGGTCTGGAGGTGAAAGTTTCAAATCGTAACTGACTTGACTTTCAATTTAATGGCCCCTCTTTCGTCACTCAGTCAATGACCTAGTCTCTTAATGGTACACATAAGAAAAGGTTTTCATAACTAATAGTCTTATACTTTTAAAGCACTTGCTGTTCACTGTGTCAGGGATATCAAACATCTGAAGAGAATGTATGGAGAGTCACAGGGACTGGAAGGTTTCATTCCAACCACATTCCTAATTTCTAACTAATGACTACCGCTAATGGAACATACTTTTTCTTACCCCAGCAGCCTAACAATAATGAGAATGCAAGAAAACAAGAAAATAAAGATAAAATGAACTATACAATTAAAACCTTTGACAACTTACATTCATCCATCTGTCAGAAGTCATGTTGTGCCATCCCAGCAGTGGTGCAAGGCAGCAACCAACCCTATCTCTGGGCACACTCACACTGTTGAGTTAAAACTGAGGAGTAATTTTCTCGTTGTCCTATCCATCCATTTTCTAACCTGCCAAATCTAGTTCAGGTTTATGGAATGTCAGTCTCTATCCCAACAGCAATAGTAAACCCTAGACTGATGGCCTCATTCACACAGAAGGTCAATGCATAGACGTCAAATTCATATTGGAAAATTTGAAGATTTTGAACAAACCATCTCATTAATTTAGTTAAGAGTGGAGACATAAAAAACAGCACCCAGACTGTGGTCTCAGGACCATCAAGAATCCATTCATCCATTTCTGAAATCTGATTAATTCAAGCAGTGGGTACTGACAGGACTAAAGCATGGCCTGACAGCATCAGGCACAATTTACGAAAAAAGCCTGAATAAAATGTCACTCACAGCAAGCCAGTTAAGAGTCACCAGATAACCTAAAGCATCTTTGGAAAATGGAAGGAAAGCAGTCCTACCTAGATTAAACCTCATATGTGCAAATAAGAGCATATGAACTCCATGCAAACAGTGACCAAGCCAGCATCTGCATGCACTCTAATGGATTTGTGAGGTTGGAGTGCCACCCTTCCGTTACAAATCATTGGTGCACAGTATGCTACACACATACATACCTTTTTTTCATAGAAGTAACAACACCTTTTACTTTTTCTACTTACCACCTGTGTGAAAATATAACTATATTACACAATCCATTAAAATAAAAATCAGGTTTTTGAATGACTCATAGTAATGAATCACCATAATGTTGCTTCAGCTGAATCCCTTTTTTTGCCTACCAACATTAGGCTTTCACAAAAAGTATTTGCTTCTTTTCCGAAAGGAATCACTTCTGGTTTTTTTAATGAAAGCAAAACTCATGTTAAAGCAGCTTGTTTTTGGTTTTAGTGCAAGTGTATAATCATGCAGGTTGGTGCCGGCTCAACTAAGATCTTGTTTTGCCTGCAGCTGTAGCATTATACCCCTCAAGGTTATATTTACGGGATTTTCCTATTCTCCTCTCCATTTTTCAGGGCAAGCTGCCAGTGTTGCTTCTTGGTCGATCTGCTGATCTTCGTCCTGGCGAGTTTGTGGTGGCCATTGGAAGCCCATTCTCACTCCAAAATACAGTGACCACTGGCATTGTGAGCACAACACAGCGTGGAGGCAAGGAACTGGGACTACGCAACTCTGACATGGATTATATCCAGACTGACGCCATTATTAATGTATGGATTGTTATTGTTCGTTTTAATTATTATTTTTCATAATGACTGGGGTTGTCAAATCGTTTCTGTGTTTTTGCATGTGCCATTGTGTTTGTGCATATGTGGTAAGTATGGACTCATTTCATCATGGAATCAAACCATGATCCTTTCCAGTTCGGACATTTGCACTGTGGTAGCTACAGGTGGTCAGCCATATACCCACAATATCTGGATTATAAAAGTCCTCAGAATCAGTTCCTTTACAGCGTGAGCTAATTAGAGAATTCTTATAAACGCAGAGACTGCACTTCATGGTGACGTCAGCTGAGCTTCTCTCACTCAGTCCCAACGTTTTTGCACAGCACAAACACAGCCAAGTGGTTTGTCATGGAATCACACCATGATCCATCTCAGTTCTTCTGGAGCTGCTTCTGAGGGCCTTTGTAATTCACACATTGTGGGTTTATGGCTGGCCAGCGGCAGTTACAACAGTGCAAATCTCTGTACTAGGTCTGATCGTGGTGTGATTCCACAACAGAACAGTTATGTTTTCAGATCCCTGCTTGTATTTATGACTACTCTTTCAAGTGTTAAAACAAATCAACTTCATCTTTGGAACCTCCAAATAGGATTAAGGATTGAACATCTACAGTAAGTTCAGATTGATTAAGAGATGTAGTTTCTGATTATTATAACATTCAAGAGGTAGTGAAGTGGTTGTGGTGAGGAGTGTGGCACAATATAAAATGGATAGACATGTTTAGTATCTTACAACTGTAGTTTTGAGTAACTGTAGGGCATCCTGTGGTTAGCTAACGTGTAGTATTTTAGCCTGTCTTTTCCTGTCTTTAAAGAATCAAACAAGAAGCATTTTCCTACACTTGATGTGGCCTGCTGAGGTGTAATGAAATCTATCTTTTTACAAAGTAAGACCAGCAGAGAATAGAATAAGAAAATTAACATAATGGTTGAAGAACTCTTTTTTGTTCTCTTCCTTGGGAACAGCTAGCTGAATTGTACAAGTAATTACTACAAATCTAAGCACACTCGAAAAGGAATGTAATTTCAATCTGTTGCAATCTGTCAAAGGACAAGACCATTTTGCTGACTGTGTTATATGAAATAGAAGGATAAATGTATTGAATAAAACATCTTTAACCTGGCATATGCCGCCTTTTTTCATTATAAGGAAGTATCCTGAATTGGGACTGAGGTTCAATTTTTCTCACCATTATTGATTTTATGTTTTTTGTCTTCATTATCTTGAAAACATTTAAAGTTAAGGATGTATTTATTAGTACATGGTATTCTGATTACTTTATGGCAGTGATTAAATTTATGGTTCTAGTGGACCACCATTATGATTCCTAAATTTTCTTTAACAGATTTGGAATTAGATTTGAACCACTTCCATTCCTGAACTGTTTTTAATTTATTAACGTCTTTCCACTCTATTTTAAAAATTTAATTTCTAGTGTTGTCACGGGACCCCAGTTAACGTCAGAAAATAATAAAGGAATTGACTTGGTTAAAGTCTGGGAGCCACAAAGACTATAGACCATTTACTCCATTTCAGCCTGGTGTTGATTATTCTTTTAAATTAACCCTTTCCTTTGTAGCAGTTTGCACTGTACAGTGTAGTTTGAGAAATAAACTTAAATTTCTAGAAGAAAAAAAGGATGTGCACACTCTGCTTCTTTACTCTAACAGATTATGAGATACCATTCCCTACATTCCCTACATTATCTATTTAGAACAGTCCAAAATAGCAATTGAAGACAAGTAGGAAATATTATGAAATGTGTAATGCATTCAGGTTGAGAGTGATAAATGCTCCATACCAGGAGACTTAATTAAAGTATATAAAAAAATGTATTATTATTATTATTATTAAGTCAGAATATACTTTAATGATGCTACTACTGCTATCATTTAAACACTGAGACATTATATTATGCTTAAGGTTGTACAGTAGAGGTCACTGTTTAGCTGGTTTGAATATTAGTTTAGTTTCTAAGTAATAGGAGTGGACTTGTCTGCTTTTTCAGAAAACTATTCTTTACTGCAGGGTAGTGAGTTAAATGCATGGAATTTGTAAATGGTAAAATATCCTTTAGCAGAATATTGTTACAGCTTAACATCACCTAAAATGGTGTGTACTTACAAAAGTGAACCTCTGGGAATAAAAATACTAAATGGTATTTAGCCACTGATAAAATGAGAGCACACTACATACAAGAGACTTTAAGGATAATTTGAAAACATTAACTAGTGTTGTATCAGATGTGATCATGCACAGTATCTGCTCAAAAATGGCTTTTCTTGTGTCTTCTTTTTTTACAGTATGGAAATTCTGGAGGCCCCCTTGTAAATCTGGTAAGCTTACCCTTTTTCTTCAATGTCATTTGAACAGATTAAAATACAGTGGACCCTTGAGTTACGAACTCAATTTGTTTGCGTGGGCTGGTTGTAACTCAAGTTGGTTGTAAGTCAAGACTATTTTTCCCATAAGAAATAATGGAACCTCCAAATAAGATTAATTTTTGAACATCTACAGTATGTTCAGATTGATTACAAGACATAGTGACTGATTATTATAACATTCAAGAGGCAGTGAAGTGGTTGTGGTGAGGAGTGTGGCACAATATAAAATGGATAGACATGTTTAGTATCTTACAACTGTAGTTTTGAGTAGCTGTAGGGCATCCTGTGGTTAGCTAACGTGTAGTATTTTAGCCTGTCTTTTCCTGTCTTTAAAGAATCAAACAAGAAGCATTTTCCTACACTTGAAGTGGTCTGCTGAGGTGTAATGAAATCTATCTTTTTTACAGAGTGAGACCAGCAGAGAATAGAATAAGAAAATTAATATAATGGTTGAAGAACTCTTTTCTGTTCTCTTCCTTGGGAACAGCTAGCTGAACTCTACAAGTAATTACTACAAATCTAAGCACATTCGAAATACCCATAATGCATTCTGAACCTCCCACAGCAACACTTACTTAACCTTTTCATAATAAAAAAAGGGTTGTATAATGTGTATAATTTACCAAAAACACCAATAATTTTTCTAATGTACTAACAAAAAGTTATAAAAAGTGCCTAGCCTACCAGAAACAACAATTTGATACTGTACTCACCATTTAAGTTGACATCTTTGGCTTGCAAGAAGGGAGGAGGAGGAGGAGGAGGAGAATGAAATGGAAGGTGGTTATTGTTTGGAAGGAGAGACCCCTTCTATAAAATTTGAGTAACACCTTTAGCAACACTAGCTTCCTTATACAAATCTTTTCATTGTAAAATTGTTGAGATGGTGGATTTCGACATGCTGTACATATTAGCGAGATTGATCACACGAATGGCACTCTCATATTTCCACACAATTTCCTTCGTCTTTACCTTCGTTACCTTCTCTTCCTTCCTTAGCTTCTTTTCTAGCTTTTTTGGGGCCATTTTGATATCAATTATCGAAATAAATTATATAAATCACTGCACTGACCGAAATTACATCCACAAACACACGTATCTGGGCTCCGACTGACGCTTACAAATGCTCTCGGCTGTTTGTTTACAATCGCACAAGTGGATCCACGTGACCGCATTTGGATCGTTACACAAGACGTTGGTCGTAATTCAAAACAAAAGTTTTGGTTGTAAACCAAGTTGTTCGCTTGTCAGGCCGGTCGTATATCAAGGATCAACTGTATACTATACTGTATTAACATGTCACAGAAAGGAGAGTGTATGAAACACATAGATGAGTAAATAATCATTTTACTTGCCATAAGAAACTAAGACAAGTCAGTACTCAGTGGATTTCATGTCTTTCTGCTTCTGTGAACGGAGAGGATAAAATGTAAATAAGAAATGTTCACAGGTTTTGTATTTTCAGCTACTGTATAAGCATTAAAAACATCATCTGATTCTGCCTGTATTTTTAGATTACAGAACTTCCCAGCAAGTAAACAAATACAGTGAAAGTCTAATGTCTGGCTGGCCGTTGTTTCAGCTTAACGCTGGTTTTAGTCTTCTCCACTTTAGTACATCATGAAATCTATAACAATGATCTTTAAAATATTCAGAAATTGAACTAATTCACATCTAGAGAGGTTTCGAGTTATCTGAAAATGATTTAATATGAGGGCAAATATGCTTCAGAAAAAGTTGCTTTATGATGGAGTATCTGCAAATAAATAAACAGACTGTGAAATGTGACAATAAATAAATAATAACAAATTGATTTGTGATCATAAATAATTAAATATGTCATGAAATTTGTTTTTGTTGCTCGTTTAATCGTTTATTTATTTCATTGACACTATGCACAACATGAAATATGTCCATCAAGGTACAGAGGGTGGGCTCTAGCAAGTGCTGTGTTTTGATTGGTGCATCATCGGTAGAGTGGACTTAAATCTTTGGCCATTCAGTGCCACATTTACAGCGGACATTTTAGATGCTGATGATGTCCTGGTGATGAATTTGGAGTTTCTCAAATTAAAGGCTACTTCACACTGTAATTCTGGATAACCTTTTCATGCACTCACATCAGCACACAGCCTTCATAAGCAATTCACCAATCAAAAGACAGTACTCATAATTTATTTCATGTATTATTTCATAATACATTTATTTATTTGCATATTTACATTTTTATTTATTTATTTAACTTTCTCTGAAATATTCCTGCATGCTTTAGGAATCAACTATGTATATAAAAAGAATTTTATTTTTTTTCATGCAGATTGATCTTAAAAGCAACATTTTACACAAGAGTTAGAAATGAACTACAATAATAAGCAATTCTTAAATGAGCAGTGTCCCAAAGAAGATGAAAGAGCTACACAGCATCTCCCTAAAGGCATAGTAAAAACTTGCTTTATTCCACAGCATTTAAAGAAAAGTAATTCCCAATGCTCCCTGAATATGCTCCAGACCTCATGGACCCTGAATAGTATGAAACAGGTTTAAAAGGTTATTGTCTATTAAAATAATGTTAAAAGATGTTGATTATTAATTTTGTTGGTTTACGTAGACTGTTGATTTCACCATTGTATTATTAACACAAGCTGTTATATTGCTCTATAACACTTTTTCTTCTTCATTTTTCCACACTTCTATGTGGAGTCAATGTGCTTGATCAGCCTTCTCCAGACAGCTTGGTCCTGCACCTCCTCGCCAGTCAAGCCCTTTTCCTACAGATCTCCTTTTACTTTATTCATCCACCTCCACTTTGGCCTCCCTCACTGTCTCTTCCCCTGTACTTCCATTCCCATCACTCTTTTGCCCACATGTTCAGTGTCTCTCCTCATCACATGTCCTTACCACTTCAACCTATTTTTCAGTACTTTCATAGGTAGTTGTGCTTCTGATTTTCTCATTTCCTTTTCTGTCCTTTTTTGTATCTCAGCTCCTCTATCATTCTCACATTCTCATTTCTGCCACATCTAACTTTTTCTCCTGCTCTCCCTTTACTGCCCATGTCTCAGCTCCGTACTTCATTGCTTATTGTACCACTGTCTTAAAAAACTCACCTTTAACCTTCTCATATATCTGTATAACACAGTTGTTCACATATAATGTACATCCTTTACAGTTGTAATATAGGTAGATTAAAGGTCACAGAAGGAGCTGTGTTGTTTAAAGTCCTTATTATTGTTGGTGAAAGCTCTAAATAAGCCCAGTTTCAGTTAGCATTTGTGAGTTAGTGTGCCATGAGATGAACTGGCAACTCATCCTAAGCTGCTCCTTGCCATGCTGCTAGGGTAACCTCTGGTTTCTAATGAAACTATCCAGAAATGAGTGGATGAAGAAAATTAAAAGATGGAATGAAGTCAGAATTAAGTAGGAAAAAAAAGGAAATAAAAAGTCTGAGAAATATTTTGAAATAAAGTATTTGGCATATACTGTGATACGACTGTGAGAAGGCCATTCTTACTTTCAATGTCATTTTATCTTTTCACAAAGTGGGCAGCTCCCACCTGGAGCCAGCACACATGACGATGCGAAATTTCACATACATACAATACATACATTTTCAAACCCACTTAATCAAATTAAGTGTAAAGAATGGAAACCTTTGGCATAATGTGGGAAATAACCTTGGGCTATCGCAGTGCACATGCACTTTTGTTCAACTTAATGTAAGTATATTGTTACCAGTTAAGTCAACCCACACATCTTTGGGGATGTAGGAGTAAAAAACAAATTATTTGAAAGAAAACCAACAAAACACACATGGAGATGGGGTAAACGTCCCACACACAATGACTGGCTATAGAATTCAGACCAATGATGATGCATCCTCAAGGCAAAAACACTAACCTCTACATTCAGAATGCACTGGGATAGTAATGATTTTTGCTTACAGTTTTGCAATTGAATGTTCATCTGATGTGGAGCTTAATGGTCTCAAATTTGCAGTGTACCTTTCCGATCAGTGAAACTGGGATGGCCTCAAACAGTTCCATTGCTACCTGTTAATTTGTTGCTTCTATTTTTTATAAAATGTGGCTACAAAAATGAAATATCTTTATATATATTACGCCCCCCCCGGCTTTATGTTTGTCTGTCCAGTCTTTTAAATCACCTGTAGCTCACAAATCGTTTGAACTATTAACCTGTAATTTGGTACACAAACATTACATGGTGTCTACTATCTGCTTTTGGTGTGATGTTTGACCTCCAAGGTTATTCCTCTTTTTATTTTTATTTTATTTTATTGTAGAATCAACCCTCAGCAGCAGCCAGCAGGGCGGCCGTGCCGCGCATGTGTACGGGCACCATTCTCATCCCTACCACCTTCTCCATCACTTCCCCTACCTCTTCATATCTTAAATCATTCTTGAGGCAGATTGAAGACTTAAGTGAAAAATTAAAGAAAACGTACTAAGTAATTGCAACACAAACACTGACTTAATCAGTTTTAACATGAAAAGATGCCAACAAAAGAAGAGAAGAAGCGGGCCACTATGGTGGAGAAAAGAAGAGCTGCTCAGGAAGCAGCAAGTGCATCAACCTCTGAGCAAATTAATGTTAAACGTACAGAGAAAGAGTATGAAAACTATGAATGCTCAAGTCAAGTGTATTCACTGCACATTATCGCATAGTGCGCCGTTACTGGTGTTGTATATATTTTGATTTGTTAAATCAGACAAATATCTTAATGTTCTTTCCCTTTGAGAGATGCAACATTGCTGCTTGTTAGGTCTCACTGCTACCACGTTACCAAATAGGAGAGCTCCAGGAAGTTACTGTAGGTGTATTCACAGATTTACTTATTGATTTTAGTGTCAATTTTATTCTTGTTACACAAAGTAGAGATAATTCTCTGAATGATCAATTTCCAAAACTTTAATTAATTTTATTTTCCCAAATCTTTGCTCCAAAACAATGTCATGGGTGGAATGTAACCTATCCTGAAAGCACTGAACACAAGGCAGATATTAACATTATACTACAGTAGTTCATGACAGAACAAACTGACTCCAGGCCAATTTAGATTCACCAAATAATACAAAAATACTTGTAATAATGTGTTCTATGATAGATAGCTATATAAAATGTTCAGGTGATTGAACATCTTTGGAATGGTGGAGGAAAGAAGGTTCTCAATAGAAAACTTACAGGGATACTGCAAAAAAAATCTGTAAATTGCACACGGACATTGTTGGGTCAGGATGTAAACTCAGGACACTCGAGACGTGAGGCAGAAATGCTACAATATCGTGCTGCTCCAGTGTACTTAGGAACTCAATTTATGGATCCCCATTTATTTATTTTATTGTGTGGGCTTAATCCTAAAAGGAGAAGAATTTCTCATTTGGCAGGAAATATGAACAAGAAGTTAGTCATGAAACTTAAAAGGTCACAGGCTCAAATTTAATACTCTCCACCATATATGAGCCAAACTGCACTCGAATTGTAAAAATATTTATATTACATGATCTGCCTATAATCAAAAAGATGTTCAGCAGTATCAAAATCCTAACAAAGTAATTTATTCACTTATATGTGTAGAGTATGTTTCTATTTAGTGTGACATTTATTTAAATTGGATTTATTTAAATTTGTAATTCAAATAGAGAGTATACGGTTTCTTTTGTAGCATTATTTTATACAGCATATAAATAGTGATGTTTGATTACAAAGACCAGTATTATTATATTCTCACCTGTATTCTTTATCCTGCAATTCTCATTCCAGTTATATTTTGCCACAATTTCCTAGCATACAATATTTGTACTAAGCTTGCGGTAAAACTAACCTAACAAACTAGAGATGCATTTAGTCAGTTTAGAATGTAGCTTTACAATGTCAAATTATCAAATGTGGAAATCAAGAATCTTGAAATAAAAGAAAAAAGGCACTTGAGCAGTTTTGTACGTAGCCAAATGAAAACAGCTTAGTTCTGCTTACAGAAGTGTTTTTCCTTCAGAATAAGAAGTTTATTCAAAATAATACCAAAAAGCATGCAAGGTTCACTTCAGAATTACCAAAAGTCATTCAACCCCAGATCAGATTAACCTTAACAGACAGGAACCCTTAAGAAGGCCAGGTCTCTTTACAGTATTTACAGTCGTCTGTTAAACTAACTGAACAGCACAGGCACAGACAAACTGATGCACATGGATGTCTACAGGATATTGCATTGCTATTGATATTGTATTTCAGCATGTGTGTTAAAAAATAAAATCCTAGACAGAAAATGAAAATGAACAACATATTCTGTCTTAAATTTCATAGCTGAATTATCTCTCCTTAGCATATACTCTTGCTGCTGTCTGGGACTGATCACCTTTTTATGGCTCTGCACATTAACAGTAGCTCAAGCATTTCCCACTGTACACATTACTCCAACATATCATTATATTTCTTTATTTAGCAGACGCTCTTAATCTTGGCATTTTACAAAATCAGGCCATTATGCATACAGTAAATTGAGTGACTAGAAAAACAAAGTTAACAAGCAATAGAGACTCACAAAGTGCAGTACTACAGTTACACTGTGTTAAAGTGCTGTTGGAATTTACCACTTTTGTTGTCTCACTTTTCCACTTTGTTCTGCTCATGTGTCAGTCTCATTAGAAAAAAAGCAATGAACATTTTTTGCAAAATTAAAAAGCTAACTAAATGTTCTGGGCTAGATTAACCCTTAAGCAAAATAAGCACATGCTTAGGGCACCACAGAAATTTTCCATTTCCGAATTTATCAAGGTCCATATGGTGTAAAATTGCAAACGGTGCAGCCGAACCAGGTTCCACAAAAAGGCGCTCCCACATTAAATTAAAAAAAATTGCATACATATATACATTATACAATAATAAAAACAATAAAATTGTAAAATAGAGGTTAACGATATATAGTAATCTTGGGAATGCAACAAAATTTGCATCTGGTAAGTGCCACACAATCCACCGAGGCTCACATGATTGTTATTGTCTTGGTTATGTCGGGTTTAACGTTCAGTCGTCCACTGAGGGTGAGTGCAGCTCATATAAATAGGGGTACCAAAATCTTCTATGTCTCTAAAAGTCTTAATCTGGCCCTGAATATAATTCTCCAAACATAATACAACAAAAATTCAATAGCTAGCTGACTAGTTCATCACTTTTTTACAGTATTTTTTTCATTCTATGCAGTTGGGTGCGTTGTGAGGTCAGTGAGCTACAAAAGAATGTAATATCAATCCAGTAGAATGAAATGAATTGGCCCAAAATTAGTAAATCAAACATTCAGTGGTAGCTCCAGGTTTTGTAATAATGTAATATTTATACCAAGAAGTATTTATTTGCAACTTTCAAAGACTTACAGAGTTTACCACTGAAAAGCCGGCATGTTTGATTGGATTGCCATCAACTGCAATGCTTTATAAAGTCCATTGAAACAGTGCCTACTGCAAAATGAAGCAATATGAATTATCTACTGATGAATTAAATGAGGATGAAACATTTCTAACAAAACAGATTTCGCTTTTGATATAGTGACCTATTTTTCCTGTAGTTGATATAGGGATCTATTTTTTATGTATTGTGGTGTCTGTAATTTGTTAATCACCCAAAGTCATTTCAGACTTTCCACATGAATTTTTACAGCATGAATTCATGTTAAACTCTACTTTACCTGAATGTACTGTGTTCTTACTGAAATCTGTCTATTGGTGTGAGCTGCATTGTTTTTAAAGATTATGTAAAGTTCTTTTTTGGAAGATACTAATACAATTTGGTAAATGAAATAACAATGAAATGAGATATATTGCTATGTCTTATAATTAAATAAATTGATTTAAATCAATAGGATGGGGAAGTGATTGGAATCAACACTTTGAAAGTGACAGCTGGGATTTCCTTTGCCATTCCATCTGATAAAATTAGGCAGTTTCTTGCGGAATCGCATGACCGACAAGCAAAAGGTAAGAATAGATCTTTCCAAAAGTGTAGACTTTGAATTTTTGTGTTGTGAGAATTTGATGATCCTTTGTTGAAATCACTTCTACACTGTGCCAACTAAATAAATGGAAAATGTTGGAATTAAAATAATAATCACTGGGTCTAATTGAGTGGTATTAGTAAGGTCTTGGGAACATTCTTCTAAAAACTCTTTTATGATTTAAGCTATTTTTTCTGCATGATTTAATGGTATCCTTAAATAGTATTTGTTTTCATATGGTGCACTTAAAGATAAAGCTGGTTGCAAATATTTAAAAAATCTTTCATAATTAGTTTATTTTGTTTTTCATATTTTTATTTCTTTTCTCTAGGGAAGGTGGTTACCAAGAAAAAGTATATTGGTGTAAGAATGATGTCATTGACTCCCATGTAAGTAAGCATGCTTCTAGTAAACTGAAACATGAATATTTTGGATTAAATTTAATCTGACTTGCATTATGTGAGTGCAATATATTGATATAGCAGAGAAAAAGAGCAATGTCCAGTATGAATAAGTTGTTATTGTTGACAGCCTGTCATCTGTCATCAGTTTAGTTGAGA
Source organism: Polypterus bichir lapradei (assembly GCA_026402145.1). Taxonomy (NCBI): domain Eukaryota; kingdom Metazoa; phylum Chordata; class Cladistia; order Polypteriformes; family Polypteridae; genus Polypterus; species Polypterus bichir. Next base: position 75,084,253 of record JANRMT010062813.1, on the reverse strand, counting down.
AAAGTCTCACTAGTGAAAGAAAGAAAGAAAGAAAGAAAGAAAGAAAGAAAGAAAGAAAGAAAGACATTGGAAGTGGGAGGAAGAATTAATTAACTATAGTTCTGGGAAAAATGGTGACTTTGGAAATCAAGATGAAAGACTTCTGTTCAGGAAGGCCTAGTGAGGCTTTGTTTTATCATTTTATGTATAGGAAGGCAATCCTAAATTGTCCCTAGTGTGTGCTTGGTGTGTGTGTGTGTGTGTGCCCTGTGGTGGGCTGGCACCCTCCTTGGGGTTTGTTTCCTGCCTTGCGCCCTGTGTTGGCTGGGATTGGCTCCAGCAGACCCCCGTGACCCTGTAATTAGGATATAGCGGGTTGGATAATGGATGGATGGATGGATGTACTGGAAAAGGTGACAAATAGTGGAGCAAATGATGCTTTGTGAAAATAAAAACAGATTGGCAATTTTACTTATTGGCAGAACAAATGTAGGCCTGATTCATATGGCTGCCCTTCCTGGAGAGTATGACTCAAACCCCTAAACATGTTAAACATCACTCTTCTCTATCAAAATACTTGCTGAAGTAGCTAAGGCAGCAAACTGATGCATGGGTATCAAAAACCACTTTTCTATTACTCAGCACACATTACCAATCAAAGGCCTGTAATAAAAATAATATATATATATATATATATATAAACAGTACCAACAATTCTAAATGATAGCATATGTTTTGTGGTTTCTGGATTTCAAATAATTGGCTGGGATTGTTGCTAGTAAGTAAGGGTTTTGATGAGTCAGCCCCTGTTCATCTTGCAGGCTTACGGTAGCAAATCTAATTGGGATCATAATCTGGCCTTGACTGTGGCTGATACCTGGAGAAAAAGGTTCTTACTTACAATACATGTCATCTCGGTCAGCAAGCATATGGAAGAATTGTGTGCAGCTGTCAAAAACTCATTCTGCCAAAACAAATCACTAATCATATCCACAATGAGGCTGCATCTTTAACTTGTCAGTGTCTCATTTCTTGGCTCAAATTGTAATAAATCTGTCATTTAAATATCAGGAGTCAAGATCCTTTGTGATGAGCCAAGAGCACAGCTGTAATTGGTGAGGCATGACTTGTACTGTATAGTTTTTGCATTGTTTCTAGTATTGCAAGAAGGTCATTTTTATAGAAATCTTAAAACAAAATGTAGATTGATGACTTTTAATGTTCATAAATGGTACTGTGCACTTTTTCCATGCTCGAGTTCACCCATGCTGCACCTTAGGTCTTCCTGATGGAGTAACAGTTCACCTGTTTTAGCCAACTGTAGCATACTGTATTACTGTAGGTGTTTTCATTTACTAATTAACCTGAGTGTCATTACCAGAGGCAAAGTGTCTCTTGAGTTGCCTGTCACCAACCTGAAAGAAACAAACTCGGGCTGCTGGACTTTAACTCATTATACTTGTGATGGGTAATGCAAAGTCTTCTTCACAGCTGTATGATGACATGTGTGTGTGTGTATTTTGATAAAATGATTGAATTGGCTTAATTATTTTTTTCACTAATGATTTATTTAAATCCAATATTAGGTCAAGTGAGTTTTGGTATCCCAACACAATATTTAAAAAATTTTGAGTCTCTGAGTTGATCGTTATCTTTGCCATCTTTGGTGATTTGATAGTTTCATAAAACAAAATCACCTTAGATACAGTTTTCAGATCTTCTTTGTTATCAGAAATGTTCTTCTTTCAGTAGAGGAAGTTCACACTTTTTTACATTTTGGTATACATACAGTATTTTAATGCTTACCAGTCCCTGTGTCAATACTCGATGTCATTTTATACACGTTTTTAGGTTTGCAATAATTACATTTCTTATCTTAAATGTTTACTTTTAAGATCGACTTAAATTGAAGTTTAAAACCATCTCATAGATTTTTTGCATTGTTGGCAATAAGTTACATGCCAGTATTTCATTTTTAATAAACCTTTTATGAATATCAGTTTTCACATTATTTCTTTAGTCATTTTCTCTCATGGTGACAGGAGCAGAGACTCGGCAGCCTCAGTTTTCAAGACTGCAAATAAGAAACAGATTTGTAGAGTGGAATCCCAGAAGTCAGTGACTTTTACATAGCCCAACCATAACTGAATTCAGACTCTGATGTTTTGTTTCTACTGTTTTTTTAATATTTGGGAGGTTTATTCCAAACTAGCTGCTTGTTTTGTCTTCAAGTTTCATTAAACAACAAGAAAAAAAAGGGATTACAAAAATATAAACAACTCAAAGAATGATAGTAAATTTTTATATTTAAAAAGAACATATTAGGAATAACAAAAGGAGACTATTCTTTTAGGCACTTATATTTTACTAACTGTGCTATCCATGTAGGATATGAAATCTAGATAATCAATACAGACCTCAGTGTTAATATTTGCAGTCCACCATGCAATGTATATATATCTCTGTTACATGTCATTTGGTTAGGGAGTCATAAAAGCAATTTTAATCTGATGCAGCATCTGTTGGAATGACAGATTAATGCATTTTATTACTAAAAATGGTTGTGATGCGCAATCTTTTGGAATGACAGAGACATAGAAACTGGATGGACACACAAACAGACACTAATCCTTTTATTAAGGTGAATATTTAGAATAATGTTAATTTAAGAACAAGACTACTGTGAATTCTTTGGTAATTTACTTTCAAACTAACAGTAGCCAAGACAAAATATCATCTTTTACTGCTGTTCAAAATAAAATGAGATCATTAGAGTAGAGCTACATAGCTACATAGATAGATAGATAGATAGATAGATAGATAGATAGATAGATAGATA
>JANRMT010062813.1:75041884-75081425 GCA_026402145.1 Polypterus bichir lapradei | reverse complement strand
ATAGATAGATAGATAGATAGATAGATAGATAGATAGATAGATAGATAGATACTTTATTAATCCCAAGGGGAAATTCACATACTCCAGCAGCAGCATACTGATAAAAAACAATATTAAATTAAAGAGTGCTAAAAAATGCAGGTATAACAAACAATAACTTTGTATAATGTTAACGTTTACCCCCCGGGTGGAATTGAAGAGTCGCATATTGTGGGGGAGAAACGATCTCCTCAGTCTGTCAGTGGAGCAGGACAGTGACAGCAGTCTGCCTCTGAAGCTGCTTCTCTGTCTGGAGATGATACTGTTCAGTGGACTCTCCATGATTGACAGGAGCCTGTTCAGTGCCCGTCGCACTGCCACAGATGTCAAACTGTCCACCTCCATGCCTACAATAGAGCTTGCCTTCCTCACCAGTTTGTCCAGGCATGAGGCGTCCCTCTTCTTAATGCTGCCTCCCCAGCACGCCATCGCGTAGAAGAGGGCGCTCACCACAACCATCTAATAGAAAATCTGCACTTGGCCACTTCTTGATAATTCATCCTTAACAGAGATCATATATTGATATTTGTTACTTCAGTAAAAAAAACAAAGACAAGAATAACATGAAAGGGTTGGGGATTCACCTCATTTATTGCCAAATGGCAAGTATATAAACTGAATTATTTTGAAGTTTCCAGACCATTCTGGTGTCTCTTTTACATCTTCTAGTCCATGAATGTAGTCAATGCACCCAAAGAGAAGAGGTCATTATTGTTTAGTGAAAAAGAAAATGTTAGATGAATGAAACAGAGTTACCAAAAAGCAAAATTTTAAAAATGAGCAGGAGTCAAAGCCATGAGATCAAACATACCTAGTGTCTAAATCTATACTAATAAAAGGCAAAGCCCTCACTGACTGACTGACTCACTCACTCACTCATCACTAATTCTCCAACTTCCCATGTAGGTAGAAAGCTAAAATTTGGCAGGCTTATTCCTTACAGCTTACTTACAAAAGTTAAGCAGGTTTCATTTCGAAATTCTACACGTAACGGTCATAACGGTCGATAACGTCCGCCATGTTGAACTTATTTATGGCCACATCTTCACGAAATTTGTAGGCGGCTTCCCTGCAATAACCGAAACCAAGGTACTTACTTATTTCGAAGGTATGACGCCACTGTCGGCCGCCATATTGAACTTTCCAACGTCACCAATTTTCCAACTTCCCGTGTAGGTAGAAGGCTGACCCCATCTTCACGAAATTTGGTAGGTGGCTTCCCTGCGCTAACCAAAACCAATGTACGTACTTATTTCGGTGGTATGACGCCACTGTCAGCCGCCATATTGAACTTTCCATCGTCACTAATTCTCCAACTTCCCGTGTATGTAGAAGGCTGAAATTTGGCAGGTTCATTCCTTACTGCTTACTTACAAAAGTTAAGCAGGTTTCATTTCGAAATTCTACGCGTAATGGTCATAACGGTCAACAACGTCCGCCATTTTGAACTTTCTTATTTATGGACCCATCTTCTCGAAATTTGGTAGGCGGCTTCCCTTCACTAACCGAAACCAATGTACGTACTTATTTTGGTGGTATGATGCTACCGTCAGCCGCCATATTGAACTTTTCAACAGTCTTTGTTACTTATGGGCCCATCTTCAAGAAATTTGGTACACGGGTTCCCAACGCTAACTGAATCCTACTTACGGACATATATACGTCCATAGCCTGCAGCTCGGTCACCGTGTGAGGTGGCGTTGGGTCCCCCATCTCAACGCCTCCCACGTTGTTGGATGCCAGCCTATATAAGACCGTACGTCGCTCCGGTCTCTACATTCTCTTCCTTGCTTCGCCACGGGATTCACGTCTCCCTATTGATAACTACAGCCTTTTTGTTTAATCCACTCTGCTGTTTTATTGTTTGTTTATTACAATTATAGTTATTGTATAGGTATTTTAGACTTACTTTACATTTCTCAGGTACCCATTTCCTTTATCATTCCAACCCCCATTACCATGTCTATCAAGGTGATCACTATTGATCAAGGAACTGTCACTTACCGAGTGGTTTCCATGCCCGAAGATGGCACCTACCTTTTCCATTCTCTTTGTTACATATTGCACGGCCATATCAGGCTCACTCTTGATATCCAGAGGAACATTGTGTCTTACGTATTGAATGACTGGGACAGGCTCAAGGTGTGGACTGATGACGGTACAGGAGATAATTATACTACACAGGAGCACTATAAGAGTGAAATGCTTAAGCCCTTCACCTATGGTTCTGCATGTGAGTTGATGGCTGCCGCTGAATTGTTCGGTTGTCGCTTTCAAGTGTACCGAAATAGCCAAATATTTTACACCTTTCGACAACCGCCAATGCCTCTCAAACATCTTAGATTCACAGGTGACGATTTCAGTAGTGGACACTTTGATGTTTATGAATGTTTAAACTCCCAAAAGCTGGATGTGATTTTATCGATGAAACCGGTTGTGTGCTTACAACGCTTGACAGACGCCGAATGTCACTTCAACACAACAAATCCTGCAAATACTGTCGTAATTGAAACAAACCATGAAACTCAAACCGATTATGACAGCAGCAATCCAAGCTGTCAGATTTGAGACAAGATTACTGTTCACATGGCAAACTGTAAGTTACATGTTTAAGAGTAAGCTCAGCGCACAGCTTGGTCATGTTACAACCGCAGGGCCGAACTGACAACATGGTATACAAAGAGATCCTTAACAAATAATTATTGGCATATTTCCCTCAGTTTAAAAATGTTTCATTTTCTTCTTAATAAAACTTTTAATGCAGTACTTCGCCGCTGCAAAGCGCGGGTATTTTGCTAGTCAAAAATAAAACTGACACTAGCAGTAGTTAATTAAATGTAGCCATGGCCAAAAGGACATGACCTACTGCCAGTAACAAAAGACATTATTATTTTTTTAAATTGGACATTTTTCTTTCTGAATTTATTTACTAAAGAGTTACAGTGCCATTCTGTACACGTAACATTTAACTTGATCAAGGATTTTGAACAACGGCAGTTCAATGTGCTTAAACTTATCAATCAGTTGTTACAAAAAGCAATTCCTTATCAGAAATATTTTTCTTTTTCTTAGTATGGTCATGTTTTAACTCATATTAAAATGGTTTTACATGTAAACATGCCTAGAATTCATAAATTATGTTGGGCATTAATCACCCAAATTACTATAATGAGATATTTGAACAGGTATCTGTCCTTCTGTGCTTGATATCATCTGGTTACTGAACAGAATAACAGCAGGATTGTGAACAGGCATTTGAAGACTCTCTTGTTTGGTCAAGTTCTGTCTGATATTAGCTGTTAGATTTTGTAACCTAAGAACTGTAACTAAGCTTGTATTTTGTCACTTGTGAATATCAATTTTGTAGCCTTGTCCTGTAACACATGTTCCCAAACAGTCCCCAGACAGATGTTTACTTGATGATGTTGACCTCTTTTGTAAGTCACTTAAGATAAATATGCAGAAACTGCAGCACTGTGTGCAGAAAAATCACTTGAGAATTTGCTAAAATGAGGGTAAACACTTCCTAGAGCAAAACATCATATTTTTATGGTATTCTCTGATCACCCTCATCACAAAACATATCGTTGGAGAACAGACAGGTCGAAAAAAATCTTTCTGAGCATCATTTTAATAAACGAAGGGCTTCCAAAATGTAATACTTTCAAAATTTCATAGCAGTTTGACTGTTGTAACTTTTTTTGTGTGAACTGATGAATCATATTCCTTCCTATATAATGAAATGCGAGACATTATAAATGAAATCACACTGACTAACGTTTGTTTGACAGACTTGCCAAGGAGCTGAAGGAACGTCAAAAAGACTTTCCAGATGTCACCTCAGGAGCATACGTGATTGAAGTCATTGCAAAAACACCAGCTGCAGCGTAAGTAGAAAAACAAGGCCCCTTCCACAGTTCACAAGCCTGGGCTTTGTTTGCCTAGAGTCTGTTAGTGAGCTGCTCGATGTTTATAAACCATGTCACGCTGGAAAGAACTGGAAGCCTCTTTTTAGGCAGAATTGTGGACCACAAAGGCAATTGTAGGGGATGCTGTATGGAGCAAAGAAGTGGTTCTCTTTAAGGTTTTTTTTTTTTTTCTGGCAGGGAAAGAACTGTTCAAAAAGACACAGAGCTGCTGTGAGAAAAATTAAAACATTTCTGCCCCAGGCCTTTGTCTTGCCCAGCCACGGAAATGAAAGGATAAGCAATTGAAAGAGCTGTTTATGTAATATTGAGATTTTTCCCTTAGCAGCAATTTTTTTTTATGTCCCCAGTTCACAGATGCATGGAATACAAAAACAGAATTATTTATCTGCTGGTTATCTGAACTGAGAAAATGAATCCCCAATACTACAAGCTGCTCAATAAATGCTATAAAGTTTAATATCAAAAAAGTAAATGCTGTCTGTCAAAGAAGCCTACTCTGTAGCCACATTTATTTCATTTTAGGATTTTATTTAGCTTAAACTCAGAATAAGGTGGCTAATGATGCTCTGGGTGGTAGTCGTGTCATTAGAGCTCCATGGACCTGGCCTTAGCTCCCAACTTGTCATTAACTGTGTGGTGTTTGCACTTTCTTCTTGTGTCTTGGTGAGTCTATAGTCTGTGGCGTAAGTGTGCTTTGACGTGAACTGCCATCATGTGCGGACGTTGTGAATGTCCTTTGCATGTGGTTGCTGGATCGACTGGACAAATAAAGCCACAAACTGATTTTAATTATTTCTATATCAGGATTTGTGGGACCGGATTGATAAAGCCAATATCTCGACAGCAGCCACAATTGCAAGCCAATGAGTCCAATTTGTAATATGACAGGAACTTGAAGTCTTGTTTTCTTTTTAATGCTGGGGTACCCATTTTGTTTCTGTTATTGCAGTGCTATTTAATTTAAATATCATTTGGTATACGTCAAGGCAAATTAACATTAAGAGATATCTCAAAATGTATTTTAAGATATCTGGAACTGCAATTAAGATATCTTAAAATATCTGGAAATGCATCCATTTCATATTATCTTAAATGCATTCTGAGATATCACACATAGATTTCAAGATGTCTTGAAGTTGTACTCTGTTTATTTTAAAATATCGGAAATGTAATTCAAGGTACAGTATCACAAAATGACTTCCTGTAGAACTGCCTGTTTTCAATTAAACTTTCTGTCTGGATGTTATTTTTAAGAAATCTGGAAATGTCAAGATGACATCTTAAAATGTATTTCAGGTATATTCATGTTGACTCATGTTTCAGATATCTAAAATACATTTTTAGATATCTCAAATTCATTTCATGCTTTCTTGAAATGTGCCTGTGGTACATCTCAGAAATGTGCAGTATTTCAAGATATCTCAAATACATTTTAAGATATCTTTAAAAAGGTGTTCAATTATTTAAAGATATCTGAATAGAAATTTATGGGCGGCACGGTGGCGCAGTGGTAGCGCTGCTGCCTCGCAGTTAGGAAACCTGGGTTTGCCTCCCTGCGTGGAGTTTGCATGTTCTCCCCGTGTCTGCGTGGGTTTCCTCCGGGCGCTCCGGTTTCCTCCCACAGTCCAAAGACATGCAGGTTAGGTGGATTGGCAATTCTAAATTGACCCTAGTGTGTGCTTGGTGTGTTTGTGTGTGTCCTGCGGTGGGTTGGCACCCTGCCCGGGATTGGTTCCTGTGTTGGCTGGGATTGGCTCCAGCAGACCCCCGTGAATAGCAATTTTATATATCTACAATACAATTTAAGATATCTCAAATAAATTTCAAGGTACCTTAGAACTGGCAGGAAGTCCGTTCGAAATATCTTGAAATATGTTTCATATATCTTAAAATGCATGCATTTGAGATAAATTGAAATATACTGTGTTTGAGATATATTGAATTTGGAACACATTTATTTTGAAATATCTGAAAACGTATTTTAGATAACTTCATATGCATTTATTTATTTGGCCAACGTCTTTATCCAAAGCAAACTTACAACATTTGAGATACAATTGGCCACATTTCTTTTCATTCTCCAACTGGAGCACAGGCAGGTGAAGTGAGTTGCTCATGGTCGCACAGTGTCAGTGGTGAGATTTGAACCCACAACCTCAGGGTTTGAAGTCCAAAGCCTTAACCACTGCACCACATCTCAAAATGTTTTGCAGTTATCTTCAAATATAAGCATATTCTGGTGATATCGCAAAATGACTTTCAGATATTTAAAAAATTAAATCACATTTAAGATATCTGAAATTCATTTTAAGTTGTCTCTAAGTGTTAATTCTGCCTGCCATATGCAATGTCAATTTGAGACACTTGAAATGTATGCAGATATCTTAAAATATGTGACCTCAAACCACAGACACAGAAATATAGCACACAAGATATGAAAAAAATAAAGGATTTTTTATTCTCACAGGCACCTCTTTACAATCCTCCAGTAATCAGCCACAGAAACAACACAAATAATTTCAGCAGTTCTTCCTCCTCTCTACCTCCCGCTGAGTTCTGCCCTCTGCGTACCGACTTTGACTCGTCCATGTGTGGCTCCTTTTTAAGCTGGACCCAGGAATGCTTTTGGTGCTATGCAGTACCTTCCTGAACGGTCCTCCTGCGACAGCTCCCACTGTTGGTACCTAGGGACCCCTGCAGGGCTGCGTTTCTGGACACCACCTCCCAAGCACCCTGCAGTTGTCTCAACTGGATTTCTGCATGAGGACCACTGCCTCCTGGCATATGGAGGATGGAACAGCTCCATAGTCTCGGCTTCTGTTGGTCCATTTATTAAATCACACCGGCTGGGTACAAAAGTACTTTCCTGTCCCACCGGCTGCTTTGTCTATGTCGTTGTACTTGCATCCTGTCCAGGTAATGAATTATCCACTGTTCCAGCCGGGATGCCCGCTCCCCTACTATAAATGTAAATGAACATCTTTTGAGATATCTGGAAATGTGTTTTGAAAAGTAAATTAAATGTAAAGATATTAAACACTCATTTTGAGATATTTATAAATATTAATTTGACTTGCAATGTCAGTTGTATAGACGTTCGCCAGTTTTAGTGTAACCCCAAGGAGACACACACACCATGTTACACTGCTATCCCTGTTTCAAATGCATTGATGCTGCTTTTTTTGTATAAGTGTGCTTACCTCTTAGGATGATTTTTATTTTTTTCTCACTGTTAAACTTATGACTTATGTATTTTATTTGAAGATGCTAATATGTGGATGTGCCACAATCTGTGCCTGCTAGTGAAAAGTTACAAAAAACTGTCTTGTTAAACTGAGAAGCTTTTAAATCCTTCATTACAATATTTTAACACAGAGCTTCCTCTGCTTAAAAATGATTTTCAGCGAAAATGGCAAGTTGTTGCATCATCAGATATCCGTACCAAATTAATTCCAGTTTTAGCAGTGTGACCAAAGTATGGTTGGCTTTTAATATTTAAGATGACTGTCTTCACCTCATGAAGAAAATAAACACCAGGGATAAATATACAGCTGCATTTCCAAACCATGTGGATATACTGGATATCACAGTGGCACCCCTGAAACTAGATGGAGAGCAAAAATATACACGGTGCATATAAATTAGTCAGTTCTTATAATGAGGTAAATTATCTAAAAATTAAGGCTTTATTTACTGTTGCAAAAATACAAATCTAATTTTAGACCAGGCCTTCCATTTTGACAGAGAACTGTTGCCTTACACAATTTCCAAACATTACACAGGCTGCATAGACAATGCCAATGCTTATGTGGCATTATTGGTCCCTCAGCTTTTACATCTTTGTGGACATCAGTTTGCTGTTAAGAGAGCCTTGGCCTCTTTGAAAGAGAGTGGGTGACGCAAACTTCAAAGCCCCCTTACTACCAAGTACGAGGCTTCGTTGCCTCAGATGACTCCTTATGTCAGTCTGTGGAAAAAGTGTTTCATTCTCCTCCGCGCTTTGAGTTTCATCTTCTGGAAGCTCAGTTTCCTTAAAACTAAAACGAGTTGTTCCATTCTCTTATTTTTTTTAATGCTGAACATGCACAGATTTGAAAATTAGTTACAAGCAAGGGTCTCAGTGCTTGCTAAATACGTTGAAGTAAGGAGTAAAACATGTTCTGTAACAAACATATTTTCAACACTGCTTTATAACCCTGTGTGGTTTGTATTCTCCTACCGAAGGATAAAATGGGTTAAAGTGTTGGTGTTAAATCAGGAACTTGGAACACATACAGTAAATGACATGCAATGACATCACTTGATGGAGATTTTTAATTTATGTGCCCAACCAGGTTGTTGTTTCCAGTTATTAAAATACCTTTTTTCAAGTGTGTCAGATAACAATTACTGGCAACATGGGTGAAAGACCTATGGAAATGGAATTAACAGTAGTTCTTGATTTTCATCAAGCATATTGTGGAGCCGAACACCTCACTGGATTAATACTTGCTTGAAAAAAACATTTCTTCAGTCTCGCAGATAAATTCATGTGCCTGCATAGACTGGGTACTGAGGCTTTAAACCTTCCAAAGCCACAAAGTGCAAAATGCTAAAGTGCTGCTAGGGCCGTCTTAATGCATGAGCATGTTGGGCAGTTGCCCAGGGGCCCCACGAGCATTGGGACCCCATCCTAATCTATGTATGTTGTGACTTGCTGAGTGGTTGTGTAGGTAGGGGCCCCAGTGCACTGCTTTGTCCAGGTGCCTATAATGCTGTTAAGATGGCCCTGAGTGCTGCTGCTCCCTCTAGTGGCTGACTGCACCATTGGTCTGATATCAGAATGTCAAGCTTTCTCTGCACTGGGAAAAGCAACAATTGTACTGGCCTTTCTATTATGTTGCCTCAAGAATATCCACTTTGATGTCATGAATTACTTTTTGGGTTGATCAGTCTTTAATATACATTAGAAAGATCAAACTCATAAAATACCGTAGGCCATTGTTACTTAGCTTCATGTAGTGTATATTTTTAGACCAATTGTGATGTACTCTGAATGGGATAGCAATTGGTTTTGTTACATTAAAAACTAAGAGAATATCTGATGAGAAGCGGCCTTTCTGCCTACCCCAGTTTGTCATTTCCTTTCACCTAATGCATCTGAGACATGTCAAATCAAAATCCTGACGGTCAACAGTGCTACTATCCACCACACTAATGTAATGTAACTTGGTCTGCATACTAATAGTTCTGTGTGTGAGGATGTTTTTTTTTTTGCTTTTGTATGTACTGGGTGCTAGTGGACAAAAATAAAGAACAACCTTTGTTACTCTGATTACATTTACAACAATACAGCACATTCTACTTCATATACTGTAATAAAATTTTAAAAATTGACCCCAATTCTGAATGCTGTTAGAATATAATAAAAGTTACAAACAAGAGGGGACCATTTAGTTCATCAACCTGATTTGGTTATATTATAGCAAAATTTCCCCAATATCCCATTCACACAGGTTTCTATTTCATCAATTTTAAGGATAAGGACTGTTACATCTTTAATAGGGCTTGCAAAGCAAATGCAGTTACGATTCATTTTTTTGTTTTATTTTCATTAAATACTAGCTGAGTACCCAGTGGCTTCGCTCACTGAGTGCAAGGGAAAAAAATAAAATGTAGTATTTATATAATCAGTTATTAAGTAGTAAAACATTTTGATAAAAGAATTTGAAGAACATATAAGAAGCGTATAAATTATTAAACAGTAAAACATTTCCATAAGAGAATTTGAATGATATATAAGAAGTGTATATATTATTAAACAGTAAAACAGTAAAATTTAAGAAGTAAAGATAAATTGAGTACTACTGCAGTGGTTTTGGGTAAACTACCTGCTTGACAACCTTGCACTACGTGCCTGTGATTTAAGAGAAAAATTATTCTGAGAAATGTGGACGTTGCCCTTCCATGCTTAACGGGCAGAAGGTCCAAACAATTCCCAAATTCAATACTTCACATGAAGAGGTCAGTACATCTTCTTAGATGTAAACCCTCCATCTTCTTAAAAGAATTCATCACAAAAGCAACCTTGAATGTTGCAGGGTTTTAGTGACCGGAACTCACCTTAAGGAAGAGTAAGTAGCCATGCACCACAATTTACCAAGAGAGTCATGCTTCGATGGCGCCGATTACACTCATTCGCAAAGATTTCCACTGTCCAAGGAGCCGACGGGGCACTCGAAGTGTCACAAACAGTGTGAGAAGAGAGGACGCTGCCCGAAACTGCGGAGCTGTCGACCCGGCGGAGCAGCCCGACATTCCACACCTCCCAGCGTCTACTTTGTTGTCACGACCCCTTGCCGCTGAAGGCGGTCTCGTCTTCACATTGTTTACAGCTTGGCGCAGTTAAAAAGTAGAAAGAGGCAAAGCTGTTTTCTTCATCTCTTCTACTATCAAGTACTGCCAATTAAAAATAAGTTACAATGTGGCAGTTTTCGCGACAGTCACTTGGACGAATAAATAACACTTCTCTGTCAGAATGCGCCTGGCAGTGGGCGGCTCAGCGCTGGAGTCCAGAGAGGAGGGCTGGGAGAGGGCGACGTGGGGCGCACTTCTATGGGATAGATCGGCATGTATGTGTTTACTTCTTTTCAATTTCAGTAAAATAACTCTCACACAAATAATAACAATTCATAAAGACAATATAAAAATGGCATCTACAAACGAAGTGATTAGTTCCTGTATTATGATATGTTCTGTGGTCATACGTAATTTCTGTTTTGCATGGTTATATGCAATTTCCGTTTCAAACGCGAAAAGAATTTTATATATATAGATTAAACATACATACATACAAAGAGTTTTAGATGGAGAGAATTGAGGTAATTTCAGGCTATCTGGAATTGAAGTCAGATTCTACTCAAACTGTCCTGCCAAGTAACGTAGTTGAAGTGGATACCTTGACAATTTATTAAATTGTATCTGGATGATATATTGAGAAGACTTATCTGTCAGCTGCCCAAATGAACTTGTTGGACTGAATGTTCTTCTTTCGTTTGTAAAACTGCTTATATTGTTATACAATTTCTAAAAAGCTGTAGTCCTAGTGCTGATGCCAGTGGGCCCCTTGTTTTGACATCACCCAATTCAAAGAACAATCACAGCACCATTAACCAATTACTTTCTGTACAGTACTCTGAATCTCCAGTCAGAGAATTTTAGTTAATATTTTAGGGATTGCCATTTCTGTTTTTCTTTTTTTTTTTTTACTGAAGTTTTCAGTAAGCTGACTACTATTATTTTGCTTACCATTCTTTGTGAAACAGGATTATTCCTGGTTATTAGACTTACATCAAAGTAACTGATCTTACTTGTTTTAAGAAAGAAAATAATCATAAATACATTTATGCTAAATATATAGGTTAAAGAAATGCTGCGTAATAATTGCTTATATTTAAAAACAAAAGAGTAAATACAAGACAGACAAAACAAGACCAGGCAAACTTCTTAACTTTACAAGTGTCTGCATGTGCCTTTCTTCCTCTAATAAACATCCCAGGGCTAGTGAAAGACTAAACATTATGCTCTGAGAAAGAATATCTTTTTTCTACTTAAGCATTTTAAATTTGAAAGATTGAAGTTTACCTGTCACAATTAGTATTGACCTTGTTAGAAAATAACATGGAAAACAATTTTTGGCAGACCTTTAACTAGAAATTATTAATTATCTTTGGATTTTATACAGCAATATAGCATTAACAGGCTTTCAATAAGATATCTAATGTTTTTTGGACTGCATTGTGCTTCAGTATACATTTTGCTGATGATGAACTGTTTGCCGTCTTCCAGAGCAAAAGCAATGCGTCCATTTTGTTGGTTTTAATACCATGAGTCATCTCACAATTTTGAATGTTTTTTGTTGTTCATGATGCAGATGACCTGTGCACATATCATGTGTGCCGTTTCAGAGGACTGATGCGTTCACATTACAGTTAGATACAGGTCACTTGTACTATGTGAATATGAACTGTTAAGATAGGCAAATCCATTCTGAGCAAAAAATCCAAAATAAGCAGGTTTATAATGTGACTCTAGCGTAATTTCTTTTTTTTTTAAAGTCTCTTCATACATTAACTCCATGTGTATCCACCTTCCATTTAGTATTTAAATAAAGATCTCTGTTAAAAAGACAATCATCTGACTCTTTTCCTGTCATGTAAAGACATTTTGTTGAGCCATTATCAATGTTTTGTGGTTGTTCTGGTTGTATGATGCCCACTTTGCCGTTTATAGTAATATTGAAGATCACACTCCTAAAGATGCATTGGAAACAAAAAAGAAACTCAAAGCTCAACGGCTCATTTATTGTGCACATCCTCCATCAGAAGAAGGTGGTTGCTAAGTAATGTAGGTCTATCTGTACAGGGCATAAACACAGTAATTTGCATAAACATGCATGTTGGTGCATCTTCATATGGAAAATATTTAAACATTTAAACAAGACCCTTGCACTGCACTCCTCTGTTTGCTGTTATGTGAATAAGTGGAATAAACAGAATTGATTTGACCAGTGTGCAGCAGGTTACCTGCATTACACAGTTGTAGAAAAGAAAGCATGTAAACACTTTCACAAAAACGACCATAAGACGTTGAGAAGGTTCGGGGCAGCCACCCGTATAATTGTTCCCAGCTGCAAAATTGATTCAAAAGAGTTGCCATGTTTACATAACAGAGTCCAAAACAGAACTGCTTTTCTTGACACAAGATGGCAGCTTTAAAGGCCAGTGGAGGAAGTGATGTCATCATTACCGGAACTGGAAGTGACGTCATTGGCTGCCACAGAGCCGGGCGGGATTTCCCTAGAATGGTCTGCAAAAGATCGAGAGGGAAAATTAGTGCACTTCGCCACCCCCTTGTCCGGCGTGGAATCATATGTATTCAAGCCCTTTAGTTGTCTCCTAAACACACGTGTGTGACAACACAAAAGTGTGAATGAGGCTTTGGGGAGCAATGCAAACTTTTCTAAGTGAGTTTTTGGTTTCACAATTGTCATATCACCTGCAAAAAGTATTTGGAGGCAGCTTCACAAAACTTTATGTGATTTGAAATGTATCCATTCTGCTCATCACTACTGATCGGCATTTCAATTTGAAAGCCTAGTCATGAAGGGTAATATATACCTGGTTGTATAGTATAGGGTGGTCCAGATCAAATTATGCAATTTTCATTACGCTATAACTTATTATGTTTATTAAATAGAAAATCACCCAAAAAATCCCAGACCATCGAGAAGTGTGCGAATTGACGACATGAAGAATTGTCTTGGCGCCGAACTGAAATCGTCCCCGCATAAATCAAAGTCATCCAGACGATCTGGATCTACATAATTAGATCTGGACCACCCTGTATCTCATAGGCTAGCATATCAAATACATTTTGAAATATATGCAGGCAATCCACTGACATACCTGAAGCCTAATTTATTGTATAAAACTTGCTTATAGTCAGAAATCTGTGCAAACTATTTCTTACACAAAAGCAATTTTTAAAATACAAACTTGGTGTGGAAATTGGCTTAAAGTTACATTAGGTTTTGACCACCTATAAATCCTATGCAGAGTGTTTTGGTGTTAGTATTTTGTAGTAATTTAGATAGCAGGACATTAAAGTGAACAGACAATCTCATTTCATTGCATACTTCAATGATACAGTCGCATTCTGATGCCTGTCCATCCATCACCAAAGAATCACCGAATCCGTGCTAATGAAGGGTGAAATTAAACTTCAAGTCAAGAGACAAGCTTAGGTCAATTTCTAATATTCTCTGAGAACAAACTTTTGGTTTTTCGCTTTGCAGAGAGAAGTCTTTCCTTTTATATATTTCAAATGAGAAAAAATAAGTCACCCCGTCCTTCTATAAGCTGTGATTCCTGTATCACACACCTCCATGTTTTCTCATATTCCATGGACTGGCAATCCTGTGCCCAGCAACAGCCACAACAAACCAGTGACCTCAAGGTACACCACAAGGAAAACACAAAATATAAACAAGTGATGAATAAAATTAGTTACTAGACAACCCAAGGGCAGAAAAAAAAATAAAAATAACATAACAAAAGCTCTTAAGAACAAGTGGAATCTGGTAGTTTCTCTTTACATCATTTTAAAATGACAAAAAAAGGAAATAATGTAAAGATTTCCCAAAGGTGGATGAATCAACTTTAATTCTGAATTGAATAGGTTAAAGTTGCCATGTAACATTCTTGAAATGTTTCTTTATCTTAGCATAATTATGGCTTGAGTTATGGAGAAAGATTGCAACGAATTTACTAATTAAATGTCTTAAACTTCAGCAAACTTCTTGATTCCCTTTTATATTTTCCATAGCTTAGATTTGATTTTCCTGCCAGTTTATTTGCTCTGTGCATTCTTTGTCTAATCTGATAAGCTAAAAATATGCAGAGTCTATTTTTACTGCTGGCAGCCTTTATCTATTGACTAAACAGAGTCTCACAAAAAAAAAAAAAAAAAACCAGCAGTCAATGAGGACGGGACACATAATTTACAGAATGGCAACTCCTGTAGTCTTTATGCCACCATTTAAATTAAACTGTTTAAACATTCAAGGACTAAAATAACAAAGGTAATCTACATATCAGCAAATTTTTGTATGCTGTATGTGCTGCGATTTGACCTCCATTACGCCAAAGGATGTCTTCAATATGCTGTATTACATGCAAGAGAACAAATTTTGACACCGCAGACAGTTTGGTCACAGGGTTGGCATTTTTCCCACACAGCTGGGCTGGGCTATTTTTGAACCATTTTTGTGAGAAAAAAGAGCTTAGGTGGGTTTCTCATTTTCCGTAAGGTTTTTGCATTTTATAAGATATTAAAAAAGCTGCAGAATATAAAGTCACCAAATACAAATGCCCATATTCTATTGTATGTGGCTAAACCGCATAAAGAATGTCTACTTTGGTTGTAAATATCGTAATGTGAGAATGCAGCATTAGCATACACTCCATTTCTTGTTAATTGGATGAGATTGGATACATGCTGTACAATACTGTATACCACGCCATAACAAGGCAGAAAACAGTCCTGGACAGAGTGTCAGTACATCACAGGACCCCCTCACGTACACACCCATATTGGGGAGTATGGGAGGAAGATCAGAGTACTCATCATTAAAAAATATACAGACAGGGATGTAGGATTCGAAGCCCATCACACTGTGCTGCCCTAGATATACCTACCAATCTTAAATACTGTATACAGTTTGAAAGAAATGTATAATATAAAGTCACATTTTTCTGTATGCCATATGTTTTGGGCCGTTTCTGAGCAGTTGTGGTTTAGTGTGTATGTGTGTGTTTGACAATTTAGAAGACCTGTGAGGTATTCCATGAAGCATACTTAAGGAGTAAGCCTCACTTAAATCGAGACATCTGGCTTATCTGAGATGTTTTTAGTTCCACCATAGAGGATCAGAGCAAGTGAAGCTTGGTAAGCAAGGCAACCAAGCGTCATGACTTAGCCTGGCCGGTACCAGTCTAAAGATGAAGTTTAGCAGATTATTGTGGATTAAAAGTTCATGAAATACACTACTCGATGGAAAACAAAACATCGGAGAAATGTTCCTGGAATTTTTTTAGTTTATCTAATGTTGCTGAATTCCCATTTAAATTAATCTTGCATGTTCATTACAAAATGGTAAAACATTATAACTTAAACTATTCAAAGTAAATAAATGACATTTAAATTAAGTCATTCTTGCAATCTTTTTTGTCAGTGACAGGATTTTGTAGCATATTTGATGTTGCTGCATACATAGTTACACTATCATTTAAATTTATTTTGATATCAGTTGAAAACTGGTAAAGCATTAAAAGCTACACTGTTTATTGAAACAGGAAAAGAATGAAAAATATATCACATCTAAATTTTTACACCATTCATTCCCATTGCGGGCAGCACGGTGGCGCAGTGGTAGCGCTGCTGCCTCGCAGTTAGGAGACCCAGGTTTACTTCCCGGGTCCTCCTTGCGTGGAGTTCGCATGTTCTCCCCGTGTCTGCCTGGGTTTTCTCCGGGCGCTCCGGTTTCCTCCCACAGTCCAAAGACATGCAGGTTAGGTGGATTGGCGATTCTAAATTAGCCCTAGTGTGTGCTTGGTGTGTTTGTGTGTGTCCTGCGGTGGGTTGGCACCCTGCCTGGGATTGGTTCCTGCCTTGTGCCCTGTGTTGGCTGGGATTGGCTCCAGCAGACCCCCGTGACCCTGTGTGCGGATTCAGGGGGTTGGAAGATGGATGGATGGATTCCCCTTGCTCTTTTGTGTCAGTGAGAGACAAAAGGAAAAGATATAGTAAAAAAAACATAAAGGCTAAAAGGGGATGTTCCATAATGTTAAACTTACAATTATAGCAATTCTAAGTCATTAAACTTCTAACACTAAAGTAACACTAAGTTGTTTAACGTACAAGAAAAAAAGCAACAATTTAAGACTTCTAGGATGAACCGTGGTGTGCTCCTGTCCTCGTATACTACAAAGAATTTATAAACCACCTGCCGAAATAATGAATAGAAAGCCCCTTGTCATTTCTGATAAAATTAATGACAGTATTTGTGTGTACATTGTAAAACAATTAAAAAAAAAAAGATGCTAAGATTTGCACTGGGTGTGACGAGGATGGACAGGATTAGAAATGAGTACATTAGAAGGTCAGCTCAAGTTGGACGGTTGGGAGACAAAGTCAGAGAGGCAAGATTGCATTGGTTTGGACATGTGCAGAGGAGAGATGATGAGTATGGGGTGATGGATGCTAAGGATGGAGCTGCCAGGGAATAGGAAAAGAGGAAGGCCTAAGAGAAGGTTTATGGATGGGGTGAGAGAGGACATGCAGGTGATGGGTGTGACAGAACAAGACGCAGAGGATAGAAAGATATGGAAGAAGATGATCTGCTGTGGCAACCCCTAACGGGAACAGCCGAAAGAAGAAGATTGTAAAACAATAAAAAGTAACATAATATTACATAGATTCAAAACTCAATAATTGAATGGACTTGACCTTTTTTATTTTTATAATAGTCCATAGTGTTTATTTTTCAGTAATAAGATATTAAAAATGCAAATTGCTTTGTAATTGATATGGAGTAAAAGCGAAACACACATTATAAAGACTGTCTGGTCTGGTACTTCTCTGTTAAATGCATTCATCCAAAGATGTGTCAGTGACACTAGATAATGTTATTTAGACTTCTTAAACATCATAGACACAACAGACTGTAGTCATGTGAGAAATGACAAGTTAGTTAGAGACCAAATATTTAAAATGCAATTCTTTCATAGCACCGAGGCACAGATCAGTTCTTCAAATGACACTGACCAGCCAAATTGTGCAATGAGACATTCTGACAAGGACAAACTCACTTCAGCAGGAGTGACATTGGAGCACTGCATCAGTTACAGAAGCTGCAGCTCTCTTATTAGTCACTAACTGTGCAGTATACATTTGCATATACTGAATGCACTGTTTCAGAATTCTGAAGTAAGTTATGTTTTTGAATGTTATTTTCAATTGCTGCCAAATATGCTTCATATTGCTACTAAATACTTGTTTTAAGTGTTTAAAATATGACAAACCAGTACATTTACAATCATTTTTTTTAAATATGAATAAGGCCATTACTATTTAATTATGCAATCACAAATCAGAACGGCAATGTGCTTCGCAGTGGATTGGCACACAGTCTCTCTCACTTCCTTTATAGGAAACACATTCCTTTGTTTTGTGGTATTATACATCAACTATTATTTCTTGATCAACTGCTGAAAAGACCACCCCATCTCTGTTACATGTTTTTTGTATTTTATGACAATTAAAACGCTAAGCTTTTCCAAGCTGTCCCATCAGTTTCATGCTTAAAGTCACAGGTACTCTGTCTTCAGATATTGCACTCTCTGTTATGCATTCTGTACTATGATAGATATTGTCAAAGATCTGTTGTTGTGCTGCTTAAATCTTAAGAGTGCATGCATAATCATGGATTGCCCAAACCAGAGTTAATGAGAAATATTTTGTGTTCACAGAACAGACTAAGTGTCAATTGGGAATTGGGGCTTATTCAAATGAGGTTTACTGAGCCAAGGTTTGATTTCGTAAGCACTCTTTGTAGAATACCACCTTGGCCTAAGGAAATAGATCACTAAAATTGATGGAAGTTATATAACTTCTAGTCAGAGGGGATGTCAAAAGTAATGACTACAGTTGCTGATCTCATCACCGGAGGATATCAGATACACAACTATAAATTGCAGGGCATGACAAATTACTCCGTGACAACTTTCCAACACAGGTTCACATTAATAAAATATCGCAAGCACACCCCTTTTCCTGACTACCAATAACTTGCTGCCTGACAGAGCAAGTGCTCTTTCATTGGTTTACAGGTATGGTGAGCTCAGCCCTTTTTTTCATTCTTTTCTGTATGCTGTTATGATACGGAAAACACAAGACATTTGACAGACGAGTCCTTCTTCTTTTTGCAATGTTAGACAAGACCCATGTTCCTTATTCTTTGTAGCTGCATTGTATGCATTGTACTTATGGCCGAGCGCCCATTGGTTCTCAACTCTCACACACACAGATTCTGCCCCTACTGCTTAACACTGGTTGGACTGAGTCTCTGGGTCTGTCAGACTACAACAGCCAACAGTCACAGGTGTGTGCTGCATATGCTCCCAACTCACAGTTATGAAAATGAACTCTGCAAATGAAAATCGCTAGATAAATCTTGCAATGTGACAGGGCCTTAACACTGAGACAGGCCCTGTTTTTTGTGTTTGTATTCTCATACCTCTCAAATATCTTTTTGTATTGTCACATAGTCATGTGTTTATCCCAACTGTGGCTAATGGATTCACAGTACACAAAATTGCAACATATACTGCTAGTGCTAGAGCTAACACATATTACTGTGAATAAAGCCTGATTTCATAGGTACTTTCTCAACCATCCATTCCTTTTCTTATCTCTTATATTCCTAATCTAGCACCAATGGTCCCTGGGCTGTGAGCATACACAGACATATGCACACCATAGAAACGTAGGGACACCAACCATCCAGATAGAATTTGGACTGTGTGTGTGCACAGCTGAGGTCGAAGCAATCACAAGAAGGACATGAATAATAACTCCTAGAGAAGGCCCCCCTTACCCTGTATCTAAGCACATCTTCTGAACGTATCTTTATTCCCTGCTGTACCTTTTATAGCAAACTCATTCTCAAGTTATAAAGCAATTTACATTATAGTACAGTGTGAGAAATATATTGTGCATACATATTTATAGTGAAATCATTTACAATATGATACACAGGACAGTGTTAAATCTTGGAATAGTGAACATTCTGTATGCGTTTACACAGATTTGCAACACTAATACTAATAGAATATAAAAAAAATTGAAATTTACCGAAAAGTTGTTTAGATGTACATTTTAAGGGAAATATGTACTTTATACATAAGTAAAATATTGAAAAATAGCAATACCTTTGTAAAACATGTTCTTCAGATAGCTGGAAAAAGGCATAGGAGAATAGAAACAAGAATGATACTGTGAACGTCCAGCTTATAATGAACAGTAAAGCCAATGTCAAGTTACATGACTTTTAGTTGTTGGGTATCTCAGACTTTGTGACTGCATTACTGTAAATATACAGGACTGAAAAATCCATGGACATGTCTAGTTTAGTGACTGTATGATGATTTTCCAGCATAGCCGTCCGTGCTCACCCCTTTTTCAGACAGCATAACATTGTGCTGCCTGATGGAACCAGCGCTGTACAAAATGCTATCAGGTGTGTCGATTTCAGCCACAACTTTTTTTCATCTTGTTGTAAAACACAAGATCATCACATTGAGGAGCTTCCCTTATACTTGTGAGGTCCAAAACTCCTGTGTTCTTTATTTCTCGTTTTCTGATATTATATGCATTGTACATCTGGGTGAGGATTCAGTGGTTGTCAGCTGCCATGTACACAGGGCCTACCCCTTCAACTAAATTGTCAGGGAGAGTCGTGGACGAGTTGGAGTGAGACGCTGGATGTGTCACATTAGGAGACCAACCTTCATGGGAGCACACGGCCGACTGCCTAAGACTCACTAATATTATGTAAATGAAGCGTACAACTAGCGATTACTTGTAAAGTCATCTACTGTGATGAGGCCTTAAGAGTGTCAAAAGTTGGAAATATGGTATATTTGTCTTGACTCTAAGTCCTTCTGATTATGAGTATATTTGAAGTCTGTTAGTGTGATGTATTGATTTATTTTTTAATTTTTTCTGTTTTCTTTACTGTGTGTCATTTCTTTAGTTTTCTGTTCAAGGACTTTTGTAATAATCTTAGTATCCCAATAAATGCTGAAAAGGTGCCATTACTCAGGTCAACACAAGGACATGTTAATCACAAGTGTTCTAACAAGCCTAAGTCCTTTTTCTAACCTGCTTACCCAGACTATAGAATTGTTGGGTGTTCGACCTAATTCCAGTAGCTTTAGATACAAGGCATGAACGAATCCTGATCATGCATCTTCTCACTCTCACTCCGGGCCATTAAAATGGATACTTAGCTTTGGGATGTGAAAGGAAAATTCGTCCGCATGAAAGAAAATAGTAAGAATGTGCAAACACCACACAGATAGATTTTCAGAGATCACCTTCTAGACCTGCCATAACAAACAGGAAAGTTATGACAAGAATCATTTCCTGTGTGAGTGATTGCGGAAGTGTATGGGAGTGTGCCCTGCAATAGACGGGCACCCCATCAATGGTATGTTTCTATTTTTGCGTCCATTGCTGATGAAGATAGCCACTCCTCATTTTTGAAATGGACATATAAATAGATAAGTGAATTTTTCACCTCTCATTGATGATAAATCTTATCATTTCAGAGGAGGTCTGAAGGAGCATGACGTAATCATCAACATCAATGGCCAGGCAGTCACCTCGGCTAGCGATGTCAGTGACGCCATCAAGAAGGACAGCACTTTGCGAGTAGTGGTACGCCGTGGAAATGAGGATGCCGTGCTCACCATCATTCCTGAGGAGATTGATCCTTGACTGGAGCTCTCAGCTGCTGGTCCAGTTTGCACAATGAGCCCTTGCAGGAAGTGACAGGAAGTGACTGGAGACAAGTGCTACCTTTGGAACTATTGCACACTGATCCTGCTGGCAGTCGGGCAAAATAAATTTTTAATACTAAGAAGAACTTTGTTTAGTCTGCTTTGCTTCCCCAGTAGATTGAACAGGCCCTTACCTTTCAAGTGATTATTTTCTGGTTTATGCTAAGGGGTAGACGTATGCTTGGAAAGACATTAATGCTTTTTGTTTTATATGCCAATGTCTTCCTGTTTTTTTTTTTTTCTTTTGTTTTGTTTTTGTGTTTTTTATACTGTAATAGTTGTCACTTTACAAAACACAGATGTATGTAAAATGATACCCCACTTCCTTTGAAATATATATCCAATGGGTATTTCAAGATATTTTATTGTTAAACCTTTTTAATATTGCTTTTGGACATTCTGTCTAAGTACAGAGAATAAAAACGATCAAATAAATATGTTTTTCATTTCACATAAATGCATGGTTCTTATTCTGACTAGCACATATACTCAATTTCATATTCTTGGCATGGAATCTGTATTGGTCACTGCTGCTGAGTTACTTACTGGCAGAATCCTGAGTTTCACTTTGAATTTCATCGTATAAATCCAGTTTATTTATTATATGATGGCATCCAGTAACCTAAATGCATTTCCAACAATGTGAATATCATCTTTGTTGTTTAAAGGCTCAAGGAATAGAAAGCAAATTTGCACATCAAGAGTGCATTCTGATAGGATTTGAGCAGACAAACTTACTGAAGTGTGTGAAGCACTGGTACTCTGTCCAGGTTTTTTTCTTGCTTGTGCCTAGTGCTGCCAGATGGGCTCTGTGACCCTGGAGTGTATTAAGTTGGTATGATAACGTTATGTTAAACTATTGTAGTTGGACTGCAACAAGGCCTAAACAAAATGGTTTGCCACGTATTACCTACTGATGAAAGTGAAAGGATCAAGTACAAAAGCTGGCTTGCAAAACCAAAATGATGTCACCCATCTCTGTCGATTCTTTTCTAATAAAAGAAGTAGTAGTAACAAGTGTTGTTATCCTTAGCTCAAAGGTATCTATAGATTGCAGCCATGAAATTAAACTGTGCTTGCTTTTGAGAAGGAGAGCTATGGCAAATTTAAACAAGACACCTAAAGAGCAGAGACATCACATTGTCAACAAAAGTCCATATTGTAGAGACATAAGGCTGTAAGAACTGGAGTATCATTAAAGCTGAAGATGAAATAATCAACACATTTGAACTTTGGTGCTGGAGAAGACTGGTGAGAGCTCCTTGGACAGCAAGAAGATCCAACAAATCAATAATACAACCAGACTTCTTATTGGAAGGTTTCATTATTAAAGAAAAGCTTAGACTGTTTGGCCACATAATGAGAAGACAGGACTCCTTGAAGAAGAAACTCCTGTTGGGGAAAACTGAAGGTAAAAAGAGAACAGAGATGAAGATGGATCATTAGCATTACTGACACTCTGCTTATAATTTGAAGTAACTCAAAGAAGCAGTTTTGTTTAGAAAGGCATAGCATGAAGTCCATCAGGTCATGAAGAGTCAGACTCAACTAAACAATTAAGCAGTTAAGCAACAACAACAAACCTCTTTCCAGGGAGGAGGCTCACTGTATAATCAGAATGCATGGTAAATGTTCTCTTTTATCAACATATAGTGTACTCCATTACGGCTCTCCTCCAACAGATTATCATCAACATTCTTTTGAAGAGATCATTAGGCACTTTTTACTTAATTGTATGTATACTACAGTTACAGTAAACTTTGAACTTTGGCACGTGAGATGATTAGAGCATTTAGTAACTCATAAGTACATCAGCATGGACTGACATCACAGGTAATATTTAAACTTTTAGGCTTGTAACCTTTTTGTGTCATCCATCCAGTGGTCAATAGAGCTTCTGTTCTAAATTCCTCCATCCTCTTTTCTTCAGCATCCTGGATTCAATTCCTGTATCCAACCGCTATGTGTGTGCAGCCCGCATGGTCTCACATTTGTATATGTGGCTTTTTCATCAGGTACACCATTTTTAACCCTCATATCCCAAAAATGTACATGTAAAATTAACTGGTGACGTTAACATGGTCCCTTGACATTGTGTGTGAGTATGCATCCCGGCCTACTTTGTATCCTTATGTCCTGGGGGCTTCTGTGACCTGGATTTAAGAATGCAATGTCATATTGTATTACTTTTTATATTACTTGGCTTCTGCAAGATACAGTATCTCAGTAGAGCAGGGTGCAAAGGAGAACCATATTTAGAGTGGGAGGCAAGGCACATTGGCTAATGCTGGATCAATGTAAAGTTTATAATCAATGTCTGGTAAGTTTAGGACTTTAGAAAGCAAAGTATCCACTTTATAATAACATTTATAGTTGTCAATAGCTGAAAAAGTTCTATAATAGTGCTGTTTAAATCAATAAATGGGGCATTTTCATCCTTACATATAAAACAGTAAAGTTAGAAACAGAAAGTTATTATAATGTAAATGGGAATCTCAATATTGTGAGATGAGATATTTTCCTAAAATTATACAATCCTACTTGGTGTTATTTTGGAGAAATTAGGTACATTGGAGTGACAAGCTTGTTGGGCTAAATCTGTTCTTGTTAAAATGGTTCTACTGTTGTACTATTCTAATAAATCTCATGCAGACAAACAGAGAATGTGCAAACTGTAAGGAATCAAACTCAGGCTCCTGGGCTAGCAGCACTAACCACTGCACCAATCGACCTTTATTGTGATTGTGCTGTGGCGGTCATAGCTGTTAATCATTCGTTATCCAAAATACTCTATTGATGAAATTTTTTTTGGGTCTGTGAAAATTAACCGCTGAGTTTATATCCATCATGTTTCACATTCAGATGTCTAGTTATCAAAATTTCAGATTTCCATATACTCATGAAATATTTTTATTTCACTCTGGCAAACAAAAAGGAAGTGTGTTTATTCATTTTGAAATCTGCCTGTCCTGGTGCAGGTCACAGTGGCAACACTCTGAACTCTATTACATTTTGTCATAGCATAAAAACAGCACAAACTCAAGGACTAAGTCTAATATATTAAAAAACATAAAATAAGTTATAGAGGGTTGGGACAAAAGGAATTTAATACTAATTGCCCAATCCAATAATCAGTTATCAGTTTTGTTTTTGGCAATGTGAATAATTATTAGACATTTCGGTAAGGCTCCTACTTTTTTTTCCTTACCTTTCTCTGTAAATGGAGTTTCCTGACCACTCTTTGTGAAAGAATGAGTCTCAACACACTGGAAAGGTTTGGGGCAGCCACCAGTATATTGTCCCTGGCTGCAAAAGGTTTAAAGAAAAACAAGAAGTTGTTGTTAGGTTGAGTTCCACGATTGAACTGAACTGGTTTGGAAAGATGGAGGTTTTATATGCTGTGAACCGGAAGTGATGTCATTTGACTGGAACAGGAAGTGACGTCAGTCAGGGCGCAGGAACAGGAAGTGACGTCAGTCTGGGCACCAAAACAGGAAGTGATGTTAGATCAGGCAGTTTTCACATAATTTGGTCTGCAGAGATAACAAAAATAGGATTAGAGCACCCGCCACGCCCTGGCTTGGCGGGTAATTACCTCCACTTAGTCCACTCGGCTCACTCCTAGTCACACATGTGTGACATCTTATATTGTTATACTAGCAAAATACCCGCGCTTTGCAGCGGCGAAGTACTGCCTTAAAATTTTTATTAAGAAGACAATTAAACCTTTTTAAAACTGAGGGAAAATATACCAATAATTATTTGTTAAGGATCTCTTTGTATGCCACGTTGTCAGTTCGGCCCTCCAGTTGCAATATGACCAAGCTGTAGCTGTGCGCTGAGCTTACTCTTGAGCATGCAACGTACAGTTGGCCATGTGAACAGTAATCTTGTTTCAAATCTCACAGCTTGGATTGCTGCTGACATAATCGGTTTGAGTTTCATGGTTTGTTTCAATTACGACAGTATTTGTAGAACTTGTGTTGAAGAGACATTCGGCATCTGTCAAGCGTTGTAAGTATACAACCAGTTTCATTGATAACTTCACATCCAGCTTTTGAGAGTTTAAACATTTCTAAACATCAAAGTGTCCACTACTGAAATCGTCACCTGTGAATCTAAGATGTTTAAGAGGCATTGGCGGTTGTCCAAAGGTGTAAAATATTTGGCCATTTTGGTACACTTAAGCATTTCACTCTTCTAGTGCTCCTGTGTAGAATAATTATCTCCTGTACTGTCATCAGTCCACACCTTGAACCTGTCCCAGTCATTCAATACATAAGACACAATGTTCCTCCGGATATCAAGAGTGAGCCTGATATGGCCGTGCAATATGTAACAAAGAGAATGGAAAAGGTAGGTGCCATCTCCGGGCATGGAAACCACTCAGTAAGTGACAGTTCTTTGATCGATAGTGATCACCTCGATAGACATGTTAATGGGGGTACGGTTGGAATGATAAAGGAAATGGGTACCTGAACAATGTAAAGTAAGTCTAAAATACCTACACAATTACTATAATTGTAATAAATGAACAATAAAACAGCAGAGAAGCCGTGGATTAAATAAAAAGGCTGTAGTTATCAGCAGGGAGACGTGAATACCGTGGTGAAGCAAGGAAAGGAATGTAGAGACTGAGCGACGGCCTTATATAGGCAGGCAGCCAACAACGTGGGAGGCGTTGGGATAGGGGACCCAACACCGCCTCACACGGTGACCGAGCTGCAGGCTATGGACGTATATATGTATGTAAGTAGGATTCAGTTAGCGTTGGGAACCCGTGTACCAAATTTCTTGAAGATGGGCCCATAAGTAACAAAGACCGTTGAAAAGTTCAATATGACGGCCGACAGTGGCATCATATCACTGAAATAAGTACCAAATTTCAGCCTTCTACCTACATGGGAAGTTGGAGAATTAGTGACGTTGGAAAGTTCAATATGGCAGCTGACAATGGCGTCACACTACCGAAATAAGTACGTACATCGGTTTCGGTTAACGCAGGGAAGCCGCCTACCAAATTTCGTGAAGATGGGGCCATAAATATGAAAGTTCAACATGGCGGACGTTGTTGACCGTTATCGACCGTTATGATCGTTATGTGTAGAATTTCAAAATGAAACCTGCTTAAATTTTGTAAGTAAGCTGTAAGGAATGAGCCTGCCAAATTTCAGCGTTCTACCTACACGGGAAGTTGGAGAATTAGTGACATTGTAAAGTTCAATATGGCGGCTGACAGTGGCGTCATACCACTGAAATAAGTATGTACATTGGTTTCGGTTAGCGCAGGGGAGCCACCTACCAAATTTCGTGAAGATGGGGCCATGAATAAGAAAGTTCAACATGGCGGACATTGTGAAAATTAGTGACGTTGGAAAGTTCAATATGGCGGCCGACAGTGGCGTCATACCATCGAAATAAGTACATACGTCAGTTTCGGTTAGCGCAGGGAATCCGCCTACCAAATTTCGTGAAGATGGGGCCATAAATAAGAAAGTTCAACATGGCGGACGTTGTCGACCGTTATCGACCGTTATGACCGTTACGTGTAGAATTTCCAAATGAAACCTGCTTAACTTTTGTAAGTAAGCTGTAAGGAATGAGCCTGCCAAATTTCAGCCTTCTACATAGATGGGAAGTTGGAGAATTAGTGACATTGGAAAGTTCAATATGGCGGCTGACAGTGGCGTCATACCACCGAAATAAGTATGTACATTGGTTTCGGTTAGCGCAGGGAAGCCACCTACCAAATTTCGTGAAGATGGGGCCATGAATAAGAAAGTTCAACATGGCGGACATTGTTGACCTTTACGCGTAGAATTTCGAAATGAAACCTGCTTAACTTTTGTAAGTAAGCTGTAAGGAATGACCCTGCCAAATTTTAGCCTTCTACCTACACGGGAAGTTGGAGAATTAGTGATGTTTGGAAAATTCAATATGGCGGCCGACAGTGGCGTCATACCACCGAAATAAGTACATACATCGGTTTTGGTTAGCGCAGGGAAGCCACCTACCAAATTTTGTGAAGATGGGGTCAGCCTTCTACCTACACGGGAAGTTGGAAAATTAGTGACGTTGGAAAGTTCAATATGGCGGCCGACAGTGGCGTCATACCATTGAAATAAGTACATACATCAGTTTCGGTTAGCGCAGGGAAGCCGCCTACCAAATTTCGTGAAGATGGTGCCATAAATAAGAAAGTTCAACATGGCGGACGTTGTCGACCGTTATCGACCGTTATGTGTAGAATTTCGAAATGAAACCTGCTTAACTTTTGTAAGTGAGCTGTAAGGAATGAGCCTGCCAAATTTCAGCCTTCTACCTACACGGGAAGTTGGAGAATTAGTGATGAGTCAGTCAGTGAGTGAGTGAGTGAGGGCTTTGCCTTTTATTAGTATAGATTGTTTCTAAGAAGCAGAATAAATACACTTTATCGATATATGCAAGTTTTATAGGGTTGTGATCTTTTCTCAGATATTGAGTGTTAATAAAAGCTAAACACACTCTTACAGGTTTTCATATTTTGTTATTATAGGACAGCAAATCTTCATTGATTTAATTTGGCTTTTCTAAATCTGATCAATTTAAAAAAAAAAGTGCCATAATGCAGACAGATCTCTGCAAAGGGGTTTAAATTTAACTACAAATATAAAACAAAAAGCACTTGATTGCATAAGTATTCACCCCCGTCTAGTCAGTATTTAGCAGAAGCACCTTTGTCAGTCATGACAGCCTTGAGTTTGTGACCTCTTTCAACTTTGAACATCTGGACACTGCAATTTTTTTTGCCATTCTTCTTTGAAAATTGGTCAGACTTTGCAAGCTAGCAGTCAAACGTATCAACAGTGTTGAAGAAGACTTACAAATTTAACTTTGTAACAATACCCTTTTTGAAAGTGAATGTCGAAGAAGATAGAAGAATCAAGTAAACTGGTCAGCATGAACAAGGAAATATCCATCAGTAGCTCAAAAAATTGTAATTTGCTCCGTGTTTTCTGTGTGGGTAAGTATACAAATATCACATGTATTTGATTAAATTACATACCTTCTTTATATTGTAGCTCTTGTTTGTAACAGAAAAAGACCACCAGCCAGATCTTCACCTTTTTTTTTATTTCTATTGTGGTTCCTTATGCAAATGTAAAAGCAGTTCTTTTCTGCCTTATAAGTTTAATGTGGAAAGTTTGGAAACAAGCCAATGGTTTAAGGCTGGATCGTGGACCTGTAGCTTTTATTGTCAAAGACAAATTCAACTAAACGAATAAAATCTTTGACGAAGGCATTCCAATATTTCTCAGGGCTATCTCCCTCCAAGATGAGACTCACTAAATGGGGTTACTGTGCACAGAGCCAGTTCCAGGGTTTTTTCTGCCCTAGCCAAAGTTGTAAATGGCGCTCCAACAAACCCTGTGCTTTGGGAGGAATCATCACTGCCAGTCTTGTACATAGAAATCTGTAGGCCCAAGAAAGGAGCCTGGACTGGGGGTTAGCAAAATGTGAAGGAGTTGGAAACAAAACAGTGAATTTACAATTTGAGAATGTCAAGGGGGATGTTTGATTACTTATAGCCAGTGGTGGAAAGCAACAAATTACATTTAATTTCATTACTCGACTTGAGTAGATTTGGTAGAGCATTGTACTGTTTAAAGTGTTTTAATATTGAAATACTTTTACTTTTAAAAATGTATCTTTATTTAGTAA
The DNA here is from genome assembly GCA_026402145.1 of Polypterus bichir lapradei. Lineage (NCBI taxonomy): Eukaryota > Metazoa > Chordata > Cladistia > Polypteriformes > Polypteridae > Polypterus > Polypterus bichir. The sequence continues at coordinate 75,052,594 of JANRMT010062813.1, read as the reverse complement.
CGATCCTACTTCCTTATATTTTCAAGGCAGGTCATTACAGAGTATAATTGATTGGCTGTATTCAAAATTAAAATTAAATGAAAATCAAACTATATGCAAAAATTTGGGGGTGGGGGAAGTCATGATCTGGAAGAATGAAATATTCCAATAAATAATATAATGGCCATGCAGTTTTCTTATTTCAGTAAGTGCATGCATCTCAGTATATCATGGTGTAATGATCCAGTATATTGTCTATACTGATGGTGCCTTAAATCTCATCAGCAGTGACTTTATGTTTCTGCTACATGTGGAGATAATTATGCAGAGAAAGATGCAGCAGAAAGTTCCAGATGTAGTGGTAGCATCAACAGTATAAAAAAAAATATAAGACACTGATCACATTTAGAAGAATGGTTCAATCTCAAGGACATAAAACCAAACTGCTTCATCATGTGTTGTAAACTGGACCTCAAAAATGGTGGAGTTACCTGCTTACAGAACCTCTTCCTGAAATTTACAAATACCCATGGAGGTAAATTGATGTTTAAACTTGTGGGGTGTTTAAAACAGAGCATAAATGAAAAAAAAAAAAAACTGATAGTTAATTGCACGGAACATTTCTGATAACCAGTTATTGTTACAAATGAAGCAGTGCCCAGTTGACCAAAAGAATAAGCCAGTATGACAGGTGACATCATTTTTAAAAAGTGTTCCCGTTTAGTGCATAATGTGAGCTGCATTAAACATATACACCATTACTTATTTGGTAAGTTTGTAATATTTAACAGTAATTTTCTGCATAAGAATGTGGGCACTTCCAAAATGTTTTGCTTCAGAAAGCTCAGCACTGAGACTTGTAACGATGAGTGCGTATCACCTTTCTTTTGCAGTGTGTGCAACACACAAGAATTGGTCACATGAAGGGCTGAGCAGAAAAACTCCTTTGACGTTACACTGACGACAAACGTGTGCTGTACGCCTCTAAGCACACATTTCAATTGATCAGCAACTGACAAAATAGAAGTACTTCTGCTTATTGCCTGATAAATCCTGCAACAACTGTCTGCATGTCTGTTTTTTCCTTTTTCAACATTTATGTATTTAAGGGTGTGGCGCACAACCACAAGTATTATATAGTAGTTGGTTAATGGTGTTCTGCTTTGCTGTTTAGAGAGAACATTTTAAATGTGGTTTGAGTTTTTAAAATTTGCTTCTTTATGCTGGTTCTGTGCAGATTGTACTTGGATAATATCAATTGGATTCAAAAGCCTTTTATCTGCTAATGCATTTTTTTGGAAAACTGTTTTTCTTTACTGGAGTTTTTGCTGTCTCAAATTATACTTTATAATTGTAACTACAGATTGCATTGTCAACTGATATTTAGAGACCATTCTGATTTCTTGTGCATCAGGCATTTGTAGCCATAATGTCTTTGAGTATTGAGTATTTGGAATATAAAGGTTACTTCAGTGATGTGCACTAGTAGAGTAACAGGCAGTGATGAGTGTGCTCAGCGACTTTTTAATAACAATCTAAATAATCTAGCACCCCTATTGATTTTAAATTGTAATGAGTATAGCTCACATGTACTGTAGTAATAAAAATATTGTTTTCATACATTTAAACCTCATTCCAGGGAGGGAGAGTATGAGGCACTTTGCAGTTGATGAAGGATTAAATTTTCCTAGAAGCAGATAATGATACATTTTCAAGCCACAGCGGCTGTTGTGTTGTTTATTTAGATTTTGGTTTAAAATTGAAAACCAGGAGAAAGCCACAAACAAAGAGACGACACTGAATCCTACTGTCATATTTGTTCTATGTTTGAAATTGAATTAGTCAGTCAATGTTTTCACATTTAACAGAAAAACTGACAGTTGTGGTTTTGCATGTGAGGTTTTCTGCCAAGTTTATCTACAGTACATGAAAACAATTTTTTAAACAAACTCTAAATAAAGAACGTAGCAGCCTTATTGAATTCTCAATCTTCCAATCTTATTGCTATGTTTATTCTGTTTATACTTTCCAATGTACTGCATGGATATTTGAGGATATTTACTAATTTATACTAATTTATTAATTTTTTATGCTGTATTTTTATTTGAGTAATTTTTCCTGCAAGCATATTTTGTTACTTTTAAATTAGTAGTTTTCAATTCAGATATGTTTATTTTTACTTGAGCAAAGTGTTGCCTATGTAGGCAGTAGGTTTTTCCAAACTTTTTCCACTTCTGCTTATAGCAACATCTCTTTACAAAACTGTCTTAGAAAAATACACCAGTGAGGGATGCCATTTCAGCAAACACATTGGAAGTGGGCATTATTAGAAGGCTTTATTTATTTATTTTCATGTTTCTCTCAATAAAAAAATAACATTACATTTGCATTTCATAATCAAATTACCACTTAAGCTGTAGCTGTATTATGTAGATGTGTATTTAAACCATGCCTGCGTAACATGTAGCTTACAATAATGACGTCAATGTACTTGTAATCTTACAAAGTAAGAATGTATACATTTAATTTTAGGTTATATGTTAATGTATACATGTTAATTTTAGGTTACTGTAGTAATTGACAATATAATCATAGAATTCAATGAAACTGTAAGTATAATGATTATCTTTAAACAGTTACCCATGATTCCTATTTACTGTATCCTTGATCACACATGCAAATAATGCAATATAGCTATCGAATCAATGCACAACCTCAGCGTTTTACCAGTGAGAGATGGGATATGGAGAACATTTTTAGCATGCTAAGAATGTCATGGCATTGCTGTTTTAATTTTATTTTGCCCTAACTGTGTGTCCTATGCTATGCCAGTTTGAGGATTATTATTAATATTATTACTATTATTGTTGTTTTTGTTTATGTTATTGTTGGATTATTAATTGTGCTCTTTGCCTAAAATTAATCCTATTTATGACAAGTAGGTACCAATGAAGACAAAATTAAAACTACGAACCTGCTCCTGAAGAAAATAAACAAATGAGAATGTTCCATGTAATGAGAGCCTCTGAGAAGCTCGGTGCGATGCATCCTAAAATTTGGAAGACCACTCTTAATAGGCTTGTGTAGGTCATCAGACGTTAAGACCAAACATTGCTAGAATGTGAAAATAATCTAAAACAATATAATCTGAATAACAGGAATCAGACAGTTGCATTGAGTCCAAGTGTTAATAAGTCAGCGTTTGTATTGTTTAAAATGATGCTGTAGCCACCCACATTTTGCCACACTAGGTGACCATCTACTTCGTCTAAATGGAAGAGCTCTCCCTGACTGTGTGTCTGTTGACTCTAAGATCAGGCACAACTGATTGCTGCTACAAAACAGACAAGTTGTGTAAATTGGCTTTATCAGTAAACACACATGTTGAGAGAAATATGGATCAGTTCTTGTGATTTTCATTTTATACTACTGAGCAGTCTGAGGTAAACACTTATTACAGGACAGTGCTAGAATAACTCTTAGTATACATCACAGTTGATACAAAAACGAACTCATAATCTGTTACTTTTTGCTTTCCTCTTATCAACAGTTCCACTAAATCTCAAATTAAAACATCTTGTTACTTTCTTTCCAACTATTCATTGCACATTTCCTCTTGTACCTTATACTGTATATTGATTTCTTAATTTTTCAGTTAGTCCTACGTATAAACACTAGAGAGCACTCTTGAGCCGTCCTTAAAACCAAATTAACATAAGAGGGGGGCTGAAAAATAAGAAACGCAAGTAAAGGGTGAACATGGGAATACCAATGCAACAAAATGAAAAATGAAACCCTGGCTAATCTGGCATGGACCCTGCAGCCCTGTCTATCACTTGAGACACCTAATTCATTTACCCACCTTAACCTAACCACCACTTTCCTCGTCCATATGTTCCATAGCTTTCTCATTCTGGCTACTTGTTAGTCCATTTATCCAGCTTATCCTTAACTGCAGGTTTTCCTATGGAATGACCATGGGGGTATCTTTTATGTTATAGCCAGAAAACACTTCAGGGGCTTCAGAACTACTTTCTACTGGGACTCCTTGCAGGGGTCTTGCAGGACACACTCACATACTGTGTAAGTCATATTAACATATATGTCTTCAAAATATTGGAGGAAACCAGAGTACTTGAAGGAACCCTCCAGTTGGATATGAGGAAAACATGTGAACTTCACAAGAGTGGAACTTGTCCAGAATCTGAACTCAGGTTTCCAGAGTTTTGAAAGAGTTGCAGTAAGCCCTGTACCTCTGTACCATTCAGGATAAAAGCTGTTATTGTTTTTTTTATAGTAAAGCTATCTGTTCCTGCTTACTAAATTTTTGACAATCATCCTTTCTGCCTTTTCCTTTTATTCAAAAAACATAACAATTCACAAGAACATATAAATAACAGCTATTTTAATAAACAGGTATGAAGAAACTGAATCTTCAAGGGATAAAATCAATTTTTGATAATGTGGTACAAACAGTTTGGCCTCATAACATAACTGATCTAAGCTGTCAATAAAGCTTTTCTACAATACAGATCCCATTGCATACACTGGATTTAAACAAAATGCAGTTTCTAGCTCATCAATTAATGGGAGAAAAATCTCAAAGGGATTTTACTAGATCATCTGCTTCTCTTAGCTGGAACTGTCAATTCAAGTGACATGCTCCAAAACCTCTCTTGGTCAGAATTTAAATGTGTTGAGTTAAGGATCATCTATCACTAAATGGAGTGAACACAATATTTTGGATATTAAATTTTGATAATGAATCCAATTAGTATGATGTGAATGTTAGTTAAGGAAGCTAGTGATGTGTCATAAAGTGTCTTTCTACCAAAGATAATGATCTGTGCAAACCTCACTATTTGTTAATCCTCGTCAGAAAACTGCTTAAAATGTTACCTTTAAAGCAGAATATTTGATACACATCTTATTGTGATGGTTTTAACAAGCTACAATAAGGTTAATAGTGTAATAAGCTCTCTTTATATGTTCTAAGAGATTTTTCAGGCAGGTGTCACCAAGCATACTAACCTTTGTTTTACAAAGCTGGCCTTTTATCTTATTGAGTATGCCATTCCAAGTAAGTTGCAATGGAGACCAGAAATTCCTAAATCTGTGCTGCTGAGGGTTCATACCCTAGATAGGAAGCTTTAGGTGAAGTTCCAGCTTTTAAATGTTGCAGAGTGTAGCCTGACATGAAGTAAAACGGGCAAATTCATAATATGCTTCAGTGAGTGCATCCAGATGTTCAGGCTTGGACAGCGCCACAAAGAAAGTTCTTTATGAAGGATCTAGGCAGGGTTAAAGTAATCTGACAAAAGTGTTCTGAGATTTTTCAAGTACAGAAAACTGGTGTTTCAAGGTATTTCAACTCACTAATCATGGTCCCACAGAATGGGGATGTAATGTTTCAGCCAGTATATGTATACTTTCATTTAGTTGCTATTTTTATTGTTTGTTATTTTTTATATGTTTTTATGTATTTTTATGAATATTATATTGTTTAAAATTATTTAATACATTTTGTATTTAAGTTGTTTTCTTATGATTCTTGTGTTCTGTGGGACCCTAAAAGGCAGATTTACCCTGAGATCGCTGCTGCTCGGCCCACCTTCCACATTCATATTCTGGTGAAGAGTTGGTCTCAACAGCGGTTCACTGGAGTTTGTGCAGTAAAGATCATGTTGTGAATATTGTGTTGATTTTTCTATTTTTTGGATTTTTACTTTTATTTAAGGATTTTTGCTATTGGATAGTGGATTTGGACTAATTTACTTCTTAGGAATATCCTCTTGCCTTAGTTTGCCTTATGTCCATTTCTTGTTCTCTTGCTGCTTACCCGAAATAAATCTTTAATTTATAAAGACTCTTCATTAGTCTTGTCATTTAAGTCAAATGTGTTATAGTTTATCCTTATTTGTTCTTATATTTGTACGGAGGGCATTTTTGTGCATCTTGAACATTTAAAGTTTTTTTTTTTAATCTAAAAGTCTGAACCCCATTATGGGACTTTGCAGGCCAAAGCCTGCCTATTGAGTTAGTGCTCAGGCTGCCTGGGGTGAGGCCTATCTCTAGGGCGGTCACTGAAAGTCCTGACCTGGCCTTTTTGTGTATTTTGTGGCCTACACCTCATTTTCCCTATTTTGAGTATTCCTTTTACAACAGGTAACACCATCGCACATAAAAGTAAAAATGTCACTATACTAAATGACTCTATAAACTTACACCTATAAAGATAAGCAACCTTTTATCAGTTTCCAGGAATCTGGAAAACAGCAAGAAGTAGCTGCTACCAAGAGTTGTTTTTTAACTGTGCATCAACTAAAATCCTTGCAACCTTAAGAGCACATTTCCCATAACATAACTCCTGGGAATCTATGAATGTGTAATCAATACAACTCACATCTAACATTTATAGTAAAAGAGTTTGCAGAGTATTGCAGAATCTTTTGACACTTTCTCCATTCAGGGACAGAGTTTACATGACAGTGTAGGGGCCACACCTTGAACAGAACAAAATGTGCTTGTAATTCCACATTTCTTTCAAATTCCTGACTATAAATATCACTACAGGGGGTTCAGTTGGAAGCTGCACAAGAGATACATTATAAGTACACCGCCGGATAAGTAAATGATATGCAGGCTGTTCTGCATATTCTATTACCAAATTAAATTTAGCTTCTCAGATAACCAGAGAATACCCTGGCAACATCACAACCTTGGACATGATATCAGTCCTCCAAAGGCTAACTTATGCACACACCCACTGGGACATTTCAGAATTACCAATTAACCTAACATACATGTTTTTGGATAAACTGGTGTATCCAGACAAACCAGGTAGAATGTGAAAACTTGCCATAACAAAGGGCTGGGTGGGATTTGAACACCGGACGTCAGATAATCAGGTAGTAGTGGTAAACTCAGGCACCATTTTGCCACCATCAGCAAAAACATAAAAGCATTTTCACAAACAAAGGAGATCTTTCAGATTTTCAAACTTTTTTGCTGAGGTAATAGCTAAGTTGTCCCAATATGCCATTCATCATTTTTTAAAACTTGTATAGGTGTCCTTTCCAGTCACATGAATTGACAGTTTGTGCCAGATTCCCACAACTCTTTGTGTAAAGAGGTGTTTTCTAGCTGCAGACTTAAATTCACTTTCTATTAAGTTCCATGGGTGTCCTGAACTACTTTATGTAATTCGCTATTTCATTCTAAAGTACAGGGCTATTCAAAATGAAAGAGCAGATTTCAAAAATGTATTTCCAACAAACTGTATAAGACAGAAACACATTTCGTACAGCACTGGATAGAGGAAAGTTTAAAAAGTTTGGTTCTATGGTCCTTGGGGTTGCATGCACTCATTTGTAGCACGACAAACATCAAAACAGTAGACCATTTCTTGCCACACACCAGTCAACTGGTCCCTAGTTACTGAATTCACAGCTTCCTCAATTCAATGAAGATTAGCAGGCATAGGTGAAACAAACACTCTTTCTTTAATGCACCCCCATAGATAAAAATCACAGGGGGTAAGGTCTGGAGACCTGGGAGGCCATAGACAATGAGTAAGATTTTTTGTCCACCTTTTCAAATCTATCGTCCTGGAATGGTGTCATTCAAGGAACGCCGGACCTCCAAGTGGAAATGAGGCGGAGCACCATCTTGCATGAAGGTCCGGTGGTACCTGAATGACACCATTCCAGGACGATGGATTGGAAGGATCCACCTATGCCAGCTAATCTTCAAGATTTGTAACATTGAATTGAGGAAGCTGTGAATTCAGTAACTAGGGACCAGTTGACTAGTGTGTGGCAAGAAATGGTCTACTGTTTTGATGTTTGTCACTCTACACGTGGTGCTCATGTTGAGTGTATGCAACCTCAAGGACCACAGGGCCAAACTTTCAACTTTCATCTATCCAATGTTGTGTGGAATATGTTTCTGTCTTATACAGTTTGTTGGAAATAAAATTTTGTTCTTTCTGTTCTTTCATTATGATTAGCCCTGTATTCTGCTGAATCAACTTAGTTCATTCCTTTGAGAATTTTGAAAAGGTGGATTGGGCCTCCACCCAGCCTCGCCTGCTCAGAATCTATGAGGTTTAGCTCCCTTAGCCTGTCAGAGTATTGGTAAATTCACAGGAGCAGTGGACATCTTAGTTAGTGCCTTTGAGAAGAGTAACCTGCTCTCGCTGAATATGCAATGGCTGAATCAAGTATAGTGTGCCAGAATACTACACATGTCAGCCTGATCTTCATTACTCAGCTTTTAGCAAAGACTACTAGGGGGCTTTGCCCCCTGCTCGTTTCATTTGCCCACCCACCCGGGGTGCACTATGCGCCAGCCACTTCGCGTCTCTACTGCTCGCGTTGTGAAGAGGGTGGCTAAGCACACGCTAAGGAGATGTGGTCGCTCCTCTGAAACCCCCTCTTAAATGGTGAAAATGGAGAAAATCACATCTTGTCTCTTTCCAAGCCTTCCAAGATTTTTTTTTTATAATAGAGAGATGTGCAAATTAAATACCTTTTCCTAAAAGTCTCTATTAACAAGTTACCCCTACAGCTAGCTATTAGAGTAAATTCAAATCATTATAAGAAAGAAATTTATTCTTGTTAAATTTTGGGAGTGAAACTTCTCTGATCAGATTTAATAGCAGATGTTCTCAGATTTCACCATATTCTTCAATCTTCTCGTTAGATGTCAGTAACTAAAATATGAAATTTAGAGGCATGGAATGTTTTATCAAAACCTTCAACCAGGAGAGTAAAAGATTAAACAAGAGCAACCAAAAATTCACTTAACTTTATAAATTGACCTGATAATAATATGAAATAATGGTTTCCAAGTTGTTGCTTCTTTGCTGGGTATTTTTATACATACATGTATTTTCAAATACCTCTGTGAAAAAATATTTCCTATTATTTTCAATTTCAATTCTGTTGTGAGCTTCTGTTAGAACTTAATTTATATTAACAAGTGGCATTTATTTTCTCATGTCACAGGTTAAACTTTATTTTCTTCTCAAAAAATATTCAAAAGCTTTGTACAGTACTGAACTAAATATGCTGAAAAATTCAGAGACAGTGTAAAAAATAGCACCCTTATTTTGCTGTGGATTTTGGATACTTTTCCGAATTTTTACCGCCTCACCAGCTCTCATAATACTTTGGCAGTGTCCTCAAACAGACGTCTGTTCTCTTTGGAAAATGTAGGGAAATTGTGTAAAGATAAAAATTAACAATGAAAGTATGGGTTGGAAGCCAGAGGTTAGCTCAATAAGACACATGGTGTGATATGTCTGCTCTGGATTGTCAATTTCTGCCAAATTCTGACATTTTGCTGTGGCTCAGTATTGAAAACAGGAACCTGGGCAACATTGCTGGATACAAGCTCATATTGTGCTGCACAGTAGCTTAGCAACTCATGCAAAATGGAAGCAATCACCCCATAATGTGTTTGATAAATGCCACATTTTAAGATTTGTTTAATCAGACACATGCTCGTGCAGTATAGGTGTGTTTATCAGTGAGGCACCTTAAAAGTGTAGTATGGAGTTGTGGTGACTGTAACTTTAACTCATAATAACTGCTGTCTCCATTTCAGTTTTTTACTTTTCTCCGCTCTTTTAATTTTTTTCCAATGTCTTTCTCTAGTAGGAAATTTGGTTTGCTTTCTTTCTTCCTTATATCTGTCTGAGTGCCATCAAAATGTCTTTCCTGTTATTGATCTGTAAAGCCACACCAAATGTTAAAATGAATAACTATTTTCTAGTCATATGACTGACTTCCTGAAGTCTACTGAAAGATTTGAATACGTCAGATAGGCCTCTGCCTTAGAGAAGTAAAATTATAATCTGTATATATTAATGGGTTTAAAATTCATTAAATAAGAAAGGGTCAATGTTCTCAAAAATATGAACAACAAATACAAAATGTCCATAAATAGAGCAAACACCTAATGTTGCCTAAAACCAATAGGCAAACAAAAATTGAACCAAACCAACTCCATAATTCAAAAATTGAAAACCAGAAACAAGAACAAGTATTCCAATAAACCAAATGTGAACCCACAATATTTTAAAAGGGAGATCCATAAAGGAGAGATCAACAACACAAACATAAGCTATTGCCTAGGAACCCAACTGAGGCGTCTCTGGTCTTTAAATAAGCCCACCAAGGCAGCCAAATCCATTGCAGTGTCAGGAGGCCCTGTCCCCTTGGGCTCAAAGTGCAAAAGACAGGTTAAGCAACCAATTATATTGACATAGTAAAATTTAAAAAAAGCAAAAAAAAAAATGAAAAACAGAAAACACTTTAAAACAATTAACTAAGAAGTAATTATCAAAAAAAAATACATTTAAAACATAAAAATAAACCACCAAAACAGCTAAATAAATAAGCAAGAATTAAAAATAATAACCTCAGCTAAACTATAACATCACCAATAAGACTAACAGGGCCAGTTCTTGATATCACATTAATAATCCCCATGGTATACACATAAGGAATTTTCCACTATGTACTGAAATTCTTCACCAAACTCAGGATTAATCTTCAAAAGACAGGCAGGATAAGCAGCATTAAAAGCAAAACAAAGCAAAATGAAAAAAATCTGATAATTAAGGTTAAGAAAAATAGAAACTTAAATGACCAGAAACATCTATCTATCTATCTATCTATCTATCTATCTATCTATCTATCTATCTATCTATCTATCTATCTATCT
>JANRMT010062813.1:75016090-75041874 GCA_026402145.1 Polypterus bichir lapradei | reverse complement strand
CTATCTATCTATCTATCTATCTATCTATCTATCTATCTATCTATCTATCTAATGAATGCCTCCATAAGAGCAAAGAAAATGTTTGATCATGGTGAATTTTCAGTTTTGTTTAATGTAGTTGCTTTTAGAAAGACAGGAATCTCAATCAGGAGCTAAGGCTTTAAATCACTAACACCAAAGTGACTGAAAGGGACAATGAAAAAGAAAGGGGGAACTAGAAAAGCAGTGAAATAGGTACCACTGAACAGCAAAGAGCAATACCAATCATAGAGGAAAGGAGGTCACTAGCAGTGTTCCTTTAAAGGAAGATTTGGAAGCTGGAGGTTTATTAACCTCTTATAAAAAGTTGTGTTCATGTCTGGGAAGAGTTGGTATAGTACACAAAGAAGCTGAAGAGCAAACAAAGCTGGCAATTGAGAGGGCAGGAAAAAAAGTGAGCAATGCATTACTCATGAAATCAAAAAGAGAAAAAGCAGCAGCATAAGTTGGGTTGCCAAGGGGATTGAAGATTGAGATCTAAGGAAAATGTCAGGGCTCCACTAAATACCATGTTTGATGAAAGAAGCATTGCTCATGTGTGGGTGTCTCCAGTGTCATTGCCAGTCAAGTGAAGATGCTGGTAGGAGGGGAGAGGGGCATGATGGAAGAGAAAAAGTGCCGACACATAAGACAGAATCACAATGACATGTGAGCTATTGTTCTCCCACAAAATGCAAAAGGACAAAAATAACCAAAAAATTAAAGACAACAGTTGAAAGTAGAGGTTTATCTGCTGACAACAGTTGTGCCAGGACAATGATATCAATCTTAATGTCTGCAAAAGCAAAGAGGTGAACAGGAAGGTTTCAGGAAGAAAAAGGCAGACAACACTTCCATCTAAGCTTCATATTTCCTGAAATGGCAATCACTGATGAACTGCAGTCAGCACAATGCATTGTCAAGAAAGGCCACTAACATGTCTACTTCCTCAGATGTCTCAGGACAGCTTGACGATTCCTTCTGGTGTGACTAACTTCTAGAGTTGTATAGTGGATTCCTTGTAACATCCAGATATGACACCTGCTTAGCTCGAGAATGGAAAGCACTGTAGAAGGCTTTAAAAGTTGTCCAGAATAATATTGGAATAAGCTACCTTCTTTTCAGAACATATGCAACACTTACTACTTTTGAGAGTTAAAAAGTATCAGATATCCTGCACCATCTCTTTTCTCAGTTATTCCATCTGGCAACTGGAGCAGAACAATTGTTTCTATCCAACTGTTGTGATGTGAAATTTTGCATACAACTTGATAAATATTTTGTATGTCTTTATTTGTAACTTAGACAAAGCAATGTAATATTACTGTTACATTATAGATAATAACAGCAATGGTTTGATGGTTTAAGAACCCCTTATCCCCTTTAGGATGGAGTCTCTTTGAATTTTATGACAGAGTTGGGGGGAAGTGCCTCAAACAAGTTTGGTAAATATTCCTCTGAAGTCTCTCAGCTAACCCCCACACAAAGCCAGGTTGCCTAACTGCCAAGTTTTACCTTAACATATGGTTTGGGGGTAGGTGTGAAGATTTTCTATCCCCCCCATTGGTCTGAAGTGTGGCTGTTTGGAACTGGCTTGTATCAGAAGCCTTTAAGTACCATGATGTCCTATTGGCTCTAGGGGTTGGACAGAAAACCTATACATTTGCTCACTCCCTCACCCTCTCTCTCTCTTACGAAACTGCTGAAAGACCATCTCATACCATGAACTGAAAAGAGCAACACAATGAAGAGCAGAGCTCGGCTGCCATATTGAGACAGGCGTGCGGCCTTTTCTGAAGAAAGCTGACCGCAAATGATGCCTTAACTAGAGACATTTTTAAGTAACTAACAAGTCTGTGTGCCGCCTGAAACTACACATCAGCATCTATCAGGTTGTATGGTTGCCAATATTCAAATGTAATTTACATATTGTTATTATTTATGAATATTATCAATAATACATTATATTATGTGTAGCTTAACTCCTGCTTGTCTTTTACTACACCTAATTGCCTGAGGTTATAAATGTAGAAGGGAAGATGAGGAGAACTTATATGGTATAATACCTTATAAACAGTGGTAAGTCTGTGAGGTTTGAGGCATTCTGGACAAAGGCTACATATTAATAATACAAAAGGGGAAAGTAGAGTAATATATTTCTCTACCAAGACAAAACACTAACAAACAAAGTTCTCTCTAGACACCTAGATACCTAATGAAGAGAGGAACAAATGTTCATCAGCATCTCCTTGGTAACCCTGTTTAATATGCAAAAAATATTGTAAGGAAACATAACTAAATGGCCTTTGCCGTGGTTTTACAGAAGGCTTTATATTGGGCCTAAAGCACTGCATCTCCTTTTTCATTGGTTGCAGGTTCAAGAATGAATGACACTTCCTGTGAGTGGCTGGAATTTTTAGGACTTCTACTGGAAAAGGCAGAGCCACCGAAATGGGCAAAAGACACATCATTTTGATTTTGCCCCTCAGAACTGCGGAATGAAAAGGAGAGGAAGTTAGCGACATTGCGCCCTCTCATCCCAGGGAGGAATCAGTTGTGAAGGCGACCCTTACATTTATATATATAGTTAATGTACTGTACTGTATAATATACATTAAACATATATATATTTATATATATATATATATAAATGTTGTAGACATGCAAGCAATAATTTCATCAGGCTATGTTCACAAACATGACACAGAACCTAAACTTAATATTGTTAAAAAAAATTGAAAATAACACCTGTTGAATATAATACACTGTGTTCTGTGTTGTATTCCAATCACAGTGAAAAAATATTCACATAAAAGAGTATTATAACATTAAAATAGTATTTTTATGCTGCTCTGTTCATTGATGATACAACACATGTCTTCTTTTATTCATACAGAATCATTTTCCTGATTTCTTGATTTAAAGTATCATTTAAAAAAAACAGTTATAAAATCAGTAAATATGACAAAACCACAGGAGTCAAAGTTCAAAAACCATTGAAGGAATGGGAAATATTTTATCCCACAAAGCAAAGTATGCTGGTATTTTTTACAGCAGAATTTATTTAAAATTATCCTTATTGATCTTTAAAAGTTAAAAGATTAAGTGTGATCAAGTATGTTAAATATTATGCAGTAGGCTTTTACGTCTGTAGACAAGGCAATCGCATTCTGACGTTTGTTGTGTATCCACATTGCACAAAGTTAATAAACACAAGACTTCCATAAAGGAAGAAAGCTGTACTTGTGATGAAACATAGTCATCTGCTCATTTGTCCCAAAGACCCAGTGAAGGGTTGTAGGCAGAGTCTATCTTGGCAGCATCAGATGCAAGGCAGGAACCAAGCTTGGATGGGCCACCAGTCTATCACAGGCTGTTGACCAGGCTGATGTGATGATCACCATTAAATGATTTACACAGCTCTGAAAGTCAAGAGGAATACTAAAGTCTGAAATATGTAAAAAATAAAAGCTACCTGCTTACAAATTAAGGCATATTATAAAAAGGAACATTTTCATATTCTGTTCAATTCTAGAATGGTTTTCAGTCCTATCTTAGCACATAAAAATTGCTGCTGCTGTTTAGTTTGTGTGAGAATTTTTAAAACATGATGCATCTCGTTTGCACTTTACTTAATAAGACAGTGTATGCATATGTAAATTGGCAAACCCACGTAATACAATTCAGGATCTTTGGGGCTGGAGCCTATCCTGGCATTATTGGTCACAAAACAGGCAACAACTGCACAGGGCACCAGCCCCAGTTTATTGTATGGCACATACACAAATGGGTAATTTAATGCTGCCTACTTTCCACCTACACATACAGTATCATTGGAAAATGAATAGAATATAAAAAAGAGAAGACTGAGAACACCCATACATGTATAGGGAGAACTTGCCAACTCCGCATAGACTGGCATTGGATTTCAAACATAGGATTGTAGATTTGTAGGGCAGTAGGATTAACCATTACACCAATGTACTGCCCTAATAAAACGTAACACACTTTAATCTAATTTTAAATGAAATCCACATGGAGTTATTTTTATCCATGTATAACGCCTGGCTACCAACCATGAACTCTTCCATAATGCTGATATTTATTGGGCGCCATTGCATTAGTCTGTAAGGCATCTAAATGTAGCTGCTCCAGAGCTGAGATCAGCCATTTGCACAGTTAGTTCCTGATTTCGGAGAAGCAAAGCAGAACACATTAAATGGTCAGAGTTGGAGACCCATTTTAAAAGTTCTTTGGAGAAACTACCAATACCTTGAAGCCAATTTAAATACTGACAGTTACATTGCTAGAAAAGCATGGGGTAAAGTGTGACTTGTGAGGGTGTGTCAAGTTATCGGAGGGCACTGTAGGGAGAAGCAGCATTCTGCCATACTCAAGCACCTCCTTATTTTATCATTCTCCTCAAATAACTTCAAGCCAGTGACTGTAAGTAAATATGATGTTTGTGTTCTACATACAAACTGCCATTTGTGCCGTTGCTGGGAGCCAAAACACACTTTGGCAGGACTGTAAAGTTTTTGCTGTGCATCATTAATAAAATAGCACGTCAAATGTCTTTCCTCATATTCTTTCACTCAGATAAAGAACATTGCTGCACATGAATTATTTACTTATACGGTCTCATTTATCAAACATGTATTGATTTTTATATATTTTTCTCCATAGCAGGTTTATATCAACAATTCCCACTGATAAAGTTATGTGTGCAGTGGATATCCAAATGTACACATCATAACTGAAATTGGAAAGGTGAAAACAATTATGGACTCTTTTCACTTTGAATACAACCTTGTTAACAAATGAAAAACAATTAATAATAATTTTCTAGTAAAATACATACAAAATTTTAAACGTTTTTTTAAGCATAAGTGTGAACATCCTTTAATAACAATTTGATTTACTTATAGGTAGAATATGAGTTCATGTCCTGGGTCCTCCCTGCGTGGAGAGCACTTTGAGTAGTGAAAAAAGCACTATATAAATGTAAAGAATTATCATTAGCATTATTATTATTATTATTATTATTATTATTATTATTATTATTATTATATACTGTATGACATTTTCAGAAAAAAAGTGTATCTGATATGATTTACAAAAAGTAAAAGAAAACATTACTAAGATAAAATTTGAAAATAAGTAAAATTAAAACATGGAAGAGTCCCTAATGGCATGATTAAGTTTATACTAAACTACTAATGGCTATATCCATCCATTTTCTAACCTACTGAATCTGAACACAGGGGTCTGCTGGAGCCAATCCCAGCCAACACAGGACAGGAACCAATCCTGGGCAGGGTGCCAACCAACCGCAGGACACACACAAACCAAGCACACACTAGGGCCAATTTAGAATCACCAATCCACCTAACCTGCATGTCTTTGGAAGGAAACCAGAGTGCCCGGAGGAAACCCACGCAGACACGGGGAGAACATGCAAACTCCACGCAGGGAGGACCCGGGAAGCGAACTCAGGTCTCCTAACTGCGAGGCCGCCCCGCTACCACTGCGCCACACTAATGGCTTGTCGAGGATGCCAGGGGCCAAGACCCGGCCGGGACGCCTTGGAGGACCGGAAGTGGGCGTGTGCCCATCTGGGATCACGTGGGGGCCGCCTTCCTGGTTGCTTTGGGAGCCACGGGTTCAGGGCGTGGAAGCCACCCCCTGCAGGGGCCCGTGGTCACCGCCAGGAGGCGCCCCAATGCCTTGGGGACCCTGGACCTCAGCACTTCCGCCACACCAGGAAGTGCTGGGGGGAAGAGAAGCAGGGACACCCGGAGAGCTTCCGGGAGAACAGCCGGCACTTCCGCCACACTGGGGCGTGTCAGCGGGAGATTGCCGGGGAGCACCTGGAGCTCATCTGGGTGCGGTTAAAAGGGGCCGCCTCCCTTCATTCAGGGCGAGAGTCGGGAGCGGAGAGGACTGAGCTGGAGAAGGCAAGGAGGCGGCCTGAAGAAGTAAGGCATTGTGTGGCCAGGACTTTGGGGGCTTTGTGGTGCACTTGTGTAAATACTATTGTGTAAATAAACGTGTTGTGGGTGACATGAACGTGTCTGCCTGTCTGCGTCCGGGTCAACTTCCACAGGCTATAGGTGGTTTTTAAATTTCTAATAGTAATAATGGCTAAAGTAAGAGACCAGTTTAGTAACTTATGCTATGGTCAGATGGCCAGGGAGGAGAACTGAAGGGATGCTGGACAAGTCAAACCTCTAGGGATTCCAATGTCAAAAGACAAAGCTTTCCCCCCCCCCCCCCGGTCAGACTATCCATCCATCCATTATCCAACCCGCTATATCCTAACTACAGGGTCTCGGGGGTCTGCTGGAGCCAATCCCAGCCAACACAGGGTGCAAGGCAGGAAACAAACCCTGGGCAGGGTGCCAGCCCACCGCAGTGGTCAGACTATGGTACTTCAAATTCCAATGTTATTCATTATTGTTATGATGCACTGACCTTCAACATTTCATACAGGAGGACCGATGCTGTGTTCAAAATGGTGTTCAGATTTAGCAAATTATATTGCAGATCTTGCATAAAAGTGTTGTTCCTTTGTCTGGCATCCACTAAAGTAATTTCCGATTTACCATAAATAGAATCTGCTCTTTCTGTGGGGCGTATGCTGAAGGTTTTGTTATTGCATAATGCAGTGATAAATGTAATTTAGAACAACCTAATGAAAAATCTGTAAGATATTACTATTGGAAGGCACAGATTTGGAGAGAGATAAAGAAATTCAACGTAAGTACATAGAACACTGTAAAGATCTTCTTCAAGAAGTGCAAGAAATATAAAACCACTAAGACATTGCAAAGATCAGTATGTCCCTATAAAATGTATTAGTAAAAAAGGGTAAAGCACAGCATGGATGTGACAATGGCACCCTTAAAGAAGCTTCAAGAATTTATTTCATTTACTGTCCTGGCAGATTAATTTTCATAAATTTGAGCTGATGGAAGCCATTTCTGACAAAATAAACCAAGCCCATGCAGTATACAGTATGTTTTGCAAAAAGGCATGTTTCATCTTTTAAATCCATTTGCAAGCAGTACTATCTGTTGGGGGAAGTGAAGACTGTTTTGTCCCTAACTCCAAAAGATAGTTTTGACACAAAGACAGCACAGTTCATCACCTGAAGGACACAGAACCTAATACCAAGCATGATGGTGGCAGGAAACTGCTGTAGGGCTGCTTTTCTTCAGGAAGGACAATGGCTCTGCTCTGAGCAAGCAGAAAAGTAATAGCTCCAATTAATGCAGATTCTGTAAAATATAAAATTAAAAATCAATAGGCAAAATTGTTCTGTCTGATACTGTTCATGTCAGAATGTGTATAAATTTCATTCTGGACTTTTGATTGCATTTGTAACCTAGGAATAAATGAGATGGGGAATTTCTTCATTTGATTTTTTGAGGGGTTATGGAGTGATGGGTTTCATGATTGTAGTTAAGCCGTATTTGCTGTCTACAGGCATCACTTACTTAGCTTCATTTGGAACAAATAATATGGGACAAAAAAAAATCAGTTTCAAAAATTGCAAATTGTGCCCTCCTATGTTTTTCATGGAAGTTCAAGGTTTATTTGAATATTTTCCTCATAGAAAACACAGAACATAAATAAATTATACTTCAATGTATTTTTATTTAGGCTCCTATGACTCTACCTTGGTTTGAAGGATGGATGGATGGATTTTTATTTTTAAAGTTGAACTGTTCTGCTAAGCCCTCATTGTGTTGTTCATATTGTCATTTTGTATGTTGCCCAAAGCTATCTCTCAAATAATTTGATTAATCCATTTTTTCAAGCTATTTTCTATAGTTCATGACTGAGAACAATAATAATTGCTCTCAATCCTGAATAGCGATTGTAATCGATTATTTTTAAACTTGACAAATTTTTGCATAACAAAATGTTATGAAACAGTGAAAACAAAGTCCCACATTTTCAATTTTCTTTTGATCAAAGCACATGAAATCTGGTGTAGTTACATTATTTGGGCAATGATTACAACAATATCTCATACCGGACATACCGTACAGTACTCAAATGGCAAATTCGTTGATGTACACAGTAGCAGATGTGGATAGTGGCTGATCACTCTTGTGTAGCAAAATGTGGTTATAGCCAGAAGTGATCCAGTGTATTTTTACTTGTTTTTTCTTTTCTTTTTCTTTTTTTTAATGCTCTCTATACCATGCTAATATGGTTCACTAATTCATAGAACCCTTAAAAAGGCGGACTCTGAAGTGGCTTATTTGGTGTAAAGGTTCATTAGCTCCCACCACTATCTTTTCCCCCTTGACACTGCGGTTCTTGTGTTTTGCCTCCTCTGCTGCTGCTAGAGTCAGCACCGTTGCATTTGCATAGTCAAATTCACAACTGGATAGTCTCAGACCAAGTTTACAAATAAGATTCAGGAAAATGCAAAACATCATGCAATATAAAATGCAGTACTTTATATTCCTGAATGAAAGTTTCAAGGACTTGATCTTAATTTGTAGCCGACACTGTTTGAATGTAGGAGTTTGCACATTTCTCACATCTGTTTAAGTTTTCTCTGTCTACTCCAGCTGCCTTTCACAACTGTGGCTTGGTGAGTGGAGTGGTCATTGAGTGCTGCAATAGACCATATTGCTTTATAAGGTTAGTTGTTGCCTTGCTCCTGACGTTGCCTAGGTATTTTTCAGTTTCTTGCAGTTTCAACAGGACTCTGTTATAAGGAAGTACAAATGGGAGCAGAGCACCTCCATGAAACTCATCTATTCACTCCCTGCAAAATGTCTAGCTTTACCTTTGGGGTAGCAATTGAAATTGGTCCCCAATATATCATTGACACTGAGCCAGGGGTCAGCCCTCAGAACACAACCAAAGATTCAAGAAAGAGAGAGCATGAGCGGACCAGGTGGATTCACACATATTAGAATTTAGGGGTAATTATTGACTCTGACCTAAATTTTAAATCACATATTAATCAGATTACTAGGAGAGCATTTTTCACTTAAATAATACAGCAAAAATTAGACCCCTTATAACTTTGCAAGATGCTGAAAAATTAGTTCACGCTTTTGTTTTTAGTCGACCAGATTACTGAAACGCACTCCTCTCAGGACTACCCAGAAAAGACGATTGCAACTAGTGCAGAATGCAGCTACCAGAATCCTAACTAGGAAAAGAAAATCCAAGCACATCTCTCCAGTTTTGATGTCACTACATTGGTTACCCGTGTCATTTAGAATTGACTTTAAAATACTGCTTATGGTTTATAAAGCCTTAAATAATCTCACTCCATCATATATCTCTGAATGCCTTTCACCTTACATCCCGAATTTTAACCTTAGATCTTCAAATGAGTGTCTGCTTAAAATTCCAAGAGCTAAACTTAAAAGACGTGGCGAGGCAGCCTTCTGCTGTTATGAACCTAAAATCTGGAATAGCTTACTGATAGAAATTCACCAGGCTAATACGGTGGAACACTTTAAAAAAAACTGCTAAAAACCCATTACTTTATTATGGCTTTCTCATAGCTTCATTTTAGTGTAACTCTGATATTCTGTATATGTATTTAATTATCTTTTTTTCTTTTCATGGCTCCAAAATCTGTAATAACTCCTACTTTCTCTTCTGTTCTCTTTCCGGAGATCTGTGCCAACACCACCCGATCAAAGCACCATGCAGTCCCTACATTGATGGATTGAAGGCCAGAGGTTCACATGACCATCATCATCTAATTCTTCCACATGGAGCCTGAAAACCTGAGGGCTGATTGAGGTCATTTATTTTAGGTAGAATGTCCAGTGGAAGCCGGGTGGTCTCGTAGCCTTGGAACCCCTGCAGATTTTTGGTTTTTTTCTCCAGCCTTTTGGAGTTTTTTTTTTTTTTGTTTTTTCTGTCCTACCTGGCTATCGGACCTTACTTCTTTATTTTTTGTTAATTAGTATTGCCAAATTTTTACATTTTTTTTTCTTTCTTCTTCTTATAAAGCACTTTGAGCCACATTGTTTTTATGAAAACATGCTATATAAATAAATGTTATCATTATTTTAGATGCTTGGCTGCATATCAGTGGAAGATTTCTGTTGCACGTTTGTGAAAGCACTTAGCATTGTGTAACTTCCCAGCCTAATTACATATTAAATAATACATTGTTTTCTTCTGTGGATTTCCTTACAAGTATATATAGTGTATAGCATTTCATGAGGTTGGAGCACAGGGAGGCGACCAAGAAAAAAAGATAAAAGCTCCACAAACCTTTTAATCTATTCCACTTTTGTTTCCGGAAGGAATCAGAAACGTGTCGTTCAGAAAATGTGTTCACATGGAAATCGAGGAGCCAAATTTAGCCTTAGAAGGTCCCGTGAGAGACTGCACCTTCATATGACTCCAGAAAAGAATAAGAGTCTGAAGGGCCCAGAAGAGCACTTCACTTAAGACTTGTAAAGGGCAAGGGATCCTAGCGGAGATACTGCTGCTTTAGTCAATTCTTTTTAAATGAAATGTAATTCAAAGAGGTGCTCACTCTGCCAACCAAGGCTAGGATATCATAAATCTGTGGAGTAGCAAAAAAATCCCTCAACATCTTATTGTTATTTGAGAGGCTTTAAAAAGCTTGAAAAGACCACCACTGCACTAACCAATACTTTACACAGTTCATGCTGTTGGAAAGGACACAAATAAATGTTTTACTGCATGCCTGAAGTATAACTGAACCCCAGTGGTTCTGTCTTTTCATGTGCACCCTTAGTAGTCAACAATCATATACAGTACATATTCTATACATATACGTAAAATTCACATATACTGTACACCTACAATACATTTACATACACTGTACAGTAGGTTCTTGCATTCTTTTAGGTTCCAAAGGCTCCATAAAGTAGTAACTAAATTATGATCTAATGTAAGGTAACGTTAGATAAGACACAGTAAACTGAGAAAAATTAATAATAAAGACAAATGAAGGAAAGAAACAACAATCTACTTTATACAGATCTTCTTAATGGTCATGGTTTGTTGCTACTCACATACCACAAAATTTTCAAATTAATCTTCCTCTATTCTTCCCACATATTGCAACATTCTGTGAAGAATTATTATACATGGATTAGGCATGAACATTTTATATAGTGTTATTTATAGTAAAATTTTATTGTAGATATATTTTATCAAGTAACAAGGAATTCAGATTAATTTCTAACTACTCGTATATTTACTCTTATTGTTTGCTGCCCTCTACTGCTAACAAAAGTGTTTTTTCACTATTTTGTCATATTTTCAAGCAGCAGAAGTAAATGTTTCTATTAAGACTGACACTGTACTCTCACAAGTCTGGACTGGATTCCTTGGGTAAGTTAAAGATTGGTGGATGGATACATAATATGCTGCACTGGCTTGCATTTAAATACTTTTTTTTTTACCTTTTTCTAGTTCAGGCTCAGGAGAGCTTGAGCCCATGTTAGAAGCAATTGTCAAAAGGCAGTATGATATGCTGAAAATGGAAGTACAGTACTGAAGTGCTAATGGGGTCTCTACGGATCAGGTGAGGTGATGCCAAGAGTGGGGATTTGACCCTAAGCAAGCGTACAATGTCTGGGGTAAAGCCAACCACTGTCTACTGTCAGATATTAGGGACTCAAAACAGGTCATTGAGCAAGTGACTTGCAACCTATTTATAAACTTCCTCGCCCAACCAGTCCAGAAAGAGGATTATAAGAACATGGATGCACTAACTGACACAGTGGAGCATCATAAGGTGGCTGCACAAGCCAAGCATTCAGAAAAGTCCCCTCGCTAAACTTGGACAGGACATGTTGCCCACTCTGAGACCTCTTGCTGCAGGCTCCGTGAAGGACAAGAGCATGGTGCTCACATGCTGTTTCATGTGCAAGGAACTTGGGTATACCATCCCCAATTGTCCTCAACCTGGAGAACCCATGGACTACAGCTGGGTGAAAGGAGAGAGGTACTGCGCTGTTGCTAACGCTTTGTCTGTTCCTTGTACAGGAATGGTGTTAATGGGCATAAGGTCAACGCACTTATCCATACCGACAGCAACATTTTTATTATTGCTCGCCATTTTGTGTTACTGAAACAATGGCTTGGGGGAAAGACCATTCTCACCTTTATTCAAGGGGAAACCCTCTGCTATTGTTCTGCTACTTGTGTAATTAACTTTGACAGTTCCCTAAGGGTGTTGCAGGTGGTGATAATCAGAAATTCCCCTTTTACTGTGATATTAAGACGAGACTGGTTGGAAAGTAAATGCGATATAACACAAACCACTCCAGTAAAATCTTTGGGCATTGATATAAATGGAATAAAAATCAGTAGTAATAATGGCTAAAGTAAGAGACCAGTTTAGTAACTTATGCTATTGTCAGATGGCCAGGGAGGAGAACTGAAGGGATGCTGGAGAAGTCAAACCTCTAGGGATTCCAATGTCAAAAGACAAAGCACCCCCCCCCCCCCCCCCCAAGTCAGACTATCCATCCATCCATTATCCAACCCGCTATATCCTAACTACAGGGTCACGGGGGTCTGCTGGAGCCAATCCCAGCCAACACAGGGCACAAGGAAGGAAACAAACCCTGGGCAGGGTGCCAGCCCACCGCAGTGGTCAGACTATGGTACTTCAAATTCCAATGTTATTCATTATTGTTATGATGCACTGACCTTCAAGATTTCATACAGGAGGTCTGATGCTGTGTTCAAAATGGTGTTCAGATTTAGCAAATTATATTGCAGATCTTGCATAAAAGTGTTGTTCCTTTGTCTGGCATCCACAAAAGTAATTTCCGATTTACCATAAATAGAATCTGCTCTTTCTGTGGGGCGTATGGTGAAGGTTTTGTTATTGCATAATGCAGTGATAAATGTAATTTAGAACAACCTAATGAAAAATCTGTAAGATATTACTATTGGAAGGCACAGATTTGGAGAGGGATAAAGAAATTCAGATTTTGAGTGTGTCAGGGGTTTTCTTCTGATGGTTTTGGGGTTAATCATAACTACACATATCAAATGTTTCTTCATGACAGGATAAAAAGGACCATTCAATGCATTTCTCCAACATCGCGAGACCCAGATGTGC
This sequence comes from Polypterus bichir lapradei, assembly GCA_026402145.1. NCBI lineage: Eukaryota > Metazoa > Chordata > Cladistia > Polypteriformes > Polypteridae > Polypterus > Polypterus bichir. The sequence continues at coordinate 75,028,751 of JANRMT010062813.1, read as the reverse complement.
TATCCATTTAAACCTAACAGCATGGAAGAGATGAAATGTACCACCTTGTTACAAAACCTACAATTGCTTGCTTTGTCCAAGTGGTTGTAATTGGTCAGTGCAAGTACCTGGGTAACCAGTATTACTATGTGTGAGCACTGGTGTTGATTGGAGAAATTCTCTGAAGTGAATATGACGTGTTTGCATGTAACCTTATTTTCCTGGAAATTCGCTCTGTGGCTGGCTTAGACTTTATTTTTTACTCTAATGCCCCAGTGTGATATCACAGAACTTTAGCAGCCAATGCTGATGTACTTGAAGATGTTTTGAAGATGGATGGATGGATGGATGGATGGATGAGTGTTATGGTAATACGATGCCCCACTAACACATCAACTGAGATCTGTTAATCTGGAAAGAAAGCAGACAAAAAATTCAATTAACAGCAGTGAACAGGATTTGTTAAGAAAATAAACCTATTGGGATTCCATAATTGGTAATGTTGGGCAAATGCTCTGCAAATAAAGAATAGTTGTGAGCCACTAATATAAATGAATCGAAAGATGAATATCCTGTGTTACATTACCAAATGGTGCCCCTTTGTAGTCTTGTTTAGTGCAGCATCAGAGCAGCCTCTTTTATAAGTTGGGTTCATTTACATTATACAGCTAAAAAGCATTTTCATTACACCAACCAAATAACAGATAGATGGTATGGTCTACATAACACATATCTCCTGAGTATTATCTAAAAGTTACAAAATAGTTACACAGATTAAAACTCTTTGGTAAATATCTGGTTCTTAGATTAAGAATTCTTATATGTAAACCAGCTGTATGTTCTGGCTTTGCCTGGGGTATTTGATAAGCTAGTGGGTGTCAATTGTAGTACCTGTTAATCAGAAGTATCAAAACTGCTATGTAGCTAAGTACTTTTCTGTATACAATATTTATGGATTTTTTTTCTTTTTTTACCAAGGGCAAATATTATTGGCATGCAGTGTGATGTAGTGGTTATCACTTTGGACCTAATAATAATAAAATAATTTTTTGCATTTATATAGTGCTTTTCTCACTACTCAAAGCACTCAGCAATTGCAGGTTAAGGGCCTAGGACTTCACATCCTGAGATTTTAGGTTCACCTTCTGCTGCCTAAATTATGTGACTATGAGCATGTCACTTCACTTGCTTATGGTCCAACTGTAAAAATAAAATAAATATAACCAATTGCATCTCAAATATTCTAAGTCACTTTGGATAAAGGTGTCAGTCAGATAATAAGTAAAAATAATATTATTAGATCACTGGATCTGCTTACAGCTGAATATGCTATACACAATTGTCCATGAGTAAAACATTCCTATATTAAAACAATTCTTTCTTTTCCTAGTGCCTTGGCTTTTGCTAATGGTCACTGCAAAACACAATTTTACATGAAAGTTTATTTGTTTGAATTGAAACAGGTGATCAGTAGGAATAATGTGAAATCTGATTTTTATGACTTTCATTTGTTTACATCTTTCATTCAAGTATTTGTTTTCATGTTTTTTGTCATTTGTATGTGGTGCCCCTTTAAAGTCCACAGATACAAATGTATATTTAAAGAATTTTGGAGAGCGAGGGGAAGTGTGATGCATCCCTGCACAAAGAAATCAGACACGCATGTGAATATAAATGATATTGGAGGGTCCCTTCATTTATATAGGGTTTCCTCTGAGTGCTGCACAAAACTTATACATTAGCATTATGTTAATAAATAGCAACAAATAAAAATTACATTTGTGTTTAAGCGGCAGAAATCTGCTTGTTCACCCATCGTTGTGATTGGGAAAATTTGGCAAAGCATTTTTTGCCTGATACCATGCTCATTGAATATTTTTCTGGAAATCAGTTATGTGGCTGGATTAGGCAAACACTTTTCTCTTAGTACCCCAAGATGCTTCACAAGGTTAGCGTGACATCACAGAGCTGTAGCGGCCATGTGCAAAATTTTTACACTACATACTCTAAGAATGTTGCCGACATGACCATCGTTGGATCACAAGCACACAAGAAGCATTTGATAGTGCTGTATGATATTTTGACCCATCTCTAACCATACTTGTTTCTTGAACATACCTGTCATTTTATCCCCCAGGACTCTTCGATTGCTGTTTGTGGGTTGTCAGTGAACTTAAAAAGGTAAAAATGGGTCCTGAAGTCACAAAGGTTGAGAAACACTAGAAGATTTCCATCCTGCATGTGTTTAAAAAAATAAAGAAAAAACTTGCAGGTATTATGATAAGTGCCACCGGATATATAATATTGACCCTTGTGCAGGCTGCACCACATGGCTAATTATGCATGCAATGTGCCTAGTAACATCTGAAAACAAGCCTGAAAGGACCCTTTCCCCTTCCCCTCATCAGAAAACACATTACACGCTGTAAAATAATAAAGACAAAGCATTTATTACTATTTACAAGGTAATTCTTTCTTCTTAATGGAAGAAGAAAGTGTGAAGCATCTGCACAAATACATGGGAAAGGAACATGACATTCTTGCTGTTCCCAGAGCTGCAACTTTAAACAATGGCATGAGCTAGTCCCACGCCATCACTTTGTTGCAATGTGTGCCCAAAGATTGGAACTCTGTCAGCTCAATTATCAGTATTTGATTTATATATTGCTAGTTTGTGGCTATTTGTTGCATTTTTTTGTTTGACTCATGGTGGCACAGTGGTCAGCACTGCTGCCTCACAGCTCATATCACATATTTGGCCACAGTAATTCCTCCAGCATTGTTGGCGGACTTTTCTGTATCCCTAAGGGACTTTTAAAAGACCACTACACCAGTATAATCCAGTCAAAACTACTTCTGTTCCAAATTCTTTGCTGACTTCAATGTAGCTTGATGGGTTCACCTGTCATTGTCCTGGAGGAGGTAGAAATACTGAATGAATAAAAATACTTAGGAACTATCCTATATAATAATCTTCACTGGAATATTATTACAACAAGCATATATTCTAACTTCAGTCAGCACTCTGATGAGTGTGTGTGATTGTGGAGTTGCAAAGACACTTGTATGGGAAAAACTGAGTTGCAACACTTAAACGGTTAAGGAACACTGTTATATAGTCTGGCCAATGATGGTGATGGGAACTTTTTGCATACTTTTGGCCTTGATGACACTGATCTCCAGCATTGTAGTCCTGGCAACATTGAGCTTGCCCGTCTTTGTGTGAGCATGTTTGTAACAGTGTGAGAGTAGGCTGGTGTCATCAGTAAAATCAAGATCTTAAGTAGGGGGATCCACTGTAGTCCCCTAGATTTATCCATGGTTATTCTCATCAACCAGTCAATGACAATCAAGAAAATTGTAAGAGGCAGTAGACATCCCTGCCTGACTCCAGTGCTGACAATTCTGCATTATGAAGTAGTGTGTTTGTACAGGCTCTGGATCACATTGACTATCATTTGAGGAATGATGTCATGTCTAAAGCTTCTCCAGATTACTGCCATGTCCACCATGTTGAAAGCCTTCTTGAAATCGGCAAAGCAGACATGCAGTGATGACTGTTGTTTCTACGACTATTCAACAATGATATGGAGCATTGCTGTGTGGTCTAAGCATGATCTTAACACTCTGGGCCATGCTTGATTGTCTTATAATCTGGCATCAATGGCTGATAGGATTCCCTTCAATATCACCCTGTTGAAGACTTTGCTTAGGTGGAGAAGCTGGATACCTGTCCAATTCAGGCAGTCACTAAAATCTCAGTTTTTTGGGAACTTGACGATGTAGCCAGTCCTCCATTCTTGTGGCACTTTTTCCTTTTCACATACCCTCTTGCAGTTGGTTCACCATTGAGTCCTGCTGCTTTTCAAATCAATCTTTTGGATACCATTTAACACTTCTTCAGTTTTGAAGGAACCAGTACTCACATCCAGGTCTTCTATCGTAGGTGGGTTTTCCACTAGAGTTATGTTCAGAAGGCCACTAAAGTGTTCCTTCCATTCATCGCTGATCTGATGGCTTATTGATATTGTTTCCATTTGTTCTTCTGATTGGTCTGTTGATATTGATTTTCCAGATTAGTAATTGACGTGTGATATCATGCACTGCCTTCATGTCATTTCTCTACTGCTTCTTCAACCTCTGAAAATAGTCTGTCCACTAGGCTGTTCTTGTCTCTTTTGTAAATCTCTTTATTTTTGTATTCTTAAGATTGTACTCTTGGTGTGTTTGTTGTTTCTGTACTCTGGTTCTGGTGTTACAGATCATTGTCTAATGGCTCTTGATTCTTCAGTCTTCTTGAGAGAGTCTTCTGACAGCTAGTTTTTAAACTCCCTTTTCTTGAAACCCAGTTTCATTTCTGCTGCCTGTATGAATGCATTTTTGACTAGTGCCTATTTTTCTCCAAGGAGCCATCTTCCATGTCAGCTAGGCTTCATATCAATTTGACAGAGTTTTGTTGTAGTAGCGTTTTTAGTATAGAAATATTAAACTTCAGGTGTCTTTTTGAACCTGTCTTCTCAATGTTCTGGATCCTAATCCTTAGTTTTCCAAACAGATATGGTCTTATCCTACATCTACACCACTGTATGCTTTGCTGTCAATGAGGGTTCTTCACCATTTGTTTTTTCTCCAGCCTATCTGGATTTTTTTTTTTATTTCCTCCTTGCTATCTGACCTTACTTTCTTCTTTGTTACTTAGTATTGCCTAATCTTATTTTTGTTTTATATAAACTTTTCTTTCAACATCTTGTCAAGCGCTTTGAGCTACACCATTTATATCAAAATGCGCTATATAAATAAATGTTGCTGTTGTTGTTATTTCTAAGATATAACTAGATTGTCAGTCTGGTTCTCTGTCTTTTGTCCTTAGTCACCTTGTGGATCTTGTGGTGCAGAACTACTGTTCAACTGAAAACCAAATCACTTTTGTGGCAGACATCAGAAAAAGGTTCTTTGTTCTTATTCATTGTCCTAAGGCCTTCCATTCCACAAGATGAGTTCTCTGTCAATGTTGTTTTTCCCCACCGTGGCATTGAGATCAATGATGAATAGTTATGTGTTCCCTGGTTTCAATCCAAACACTCGGCAGCTTTTCAAAGAAGTCAGTGTTGGATTCCAGGTATGTATCATTTGTTGGTGCATAATTCTGCACTATGGTCACTCTCTTGAACTTTAAGGGGGAATGGGCTTTTCAGGAATATCTCACTGATTGGTTCCAACTCCAACAGACTTCTGTTTGCTTTCTTTTTCAGAAACAATCAAAAGCCATTCATGTGTACGGTAGTCATCCTCATTCTTTGGACCTGTATATAACAGTGTATGTCCTGATGCTAATGTGATGTGTCCAGGTGTTGTCCATCACACCTAACTGAATTCCAGTATCTGCATTTTACAATACTGTATTGCTTTCCCTAATTTGTATAGTATTCTCACATTTCATGTTCCAATCCATGTAATGATTTTAGGGGAGAGGAGGTTTATTAGCAAAACGGTTTACTCCTGGGTTTCTCTGATTTGGTTTATATGCTACCCCCGGGTTGATTCCTTAATGAAGTTTTTGCAGTGTTGGTTTTTGGAGCAATAGGGATAGTACAAAGTGAGGGTGCTAGCCCCATGCACAGCCCTTCTCCTTTTTCAGTCTGGCTTGGGACCCATCCCTGGCAGAATCGATTCAGATTGGCGTTGTGTGCTTAAATCTTTAATTATTTTATCAATGTACGTGTTCTTAAGAAATATTCTTAAATGACAGCACAGAATCCTTGGTGTATGCTGATGACTGTAGAATAGCAAAAACTAACTTTAAATGCAATTATTTGAAGTGATACATTGCCAAGACAGCTTGTAAGTGATTCTATGAAAAGGGCATACCTCTGTAGTTCTATTGGTTATATGAGAAAATTCCCTTAGAAAGAACAATGCAGAGGAACTCTTTTAAAATAATTCTGTTAACATTTAATTCTGCAAGGCACAAATTCAGAACTTTAAAGTACTTGGACATAGGTCTGAGGCAGATGGCCACGCAGTCTCTCTCGCTTTCTAAATAGGAGATATAATTGTGGTTGTGTTACTATTGTTATTTCTGGATCAGCTGGTGAAATGATTGCCACTCTCTCTTAAACATCCATCCATCCATCTTCTTCCGCTTATCCGAGGTCAGGTCGCGGGGGTAGCAGCTTAAGGAGAGAAGCCCAGACTTCCCTCTCCCCGGCCACTTCTTCCAGCCGATCTACGTTCCTACCCTCACCTATGGTCATGAGCTATGGGTAGTGACCGAAAGAACGAGATCGCGAATACAAGCGGCTGAAATGAGTTTCCTCCGCAGGGTGTCTGGGCTTTCCCTTAAAGATAGGGTGAGGAGCTCAGTCATCCGGGAGGGGCTCAGAGTAGAGCCGCTGCTCCTCCGCATCTCTCTTAAACATTTTTTTCTAATTTATGACAATCAAATTAAGTTGTAAACCCTTCCACCCTGTATTGTAATACAACACAGATCCCATCAGTCTCACCCTCAAAGTCACAGGTACTCAATCCGCACTCTGTTCTGCTTGTTGAACTACGAGTGATGTTATTGATGATTGGTTCTGGGGCTGCACACTGTGAGTATCATGAGTGTGCATATAAATGTAGAAGGTCGAAGTCTGCCCTGAGTTAATGTAATAAACATTGATTTCCTGGAAGTGATTGAGCCATAAATGTAAAATGAGGCTTATTCGTTTGAGAATTATGCAACTAACTGTGCATCGTGGAAAAACTGCTAAGAGTTAACGGGGACTAATGGCAGGTGTATGAAAGGAAATTTTTAATTTAAGAAAGATTTAACTGTCATGGATGGGAACTGACCTTAAACTTCCTGGTTGATAGGCATATATGCTATTCACTACACTACCATGTCTGGCCTGGCTTTCTGTCTTACTTGGGTACAGTACATCAGACTGTGGTATTTGAAAAAAGAACAGGAGATTGAGGTTGCAGCTAATTTTTTCACTTTACCTCATATTTGTGTTGAGTTCTTTCCTCACTTTTAGTTTATTTGGGTGTAGATGGAGGCCATTCTGTGATTGACAAAAAATAGAAATGTGTGAACCATCGCAACAAAACAAAGCACCAGACATGGTGTAGTGGGGAGCAGACCTGCCCTTAAAGTAGTGGTAATGGGTTAAATTTCTTACTGATTATGTAAAAACTTGATTCTGTTTAGGAGATTTTATGATTTTCTATATTATCAGTGAATAAGGCCATATTCTATCAGGAACTGCCAATTGTTATTTGTGGAGAAGATAGGAGGTTTCTTCATGTCATTATAATCTTTTGGGCATTAGGTTATCAACAGCTACATTTTTATCACAAGGATTTTCAATAGATTGGCTGTGATCCTGGACTGTTATCAAACTGTGAACCATAAAGAGTGAAATGGAATATGTGCTTTGATTTATGGTGTGCTGCTGTGCAAAGTGATGTTAAACATATTTAATGGAGAAATAATGAAAAATCATTTGAGGCTGCAACACCAGTACAAGTGGTGTAGAGGGAATTGATAGTTGTATCTCAGAACTGTAAAGTACTTGGGCATAGGTCTGAGGTAGATGGCCACGGAGCCTCTCTCACTTTCTGTATTGTGGATGGAATTGTTGTTGTGCTAATATTGTTATTTCTGGATCAGCTGATGAAATGATTGACACTCTCTCTGAAACATTTCTTTCTAATTTATGACAACCAAATTAAGTTGTAAACCCTTCCAACCTGTATTGTAAAACAACATGGATCCCATCAGCCTCACCCTTAAAGTCACAGGTACTCAATCTGCACATATCGCACTCTATTTAGCTTGTTGAACTATGAGAGATGTTATTGATGATTGCTTCTGGGGCTGCACACTGTGAATATCATGAATGCGCACATAAATGTTGATGGTCAAATTTTGCTTTGAGTTAATATGAAAAATGTTGCATTTCTGGAAGTGAATGAGCCATAACTGTAAAATGAGGCTTATTCATGTAAGAATTATACAACTAACTGTGCACCATGGAAAAACCGACAGGAGTTGGTGTAGACTAATGGCAAGTGCATGTGAGGAAACTTTTTATTTAAAGAAACTTTAATTGTCACAGATGGGAATTGAACTTAAACTTCCTGATTGGTAGAGATGTATGCTACCCACTGCACTACCATGACTGGCCTGGCTCGCTATCTCAGTTGATACAGAACATCAGACTTTGGTATCCGAACAAAGAACATGAGATTGAAGTGGCAGGTAATTGTTTAACTTTACCTTATATTTGGGTTGAGTTCTTAACTCACTTTCAGTCTGTTTGGGAGCAGATGAAGGCCATTCTGTGACTGACAAAAAATATAAATGCGACAACCATTGCAGCAAAAAACCAGTACAAAGATACGGTATAGTGGGTAGCATGCATGCCCTTAAACTATTACTTAATGGGTTCAATTCCCAGTGATTTAAAAACTTGTTTCTGTTTAGGAAGTTTTGTAATTATCTATATTATCAGTAAGTAAGGCTATATTCAATGAGGAAGTGCCAATTGTTATTTGTGGAGCAGATATGAATTTTCATCATATCATTGTGTTTTATTTGGCACTAGTACAGTGGCCTAGATAACAATTAACTACATTTTTATCACATGGTTTTCATATTAATTGGCTGTGATCCTGGACTGTTATCAAACTGTGAACCATAAACTGTGAAATGAAATGTGCGCTTTGATGTATGGTGTGCTTCTGTACAAAATGCCATTGAATCTATTTAATAGCGAAATAGAGAAAAACCATTTAGGGTTGCAACATTAGGACAGTTGGTGATTAGGGAGCCTAGTTGTTGTGTCTCAGTTATTCATTGTTACCTGCTACACAATGGAGCACCACTGAGGCAACCAATGGAGTCAGAAAGGAAGAAGAGGGGGGCAGACACAGAAACAGAGTAAAAGGAAAGCCTTTTTTTATCTTTGCTTTTTAAATTTTGAGAAAGTGTAATGCCATGATTTAATATGCTCTGTCTGGTTTTTCAACATCTATAGGTACATAAGGTTTCCAGTTAAAAAAGCACTTAGTGTTAGCCAGTTGAGTTGGGGACAATTGCGATTTTGAGAGAGTTTATATCTTCTCCATATCCCTGTTTCTGGATAAGTAGGATTAGAAGAAGGATTTCTAATTTCTGACAATTAAATTAAACTATAAACTCTTACAAGTTGTACTGTAGTACATCATGGATAATTGGTTTCATGCTTAACGTCTCAATGTGAATGTTCTAATTGTGCTTTCAGCTGACGAGAAGCACATTGTCTTTATGGAAGTCATTGAGCCATGAGTGTAAAAGGAGGCTTATTCAAGTGATACTTACGCAGCTAAGCATGTATCATGGAAAAAAGTACCAGAAGTGGTGTGGACTATTGAAAGGTGTATTTATGGACATTTGTTATTAAAAAGAAATGTACCTGTTTAACATGGGAATTGAACTCATGCCCGTTGGGTGATAAGTTTGTATGCTATCCACTACACTACCATAGCTGGCCTGAGTTTCTATCTCAGTTGATACAGTACCTCAGACTGTGGTTTTTGAAAAAAGAACAAGAGATTGAGGTGGCAGCTAATTGTTCTTTCCTCACTTTTAGTCTATTTGGATGCAGATGGAGGGCATTCTGTGATTGACAAAAATTTTGAACGTTATAAAGTATTCCAAGCCAAACAGCACACAAACAGTTCTCTTCCTTCTTTTTCTCTCCTTTCTCCTCCACTCCTCTGGTCAAGCTTCATCTTCCTCCTCCCAACTCTGGCCCCCCAAGTAGTGGCTGCTGTCTCCTTTTATAAGGTGCTCCAGGTGCTTGATTACTCGTTTTCGGCAGCACTTCCGGTTGTGGCAGAAAAACTGCCCATAAGGGCTCAGTAGCTCCTGCTGCAGCACCCCCTGGTGGTACCGGTGGATCTCAACAGGGCTGCACCAAACTCCAACTCCCATGAAGCCTTGCAGAAGTCCGAGCCACCGCTGCAACCCAGGGGGGTTGCCATCTAGCATCCTGGGGAAGGTAACGCTCTGGCCATGTTTGATCCCCCAATCCTCCCAGCTTGCAGGCGTACCAGTTAAGGGCTTCGGCCACACACTACACTGCCCCTCCTTCAGCTGAGCACTGTGGGGCAAAGCGGCCCATCCCATGAGGGCTGTCTTTCTTCAGGACAGGGGTTCAATGCTGTCAAATCCACGGCTCCTCCCTGCAACAAAACAAGACAAGTACAGGGAGGTGCTGCCCTGAGGCCCTCCCCTGGTATCTACTGCCATTTAAAATGGACAGCACCTCCAGATTTGGCCTAGATTCCGACAGTTATAACAGCGTCACCCCTCATCTTTTTCCCGTGCCCAGTAGGCATGAAAACAGGATGGGAAGCCTCACTTTGCCTCACACCCAGCTGAGCTGGGCATTTCTCTCCGTACTCCACGCAGCGAAGCTCTCTGCTATAACTGAGCATACGGGCTTTCGCTCTGTGCTGTTTGGAGACCTGGTTTTTACTTTCTGGGTCCTCCTCTTGCTATGTTAATTTGTTATTGTCCATATAATCAGTGGATAGGGCCTAATATATCAGAACAAGCAGGTATGAGCATAAAAGTATCATTGTAATCCTTTGAGCACAAAGTAAGTAGTAAATTTTTATCATTTGGATTTTAATTAGATTGGCTGTGGTCCTGGGTTGTTTTCAAACTGCAAGGTGTAAACTTTAAAATCAAATGTGTGCTTTCATTTGTGGTGTGTTTATATACAAATGACATTAACACTAGAATTACCAGAGTCTACGAAAAAACTCGTAGATCCGTCCCACCTTAAATCGCTTCTTAAAACCGTTCTCACCTCTCCGCCAGCTTCCTTTGTCCTGTAAATGTGCCAATAAAAACAAACTGCAAGCAGCCGGCCATTCCATCCCCCCACCGACTCAGAACGTGCACGAACTTCTCCCAGCTCATACCTCGATTATCTGGGAGTGAAGTGGAGTTTTAGAGTGGAAACAATAGATTGTTATTTGGAACACACGCATTTCATGTGTGTTCCATTTCTACAGTAATCTGTGTAAACACAATGTTAAAACAGAAACTTTTTCATATTTTAGTAATAAATGTTACAAAATGTAGTCATAAACTATAAAATGTGTGAAGCCTAAAGGCCAAAGTTAAAATAAACACTTTCATAAAAGGTTCAAGAAATTTACAACAGTTTCTGTGGTGTAGTGGTAAGATTTCGTCACTTAGAGGCGCAGCTGTGCCTCAAGATATCCGAGTTTGATTCCCTGCTGGGTAGAAAATTTATTTATTTTTAACCTTCGCCATTCTGCCTGCCTGAACTCCCTGTCTATCTATATAGTAATAACAGTCATTTTATTATTATATAGGAGCTTCCCTGTCTGCCTATCATACAGTGCTTTTCCTTCCTATCTATCTATATATCTATCCCCTTAGCTGTTTTTTATATATCTATTATACAGTGCCTTCCCTGTTTATTTATATATCTAATGCCTTCTCTGCCTGTCTGATTGCATATAACGCTGAACTCACTGCTCTGTACTATTCTGTCCTCTGCATGTCCTGGAGTGCAAAAGAAACACCACCATATAGAAACATGTGCGGACTGGCAAGATCGGGGAAAAAACACGCAGTCACTGATTACAAACCGCAAGATGAATGAAAGAGACAATATATGTAAAAACATCATTGCACTAATGCAATATTATTTGAAAACGATCAGCGTCAGATCGGGTTTGAATATGCGCCCAATCTGACGCTGTTCATTTTCAAATAATATTGCATGTACTGTGCGTTGAAACTGCTGCACTGAATAAGCTGACGCCTTCTGTAACAGCGTCAGCGTGTATTCAAACCCGATCTGACGTTGTTCATTTTCAAATAATATTGCATGTACTGTACTATTTTAGAATAAAAACATACATTTGATTTCAGTCAGTCTGTAAGAGCCAGTGTAAATGCATGATAATTGTAAAGGTTAGCTTTTTTTTTTAATTCAGTTCCATTCTCTCAGTCACGTTCACGATCCTCCTCCCTCATCTGACAATGCTGTTTTCACATAAAGACGTGCTATAGCTCAAATGTGATTTATTTGGAGACGTGCTATAGCTCGAATGTTATTTATATAGGGAAGAAAGTACAGTGTCAGGTGCTCATTCAGTGTAATAGGAACCATAGCACAGAGAGGTGTGTAAACTGCAACAAGTACACATGTCGTGAATGTAGGAAGGGTGTGTGGGAACTGTTAATATTTGAATGTGATATATAGCACGGCTTGGAAATCAGCAGTTCTTAGCATTGCCCCACGCAAGCTGTCGTATCAACCACCTACTGTAACTTGTTTTATTTTTTCTTCACTTATAGTCTAGAATAAAAGTGCACTTGTTTTGTTATACTTGTACACCAACATATGTTGCTGTGTTTGAGCGACACGGGCATGCTCAAAAAATAGACGTGTAATGCCACGAAAAGTGCACGCAGGCACTTCAGTTCGTAAGCATTGCTACGAGAATGCAGTCACAAGTACACTGCAGAGCTATAGCGCATCTTTATGTGAAAACAGTAGTGTCAGATGGGGGTGGGGGGGGGGGTTTAGGGAAGGATCCTGAACACGACTGAGAGAATGAAAAGTGAATCAAAAAAAAAAAAAACTAACCTTTACAAGTATAT
>JANRMT010062813.1:74969130-75015690 GCA_026402145.1 Polypterus bichir lapradei | reverse complement strand
GGTCCTCCAAGGCGTCCCGACCGGGCTCCAGCCCCGGCCGAGGACCAGATGGGATAAACCGGCATCGGGGCGCCGCCTGGCGGTGACCACGGGCCCCTTCAGGGTAGGGCTTCCATGCCCTCAACCCGTGGTCCCCAACAGAACCAGGACGGACGCCCCCTCGCGGTCTGGAGGAGGCACAAGCCCTCCTCACGTCCTCCTGGGACCACAAAGTATATATTTAACGTCTCATGCATCCGCATAGGGCCCCGACCTTGAGGGGGGCCCCCGGCCCAGCCCCGACTTACAATTTTTTTTTTTTGTTGTCGGGCTGTGGGCCTGGGGCCCCTGTCATGCCCCGGCACTGCAGCCATCTGTGCCAGTCCCTCACGTCGTGTGTCATGATACCCTCCTCATCCTAAATTTTATTGTTCTTTTCCGGACGTTTTATTAGAACAGACCTGTGTAAGGCACATTTCTGAACCGCGTAGGGCCCCCAAACTGCTAAGAACGGCCCTGGTTCAACCAATGAGTTTCCACATTGTTACTGTGCTTCAGCAGTCAGCCTAATATGCATTTCATCCTGGAAATTGTATCAATTCAAGTGTAAGTTTGAGCTTTGCAAAAACTTAATGACATGAATGTAATAGACCCTGTCTTGTGACCACTGCCGTCCATCTGATATTGGTTCAAGACGTTTCCAATTTACAGAACTCTTAGTGGCTGCTGAATAGATTGGGGACTGTGCTGATAATTAGAGTTAGCATGCTATTTTTTGTAACAATGGGAATTTTGAATCGGATCAGTGACAAGACAGGTGTTCTATTTTCCCAGTTTGGGTGGTCTCCAGGTGTTCTAGTTTCCTGTCACAGTCCTCAGATGTGCAGATTAGTTAGATTGTTGATGCAAAATTATCTTCTGATGTGTGTGTTCTCCCTGGGAATGGCCAGAACCCAGTCTAGGGATTGTTTCTTGTTCCCGAGACTTGCTGGGATAGCATATTTTCCGCAACACTGTTCTGGATAAGCAAGGTTAAAAGAAGGAATGATTTCAGGACACTCTTTTAAAATAATGATTAATCTTAAGATTATGGTCATGAGGTATGGATGGTGACAGAGCATGGGGTCATCCAACTGGAGATAAACTGTATAGTTGTAGAAGTGACCCGGTGAGACAGAGTGCATGAGAAGAAAGCCAGAAAAGAGCAGCTGGTTGTGAAAATGCATGATCTGTTGAATTTGGGGAAAAAGCTTACTTGCTTACTGTCTTATTATGAAAAATGAAAACATTGAACCTGAGACCCCCCAATTAACCAACTATGCTCCCTTTCCACTATGTTATTTTAAGTGGTTTGATTTTTAGCTTTGAGTTGTGAAAGAAACCATTTAAAGAATGAAAGGCATGCATAGAATCATGGGATAAGGTTGTAGTAATATGTTATGTTCTAAATGATGACAATTAAATAAAGCTGTAAATGTTTCCAAACTGTACTGTAATAAAACACAGATTCCATCAGCTTGACACTTAAAGTCACAGTTTCTAAATCTTAACATATTGCACTTTTCTTGGCTTTTTGAACTGTGAGAAATGTTATCGAGGATTTGTTCTGGTGGCATCCCTGGAGTGTACATGTAAATTTGGATTGTGGGAAGCCTTTATGGCGGTAATGAAAAACACTCTGTGTTGATGCATCTCATTGAGCCGAGACTGAAAAACGAGGCATATTCAAATGAGAGCCTGAAACTTGAAAATGAGTGTCATGGAATAATGTCAACTATTGAGAAGCTTGTGTTTATATTTTGAATATATTGAAGAAAGAAATAGTTGTTAGCCACCTATGGCAATTGAACTTGGAGTAACTGGATGTTAAACTTGAATGCTATTCACCATGCTACCATTAAAACTGGTCAGCACCTCTTTCTTAGTTGATACAGTACATCATAGTGTATTAATTGAGCAAAGATGAAGACACCGAGGTGGAAGGAAATACTGTAATGTTACACTTTTGTCAGAGAGGGTTCATCCTGGTAAACCTGGTGATAATATATGAGGCCTAAAAATCACTTTAAACTGAATTTTGGAAGCAGGTAGTAGAAGGGTAGAAAGGTGAGATCTATTCCAAAAACTCAGCACCAAGTTGTGGTGTAGTGTTTAGAATATCTGGACATTAAATGAAAAGCTATGGGTTCAGTTCATGTACGTGATGTATGAGTATTTCTTTGTTATTTTTAAATATTTATTATAATATTGTATAGACCTATTGTTACATGAGAAGCAGTAATAAGGTGTCAGTAGGAAAGCAATTTTTTTTGCACCCATCTGCTTTTTGAAGTATGGCAGATGTTACTGAGAATTTGTTCTTGTAGCCTCTCACTTACCACAGAGTGGTAAGAGTGTAAGAGAGAGGTAAGGAAAAATTGGGTAAGAGTGGGTATGAGAGAGGTAAGAAAGAGGTAAAAAAGAATGGGTAAGAAAGAGTAGTAAGAGAGAGGTAAAAAAGAGGGGGTAAGAGTGCCATACTATATGAGATGCGCTTTGTCATGTTAGTATTCTAACCAAAATAATGTACATAAAACTTCACTTAGTCCAGTACCAGGAAAATGGATAGCGGTTGAGACTGTAATGGAAAGTGAACTGAAATCAGTAATCAGTAATCACGTTAGACAAACAAAAAAATTGATAAAGAAAAAATTGTCCCAATCCCAGTGGAGCTTTGGCATCCTTAATCTTTAAGCAACAAAAAATGTCAACATCCTCTACTGTATGGAAAATTAATAATAAACAGATGAAACAAGTATATAGTTTATTATTAATATATAACTGATTGTTTTACTTTTGGCCTTGGCACTTTTTAGTAGTTAACTTCCTTGTCCTTAAACTCTACCGTACCTGAACTCAAAGCTGAAACCCACTTGCTAAAGGTTATAACAATGAATAAATACCTCCATTTTATGATATTGTGCAATTACAGCTTGAATAATATTTAAATAAAATAATAGTGGAAAATCAGTTTCACCTAGAAAGTCTTCCACAGCAAAGAAGTCTTTTGTATTATATCTACAATTGCTTTGTGTCACTTCACATACTTCAATTCTTTTCAAATTGCATTTTGTTAGAGATGAATATTCAGTATTTTTGCAGCACTACAAACCAGCTCATTTTGCAATGAATATTCATTTCAAGTTAATCCCAGAGGATTCTGTATTTTTCAGATAAAAGCTCTGCAAGGTGCCAAAGGTGTGACCCATGTCAACTCTGTTGGGTCCTGTAGGTGGTGGAAATTAGCTGGTTGTGAATCTGTAATCCAAATAATTCACTGCTTCTCTCCCCAAAGATGTTTGTGTGGATTGTGGTCTGGCAACTGGGAAGATCACTGCTTTAGGCTGACTTTACTATAGCCTTGTGCATTGTATTTTATCGCACAAGAATCATCTGATTGGAGATACATGAACCAAACTCGTGTTTTTTTTTTCATCATACAGTATATAGACATTAATGTCTGCAAAATGCACAAATGAGCTTTGGTGGCCATTTGGCCTTGAAACCCCTAGACGTTATTCACTCCTTAGCCATCTAACCATAGCATATATTGTATTTTTCAAATCAGACACTATTGAGACACCCCAAAATTGCCTAAAATAAGATATACTTTACATTGACCTCTTGGATGTTAAGGACTTTTCCATTTTTACTTTTATTTTTGTAATTGCCTTTTTCTCTTACAGCAGTTTGAGCTGTACTATATATGCAAATGTGCTATAGAAATGAATGATTTTGCTGTTGTGCCATAAAGACATATGCCATACAATTACATCACCCCTTCCAGACTGACTTCTTGACACTCAGAATAAAGGATCCATAGTCTCATGGACTTTCTTTCATATTCTGGTCCTCTTCTATCTGTGGGAATTGGCAGCAGTTCTCCACTATCTACTTTTTATGTTTTTTTCATCACTGCAACCAACATCTTCTCTTTTAAACGTTTTAATTTTATTTTATTTAAGAAGTAAAACACATTTTAAAAACACCCAAGTCAATCAATACAACAAATACAATTATTTTATCCAAACACAATCCATCAACCACCACCAACTCGTAGAGCTAGAGAACTCCATTTTACAGTGGTTCTTCATATGTTTACTGTACATAAAAAGCAAAGTTGACTGACTGATTCATTCCTCTCACTCATTCATCAACAAAAACACTGCTTTCTGTTTATTTCTAAAGCTGACATTTGGCAGGATTGTACATCAAGTTTGGTATGTATCCGCTAAGAAATGACATTTCCATATATCAATATGTATTTATTTAATATTATATCCCTCCAATGAAAATACTGACAGTACTTTTGTTTATACACATTCAGTGTGCAAATCCGGCTGGAGTACCAAATGGGTTGTTACATCACACATGTATGAAGCAGATCACGGAGCGATGAAAAATATCTTAGAGGGGGACAGCACCCTGCCAAACAACTTCCCAATCTTTGATTTCATATACAAACATGATCCTGCTCTGATCCTAGGGGCACCCTGAGAACACCGATTCTGCACCTTTTTACTGAAGATTAATGGTTAAATGTACATTGATCTGTATTTTTCTATTTCTTATATTACACAATATAATATTTCCATGTATCACTTGTCTTATTCTGTGGTATTGTGTTAAATGTATTTCATTCACTATCACACTATACATCTGTCCAAAAATAAATATAAATATGGTTTCCATATTTTTTAATGGCATATTTGTGTTTGTTCATGTCAATAACAGTCTGTCTAATATGTGCGGAAATAATTTTGTAACAATACCCACAGTACTAAGTCTGTTAAACATGCCCACAAGATTGTATGAAACTTTTTTTCCCTTCACCAATTCTAAAAAGTTCGCTGCAGCTTCACGTAGTTTTGGTCCATTGCTAGTCCGCAGCTCTGAGGCATAACTGCAACAGCACTAAACTTGAAAGTTAGTCTTGTGACCGTAAATACAAACTAAGACCAGATCAGGCCAGGATCATTCTAAGCTCATAGCACACTGCAACTGATGCCCCATGTTCCAGCATTTTAAGAAACATTTTCCAAACTAAGAAAATTAATTCAATCTTTGTTTTCATCAATTTCACTTCTGTTATTGGAGGGTCTTGCATCTAGTAACACTACTAATTAATTAAAAGAACAAAAAAGAATGACTTACTCTCGTTCCCTTTTCTTTACAAATTTTCCGCATACCCTTCCCAATCTTGAAGCTAAGATCAGACAGTCTCACCAGAACAGTTATCTGACATGCCAGGAGATGTTCCAAGTCCTAAACATGCAGAATACCTCCCAACAACATTGGTCAGAGTCTCCTATCATGGGGAGCTTCTGCTTGACCCGAAAGTGCTTCCTGGATGCAGTGTAATCACACCGGAAATACTCCCGGGTCCTGCATAAAGGAAGCTGCTCTGGTTCACCCGGGAAGTCAGAGTCAGGCGATGGTGGACAACATTTGCTGGGAGCTGTAGAAGGAGTATGAAGCAATAGTGAGGATCTGTTCTAGTTAAGTTGTGTTGGGAGTATTTGCGAAGAAGCCTGTAAAAGGTGTTTGTGTACATTAAACAGTTTTATTTTAACCCGTAACTGTGTTGGTGAAGTTGTGTCTGGGGTTTGCGGTGCTGTTATGCTCCTTTGTGGTCACAACTTCAAGTTTGCGTTGAGTTTGAGTTTATTGTCATGTCTACACAGTACAACGTGAGTTTCAGAAATTTCACAAACTAGTTGAGTAATACCGTTAATAGTATAAATAAAAAGCTGTCCCTGAATCTACTGGTGTGAGTGCTAGCAGTCCTGTATGTTTGCCAGAACACAAATGGGAGAAAAGTGATTGTGCATAGTGGCGGAGGTCTAATAATAATTGTCTGCCTTTCTAAGGAAGACTATCATATGTATTTCTAGCCGAATCAGTAAAATTCTGATTCTTAGTGATGCTCAGCTGATAGGTATCATACCTGGATGTTATTTAGCCAGTGAAGAGGGACTCCTCTGTGCACCAGCAAATGTTTATAAGCATAGGTGGACACATTCTGGTTTTCCTTAGATGTCTGAGCAGGTAAAGGCAAACAGAAGAGATGTGTTCTGCTCACTTCAGGTCATCAGTGATGGTGACTCCAAGAAATGTAAACCTCTTTACAGAATCATCTCCAGTGTAAATGAATTGTCGCATTCCTCCTGCTTCCTGACATCTACAGCCAACTCGTTGGTTTTACTGACACTGAAGGAGAGAGTGCTGCCCTGATATCCTGGGTAAGCCATCTCATCATTGCTGGTGATGAGGCCTACAATGGTGATATGCTTAACAGTTTAATGATAAAGTTGAAGCTGTGTCTCTGGCTACATTATCATGAGTGAATGAGTGGTACAGCAGTTGTTCTCAGCACCAAGTTAGGAAGTTCAAAGTACACTTTCAGGTGATGGTACTAAGTCTTAAGACTAGAAGCTTGTTTATCACGCTATGTGGTACAACAGTATTACATGCCAATCTGTGCTCTATAAACATCACATAAACATAGCAGCTTTTATTATCTAGGTAATAAAATGGGCAAGTTTTATGGCATTCTCTGTTGACCAGTTTAGAAGATTTGCAAACTGGAGGTGGTCTAAATTATCTAGAATTTTCCTCTAAATGTATCTCAGTGTTCATCCCAATGGAAGTGAGTTCCAAAAGTCAATAATCGCTAAAACATTCCACATTGATTGCTCTGAGTTTTTTTGAAGAATGTGGCAAATGTAAAATCTCTTACTGAGTCCATAAAAAAGATTTTATACCTTTATATAATTAGCTGTAGGTTTTTAAAAAGGGTCCTGACACTCTATCTGCTCTGACTGTTTGAAGAACTTTGCGTTACTGAAAAATCCTTCTTCCATCATCTTAGAAAAGGAGATGATAGAATCTTGTGATGCCTCCTTCTAACTAATAGGGGCTTCAATGGGCCTACCCTTACACCTTTGCCCCATTTTCCTACTTGCACTCCCTGTCCTTACTGTGGCACTTCCCATACCAACTAAAAAAAATCAGACATTCACTGATCTTGTCTCCTCATATTATACCTTTGGCCTGTCTAGCTTCCACACACCACTTATCAGAAGAGCCAATATGGGTGTGGAATTTAATGCTAAAGTTCTCAAATTATTATTTTTTTTTTAGCGTGAATATTTATATATGTGTGCTTGTATGTCATTTATATCATAAACTTTGGGCTGGAATGCTTCACACACAACATAGTAAGCTAGTTATATCCACTGTAACCTTTGGTCTCTATATGTTCTTACAATTTTCCTTTGCATGTTTTTGGGCTGTCCCTTTGTCACTTACTATTAGTTGTTTTTTTCAAAACAATTTCTTATTGATCTGTCCATATTCCTTACTTGCCTGCCCCATACACGTTCTCTTTGTCCAATCCAGCAGAGGTTGTTTTTCCCAGGTACCATTGCCACCACACTGGAAAGATACTGTTTTGTTCCCTGTTGACTCTAAATCGTTTCTTTCTAAAGCCTGATTCCCATTTAGCTCTCTGTATTAGTTTTTAATCTTTTAATTGCATATATTCTGTTTCTTTGTTTATTTCTTTATTCTGTTCAAAAAAATTTTATAGAAAAAAAAAATGAAAAAAAAGATGGGGTGCTTTTCAAAGTATTAGTACCCCCAGTTCAATGTCTGGGCTGGTCCCTGTTTAAAGGGAGTTTGTACATTCTGTCTTTATTTCCCTTCAGAGTCTTCCTCTATTTCCCACATTTCGAAGAACTGCATGTTTGTTCATTCATTAATCTGTATATTGGCACATTATGATAAAATGTGTGTGCAGTTTTACTCTACTGTAGGCTGGCACCCCATTTGGGTTGGCTCATGCCATTTCCCCAGTATTGCTGGGCTAGCCAGCCTCTTTAACAGAAAAGGTAGGTGGTAATAATGAAGGTCAGACAATTCAAGTGTTAAATTGTAGAGTCTGCTGCACTCTTACACAGAGGGCAATGAATCACATTTACTAAGATAAAGCAAAGAAGGTTATGTGGCCTCCCAAAATGTAAAACATTATAGCACCTGAAAAAAACCAGTAGATCAAAGTCTAAAATATCTTAATGAAATAATCATCATTCCTTTATTACCTCAAATCTGCTTGACAAAATTTGCAATAATGATGAAATATAGTTAAGATGATTTGCAGCTCAACCTGTGCATTATAGTGCCACTGTTTTATGAAACAAATAGTGCAATGACTGATAACAAAGGTGCCTATTCTTGTTTTATTTGAATGGGCGTGTCCAATCCATATAAAACATGCAGAACTGTAAACTGCCAGAGACTATATGAGACAAACATGGAGACCACAAAGAAAACAGCTGCAGGTCTGCTAGTAATGCTTGCCATCATCTGCCCAGGTATGTTTACCAGGTATAGCAATTGTCTGTAGTAGCACTGGCACTGCTAAGTCTTTGAGATTGTTGTAGTTTGGTGCACTGTATACAGTGAGCATCATTTTTACAGCAAGTATATATATTGTATATAATATAATATATATACTGTATTTATGTATGTGTGTAGCATTGTGAAAAGTAAAATTTTGACTTTGACTTTTCCAAGAGTTTTTTGAAGTGTACACATCAGAATGATGTCTTTGTGTGTATAACTCAAATATATATCAGTCTTTCTGAAAGAACTAGGCACAGTTATTAGCACCATAAGTGCATTTCAAGTGCATTACAAATATTAATTTATTGCACTCTACCTACAGCACAATCATAAAATAACAGTGTATATTTTTTACAAAGTTGCAAAATCTCCTGTTTTAGGTCATATAATAAAAGACTGGCCTACAATATTTATCTGATAAAACTACAGCTATATTGTAGGGAAAGTGATATGCTGGACCCATCATATTTTTTTATTATCATTTATCAATTGAGCCATCCAAATGGAACTACTTTATTGCACTAATCTTTTCTCAGAATATTTAGCATGAACTTCAAGAATATTATAATTTAACTGAAAAAACTAAATGGTTAAGTTTGGCCATTAATAAAATGCTTAATGCCAAAAAAGTCTTCATTTACATAGTAATACATTCCTTCACATTTTACCTGAAAATATTACTATCACCCCTTCATGACACTACTGGTGTTGCCTTTTTAACATTGAGCGCTGTAGCTCTTGATAAAATGACAAAGATGCCAAGTTCATCTTCTAGCCTCCCTTCTTTGTAGATTTTATTACAGGCTCTAAACAGACACTTTGCTTTCTAGGTTACTGCCAGACTTCATTCGAACAAACCTCAGGTAAGGTTTCATTTCTGCTAATTCATGATAAAACTAATGTTGGCTAAGAGTGAGATCTATTTTAATTTTATTGGCAGAGTGTCTTTCCAAGTTTAAAGTGCATAATGGATATTTAACCACAAGAACAAAGTCCAAAACCTAGCAGTGCAAATAAGGTATATTAAAGTATAATAAAATGATTAAATATATATAAATATAATATTATAGCCAGCACGGGATAACAATAAAGAAGACTAAAAATGTGCAATGCTAGAAATGGAAGTAAATGGAAAAAAACTCCATGTATAGAGATGCAGCAACAAGGACTGGGTAAGGGAAAGAATGTTGGTGCAAGTTAAATGTCTTTTTATTCAGAGGATGACTTTTAACAAAGTAAATGACAGCATCTGGTTTAATAACTTTATGGCATTCATTGAAAAATGTAGGTGTTCAAGATTAGCAGCATCAGTGGTGCGGATTTGGCAGACTGGGGTGTGGCACTGCTGGAGGTTAATGATGTAGTGCACTGCAAAGTCAGGTAAAGATTTATTTGGCTTTAGATGATGCCACTAAGTCTCAAGACTTGGAGCTTGGTGATCACTTGATGGTGTAACAGTGCTAAATGCCATGCTATAGCCTATAAACACCATTCTAGCATAGCAGTTGTAATTATCCAGTTTTACCAGGTTGGCATAAATGGCAAGATTTATGACATTTTCTGTGGACCATTTGAGAAGATATGCAAACTGGAAAGGTCTAAACGATCTGGAATTTTCCTGAAAATGTGTGTCTCTGTCAAAGTCTCAGTGGATGTGCCACTAGGACTTTCCACATTGTTTCCTTTGGTACAGAGATTACTGCCTTTTTGAAGAATGCTGGAAATGTAAAAGATCTAACTAAGGCCTTGAAAATGTTTTTAAAAACTGTAGCTAATTAGTTTTATTATTATTTTTAAAAATGGCCCTGATATTTCAGAACATTCACTTATTGAAAAATACTTCTACATCTCCCACAGAGAAAGGACTATGGAATCTTGTAGTGTTCCCTTCTCTTTATTAGGGGCTCATGTGGGCCTACCCTTGCCTTATGCCACATTTCCCATAACAGTAGCAACTCCTATACCAACTGAAAAACATACATTCTTCATTGATCCTTTCACCCCCCGTATTGGCTTTTACCTGTCCAACTTCCACACATAATTTGTCTCAAGAGTTCCTTTGGTTATGGAATTTAATGTAACATCTAAGTTCTCAAATTAAGTTTTTTTTTAAAATTGTAATCTCTGTCATAACGTTTTGACTCAAATGCTTAACACAACACAGTAAGCTGGGTTTAGCCACCATCTCTTCTGATCTCTACATATCCCTGGAACTTTCCTCTACAAGGTTTGGGACTGTCCCTCTGTCACTCCCCATTGTATAATTATTCACAAGTACAGTGTACAATACGTAGCAGTATTAACAAGCAAAAGGAAAATATAGTTAAACAACAACAACAACAGCAACATTTACTCATATAGCAAATTTTCATATAAATGATGTAGCTCAAAGTGGTGGCGCACTGGACGATAACGTGCAGTGAATACACTTGACTTGAGCATTCATAGTTTTCCTACTCTTTCTCTGTACATTTAGCATTCATTTGCTCAGAGGTTGAGGCGCTTGCTGCTTCCTGAGCAGCTCTTCTTTTCACCACCCTAGCAGCCCTCTTGTTATCTTCTTTCGTCGGCATCTTTTTGCGTTAAAACTGATTAGGTCAGGGTTTATGCTGCAATTATTTAGTACGTTTTCCTTAATTTTTCATTTAAGTGTTCAATCTGCTTCAAGAATGATTTAAGATATGAAGAGGTAGGGGAAGTGACGGCGAAGGTGGTAGGGATGAGAACAGCGCCCATACAAATGTGTCGCACGGCCACCCTGCTGGCCACTGCTGAGAGTTGAGTCTACAATAAAATAAAATAAAAAGAGGAATAACCTTGGAGGTCAATCATCACCCTGAAAGTGGATAGTAGACGTCACGTAGTATATGTGTACCAAATTTCAGGTCAATTGTTCAAACGGCTTGAGTGCTACAGGTGATTTAAAATCCTGGACAGACAAACAGACAGCCACAGTAGCGTATTATATAAGAAGATATAAGATATTGTCACACTCAGGAAATGCAAACTGCTACAAACTGGGGAGCTAACAAAAACCCTTCTAGATATAGGCAGTGATAAGCACTTGGCCAAGGATAATCATACTCAAAATTGTGAAGGAATGCGGGTGTAAGTGAAATGTCTTTTATGGAAGAATTTGCGTTCTATATGCTAGCAATAAGATTTTGTATCCAGTCCTGAAAGACACAGAACTTGTCAATAATAAACAGACAGAATTTTGCTATGTGCAGCCATGAAAATTTCTAACAAACTTAAGATGAGGTAACAGATTTAATGGTACACCCGCCAACAGAGAAAGTTAATCAAGAAGGTGATGAAAGACTAAACCATGCTTACTGGAGAATTTAAATATCAGACCATTAGACCAGTGTTTTTTAAGCGTATGGGTCCACGAGACAACTGTAATTGGTCTTTGCTGAGTTGTGAATTATAATTGAAATGACTGAGAAAGGGTTGTGATTGGTTTGTGGAAAGCCCATGAAGGACTACCATGTGTATGGCTGAAACGATCCCCTCCAGATGACACACGGCAGCAGTTTTCAAAGGTGGACTACAACTGCAACAATCTGCAGTGATTCTCTGAGTAGGACCCCAATCCAACTCCCTGTCTTTGTTCTGGGAAACGGCACGATGATCCAGTGCTGTTCATTGAAAGTTACAGGTCGCGAAGACAAGTAATAGGCAAAATTGGGTCCTGAGAAAAATAAATTTAAGAACCAACTGCTTTAGACAGTACTCTGCCAGTTTATATACAATATATATAGCATATTAATATCTATACAATACAATTTATACTAAAACAACCAAATGGTACAAAATGAGTTGGGGCGCCACCATGGTGAACACTGATCAATAGGTCATATTAAAAAAATAAACAAAGAAAGAAAGAGTAGTGGGACTAAATACATCCAAGGCTTGAATTAAGGTTGCTCCTGGTGTGAAGATGCTCCACTCCCAGATGCCAATTCTTGATTGAATGTGACTTCCAGTTGCTTATGCTCTCATATGTGGTCATAGCCGACAGAAGAGGCAAGAGTTTTGCAACAAAGGAAGAAGTAATATCCATGCTGTTCTGGGTGCATGCCCTCTGGTATGAGGCTAAACATGGGAAAAAGTGTTAGCGACAGCGCCAACCCACACTCTGGAGGCAAATTAAATATCCTCGAAGATGCACCTTAAGTGTACATGTCTGACAATATTTATTATTATTAAAAATTGTATAGGAAAGGTGAAGGTAATAACTGGGAATTCATAACAGTATGCTTGTAGCTTGTTTTTTTTATAAATTTGTTAAGTTACATTTATATAGCACTTTTCTACACATTGAACGAGCCTTACATAAAGAGTAGGGGAACTCACTTCATGTGGAGTATCCACCTGAATGATGCAATGGCAGCTATTTCTGCATCAGTATGCTCAACACACGCTACCTATCAAGTGATAAAGAGTTGAGACAAAGTTAGCCAATCAAAGACAGAGACCAGAATAGATGCAAAGTATTGAGGGGCAATTTAACCAGGATATTATCTTACACCCTAGTTGTTTTAAAGATTCATAGGGATCTTTTCTGACTACATAATGTCAGAACCTCATTTTTACATTTCATCCAAAGGATGGCACCACTTTTCAGCATTGTGTCCCATCACTACACTGAGATGCTGGGTTTCAAACACACAGACCAAAGGATAAGCGCCCCCTGTTGGCCTCACCAACACCTCTCTCAGCAGAAAACCCAAGTGTTTCTTAGTTGGTCTCTTATCCAGGTCCTGGTCAGGCTCAGACATGTTTAGCTTCAGGTGGTACCTGTTCTGAAATGTAGGTGTTATAGCTGCTAAGGAGGCATGTACGATATCACACATGACCTAGTGCTTACAGACAGTTGACAATGACGCTGTGGAATGGCAAAGTAAAAAAAGAGTACATGCTGATGATGAAAAACAAAAAAATACTCAAACATAACCAAAAGAGCAGACAAAGTTTAGGAGATAACCTCAAATAAAAAAAAAAATAATTAAAAAATGGTGCAAACAAAGATACATCCAACACACAGAATCCTGAAACTCATGCGCTGTCCATGGAGGATTGATTGTTTGTGAAATCCTTCAGTATATGAAAATGGTGCAATCCTATCAGTAGCTTTAGGACATATTAATATAATAATTAATTGATCTTGGACTTTACAGCAAGAGAGAGAGAGATAGGAGGTTTAGTAAGAATGAAAAAAAAATAAAAGGCAGTAAAATACTGGGCCATAATAATGTTTGCTTGAGTATACACAAGAACTATTTGAAGGATTTAACAAATGCAGTTGATGACTGCAACACTTACTGCACCAATGAAATATTTTTCAAGTCAAGTCCAAATTTCATTGCGCTGTTAGGTGCTCCAGCTTTGAGGATGCTCCACTCGCAGATGTCAATACTTGATTGAATAAGCTGTTACTTTAAAAGTAAAAGACAAGGGCACAGAAAATAGTTAATGGTAAATTTCACACCCACTCTTTACACAGAGACCTTTAGAAAAACTGAATAAGTCACCAAGCAGTAGAGTAGAAACTTTAAAAAGAATTGGCATTGATAGACTACTGTGGGCTGAATGGCCTGTTCTTGTCAAAAGTTTTACTTTATCTGTGTGATACTGTATGTGGTCGGCTGTTACTGAAAATTAGTCTAATACAAGAAAGGTAAAGTAAGGAGAAAATGATTCTAATAAGGGAGAATTGCATAAATTTTCTGAGACATTAAATTTTTGTCATCCATGCTTATTGTAAAGAAACATTTTTTAACATTTATAATCAGTTAATAAATGTTTTTTTTCCCAATTTAACAATCCATTATGCCTCCAACAGTAAATCAGTATAAAGGTAAATATCTTTATACCTTTTAGGCATCCTTTCTAGCACAGTATTACATTAACATTTGTCAATTATGACAACTTCACATGTTTGTTACTGGAGGCACCCACCTAATTTGCCATAGATTGAACCACCCTGACTAAATCTAACTAATTACATTCAATTCTGCTTATTTTAACATAAAAAGGTGCTTTGCAGTAAAACTCACATCTCTACCCTGTAGCTTGATATGTTGTACTCATTTTTATCACTCTGGTTTAACACAAAAAAATGACATTCCTGTATGGTGAATAAGACAAGTGTATGACAAATAGTATGTTTTAGCATATTGTTCACTTTACAGTTGATATTTTCTCCTTTGTGTATACAAAACAATTCTGCATTTATTTTGTACCATAATGTTAATTGATTGCTATGTATATTGCTACCTTGTAAGACACAGCTGGAAGGATTGATAATCCTACTGCATTTTAATGAAATACTTTCTCTTTCAGATTTTCTTCAAACCACCCCTGAAACCAATTCAAACCATCCCTACAATACCACAGGTAGTTTTGTGCCTTATTTATTTCAAATACAGTATAGTTCAAATATAACACAGAATTACTGCTAAACTGAACAACAATTTCTATATATTTTGCAACAGGAGGCAATACTCGAAAAATAAAATCCTCAATGATAAGGAAACACAACAGAAATCACAAAGTACAAAGAGATAAAAGTCTGCTAGCAGCTTAAACAAATAACCTTCTAACCTCCTTTATAAGGTGAAGACATTTTGAGCCCCCACTAGAATTTCCACCTAGCTGGTCAGTTTCTGCACTGGTGATGCAGTCCTTTGCACTTCTAGTACACCTTACCTTAAAGAGTCTGTTGCCATCCCACACTGGGATGTCTGATCTTTTTGTTACACTTTGTGGGAGTCTTTCTCCTTTTCACCAGAGGGCTGGTGTTCAACATTCCACAGCTCTTTGTTAGCCTAGTTATGCCCTTGGGTCTTTATACCACTTGCCCTCTGGGTACTCCTTCACATTATATACTGTCCATATTTAACAACACTGCCTTGGCTAAGCTAAACTTATTTATTTAACTGTTTCTGATGTAAAAAGATGCTGACTTTTATAAGTCACTTCTCTACATTAAAGTGATTAAATAATGTAGCATATAAATAGTGGTTGAATGAGGAATCACAAGTCCCAGTCACTAAATATTGGGGTGCCAACCCCCTTTTACTTTAAACCGAAATGAAATCAAAGTACCAGTGCTCAATGGTGTGGAGTGAGTGAAAGAAAAAGTAGCCAAACTGAGCTTCAGTTCTCTTCATAGAGTGATTGCTCCTTCCTTCGATCCTGTGACTTATAGGCAGGAGACTGAAAGGGATGGAGTCAGGTGCCCTCACTTAGCATCTTCTCGTTGCTGTGGAAGGAATAGGAGAAAACGTGACAGCACTCCTTGGTATCACATACCTTAGAGGATGATGCGCATATGTGCATACGTGAATATATATATTTGTATAGTCACGCATGCATGTCGGAGGACATATGTAATAACCCTGCTGAAATGTGAGGTCGGTGCTGCCGCTCACGCTTTCTTCTCCTTTTTCCTCCACAGTGCCGAGAAGGCAATTAGCTCTGCCCCGTCTGGTCTCACTAACATAAAAACCCAGGCATCCTGGAAGGAGTTGTCACTTTAGGCCCGAGCAAGCCACGATATGGACCAACGCTAAAGATTGACACCTCAAATTACACTTTAAAACCCTGCTGATGAGACAAATGGCTTTGTGTGTTATTAATGTTCTTTTTTTTTGTTATTCTCTCGTCTTCAGTGAATAAAAGGGATGATGCGGTTGGCACCCCAAACTTTCTTGGGTGTCCAGAACTGTCATTCCAGATCTTGACCACTATAAATATATAGATATATAATATAATTCTTGTAGCTTTTCATAAGTCTACTACCCACAATCTGTGCATCTTGTCAAAAGTATGAAAGTGGAAGGCTCCAGTTCCTGCAAAAAACTGAATAATTTGTGGAGTAAAACTGGATAGAGAAAACCTAATTGATATTTATTAAATTATATATGTTCTAATTTGGAACAAACATTTCCTGTGTCATTATTTATTCCAAATATAAACTTGTCATAGCTTCAGTCTTGGCTCATCTTTTTCCTTTTCCTGTTCTGTCATGGTACAAAAAACAAAACATCTTTTTGTGTGATCCAAAGTGAGGTTTTCCATCTTTCGTTGCATTCACATTGTATGCAGTGAACTTCCTGCCTAATGCTCATTGGCCAGATCTCATACACACTGGCTTAACCCTATGCTTTAGACAAAATTAACCCAGATTGGTATGACTGAATCACTGGGGATATCAAACTACCAAACTTATTGATTGGCTTACATGCTGGATTTAAACACATTGGAACATTAGCTTTGATTTCATGCCATGTTTTTATGATTTATTTATTTATTGAAATGTATATTGTTTTTGCACATGCACTGTTTTCACCTTATAAATGTAGTTTACATTCTCCATCCTTTGAATAAACTGTTATTCTTTTCACATGTAAGCATCGTACTTATTTGATCCCTCGCCATGGTCCATCCTCGGTCTTGCCGATCAATGCCCTTGGAAGAGGGCAGTGCCAAGTCTTTGGGCACACGGGCTATCACACCTATTTAATCCAGTTCAGTGGATGCTGGTGCTTATTCTAGTGAATTGTGTAGTAGTAGTAGTAGTAAATTGTGCTGATAGAAGTAAACCAACCTCAGCTAGACCATCAGTCAATTACATGGCAATATTTGTATCTGTTTAACTTTATGTATAAATGATTTTTCTTGGAGAATGTATTGAAAATAGCAGTTTCAACAAATCCTGAGTATAACTGGGACATCATGTTAAAGTAATTTTTTTTTTTGGTACAGGATCTTGTTTCAGCCTTTGTTACAGATATTCTTGGGACTGCTCCTGTAACCCAAATTGTGTTTATGAAAACACCTGCTGCTCTGACTTCTGTTATTATTGCTCCTATGTGAATTACGGTCAGTATTAAGCCCTTTACATGCCAAAAGAAGATTCTGTTGTGTGCAGTAGCTTATAGTATTGTGATTGTGTTGGGTAGATTTTAACCAATGCAAGTGCTGCAGGAAACTGCAACGGGAATGAGTAGGCATCTCTGCACTTTGCTTCATTAAACTGAAAATAATATATATATAAAAAATACTTTTTAAAAAGCACTCTTATATTAAGTTAAAAATTGTACTAAAAAGTAAAAAATAAGTCTCTCATACATCACTCATAAAAAAAATTAAAGATGGGTGCTTTTGCTAAGATTTTTTTTTTGAATGTTGATTGATGAAAAGCGCCCACGCTTTTATTTTACGAGTGATGTAGGAGATACTCATTTATTACTTTTTAGAACACTTGTTAACTTAATATAAGTGTGGTTTTTAAAAAGTGTTTTATATATATATATATATATATCTATATATATATATATATATATATTATTTTCACCTTTTTAGTCTTGGGTTTGTTTTAGTATAATTTTGTAATCAATATTTTAACACATCCTTTGACGTTTACATGCACACATCTTCATACAAGATGCAAAAAGGATATTTCTATCCGTTACTAACGCCATCTATTGGTGAAACTATTCTTCATATGAAAATTTCATTTCTTAATTAACATGGATTAATTGATCAATTAGTGAAACTGATTATTGATTCATATATTGTCATTGGAAGTGTGCAAAATTTCAAGTCATTTGGACAATAGGAAGTGGGTTAGATATCGATTACAAGATTTGTACCAGACAACAAACAGGTGAAGTTAATATAATATAATAATAATATATTTATTCCTTACATTTAAAATGTTTCAGTTTGCATTGCTAATTATGGATGTTTAACATATTGTAAAAGCAGATTTTACATGGTACAGTATTTCCTTATTATATTTTATTTAGAGATTCCTGTAAAGGGTAATTAAAACTACAACTTTTTAAATTAAAAGTGAATATGTATATGGTTATATTAACAACTTATCTACTGTATGTACTGAATAGCCAGAATATGGTTTATGTGGACAGAATGCAAATGCAAATGACTGTCAATCTGAGGTTTTTACTGTTTAGTTTGTATATCAGTAGCCATACCACCTGCTCTTCAGAACAGTTCACTAACCTCAAGCAAAGCATGTTTGGGCCGAGCTAGTACTTGGATGGAAGGCCATCTAAGAAAAGCTTGGGTTACTGCTGGAAAAGGTGTTAGTGAGACCAGCAGGGGGCACTGTGTGCGGATACCAATTCCCCAGTGCAGTGAAAGGCACACTCTGCTGTAAAAATGATGCTGTCCTTCCAATGAGACGTAAAACCGATTATTAAATATCTGTGATTATTAAATATCCTCAGACATCTTTTGAAAAGAGTAGGTTCGATCCCAATGTCCTTGCTAAATTGCACACCATGGCTTGGTCATTCAGGCCTCCTAATCATCCCCTGTCTCTAATTGGCGACCTATCTGACTCACCACTTCATCGCCTAATAGCTAATGTGTGGTGAGCTTACTGGTGCAATAATGGTTGCTGTTGCATCATCCAAGTTGTTGCTACACATTAGTGGTGGTTGAAGTAGTTCCTCTGTGTCTATGCAAGGCATTTTGTGTAGTGAGAAAAGCACTAAATAAACGTAATTAACTAAGTACCTGCATAAGTATTCCATAATGGGTGAACTAGAATATAATAAATAGAAAAGGTTCACATTTTAACTGGCAAATTGTGTATTCTGATGCATCAGTTATTTTATAATGAGGAGATGTAAAAAATTAATGTGAAATTAGAACATGATGTAAAAAAGAATAAAGGTACAGTGGAACCTCGGTTTGCGAGCATAATTCGTTCCGGAAACGTGCTCGCAACCCAAAGCACTCGTATATACTGTAAAAGCGAATTTCCCCATAAGAAATAATGGAAACTCAGATGATTCGTTCCAGAACCCAGAACTATTCATATAAAAATGATTAATACAAAATATAAAGTAAAATACATAATACAAATTAACATGCACTTTACCTTTAAAAAGAATCATGGCTGGTGTGAGTTTCTAAACTCATATGGGATTCCACCCAACGGGACGACACGCGGGAGAGCGTCCCAAAGCAATCGCAGTCTCCCAGCGCTGTAGCAGTTCGCCGTATAAGCGCATCCAAAAAGATCGCAGACATGCTATAAGCGCCTGTCGTCAATAGGTCATACAAGGAACATTATAAAGATCCCGCTACAATAAATAACAGCGCTGTTGCTGTTTCAAGCTGAATAAAGCTGGTGTTAAAGTACTGAGACTCAGCTTCGTGTTTTGGGGAGCAAGATGGGGACTCGCACTTCACATCGCACACACACACAGTCATAATGCTGTAGTAAACAGTATACGCTCGTACGGATGTGGACTATATGAGTGAGGCACACAGACTCAGACGGAGAATAGGAGACTATTGCCAGAGAGAGAGAGAGAGAGAGAGATAGAGACGCGCTGGGCGAGCGAGATAAGGAGAGAGAGAGAGAGAGAGGCGCACTGGGCGAGCGAGAGAGCGAGATAAGGAGAGAGAGAGAGAGAGACGTGCTGGGCGAGCGAGATAAGGAGAGAGAGAGACGCGCTGGGCGAGCGAGCGAGCTAGATAAGGAGAGAGAGAGAACCACCATCAGCTCAGTTGTGATCACATGACGCTCAGCAGACAAAGTGTATCCATACTACTCGTATTGCAAGACATCGCTCGTTTATCAAATCAAAATTTATTAAAAATTTTTGCTCGTCTTGCAAAACACTCGTAAACCAAGTTACTCGTAAACCGAGGTTCCATTGTATATGGTGGTATACAATCTTCAGCTGCTTGTTATGAAGACAGTC
This sequence comes from Polypterus bichir lapradei, assembly GCA_026402145.1. Lineage (NCBI taxonomy): Eukaryota > Metazoa > Chordata > Cladistia > Polypteriformes > Polypteridae > Polypterus > Polypterus bichir. The sequence continues at coordinate 74,995,510 of JANRMT010062813.1, read as the reverse complement.
CATAATTCTAACTACATCATACTGTTATTTAGTCCATTATCTCTGCTTAATTTTAAAAGTAGGCATGTTAATACTCAGCATGTTGCATTTAAGTGAAATTTTCCTGTAACTGACTTGGTGAACCATAACACACCTTTACCTTACTTTGTTTTTTGTGATCAAATATTTATTGAAATGATCAAAAATGCAAACAAACTATTTCAGGGATTATTTTTTACAATCTAGTTAAGGCACATGCACAGGAATTACTCCTTGACTAACAAATATCCACATGGATATTAAAGTACAGCGTAGCTACTGTGTACAAATGAACAGAGAGTATCCTAAACAATACCACCATTGTATTACAATAAATGCAGCATCTACCACTCATGAATGCACAGCAGTATGAATATGTGAAGGTTTCCTTCGTTGATGAATTTGAAAGTGAAGCATTAAAGAGACAAGCACTGATAAATCTTCCAGTGAGCTGCTGCAACATGCTTAGCAATTTCTCTGGAACATTACTGATGAAAGTTTCTTAGAGCCTTATTCTAAGACAACATGCACAGGATGAATGCTTTATCAGCAGATCTCTATAGAGAGAGGGGTTGGGAGAAAACACTAATACAGCATGTTGCCATGCCCACCACACAACAAACCACCTCAGGAACCCAAATTAGGACACGAGCGTAGCTGTGCAATTGGTGCCATCTCTAAAGGATAATAATGAAACTGACAGACCATAGATGCTAAGTGTGAAGTGACTTAAAGAGGACATTCAGAATGACAGCACAAGATGATGTCTAGAGGTGAATTATTAGACTTTTTAAAATCCATCCATCCATCCATTATCCAACCCGCTTTATCCTAACACAGGGTTACGGGGGTCTGCTGGAGCCAATCCCAGCCAACACAGGGCGCAAGGCAGGAAACAAACCCCGGGCAGGGCGCCAGGCCACCACAGACTTTTTAAAATGCTGATTGTAAATGCTTCTTTAGACGCAGTGTTGGTAGAAACTACAAATTAAGGTTTTAGATAACTGGTTTAGAGGCTCTTATATGCATCCCTCACATGAATAGCTTGCTGAGGCTGTGTCATCTGGTCTGAACAGAAGACTTCACTTGGCCCTTTTAAGTTGGTGTCTCTTGGAAACGACACTGGCATACTGAGTACACGTAAAAAAAGACAAAAAGTTAAGAACTACAGCAGAATCAATTTGGAAACACTTCTGTTCCTGTCACAATATGTGTAGTATTGTATGTAAACTGAAAGTTGTATTTCCTTTAAGGAATTCTACCAGCATTTAGACCATGCAGATAAAATTATTTATTGATGCATGAAAAAGTGGATAAAGTAGACAAGACCCAATGGACAGCTGCTTATTTTTCCACGGGCTAATTTCTTAAAAAGTTCCCAGCTTAAAACTTTCTCTGATTTCTTTTCCCAGGATATAAAATTACCTACTCGATACTGTTTGTTATTATTTTACAAGAAGTTTTCAAATACGTGCGTGATGTCATCAGATGTCATTCCTATCTGGAAATTTAACAAAGCACATTTGTAATGGGCCCTGTGCAAATTGCATAGAAGTCAGTATGTTGATTTAAAAACTACTTAATAATGGATCAAAATGCTACTGAGTAACCAAAGCAAACAAAAGGAAAAAGGACAAAATCACACCTAGATTCCTACGCATTTCTGTGTCACAAGAAGAAACGTCTAGTTTGATTGGTTTTGCAAGAAAGGAAAGCATTATTGACTGTGCAGTTATTAAGAAAAATGAAAGTATCTAATTGAACAATTACAGAAAAAGTTTTATTTGGAAGAGTTGGAATAAAAACCTGCCAGAAGAAGAGAACCAATGTCCCAGTATGGAACAGGTCTTCAGAGGTATGTCGTTGGACTGAAGCATTAAGGAGACCAGCACTGTGCTAAGATAATGACCAATAAATCTACAGGAACTCTTTAGAAACACAATAATAGTGAATCTACTCAGAAAGGGATTGGATTAAGCACAATAAATATGTAAATCCTGCCAGTGAGGTGCTGCAACATGCTTAGCAATTTCTCTGGAACATTACTGATGAAAGTTTCTTAGAGTCTTATTCTAAGATAACATAACCAACCAGCCAACCACTATCCAACCCACTATATCCTAACTACAGGGTCACAGGGGTCTGCTGGAGCTAATCCCAGCCAACACAGGAACCAACCCCGGGCAGGGCACCAACCCACCGCAGAACACATACACCCACATCCACACACCAAGGACAATTTAGAATCGCCAATCCACCTAACCTGCATGTCTTTGGACTGTGGGAGGAAACCAGAGCGCCCGGAGGAAACCCACGCAGACACGGGGAGAACATGCAAACTCCACGCAGGGAGGACCCGGGAAGCGAAACCAGGCCTCCTAACTGCGAGGCAGCAGCGCCACGGTGCCACCCCTACAATAACATGCACAGGATAAATGCTTTATCAACAGATCTCTATAGAGACAGAGAGAGCATGCACTGATACAGCGTGAAAAAAATTGACCTTGAGATTTTGATGAATCTTGACGTTTTAGACCTCCCTGAGTCCGAAAAAAAAGTTTTTTGGAATTGTGTCTGTGTGTGTGTGTAAACACGATAACTCAAAAATATAAGATAGATGGGTGAAATTTGGCATGTGGTTGTTACACCAAAATTGAAGATCTGTATTAACTTTTGGTCCAAATCCATCAACCGGAAGTGAATACATACTTGTTTTTTTTTTCTATTCATGCAGCTGCAGAGTCTGATACATTCAACTTTACTTTTATAATAATTACTCAATATATTACTAAATTGATTTGATTTGTTGTTGATGGTTCTTTAATGTACATAATATAAAAATATAAACATTGTCTTGCAGTTTACTCCTCAAATATCCATCCCCGTATCTGAGTATACAAGATAGTCTACGGGAGACCAATCATGATTTTTAATTGATAGCAGAGACTTTCAGGATGGTTTTGTAAGCTGTTGATAACTGTTAAATGTTATCGCAGAGCCATATGTCTAGAGAAAACCATGAGTGAATTGTGCTTAAATGTAGGTTGGAACAATTAGACGGTTTATTGAGTGTCACATTTCTCATTACCTCATTAGAAGGAGCTCAAAGTAGGGGTGGTGAGGTTACATATACGGTAGATACTATTTTAAACAGCAAAGAGCACCTGCACTCTTGTTAACATAAGTTGATCGACAGCAAACCTGTGCTTACCTATGCAATCGATAAACCCACTAAAGCTGCCATTTTTCCTAAGAAGACCCCAGTTAAAAATATAAATGTGTGTTGTGCATGCGGAGAACATATTACATGTGTTAAAAAAAAAAATAACCTGTTGCAAGGGGAAAACCATTCTATGAAACCAGATATTTATTCAGTATACAAAGACATCACTATCCATTCATCCATCCATCCATTATCCAACCTGCTATATCCTAACTACAGGGTCATGGGGATCTGCTAGAACCAATCCCAGCCAACACAGGACGCAAGGCAGGAAACAAACCCCGGGCAGGGCGCCAAAGACATCATTATGTTAATGGTAAATGTAAACGATGTAGGTTGTCTCTGTTGCTCACCATTACAATATTATACTCAGAGTCAAAGTGAAGTTCAAAGAATTGGTAGCTTGTGTTCAATAAAAGATGAACTCTTAAAAAAACATTTAAGTAAATGTTGTGCTGTCACACCCAGGATACTGATCTCCCATTAAGTGTTTTGATAATGAAGAATCATGTTTCTATAGTCAATGCAACTGAAACACTAAATGTGTTTAAGGTCACTGACACCACTCCAGAAGAACCACAGATGAGGCTGCATGGCATCCACCTTTTAACTGCATATCTACGTGAATAACTAAAATAAGTTAACATTACACTCTAACTGGAAATACCAGACATGCCACATCAGAATACAGATGCAGTGATTAAACGCATAGTATGATATACTGTATATAGACATAATTTTCTCTAAACACTATTTGCTGTGGTTCTGCCATGTAGTGACAACAAAATGACAGGAAGATATATAATCAAGATTTAGATAGCATTTGCTCCTGAGCTCTTGAATGGATAGCAGCAATTTCAGCTTTTTATTTCCTCTCCTTGTCAGTTCTTTTGTTCATTTTCTTTTGCTCTTTTCATTTGGAGCCTTCTCAGTGCCAGATTTTGCTGCTATCCACTACAGACTTTTTAACAAGCTGTCCCCAGACTTGCATTCTGAATCTTGAGAAACACATCTGGCCTGGCAAGACTAACTATGAAATAATACAAGGTCTTGTTGTTTTTTTAATAGTTACAAAAATGAATTCATTTATGATATTTTTGGCCCCTATTGTTATTGAATAAGGATTTCATAGTAAATAGCAACATAGCCTTACATCTCCAGGGATTTATGTTTCAAACTCATCTTATTTTCTGTGTGGAGTTTGAAATTTCTCCCCATGATTGTGTGGGTCTTCTCTGTGTACCATTGCTTTTTTTCCCCACATCCCTAAAATGTGTAGAGTACTTTGACTGGCAAGTCCAAATTGGCCTAACATGATAGTATGTGAGTTTGAGTGTGAGTCTCTATGAAAAAGATGAGACAAACACGTGAAAAAGGCTTAGCTATCCAGTATAAATTCCTTATCTAATACCATATATCATTAGTAGATCACATAATAAACAAGTAAGAAAATGTACACATTCTGTAACATTTTCATGTTTTATAGTTATTCAAACATATTATGTTATTGTCACCTTGATTAAATGTTATATTGTGTCTTTTAGAATATTGTACACTTCCCACTACCCAACAACCCACCATGAGCTCAGGTAGGTTTTTCTACTACTGGCTATATAATTCCAATGAAGTATTTATCATAGCTATTCTACTGCTCAGTTTGAGAAGCATGCACATTTATTAGAAATTAGAAGTATTCTGCTTTGATAAAATTAAACTTTTTAAATTACTGGTTAATTTTTAAAAATGTTCTTTTTTACTATTCTAATTCAGAAGCTCTCCTTAAATCTGGAATCATTCATTTCCTGTAAATTAAGCAACATTCTTAAAACAATTAGCATTTAAGTTAACTTTAATAGATCATTCACAGAAATGCTGTGTAACATTTTGCATGTTACGTATGAACATAAGAAGTTTGACAAGCAAGAGGAGATCATTTATTTTATGATGATTGTAAAGTAATTACTATATCTCATCCAGATACTTTATAAAAGTTGTAAAGTCAATCACTGTTTAGATTATTATTGATTATTGTGTAAATTAATTGTTTTGTAACAGGCATTGTAGGTTGTATCAGCCATCTTGGTGGAACAAACGGTACATTTACAAGTCCTGGCTATCCATATGGTTATCCAAACTATGCTTTTTGCACATGGTATATAGAGGTTGAAAGAGGCAGTATAATAGAACTCAATTTTACATCGTTTAGGTAGGTGTATTATATATTATACAATTCTATATTGCGTATTAGAAAGTTTAAATTAAGAATTTCACCATACTCTTTATATGAGACAATAATGATCCTAAAAACCTATAAATCTACATATAGTAGTGTGTTTTATATTAATAAGGTATATTTAAATAAGAAGCAGTGCTTAAAAACAAAACTCGACAGTTGTGTCTACCAAGTGCACTTTTTTATAATAAAATCTGAGGGATTGAGGTGAGCAGGCAATTGGGAGGCTTGAAACTATAAATATCTAAAATGATAGTTTTCTTCATTTTTTTCTCATATTTTTTAAAATTTCTGTTACAATGCCATTATTGCATAATACTCATGTATATAAGAATAAACTAAATATGATTAAACTCGACCGAATTCATAGGTTGTCTATCAGCTAAACAAAAGTGTGCTAATTTGTAAAAATGTATGTACTGTACATTGCACTGCAAGCTAATTGCTGGCCTGGTAAATATAATATTTAAACTATATATATAACAAAAGGATAGTTTTTAACAAATGATTTTTCTTCAGGATGGTGTTTTCATCAAACTGTCAGTCTGCCTCTGTTTCATTGTACGACGGCCCTTCCTCCAGCAGTCCACTCATTGCAACCATCTGCACATCCCCAAACAAAACTTATATAACAGCTTCAAACTTTATGACTGCCAACTTCAAAACAGATTCATCTGTAACAGCTTACTTCCCAGTACAGTACTGCCCCAATGTTTATTTATAAAATTAAAATACTGATAGACACAAAAATGTGTGTTATTTATAGTAAGCCACTATAGTGAATGTGGCAGTTAGTTTCTTGACCGATCAATTGAGACAAACTGTTGATCCCTGAGACATACAGTATAGTCCCTCTCAGTCAGACATCTTGTAAAAATTGGATACATTTTTATAATTTATGTTCTGTGTTTTTAAGCATGCAGTGGTACAATGGTTAGTGCTTCTGCATTCTAAACACAGGGCACAACAATAAGTGTGTGCTTGCATGAAGTTTGCATTCTCTATCTATATAGTATTTTGTCAGTTTTTCCCCAGTTATTTCAGTTGCCTCTGACAGCTCATGGCTGCATATGTATCTGTGTATCCTGTCAGATTTTCTAGTGCATGCTCTATCTTATTGTAATGATATAGCCATTATTATTATTTTTGCTAATTTTGATTTAATAGCCAATTTCAGCATTCCATAGGACAATGGCTTGCTGATGCCATTTTAATTTGTGTGGCCTTAGTCTTCGCTAGTGCCTTATTGCTTAGTTTATATTACAGTTCTGTCACAAAGTCTCTTTCATGAAGCCACCAATCTTTTTGTGTAAAAGGGAACATTGGCTCTCAGGTCAGTCTGGAAGCATATTGGGTGGCACTGCATCAACAGTGTTGAGTTACACTTTATTCCCATGTATGTGTGTGGGTTTTCCTCATCCTCATTCTTATCCATTCATTTTCTTATCCTGTTTATTCAGGTCAGAGTCATGAGCTTGACCAGTCAGTGATTGCTGTCACTATATTACCATATCATTCATCCAGTATAAGAATGGATGGGCCAAAGCCTTTATTGGCTTCATCATCCACAAGGCAGTAGCCAATCGTGAATGGAGTCCTGTTGATGCAGTGCTCTCACTATATATTTTTGTATTGTTTCTCTGCAATTTCATTATATGATATACTAATATACAGTGTATATATGAAGTTAAGGAAACAATTTAATATTTTCTTAGATTGGAAACCTCTTTAAACTGTCAATATGATGCAGTTTCTATGTATGATGGACCATCATCTAGCAGTCCTTTGATTGCAACCATCTGCAACAACTTAAACACGACATTTGAATCTTCTTCAAACACAATGACAGTGGTATTCCGCACCGATGGCTCTGTCTCATTCCCAGGGTTTTATGCTGAGTACAGAGCTATTTCAGGTGAGTAGAAGGGAATTGTATATTTCTACAACAGACTGCGAGAAGATGGCATGTATTGATTTTAGCTCAGAGATATCACCATATGATACAGTGATTCATTCATTCATTTTCTACCACTTATCAGACACTGAGTCACAGGGGGCAATGAGACACAAACATACCTTTTCCCAACCACACTTGCCAATTCATTTCCAAGCAATGTGGGAGATATAATTCTCCCAGCAAACCCTGGGGTTTCCCCACAGTCCCCTCTCAGCTCATCTTTCCCATAAAACCTCCACAGGTAGTCACCCGGGAGGCATCTGTATCATTTGCTCAAACCACCTCAGTTGGTGGCTCTTGATGCAGAGGGTCAACAGCTCTGTTCTGAGCTTCTCCATAATATCTATGCTTCTCACTCTGTCTCTAAGGGAGAGTTCAGCTACTGCTTGTACCCACAATCTCATTCTTTCAGTCATTGCCCATTAGTCATGACCATAAGGTGAGGGTAGTGATGTAGATCGACTGGTAAATTAAGAGCTTCGCCTTCTGTCTCAGCTACTTCTTCACCACTATGGATTGGTATAGCAACCACACAATTGCACTCACTGCCCCTATTCCCCTCAATCATGAACAAGACCTTGAGGTACTTAAACTCATCCAGTTTAGGTAGTAGCGCACATCCTACTCAGAGAACACCGTCCACCTTTTTCCTACTGAAGACCATGTCCTCAGATTTGGAGGTGCTGATCTTCATCCCTGCTGCTTCAACCTTGGTCGCAAGCCGCTCCAATGTGTGCTGCAGAGCACATCCCTGATAAAGCCAACAGGATCACGTCATCTGCAAAAGGAGAGATAAGAGAGATGATACAAAGATGGAGACTTTTAAAGAGACCTAGTTTTAACCAGCCTCTGGTTTTCCTTTTTAACTATAGTGGATATGTTGATGCCTCATGTTAGAATTCCTCAAATGGTCATGTTCAATAACATAACATTCTCTTCAACCTCTGTTTTTAGCCTTGTTTAAGGGGAATCGCAGCATACAAAGAAACCTTTACTTTATTGCCATGACAAGATCAGGTGCATTCATTTTCATTTGATGTTACTCATTTGATCAATGCACACAAACAACACAAGAAGAACAGAAACCATTGTTTCCAAAGCCACTCAAGCAGCCAGTTTGATAATCACATACTTAGGACACACAGTTCTCTCAGCTTCTTTGACTTTTACTCATTTACTGCACTGCATTGCCTACTGAAGTGTCTAAGGTATGTCAAACAATGTTAAAAAATGTTTTCACTTTGTCCGTGGTCCATTACGCTTGTGGCTGTGTGTTGTATATAACAAAGTTAAGAAAAATGTAAGAAGTTTGACAGACTACAGAAGACCTTTCAATCCATCAAGCTAATTTGGTTAAATGCTTGAAAAATCAGAATATCTCACCCTGCTACTTTAAAACACCTAAAATGAAAGTTAAAAATGTCACACAAAGCCACAATTTTTCAAGTACAGTCTTGTCATCTACATGACAACCCAAGTTTAAATTAAATGGTGATTAGGGTAACAACATGCCTCAAACCATTTTCTGGTCACCTTAGATTTTATGAATAGTTTAAGCTATGAAATATCAAGGTCAGGGCCGGATTAAGGTGGGTGCTATTGATGCTGCAGCATTAGGCCCATTCCTGAAATAGGCCCAGATGAAAACAGACGACAATTTTCCAGAAGCTTTATATATAGCCTTTGCTATATTAACCTCAAAATAATTCTTAGAATGAAATTTGGAGTCCGACTTTCGGACACCTAGACTCAGCGTTACTTATTATACAGTTACTATTGTACTATACTTTGTGCTGTGACGTAACTATAACGTTGTTGTGTTTATCGTTAACCAAAGATTTCAAGTTAATGCAATCAATTTTACGTTTAACAGTTTACTTAGTAATTTAGCTGCGTTTTTTGCAATATCTTGGTGATTCTTGCCACTTTATTATTGTTCAGTAAGAGCCACGTAGTACATTTTTCACCTTGAAATTTAGTTGTACAGTAAAAATCAATGGCTATTTAAATGGTTATCTGTAAAGGTAAAACTAAAAGCCGGCCCGTAGGCCCAGCATGGATGTTTAGAAATTTTTAAATCCTCGACAGGATTCTGGTCTATTATGAAATTTAAATCGTGGACAAATTTCTACCCTCAAGAGCCTGAACTGAGTCACTTTGACCCAATGTCTCAGCAAATTCATTTTTTCTTACTCTGTTTCATAAGAGAATTGTGAAATTTTGTGTATTTCATTGTTAGGTTTTCTGCATTATGTGCACTTTTCAGACAAATGCTATTGAATGTTGATGTTACATAGTTATATGTTAATCTCAAGTTGTTACGATACTACGTCGTTATTATTATTCATGGTCAATAAAGGCTAACTGGTTGCGTCGCAAGCAATTAAGGCTCCTTGGTCGGTCTGAGTGTGCATGTATGGTGAGTGTCGAATGCATATGCACCAATGCCGAGAAAAAATAGGCTTTTTTTGCGCTGCAGCATCAGGCCCAATTTCGTCTTAATCCGACCCTGATCAAGGGTACAGAAAATGTTAATGGAAATAAAACAAGAACCAGGCTTATCATGGTTCACACTGGTTACTGGCTCTGCAGGAAAGACATTATAAGATTGTGTTACTGAATGGGTTCCTGTGGATAGTTGAGAAAAAGCTAGATTATGCTTTATTGTTTCTTTTTATATCAGTAATTGATATAAAAATGGTTTAAGATGATCAAACATTCTCTTAATTGTTATTCTTACCAGCCTATAAGTTAAAACAAGAAAACCTTCTCTTTAAGAACACTGATTTATTTTAGCAAGAGTTATCTGCTGATTTTTAAAAATTGTTTAATTCATTTATGTATTTATTTATTTATTCAAGACCACCCTAATTTGAAAATCTCATGCTCTTCATATGATATGTCAGTCACCCTTCTGAGATCATATATTGAGTCACTGGGGTACAATGCAAGTCAGCTGCATTTGAATCATGAGTATTGTAGAGCACAAGACTATGGATCAGAGATTATCTTCAGATTCCTTTTAAACCAATGTGGAACTTCTCGAGAGGTAAGACAGATTTCTTTCATGAGGTCTATGAAAGTCTGTTTAATCTGCCATGTATTAGGACATGTCATTTTAAATCCTTTGTGCCATGTTTTATATAAATAACTTATTCATTTATTCAGTGGTTAGACCATTAGAACAATCTAGATGAGAACTGGCTAGTCAGCCCAATAAAGCTTGCAAGTACTATCCACTTAATTCTTCCAAATTAACATCAAGTCAAATTTTGAAAGTCCCTAAAAGACGTACTCTCTACCACACTACTTGGTAGCTTATTCCATATGTCTGTGGTTCTCTGTGTAAAGAAAAATTTTCTAATGTTTGTGTGAAATGTACCCTTAACAAATTTCCATCTGTGTCCCTGTGTTCTTGATGAACTCATTTTAAAGTAATAGTCTTAATCCACTGAACTAATTCCCTTCATAATTTTAAACACTGTAACTCTGTCACCTGTTAATCTTCTTTTGCTTAAACTTTCAAATTAATTTTATTTCAATTATCCCAAAACAATTACCAGACTTTTTGTCCCAAGTTAAATTAAATGGGTAAGAAAAGTGTGATTTTAAAGGAAAGCAATAATGTATAACTTATGTTATGGGCCACTGTATCTTTTTGATCTGGTTCACCATTCTCAACTTCATTTTTAATATGTATTAATAACTTCATGAACCAAATTTCCTGACCCACTTCTTCCATTAAATTTTCCCAATAATATTGATCTTTTCCAAAACATTTTGTGCCAAGTTAACTTTTATTTTCTTGCATTTTCATTATATTGATACAGTTAAACACCCCTGTTTCTTATTTAAAACTATGTAGAGAGAAACAAGAGGTCACCGTTTTAGGACAAGTGACATGTGAGAATGACAGTGTAACTTATGTTATTAAGGGGAATAAAGTTCTATTACTAGAGAAATTTTTGCCATCATATATTTAGTTTTTTAATAGAAATCAGTAACAATACTGGTTGAAAACATGACTTTAGATTTAAAAATATCTATAATATACATTAGAAGAGGAAAACCAACCACTAATTTAGTCCTAGTTGACAAAGAAAGCAAATTAGGAAGCAATCTCTTTAACAGGCAGGAACCAATGACTTATTAAGAATCTGACTGATCTAACCCATCAGTTTGAATCAATGGATGCAATCAATGCAGACATTGGACATTAAGTGAAAATGAATGGATAATACCATTGCCCTGCAAATTTAAAGTGCTTTGATATGGCATTCATCACCGTTGTATAACAACAAGTTGCTTGTCTTTTTAATCTTTTTTACTATGGAGAGACTCCCAATATGCAGAAATTGAAAAAGAACATTTTGCTCTCAACCATTACCTTTCATTTTAAAGGCCATTTGTACTGAACATTACAGTACACAGAGGGTAATATTTCTTTTCTCCCTAATATTCAAAGAGGAAGTATCAATTTCATTTTTGGACAGCCAGATAAGGGACAAATAATTCATAAAAATGTGATAATTGTTGTCTTCCTAAAAAATAAGTCTGTTTTATGAATTAACTAGGTATATAAACCTTACTGTGTCCATAAAATTAGTATTAAACATTTGACTCCATCTGATTTTTAAGAAATGAAAGATGTCATCAATTAATCTTTATTAAGCATTTCTGAGCAGTCACTTGAATAAGGAAACATACCCGAGGACTGGAAAGTTGAAAATGTGATTCCAGTCTTCAAGAAGGGAGGCGATTGGATCCTGCTAATTACAGATCAATATGTATCAAGTTCTGTGCCATGCTAAATTTTGGAAAGTTTAATGAGAAATAAATTTTAAAAGTACCTATATGAACATAACATACTTAGTAACAGCCAGCATAGGTTAATGAGAGGAAGGTCTTGCCAACCCAACCTGTTTAGAGTTTTTTTAAACATGCAACTGCAATAACTGATAAAAATAAAGCATACACCATAATTTACTTAGACATTCAAAAAGCATTTGATACAGTCTGAAGATTAATTCTAAAACTAGAAGCTGTAGGCATCTGAGGTAACCTACAAAACTGGATCTCAAGTTGGTTAGCTGGTAGAAGACAAAGAGTACAAATAAGAGGAGAGTTCTCTACGTAGAGTGAGATCAACTGTGGAGTCCCTCAGGGGTCTGTCTAGGGGACTTTGCTTTTTTTTTCATTAATGACATTTATTTCAGTACAGTTAATAAACTAGTGGAATTTGCAGATGATACTAAAATTGGAGCAATTTCAGACTTTGAGGATGGGCCAAAAACAATTCAGAAAGACTTGGAGAATCTTCAGAGTTGGGCGAACACTTCGAAAATGCAATTTCATGTAGAAAAGTGCTAAACATGGGTAAAAGAAATGTCAGTTATAAATGCAAGATGGGAGACACTGTTATAAAAGATACAACCTCTGAAAAGGAGGAGCTTCATCATCAGAGCAATGTGCAGAAACAATTAAAAAGGCAAATAAAATGTTAGGTGATATTGTAAAAACTATGGAATATACATCCAGGGATGTTATACTCAGACTATATAATGCACTAGTGAAACCAAGTACTGTGTGCAGTTTTGGTCGCAACACTACAAGAAAGACATACAGTAGCAGCAAATAAAGATGTGCAGAAAGGAACAACCAGGTTCATCTAAGGACTTAAGAGAGCATGCTGTATTCTGAAAGAGTCACAGAATTAAACCTGTTTAGTCCAAATCAGAGGTGACTGAATGTGGACCTAATCCATAGAGGCATTAAAGGCATTGACAATGTAGATCTAATAGAACTGTTTCTACCTAACTGTGAATCACATACTTGAGAACACCAGTGGAAATTAATTAACTGCATTTAGGACTAAAGCCAGAAAACACTTCTTTATGCAGAGAGTTGTGGGAATCTGGAAGAAACTAGTGAAGCATGTAGTTGAAGCAGAAACCTTAACAACCTTCAAGAAGTGCCTGGCTGAGATACTGAGACAGTTTAGCTGTTAGCTAAAGAAACTATCCTGAGAGGCTGAATGGTTTCCTCTCATTTGTCAAATTTCTTATGCTCTTATGATATACAAATAGTAGTTTTTAAAATGATGTTTCATCTATCCATCAATATACTGCTGAATTCACCCTTAGGATGTGGGGGGCCTATAAGCCTTTATCTGGATTAGGGAACCAGTCTGCCACAGGGTATACTGATGTGCACATCCATACATCCCCACACTGGACCCAAGTGAACTTCCAACTACTTTAACCCACAAGTTTTTATAATATGGGAGGTGCTCCAGTATACCTGGAGGCAAATATTGCAGTTGCAAGAAGAGAATGGAAGCTGCACACTGACAGTGGTCAGGCAGACATGGACTCCTATTTTTTTATGGTATCAATAGTAATCAATGAGCTACCATTCCACCCTTGGACTGATTTTTTTCATGAATTCATTTATAATAATGTTTTTGAATGTATACAGTTCTAGCTGCACTAACTATCTAAGATGAGTTGAAATCCAATTAATCAACATAGACCTCAGGGTTAATGTCTGCAGTGAACCATCCAATGCATGCGTCTCTGCTATGTGGCATTTGGTATGTGTTTCAAAAAAGTAGTGTTAATGTTTGTGACATGCCATTTGTTGGAATGAAAGAGACATAGCAACTGGATGGACACACAGACACATCCTTTAATTAAAGCGGATATATGTTTTTTCATGCAGGTCATAAATGGAGACATAATCTATTCCAACAACATCAGATCTTCACAAATAAGTGGACTGATCACAAGGCAGACATACCTCACATTCCATGTCCGCTGCAGGATGCAAAAAAATGCAAGCGCAGAGATCATGTACAAAGCAAGGAGTGGTATCGCAACCAATGAAACTGGCATAGGAACTTACAAGATCACAATGATGTTTTACTACTCGGCTGGATTTTACAGTCCTGTAACAGAAAGTCCATATATTGTGGATCTCAATCAAGAGCTCTTTGTCCAGCTCAGTCTCAACTCCTCAGATTCTTTGCTAACCATTTTTGTGGATACCTGTACTGCCTATCCATCTCCCTATCAGTCCTCCTATCCTTCCTATAACTTGATCGAGAATGGGTAAGACTTTTTCCCTTCAAGGGGAATTTACTTTAATATCATTGTTTCCTGCTGCCAACAGTTGTATGTTTTCTTCCTGAATATTAATTGATAGCTTTCTTAAACTATTGGTTATGAAGCTCATAAAGATAGAACCTTCATATAGACATAGAAACACCATGCCTGACTGGTACTTTGACCTATTGTGTCTATTTCTGAAAAGAAGTCAAGGTGTCAGCAGCTTTATTTCTTTGAGATTACTCTTTGCAAAGCTCCAAGGGTCTACAGCTATGTAAAATTTTCAGAGTTTGTAAAAGCATCTCTGTTATATCTGATTTCCTAGAGGAAGAACAGGTCTGATCAGTAGCAGCAAGTCTTCAAATTACATTAAACCACCTGGCATTAATATACATTTTGTAAAGCGAATGAATACAGATATAGAAAAATTACATTTACATCTGGCATTAAAGACGTACCTACAAAATGTGTTTGGAAAGAAATCACGTCCCCTGTGCAAAAATCAAATTAGCTGCGTTCATGGTTGATGTATGCGGTGCCAACCTTTTCAACCTCCTCTTAATGTGGTTTGTGTGATCTGATCACAATCCAATCACAACAGCATTTAATTCTTTTTTTTTATTTAGTCAAGTGCTGTTCAATTATGATCAGATCACCAACAATACAAGTTCATGCAAGGTGTTTAGGTGGCCCTAAAGTACAGTTATATTAATTGCTCTAAAGAACTGATTATTGTCAGCATCAGAAGCTCACATTGCACCACCCAACCTGTGTTTGGCGTTACTTTCATTCAGGTAATTCAGTGTGCTTCCCAAGTGTCCACTTTTAATTTTGTACATAAATAAAATGTACAATAAAATAAAATGTAAATAAATGTATTATAAGTACTTCAGTACACTTATAATTCTTATATTCATACAATCACTAAGTCAGATTAATCTTTGAAAAAGCAATTTATAAAGTCTGCAATTGCAAAGAAAAATGCAAGCTAAAATAAGTAAAACAGGGAATACAAAACAAAAACATCTAAAATGACATGCAGGTATAAAAATGTATTGTCAGTAAAATATTTTCATTTTGAAATATTCTTTTTCTTTTTAGGTGTGTAAGAGATCCTACCTATGTCTCCCTGTCCAATAGCCCATATAACTTTGCCCGATTCAAATTCCGTGCCTTCAGGTTTATTGATTACTCCTCCAGTGTCTACTTGAAGTGTAAAGTGGTGGTGTGCCAGAGGAATGATTATTCTTCCCGGTGTTTCCAAGGGTGCCAACCAAGACGCAGGAGAGCTTTAAGCTCACCCAATGAGCAGTTTTCTGTTGTAATGGGAGCTATACAGCTGAGAGACAATAAACAAGCAGGTAAGACAACATCCATCCACTATCAAATTTGGAGGAATAAAAATCTCTTATGAGCACATCATTTATCCACCCATCTTCAAATTGCTTTTTCCAGTTTCAGAGCTGTTTGAGGCTAAAGTCTAATTCCCCGAACATCCAGCTATGGCCTGGACAGGGCACAAGTCCATCCCAGGGCACACATAAGTTCACATGTACAGGGTAGCAATTTATAGTTATCAATTAACCTAAGACAAAAATTTTAATTTTATTGAATTTAGTATGAAAAGTAAAACCTAAGACCTAAACATAAACTTTAGAATGGGTTAATGCATAATACAGTAAGAGAAGACATTAAGTTCATTAGAATTTGTTAATTCAAATCTATGCTGAAAGCAGCACAAATAAACATTTATTGTGTACTTATTTGTGGATGAAAATCTAATAAGATTTTATCTATTAGTAGAAGAAAATATTTTTTTGCAGTAAATATTATGGTTATTCTCACGCATGGCATGCTTTGAAATACTTCTTATTTGATTATTGGCTATTGCCCATCATATATTAGCTGGTGCTCGGCCTTAGCAGCCTGGACTCCATGGCCCTGCAGTGAAGCATCTTCGGCCAGGAGTTCTACTCCTGTTTTGTAGCCACACCACCTGTTCCTGTCATGTGAAATGTCATTAGACATTTCATCACATGCCTACTTGGGGCCATTTTCAAGCACATAACCACAGAATGGCTGCCATCACCCAGTAATCCCTATATGATGTCAGTGTTCTTCCCAGTCTTCAACAGAACATATTGTAAGAAATAAAAACAAAAAGAGATGAAAGTAAGTTGAGCCACAGTAAGGTAAACACCTGTATATGTGATAAAAAAATAACAAAAATGGGTAAGATCATTGATGAGACATTTTTCCAGACATGTGTCCCAAATTGGACTGACTCAAGATGGTGGTGGAAGCCAAGGTAGAAGGAGGGGGGGGACGAGCTGAGGAGACTGGAACCCAGAAATGATGTTAGCTGTTGCCCCAGTGCCAGTTGTCAGATCCACTGAAGCGAAGGGAGAAGAAGCATTAGACAATAGTTGCAACCCTCAGCTTGGGGTGGCATAACCATTTGGTGAGCTCTGAAGTTGTCTCCCAAGAGCATGCGCTTGACAATAGACATCTTGATGTCCTTTTTCTAAGTTGTTAGTCTATGCTGCTTCTGTATTGTTCACCTCTTCTCATGCTAGAGAGAGAGAGAGAACACTTTATTGAGGATAAACCACCACTAAAGTTAATTACATCGCATTGGGTTACCATTTCTATAGGCTGTTGCACACCTGCATATTTCAGCAAGAGACTTCTTAAATTCAATGAATAACCATTTATTACAGCAGCTTAACCGAACCGTTTTGCAGAGAGTCAGGTACAGTACAGTCAGTCATGACCAGAGCATTAAATTAATTTGGTTAAATGTTCTAACAGAACCTAAATGACCTGCTTTCTCTTCATTTAGTTGGGAGGTGGGCACATTATCTGGTTTTGAAGCAAGTGTTTGATCCACAGCTCACACATTCAGACCTTTGTGTAGCTGTGAGCTTATTATGCAATTTGACTGTCAACCTTCTTAATCAAGTTCATTTTCACGGGGGGCATCAGCTTATATTGTTAGCAAGTGCAAAGAGAAAAACCAGCCCTGAATTAGGATCCATTCCAATTCAGAACACACACATACACAGAACAGCTAATTATTTAAGACTGTAACTCCTAACTCTATTGCTCTTCAGTGTGATGGTGGTTTCAAAATTCTCTCTCTCACTAAAATGTCCACCTCTGTAAAGGGTTGTTTATTCTGTGTCATAAATCTACTGTAGTTTAGAATTATCCACACAGAATCCCTCCAATATGTCAAATGGTGGCCTTAAACTTTCTAGTCCTCTTTTTGTAGCTCAAAAAATGAGTAATTCGATATGCTGAAATAATCAAACATGGGAGTGTCCTGTTAAACAGTCTCAGATGCTTTCATGGGCTACATTGGAATTTTTAAAGCATTTATTTATTTATTTGCTTACAGAGGGAAGGATAATGCGTGGACAGGAATCAGGTATGTCTTATGCCTTCTTATTCATAGCTACACCAATTTTAAATAGATATAAATTAGTTTCTATAGTACATGGTGAAAATCATACACTATGGAAAACTCAGGAATGAAACTTCTAAACCTCACTCATTTGTTTTCTTTTTTCCTTTCAGAGACACTCAGCCTGAAAGGTGACTCGGTTAGTAAGAATCCCTCAACCCAAGTGCCAGTGACAATTGCAATCACGGCTCTTGCTTCCATCATTGTTATCTTGGTTGGCATTTCCCTGAAGCTGTACAGGAATCAGAAGAAAATGAATGAAGAAACACTTTTAAATTAGTGTTTGCATCAGTAAAGACATTTTAACATAGTTTACTATTTTTCCTCTGATTCTGGAGGTTTCTTTGCTCTGTCTCCACATCTCTCAGTAGCTGTCATAATAATAATTTGATAATTGAAACTTGATAATAATATTTTGATCATTGAAACTTCAACTTAAATAAGATTGCCTTTCCTTTTCTATTTTTTTTTAATATATAGAAAGTCAGTCCACAAAGATGAGGGCTCCTGTGATAAAGCAAGATTGGAATATTTGAACCCAACTCGGGAAGCAGCTAAACTAACTGTTGGCCCTAGGAATAAAGTTCAAGCATAGGAAAGCTATGAAAGACCCACAGCAGAACATGAAAGCGAGCACACACATAGAATTACAGGCAAGCCCTTCTTTAGAAAGAAAGAACGCAAATGGTGAAATGCTGAAATATGCGCAACAGAGCAGGAGAATGGCCGTAAAAAACACCTGAGTATAAGAAAAAAAAGCAAGATGGCAGCAGATAAGTGCATTTATATCTAAACCGTCTTAGATTGAAAAAGAAATCCATCATTTAGATCCTAATTTAACGGAGATAAAAATGTTTGTTTCCATGTTGGATTAGACTAATGCTATTCTTATATTAATTTAGGCTTCATTTGCCTCTCTTGTTTAAATTTCACTCACTCATCAATTGTAATAACCCACTTGGTCCATTAGATGGCACCACAGCCTAGCCAAGCACCATCAGCCCTGAATGGGACACCAGTCCCATGACAGGCTGCATGACATAATTTTCTGGGACAAAATATTAAAAATAAATAGAGAGAGATCTTATCAAATGTTAGGCATAGATGGGACAAATTTTAAGAGCAACATTTAAAAGAGTAAAAAGCATATTAATGCATAGGTTAATTACAAATGAAAGGTTCAAAATAGCAATGAAGGGATCTCCAAAAGGAGGTCATTTAAGCTTCACTCTTGAATTGTTACAGTCCTTAGTTCCTTAACACAAAAGCACAAAGCAAGTGCAATAAAATGTCTCCTAGTGATCAGCATCTGCAGTGGATGCCCAAACCCACCTAAAATAAGGATGCTAGGAAAACATACTGCAAGTGTAGTATATAGTAAGCAAGACAAAGGAGTGCCTTGCATTATTTCCTTTAATATATTCCTAACATTCTGGGAATTCTAGGATAAGAATCTTTAAAAGTTGTTTTCATCAATATCTATTTTATTTTAAGATCAAAAGGCTAGCACAAACATGACTTTGCTATACCTGAGTAGTTCTAGTTATGGTTTAATGTAAAAAAATATATTGTATTACAATTTTACCTTTTATTAAAATAATATTAAGTAGCTGGACAGAAGTGAGAAAAGTATTCAGGAGGTTAATTTCTGAGAGCAGAGCCATTAGGGAAGCACATTCTTTCTTTTATCTTTGTAAAGGATTCTGTATACAGAATTGTAACAAATGAAACTACATGTTTAATTTCAGATTGGAGGCATGTTGATTAGCATATGCATCTATGACAATACTGACAATGGTGAACCTGTGAACTACAGTACTGTATGTCACTTCACACAGGGATTGAAATCCTGAGGTTTAGTGGTTGTGCCTCAAGGGATAATGTTTCAACATGAGCAGCAAAGTTGATGAATTTTTTTTTTTTTTTTTTGTCTAAATATATCAACTCATAAATTAAATTTTAAAGTCTTAAAATACACAGCTCTTACATAAAATGAAATTTTTGTATAATGCATGAAGAATAAGTTTGGCTAATATCTGAAATTTTCTTTTAGAATGACTTGTTGACAAGCCTGATGCTGCTTAAGTATGAAAACATAACTGAAATTTTCACCATAGTGAATTCAAATGAAAAAAGAGAATTTTAAAGATACCTACTGACTAAACAGTACTATCACAAGAAGTAATTCAATTTCTGAGTAAAAATTTTACTTGAAGACAGGAAAGTAATGTAAGGTTGACAGTTTTTTGTTTGTAAAGCAAATTAAATGATGAATGGATAATCAATAATAAACAACAATAAAGAACAATGAGTGACAATATGAGAGTGTAATTGTACATACTTGTGTAACTCCTTAGAATCCGCTTTATTAACTATATTACAGATACACATGCTTACTGAAAGGGGAACAGGGGGGCTTTATAGGCGAATGCAGTGAAAAAAAATTTGTATTTTTTGACCAAATTTCAGTTATAGTATAGGATGTTACAATTATTTGTATTTTGTTTACATGAAAGGATGGCAATTATCCATCCATCCATTATCCAACCCGCTATATCCAAAATACTGGGTCATGGGGGTCTGCTGGAACCAATCCCAGCCAACACAGGAGGCAAACCCTGGGCAGGGTGCGCACACACACATCAAGCACACACTGGGGAAATTTAGAATCGCCAATACACCTAACCTGCATGTCTTTGGACTGTGGGAGGAAACCCACACAGACACAAGGAGAACATGTAAACTCCACGCAGGGAGGACCCGGGAAGCGAACCCGGGTCTCCTAACTGTGAGGCAGCAGCGCTACCCACTGCACCACCGTGCCGCCCGGGTGGCAATCAGATACATGGAAACAAACACATGCCTTTCAAACATGGGCAGAATTTAAGGGGTGGCCAGGGGGTCCTAATAGGTTACTAAAATACATCTCAAAAAAAGTTATTTTTAAGGTCACAGTTAATATAACTATGGTAATAATGAACAAATATGGCAATTAAATCCATCCTGTTCTAAACAACTTTCTCGTACAAGTCACCTGCCCTTAAAACAGAGCACTGCAAATTAAGCAGACCTTTATTTTTATTAAAATGCACCTTTCTAGCAACTATGATTGCATTTCTTTATTCAGCATTGCATTAGGTGGGAGCCAATGTGTACATATGAGGCCACGTACGTTAATGAGTCAGAATTTTAGATACAGCAGATAGCATAATTTGTTAAAAATTGAAATATGAATATTAGAAACTATAGTACACAAAATCATTTTTGCAACCTTTATTGCAAAGAAGACTGGTAAAAGACTGCTATACAAGAAGACCCCAATTAGATGCAAAATGCGGCTAACATGTGGTAAGAACACAGCTTATGCCAGTATTAGCCACAAAGGAAATGCCAGGCAGTATCAGACTAAATCATAAGTGTAAAGTTTGTTCAACTGCAACACAGCAAACATGCACATAGTGGTCCCATGTGGAAAAACCATGGTCAGTGTGGGTTTGGCAAATCCCAAATAAATACCGCACTGGACCAATGTGGAGGCTGGTACAAGGGGCCGTTTAACAAATTCCCGAAGTGGCCTAAAATGGTTTGATTGCTGGCAGTACAAGATCAATAAGCCCCGCATTGCCCAGTGATGGTCATCACTACACCATGGTTTCACTCTTTTTAATGTAATTCCTTATATTCTTATTGCAAAATTTTTTATATTTTTTTGGTTATGTTTTCATGTTCAGGGTTGTAATACCAGAAAAAAAGCTACACCAGTAAATTCAAAGGCATTTTGTATTTTTTTAGAATTAATAGTTTAAAGCTGCTGCTGCCTTACAGTAAGGCCGGAGATATACTTAACACTACGCAATGTGTGAGCTTGAGGATGCTGCTGCTATGTCAGTAGTGTAATAGCTATATATGCGAGCGTACTTAAAGTAAATGTGGAAGATTCCACCAGGTAGCAGAGCGAGAAATAATCACGGTAAGAAAACAACAAAACAACATCCATTTTCGCTGTGCTGTGAGTTGAGGGAATGCTGTTGTGAAGGTGCAAAAAATAAATAAAAATGGTAGCAGCAACACTGGATGTCGCAACAGTATGTGAGACCTTTAAATGTATCACAAAGCTTGTATTGCGTATAGGAGAAATGGACGAAGAAAACCACCATGAAGACATTTGCATGTCAGTATTTAAGTTTGATGATTTGTTTCACCACATCGAACCATTCATCACACATCGAAGCATGGACATTGATCTTGTTTGAGCTGCAAGCCTGCCATCACATGTTGATAGTAAACTATGATGCTGATCTCATGTACCAAAACTTGAACACACACACCACACCACCCTTTGCTGGTACTGCAAGTTGCATATGCAACATGTCAGTTTCTGACTGTGTGCTCAGAAGATGATTCAGATGAACACTGGGAACCTGTGGCAGCCATGATGCATGCACATAGGTGTTCTGAGCGTGAAGGAAACCAGGGTTCACATCCCAGGTCATCCCTGCATGGAGTTTGCATGTTTTCCAATGTGTCCATGTTGATTTCCTCCCATTGTCCAAAATCATGAAGGGTAAGTGGACTGGTGGTGCTAAATTGGCCTATGCTGTATGTTGTCCCTGCCTGTGCCCATTGCTTTCTGGGATAGGTTTCAGGTCCCCCATAACTCTACCCTGGATAAGCGGGTACACAGAACAGATGGATGGACAAGTTAGGTAAAACCCCTTTTTCATGATCATGACCAAATTTTGGGTCCCCTCACTGGGCCAGTGTTTGGCTCTAATGTTGTTCCAATCTGCAAATCCCGATTGGGGCATTGTTTGCTGTCCACATAGGGCCAATGTGTTTGCCCACGTTGGGCCTCCACTGGCCCAGTGTCAATTTGCTTGCTGGGAAGTTATTCTGCATGCATATAAATGGAGCTCCACAAACAGTGAGTTATTATTTCTTCTCTCTTTGCTTTGCCTGTGTGTACATCGAGCACCCTCTGTTGTGTTTGTTCTGCTTATACCGCACACACATATTTTTCCTGCCTGGTGATACACTATTTGGTGTTAAGTGCTTAATAGTTATGAAGGATAGAAGTTGATAAATATAATGTTTGATTTTTATGTATCTTTGCCTGTGTTCAAAACGTTTAATTCATCAATTGCCAGCTTGTGTTTGTGTGTTGTTTTTTGATTAGATTAGATTACATTAGATAAACTTTATTAGCACCAATACAATCAAATAAAAGGAAATCGGTTCTCTGGGTTAAAGATCCATTTCAATGTCTGCTCATAGTGGTACTGACTTCTTGCTATGAACCTTCTCTTCAATATGGTACTTAAATGATTGCAGCATCAGCATCCTTGCTATTCATTTAATTTAAATTCTTTTGACATCAATGTTTTGTTAAAATAACCAAGATGTAATTAAGAAGCAATTTGCTTTCATATTGGAAATTCAGACTGATATGCATCCATCCCCAAAAATGCAAATATTAAGACCTTAAGATTTGGTTTGGGTGTCGCTTCTGTAACAGAGTTTTTACTCTTTCAGATTTAGCTTGAGAGAGGTTATTTCAACTTGTATATTCCCTATACACTATTTTCCTCCTGTTACTCCTGAAGGCAAAATGTAGTAGTTCTTTAACTCATTATTAATTTTAATCATTTAAGTTAAATCATTTACATTTAATAAAATGAAGTTGAGTAGTTTAGTAATTTAAATCCAAATTCTAAAAATAAGGCCAGTACAATGCATGTTCTGTTGAATGTTGGACTTTATACAGCATGGCTTGGAGGAGTCAATCCTCCTTGAAGGCTATATTTGCAGGAGATGCCAGCTGATCTACAACCTTGAGGTGGCACTTTAGAAGACTCCAGACCAGACAGATAGACAAAGATGGGTCTCAATCGGCTGTAAGCACAAGGCAAAGGGTGCACACTGTTTGGGGACATCAATCCCAGAAATGGAAGTGTCAAACCATTTTCTGTTCTTTGTGAAGCTGGATATTAACTCTGAGGTGGTAGGTAGGCAGGAGGAACCCCAATTGGCTGCCTCAAAACCAGACTCCTGAAAAGGAGAGGTTGTGATTGTATGGGACTCAATCATTAGGGGGATTGAAGTGCAGAGTCAAAAGAATCTTGCACAGTGCGTTACCTTCCAGGTGCACAGGAGGGAGACCTTCCTGGAAGGACGGATAGGTTCTCGCCAGAGCAGAGGTGGATCCAGTTGTCATTGTTCATGCTGGAACAAATGAGGTACATAAGGGAATGCTGTCAATTCTGAAATCTAAATTTAAAGAGTTAGGTGACAGGCTAAGGAGAAGGCCTTATAAGGTTGTTTTCTGCAAAATTCTGCCTGAACCACATGCCAGTCCGGGTTAAATATGAGGAAATTACAAGGCTTAATGTGTGGCTCAGATCTTGGTGTAGGATAGAAGGGTTTAGGTATATGGGGCTTTGGTACTTCTTTTGGAGCAAATGGGACCTGTTCCACTATGACAAGTTACATTTGAACTACCAATATGTTGGGTATTCGTATGAGTAGTTTAGTCGAGGATTGTTTAAAGTAGGGACTGGGGAGGCAGGGAGTTTAGGACAGACCAGGTTTAGAACTGTACATGATGGAACGTAGAATAGTGTAAAAATAAATATGCAAAGTAATGTAAATTCTAGTCCAAAGTTTAGGAGATTTTAGAAGTAATGGGTGATTTTTTTTAACACAGTATGTTAAAGCACCAACACTTGGGGAAGCCTGTTTAAATTTAGTATTTTGAAATCCGCATAGAACTGAGGGTGTAGAGGTGATTGAACCACTAGGGTCAAGTGATCATAACATAATACAATTCTCAGTGTATTTACACCAGCTACATTATCTGTCAAAGACAGGTAATAGAATAAATTTGAAACTATTTAATATTTGATATCTCTTGCCTTACATGTACCTTCAGCATTTGACCTATGTCTTATATCCCCAAATGTCTATGCCTGTCTAATCTGAAACTTCTTCTCTTGATCACATTTCTGTAAACCTTGGTTTTCAGATTCTGCCACTCAATACCCACTGTGAAAACATTATTCATATACATGCAAATACTTCCCATGTTTGAAAGTGACTCTCACTGTTTCTCTACGCCTTTCTTCGGTATCCTTGTGTGTGTATTAACCTCTTTTGCCTGGCACTTCGTGTTGTGATTGCGTTTGACTGAGTAACCATAGTGAAACTGACCGAGAAGACCAAGGCCTAACTGAGCAACCAGAATCAGAAGTGACCGGAGACATACACAGACAGTAATGTTTTATTGTATAGTAGATATACAGTATGTACTAGCTTTTAAAAGTTTGGAATTGGCTAGAAATGTTCTTATTTTTCATAGAAATTGATACTTATTTATCAAGATAAACTGATTTAAAAATGTATAGCCAAGGCTTTACTAATGTTGCTAATGGCTACGAAATGTCTGTTTTTTAATTTATTTTTGACATATAACTACAATGCCAAATAATTGGTTACTAGGAAAAACTTTGTAAATTCTGTTATCACAACTGAAATCTTTGCCTGAAACCATTATGGGAAACAAGGAGTCTTTAGGCTGCCACTGGTGGATGCGTTTTTTAAATCAAAGTATGAGTTCAGGAAGTACAGTGGTTACAAATTTTACCAGACGGTGTTGGAGTATAAAAATGCTTTAAACACAGGAAGCTCGGGCAGTCGGTCAGCTGTCACCTTAATTATTAGTCAAAGTCAGGCCAGCTTATTTGTAAATAGTTTTTTAATTTGGTGAATTGCTTCTTTTTATTTTGATCACTGATTTTTAAAAATGTAATATGTAAATTGTAGTGAATATTTCTGTTAATTGTATATTAATTATAGAAATTTGACAGGCACATTACAAATTGGAGGTTTGCTTCTGAGTCTCATGTACCTTAACAGGGTGAAAAAATTATTTATATTTTCTGCAACACCATTTTGTCTTTCTCTTGAGCACCACCATTTTGTGGATCCCTTTGCTATGATGTATCCTCTTGTTGCCGAGGGCGTGTTCCCATGGGTTGTGACACTGGCCTCTTTAGGTCACCTTGAACAGCCATGTTTTATCTAAGTTTGACAGATAAGCCTGTGACTGCTTTCCAAACACTTTCTTTTTGTTTTTTTTTCCTGGTTATGAATCCTTGCTTTTGCATTTTTGATCATGTTTTGGTTTTGATGAAAGATCTCTTTTGATTCTAGGTTTTTGACTTTTGATTTCTGGGTTTAATTTTGGTTCTTGTTAAAAAAATTCTTTTGACCTTCCATTATTGAAATAGTCATAAATCTTGCAATAATAGGTGGTGATTGAATTCAATATTAATAAAATAATTGAGTGGGAATATTATATACACATTCTCCCTCTCTCCCT